>CAKAJA020000347.1:5069774-6337218 GCA_916610235.2 Lasioglossum morio
CGAATAACGCATGACGCATAACGCATAACGCATACCGTATAACGCATAACGCATAACGCATAACGCAAACGTATAGCGCACAACGCATAATGCATAAACCATAACCCTTACTACATAGCGCATAACGCATAATGCACAACGCATAACGAACACCGGAAAACCCATAACGCCTAACGCATAACGGATCACGAATAACGCATAATGCATAACGCATAACGCATAACGCATAACGCATAACGCATAACGCATAACGCATAACGCATAACGCATAACGCATAACGCATACCGTATAACGCATAACGCATAACGCATAACGCAAACGTATAACGCACAACGCATAACGCATAACGCAAACGTATAACGCACAACGCATAACGCATAACGCACAACGCATAACAAATAACGCATAACGCATAACGCATAACGCATAACGCATAACGCATAACGCATAACGCATAACGCATAACGCATAACGCATAACGCATAACGCATAACGCATAACGCATAACGCATAACGCATACCGTATAACGCATAACGCATAACGCATAACGCAAACGTATAACGCACAACGCATAACGCATAACGCAAACGTATAACGCACAACGCATAACGCATAACGCATAACGCATAACATATAACGCATAACGCATAACGCATAACGCATAACGCATAACGCATAACGCATAACGCATAACGCATAACGCTTAACGCATAACGGATCACGCATAACGCATAACTCATAACTCATAAGGAGTAACGCATAACGCATAAAGCATAACGCATAACGCATAACGCATAACCCATAATGCATAAAGCATAACGCATAACGCATAACGCATAACTTATAACTCATTACTCATAACGAATAACGCATAACGCATAACGCATAACGCATAACGCATAACGCATAACGCATATCGCATAATGCATAACGCATAACGCATAACGCATAACGCATAACGCATAACGCATAACGCATAACGCTTAACGCATAACGGATCACGCATAACGTATAACTCATAACTCATAAGGAGTAACGCATAACGCATAAAGCATAACGCATAACGCATAACGCATAACGCATAAAGCATAACGCATAACGAATAACGCATAACGCATAACGCATAATGCATAAAGCATAACGCATAACGCATAACTTATAACTCATTACTCATAACGAATAACGCATAACGCATAACGCATAACGCATACCGTATAACGCATAACGCATAACGCATAACGCATAACGCAAACGTAAAGCGCACAACGCATAATGCATAACCCATAACCCTTACTTCATAACGCATAACGCATAATGCACAACGCATAACGAACACCGGAAAACCCATAACGCCTAACGCATAACGGATCACGAATAACGCATAATGCATAACGCATAAAGCATAACGCATAACGCATAACGCATAACGCATAACGCATAACGCATAACGCATAACGCATAACGCATAACGCATAACGCATAACGCATAACGCATAACGCATAACGCATAACGCATAACGGATAAAGCATAATGCATAACGCATAACGCATAACGCATAACGCATAACGCATAACGCATAACGCATAACGCATAACGCATAACGCATAACGCATAA
The DNA here is from genome assembly GCA_916610235.2 of Lasioglossum morio. NCBI lineage: Eukaryota > Metazoa > Arthropoda > Insecta > Hymenoptera > Halictidae > Lasioglossum > Lasioglossum morio. The sequence continues at coordinate 5,071,393 of CAKAJA020000347.1, forward strand.
CGCATAAAGCATAACGCATAACGCATAACGCATAACGCATAACGTATAACTCATAACGCATAACGCATAAAGCATAACGCATAACGCATAACGCATAACGCATAACGCATAACGCATAACGCATAACGCATAACGCATAACACATAACGCATAACGCATAACGCATAACGCATAACGCATAACGCATAACGCATAACACATAACGCATAAAGCATAACGCATAACGCATAACGCAAACGTATAGCGCACAACGCATAATGCATAAACCATAACCCTTACTTCATAACGCATAACGCATAATGCACAACGCATAACGAACACCGGAAAACCCATAACGCCTAACGCATAACGGATCACGAATAACGCATAGTGCATAACGCATAAAGCATAACGCATAACGCATAACGCATAACGCATAACTTATAACTCATTACTCATAACGAATAACGCATAACGCATAACGCATAACGCATACCGTATAACGCATAACGCATAACGCATAACGCAAACGTATAGCGCACAACGCATAATGCATAAACCATAACCCTTACTACATAGCGCATAACGCATAATGCACAACGCATAACGAACACCGGAAAACCCATAACGCCTAACGCATAACGGATCACGAATAACGCATAATGCATAACGCATAACGCATAACGCATAACGCATAACGCATAACGCATAACGCATAACGCATAACGCATAACGCATAACGCATACCGTATAACGCATAACGCATAACGCATAACGCAAACGTATAACGCACAACGCATAACGCATAACGCAAACGTATAACGCACAACGCATAACGCATAACGCATAACATATAACGCATAACGCATAACGCATAACGCATAACGCATAACGCATAACGCATAACGCATAACGCATAACGCATAACGCATAACGCATAACGCTTAACGCATAACGGATCACGCATAACGCATAACTCATAACTCATAAGGAGTAACGCATAACGCATAAAGCATAACGCATAACGCATAACGCATAACCCATAATGCATAAAGCATAACGCATAACGCATAACGCATAACTTATAACTCATTACTCATAACGAATAACGCATAACGCATAACGCATAACGCATAACGCATAACGCATAACGCATAACGCATAACGCATAACGCATAACGCATATCGCATAATGCATAACGCATAACGCATAAGGCATAACGCATAACGCATAACGCATAACGCATAACGCATAACGCATAACGCATAACGCATAACCCATAATGCATAAAGCATAACGCATAACGCATAACGCATAACGCATAACGCATATCGCATAATGCATAACGCATAACGCATAAGGCATAACGCATAACGCATAACGCATAACGCATAACGCATAACGCATAACGCATATCGCATAATGCATAACGCATAACGCATAAGGCATAACGCATAACGCATAACGCATAACGCATAACGCTTAACGCATAACGGATCACGCATAACGCATAACTCATAACTCATATGGAGTAACGCATAACGCATAAAGCATAACGCATAACGCATAACGCATAATGCATAACGCATAACGCATAACGCATAACGCATAACGCATAACGCATAACGCATAACGCATAACGCTTAACGCATAACGCATAACGCATAACCATAACGCATAACGCATAACCCATAACGCATAACGCATAACGCATAACGTATAACGCATAACGCATACCGTATAACGCATAATGCATAACGCATAACGCATAACGCATAACGCATAACGCATAACGTATAACGCATAACGCATACCGTATAACGCATAACGTATAACGCATAACGCAAACGTATAACGCACAACGCATAACGCATAACGTATAACGCATAACGCAAACGTATAACGCACAACGCATAACGCATAACGTATAACGCATAACGCATAACGCATAATGCACAACGCATAACGAACACCGGAAAACCCATAACGCCTAACGCATAACGGATCACGAATAACGCATAATGCATAACGCATAAAGCATAACGCATAACGCATAACGCATAACGCATAACGCATAACGCATAACGCATAACGCGTAACGCGTAACGCATAACGCCTAACGCATAACGCATAACGCATAACGCATAACGCATAACGCATAACGCATAACGCATAACGCATAACGCATAACGCATAACGCATAACGCATAACGCATAACGCATAACGCATAACGCATAACGCATAACGCATAACGCATAACGCATAACGCATAACGCATAACGCATAACGCATAACGCATAACGCATAACGCATAACGCATAACGCATAACGCATAACGCATAACGCATAACGCATAACGCATAACGCATAACGCATAACGCATAACGCATAACGCATAACGTATAACTCATAACGCATAAAGCATAACGCATAACGCATAACGCATAAGGAGAAACGCATAACGCATAAAGCATAACGCATAACGCATAACGCATAATGCATAACGCATAACGCATAAAGCATAACGCATAACGAATAACGCATAACGCATAACGCATAATGCATAAAGCATAACGCATAACGCATAACTTATAACTCATTGCTCATAACGAATAACGCATAACGCATAACGCATAACGCATACCGTATAACGCATAACGCATAACGCATAACGCATAACGCATAACGCATAACGCATAACGCATAACGCATAACGCATAACGCATAATGCACAACGCATAACGAACACCGGAAAACCCATAACGCCTAACGCATAACGGATCACGAATAACGCATAATGCATAACGCATAAAGCATAACGCATAACGCATAACGCATAACGCATAATGCATAAAGCATAACGCATAACGCATAACTTATAACTCATTGCTCATAACGAATAACGCATAACGCATAACGCATAACGGATACCGTATAACGCATAACGCATAACGCATAACGCATAACGCATAACGCATAACGCATAACGCATAACGCATAACGCATAACGCATAATGCACAACGCATAACGAACACCGGAAAACCCATAACGCCTAACGCATAACGGATCACGAATAACGCATAATGCATAACGCATAAAGCATAACGCATAACGCATAACGTATAACTCATAACGCATAAAGCATAACGCATAACGCATAACGCATAAGGAGAAACGCATAACGCATAAAGCATAACGCATAACGCATAACGCATAATGCATAACGCATAACGCATAAAGCATAACGCATAACGAATAACGCATAACGCATAACGCATAATGCATAAAGCATAACGCATAACGCATAACTTATAACTCATTGCTCATAACGAATAACGCATAACGCATAACGCATAACGCATACCGTATAACGCATAACGCATAACGCATAACGCAAACGTATAACGCACAACGCATAACGCATAACGTATAACGCATAACGCATAACGCATAATGCACAACGCATAACGAACACCGGAAAACCCATAACGCCTAACGCATAACGGATCACGAATAACGCATAATGCATAACGCATAAAGCATAACGCATAACGCATAACGCATAACGCATAACGCATAACGCATAACGCATAACGCATAACGCATAACGCATAACGCGTAACGCGTAACGCATAACGCCTAACGCATAACGCATAACGCATAACGCATAACGCATAACGCATAACGCATAACGCATAACGCATAACGCATAACGCATAACGCATAACGCATAACGCATAACGCATAACGCATAACGCATAACGCATAACGCATAACGCATAACGCATAATGCACAACGCATAACGAACACCGGAAAACCCATAACGCCTAACGCATAACGGATCACGAATAACGCATAATGCATAACGCATAAAGCATAACGCATAACGCATAACGCATAACGCATAACGCATAACGCATAACGCGTAACGCGTAACGCATAACGCCTAACGCATAACGCATAACGCATAACGCATAACGCATAACGCATAACGCATAACGCATAACGCATAACGCATAACGCATAACGCATAACGCATAACGCATAACGCATAACGAATAACGCATAACGCATAACGCATAACGCATAACGCATAACGCATAACGCATAACGCATAACGCATAACGCATAACGCATAACCCATAACGCATAACGCATAACGCATAACGCATAACGCATAACGCATAACGCATAACGCATAACGTATAACTCATAACGCATAAAGAATAACGCATAACGCATAACGCATAACGCATAACGCATAAGGCATAACGCATAACGCATAACGCATAACGCATAACGCATAACGCATAACGCATAACGCATAACGCTTAACGCATAACGGAGCACGCATAACGCATAACTCATATCTCATAAGGAGAAACGCATAACGCATAAAGCATAACGCATAACGCATAACGCATAATGCATAACGCATAACGCATAAAGCATAACGCATAACGAATAACGAATAACGCATAACGCATAACGCATAATGCATAAAGCATAACGCATAACGCATAACTTATAACTCATTGCTCATAACGAATAACGCATAACGCATAACGCATAACGCATACCGTATAACGCATAACGCATAACGCATAACGCAAACGTATAGCGCACAACGCATAATGCATAAACCATAACCTTTACTTCATAACGCATAATGCACAACGCATAACGAACACCGGAAAACCCATAACGCCTAACGCATAACGGAAATACGAATAACGCATAATGCATAACGCATAAAGCATAACGCATAACGCATAACGCATAACGCATAACGCATAACGCATAACGCATAACGCATAACGCATAACGCATAACGCATAACGCATAACGCATAACGCATAACGCATAACGCATAACGCATAACGCAAAACGCATAACGTTAACGCATAACCCATAACGCATAAAGCAAAACGCATAACGCAAACGTATAACGCACAACGCATAACGCATAATGCATAACGCATAACGCATAACGCATAACGTATAACGCATAACGCATAACGCATAACGCTTAACGCATAACGCATAACGCATAACCATAACGCATAACGCATAACCCATAACGCATAACGCATAACGCATAACGTATAACGCATAACGCATACCGTATAACGCATAATGCATAACGCATAACGCATAACGCATAACGCATAACGCATAACGCATAACGTATAACGCATAACGCATACCGTATAACGCATAACGCATAACGCATAACGCATAACGCATAACGCATAACGCATAACGCATAACGCATAACGCATAACGCATAACGCATAACGCATAACGCATAACGCATAACGCATAACGCATAACGCATAACGCATAACGCATAACGCATAACGCATAACGCATAACGCATAACGCATAAAGCATAACGCATAACGCATAACGCAAACGTATAACGCACAACGCATAACGCATAACGCATAACGCATAACGCATAACGCATAACGCATAACGCATAACGCATAACCCATAACGCATAACGCACAACGCATAACGTATAACGCATAACGCATAACGCATAACGCATAACCATAACGCATAACGCATAACCCATAACGCATAACGTATAACGCATAACGCATACCGTATAACGCATAATGCATAACGCATAACGCATAACGCATAACGCATAACGCATAACGTATAACGCATAACGCATACCGAATAACCCATAACGCATAACGAACACCGGAAAACCCATAACGCCTAACGCATAACGGATCACGAATAACGCATAATGCATAACGCATAAAGCATAACGCATAACGCATAACGCATAACGCATAACGCATAACGCATAACGCATAACGCATAAGGCATAACGCATAACGCATAACGCATAACGCATAACGCATAACGCATAACGCATAACGCATAACGCATAACGCATAACGCATAACGCATAACGCATAACGCAAAACGCATAACGTTAACGCATAACCCATAACGCATAAGGCTTGATGCATGACGCATATCGCATATCGCATAACGCATAAGGCTTGATGCATGACGCATATCGCATAACGCATAAGGCATAACGCATAATACATAACGTATAACGCATTATGCATAACGCATAACGCATAACGCATAACGCATAACGCATATCGCATAACACATACGCATAACGCATAAGGCATAACGCATTACGCATAACTTTTAACTCATAACTCATAACGAATAATGCATAACGCAAAATGAATAACGCATAAAGCATAACGCATAACCCATAACCCTTAACGCATAACGCATAACGCATAATGCACAACGCTTAACGAATACCGCAAATCGCATAACGCCTAACGCATAACGGATCACGCATGACGCATAAAGCATAACGCATAACGCATAACGCATATCGCATAACGCATAAATCACAACCCATAACGCACAACGCATAACGCAAAATGCACAACGCATAACGAATCCCGCAAAACGCATAACGCATAACGCATAACGCATAACTCATAACGCATAACGCATAACGCATAACGCATAACGCATATCGCATAACGCATAATACATAACGTATAACGCATAACGCATAACGCATAACGCATAACGCATAACGCATAACGCATAACGTGTAACTCATAACGCATAACGCATAAAGCATAACGCATAACGCATAACGCATAACGCATATCGCATAACGCATAATACTTAACGTATAACGCACAACGCATAACGCATAACGCATAACGCATAACGCACAACGCATAACGCATAACGCATAACGCATAACGCATAACGCATAACGCATAACGCATATCGCATACCGTATAACGCATAACGCATAACGCATAACGCAAACGTATAACGCACAACGCATAACGCATAACGCATAACGCATAACATATAACGCATAACGCATAACGCATAACGCATAACGCATATCGCATAACGCATAACCCATAACGTATAACGCATAACGCACACCGTATAACGCATAACGCATAACGCATAACGCATAACGCAAACGTATAACGCACAACGCATAACGCATAACGCATAACGCATAACATATAACGCATAACGCATAACGCATAACGCATAACGCATAACGCATAACGCATAACTCATAACGCATAACGCATAACGCAAACTTATAGCGCACAACGCATAGAGCATAACGCATAACGCATAACGCATAACGCATAACGCCTAACGCATAACGCATAACGCATAACGCATAACGCATAACGCATAACGCATAACGGATCACGCATAACGCATAACATATAACGCATAACGCATAACGCATAACGCATAACGCATAACGCATAACGCATAAAGCATAACGCATAACGCATAACGCATAACGCAAACGTATAACGCACAACGCATAACGCATAACGCATAACTCATAACGCATAACGTATAACGCATAACGCATAACGCATAACGCATAACGCATAACGCATAACGCATAACGCATAACGCATAACGCATAACGCACAACGCATAACCATAACGCATAACGCATAACCCATAACGCATAACGCACAACGCATAACGTATAACGCATAACGCATAACGCATACCGTATAACGCATAATGCATAACGCATAAAGCATAACGCATAACGCATAACGCATAACGCATAACGCATAACGCATAACGCATAACGCATAACGCATAACGCACAACGCATAACGCATAACGCATAACGCATAACGCATAACGCATAACGCATAACGCATAACGCATAACGCATAACGCATAACGCATAAAGCAAAACGCATAACGCAAACGTATAACGCACAACGCATAACGCATAACGCATAACGCATAACGCATAACGTATAACGCATAACGCATAACGCATAACGCATAACGCATAACGCATAACGCATAACGCATAACCATAACGCATAACGCATAACCCATAACGCATAACGCATAACGCATAACGTATAACGCATAACGCATACCGTATAACGCATAATGCATAACGCATAACGCATAACGCATAACGCATAACGCAAATCGCATAACGCATAAATCATAACCCATAACGCAAAACGCATAACGCATAACGCATAACGCATAACGCATAACGCATAACGCATAACGCATAACGCATAAAGCATAACGCAAAACGCATAACGTTAACGCATAACCCATAACGCATAAGGCTTGATGCATGGCGCATATCGCATATCGCATAACGCATAAGGCTTGATGCATGACGCATATCGCATAACGCATAAGGCATAACGCATAATACATAACGTATAACGCATTATGCATAACGCATAACGCATAATGCATAAAGCATAACGCATAACCCATAACCCTTAACGCATAACGCATAACGCATAATGCACAACGCTTAACGAATACCGCAAATCGCATAACGTCTAACGCATAACGGATCACGCATGACGCATAAAGCATAACGCATAACGCATAACGCATAACGCATAACTCATAACGCATAACGCATAACGCATAACGCACACCGTATAACGCATAACGCATAACGCATAACGCATAAAGCATAACGCATAACGCATAACGCATAATGCAAACGTATAACGTCCAACGCATAAAGCATAACGAACAACCCATAACGCATAATCCATAACGCATAACGCATAACGCATAACGCATAACGCATAACGCATAAAGTATAACTCATAACGCATAACGCATAACGCAAACTTATAGCGCACAACGCATAGCGCATAACGCATAACGCATAACGCATAACGCATAACGCATAACGCATAACGCATAACGCATAACGCATAACGCATAACGCATAACGCATAACGCATAACGGATCACGCATAACGCATAACGCATAACGCATAACGCATAACGCATAACGCATAAAGCATAACGCATAACGCATAACGCATAACGCATAAAGCATAACGCATAACGCATAACGCATAACGTGTAACGCATAACGCATAACGCATAACGCATAACGCATAACGCATAACACATAAAGCATAACGCATAACGCATAACGCATAACGCATAACGCATAACGCATAACGCATAACGCATAACGCATAACGCATAACGCATAACGCATAACGCATAACGCATAACGCATAACGCATAACGCATAACGCATAACGCATAACGCATAACGCATAACGCACAAAGCATAACGCATAACGCATAACGCAAACGTATAACGCACTACGCATAACGCATAACGCATAACGCATAACGCATAACGCATACCGTATAACGCATAACGCATAACGCATAACGCATAACGCATAACGCATAACACATAACGCAGAACGCATAACGCATAACGCATAACGCATAACGCATAACGCATAACACATAACGCATAACGCATAACGCATAACGCATAACGCATAACGCATAACGTGTAACTCATAACGCATAACGCATAAAGCATAACGCATAACGCATAACGCATAACGCATATCGCATAACGCATAATACTTAACGTATAACGCACAACGCATAACGCATAACGCATAACGCATAACGCATAACGCATAACGCATATCGCATACCGTATAACGCATAACGCATAACGCATAACGCAAACGTATAACGCACAACGCATAACGCTTAACGCATAACGCATAACATATTACGCATAACGCATAACGCATAACGCATAACGCATATCGCATAACGCATAACCCATAACGTATAACGCATAACGCACACCGTATAACGCATAACGCATAACGCATAACGCATAACGCAAACGTATAACGCACAACGCATAACGCATAACGCATAACGCATAACATATAACGCATAACGCATAACGCATAACGCATAACGCATAACGCATAACGCATAAAGCATAACGCATAACGCATAACGCATAACGCATAACGCATAACGCATAACGCATAACTCATAACGCATAACGCATAAAGCATAACGCATAACGCATAACGCAAACGTATAACGCACAACGCATAACGCATAACGCATTACTCATAACGCATAACGTATAACGCATAACGCATAACGCATAACGCATAACGCATAACGCATAACGCATAAAGCATAACGCAAAACGCATAACGTTAACGCATAACCCATAACGCATAAGGCTTGATGCATGGCGCATATCGCATATCGCATAACGCATAAGGCTTGATGCATGACGCATATCGCATAACGCATAAGGCATAACGCATAATACATAACGTATAACGCATTATGCATAACGCATAACGCATAACTCATAACGCATAACGCATAACGCAAACTTATAGCGCACAACGCATAGAGCATAACGCATAACGCATAACGCATAACGCATAACGCCTAACGCATAACGCATAACGCATAACGCATAACGCATAACGCATAACGGATCACGCATAACGCATAACATATAACGCATAACGCATAACGCATAACGCATAACGCATAACGCATAACGCATAAAGCATAACGCATAACGCATAACGCATAACGCAAACGTATAACGCACAACGCATAACGCATAACGCATAACTCATAACGCATAACGTATAACGCATAACGCATAACGCATAACGCATAACGCATAACGCATAACGCATAACGCATAACGCATAACGCACAACGCATAACCATAACGCATAACGCATAACCCATAACGCATAACGCACAACGCATAACGTATAACGCATAACGCATAACATATAACGCATAACGCATAACGCATAACGCATAACGCATAACGCATAACGCATAAAGCATAACGCATAACGCATAACGCATAACGCATAACGCATAACGCATAACGCATAACTCATAACGCATAACGCATAAAGCATAACGCATAACGCATAACGCAAACGTATAACGCACAACGCATAACGCATAACGCATTACTCATAACGCATAACGTATAACGCATAACGCATAACGCATAACGCATAACGCATAACGCATAACGCATAAAGCATAACGCAAAACGCATAACGTTAACGCATAACCCATAACGCATAAGGCTTGATGCATGGCGCATATCGCATATCGCATAACGCATAAGGCTTGATGCATGACGCATATCGCATAACGCATAAGGCATAACGCATAATACATAACGTATAACGCATTATGCATAACGCATAACGCATAACTCATAACGCATAACGCATAACGCAAACTTATAGCGCACAACGCATAGAGCATAACGCATAACGCATAACGCATAACGCATAACGCATAACGCATAACGCATAACGCATAACGCATAACGCATAACGCATAACGGATAACGCATAACGCATAACATATAACGCATAACGCATAACGCATAACGCATAACGCATAACGCATAACGCATAAAGCATAACGCATAACGCATAACGCATAACGCAAACGTATAACGCACAACGCATAACGCATAACGCATAACTCATAACGCATAACGTATAACGCATAACGCATAACGCATAACGCATAACGCATAACGCATAACGCATAACGCATAACGCATAACGCACAACGCATAACCATAACGCATAACGCATAACCCATAACGCATAACGCACAACGCATAACGTATAACGCATAACGCATAACGCATACCGTATAACGCATAATGCATAACGCATAAAGCATAACGCATAACGCATAACGCATAACGCATAACGCATAACGCATAACGCATAACGCATAACGCATAACGCACAACGCATAACGCATAACGCATAACGCATAACGCATAACGCATAACGCATAACGCATAACGCATAACGCATAACGCATAAAGCAAAACGCATAACGCAAACGTATAACGCACAACGCATAACGCATAACGCATAACGCATAACGCATAACGTATAACGCATAACGCATAACGCATAACGCATAACGCATAACGCATAACGCATAACGCATAACCATAACGCATAACGCATAACCCATAACGCATAACGCATAACGCATAACGTATAACGCATAACGCATACCGTATAACGCATAATGCATAACGCATAACGCATAACGCATAACGCATAACGCAAATCGCATAACGCATAAATCATAACCCATAACGCACAACGCATAACGCATAACGCATAACGCATAACGCATAACGCATAACGCATAACGCATAACGCATAAAGCATAACGCAAAACGCATAACGTTAACGCATAACCCATAACGCATAAGGCTTGATGCATGGCGCATATCGCATATCGCATAACGCATAAGGCTTGATGCATGACGCATATCGCATAACGCATAAGGCATAACGCATAATACATAACGTATAACGCATTATGCATAACGCATAACGCATAATGCATAAAGCATAACGCATAACCCATAACCCTTAACGCATAACGCATAACGCATAATGCACAACGCTTAACGAATACCGCAAATCGCATAACGCCTAACGCATAACGGATCACGCATGACGCATAAAGCATAACGCATAACGCATAACGCATAACGCATAACTCATAACGCATAACGCATAACGCATAACGCACACCGTATAACGCATAACGCATAACGCATAACGCATAAAGCATAACGCATAACGCATAACGCATAATGCAAACGTATAACGTCCAACGCATAAAGCATAACGAACAACCCATAACGCATAATCCATAACGCATAACGCATAACGCATAACGCATAACGCATAACGCATAAAGTATAACTCATAACGCATAACGCATAACGCAAACTTATAGCGCACAACGCATAGCGCATAACGCATAACGCATAACGCATAACGCATAACGCATAACGCATAACGCATAACGCATAACGCATAACGCATAACGCATAACGCATAACGGATCACGCATAACGCATAACGCATAACGCATAACGCATAACGCACACCGTATAACGCATAACGCATAACGCATAACGCATAACGCAAACGTATAACGCACAACGCATAACGCATAACGCATAACGCATAACATATAACGCATAACGCATAACGCATAACGCATAACGCATAACGCATAACGCATAAAGCATAACGCATAACGCATAACGCATAACGCATAACGCATAACGCATAACGCATAACTCATAACGCATAACGCATAAAGCATAACGCATAACGCATAACGCAAACGTATAACGCACAACGCATAACGCATAACGCATTACTCATAACGCATAACGTATAACGCATAACGGATAACGCATAACGCATAACGCATAACGCATAACGCATAAAGCATAACGCAAAACGCATAACGTTAACGCATAACCCATAACGCATAAGGCTTGATGCATGGCGCATATCGCATATCGCATAACGCATAAGGCTTGATGCATGACGCATATCGCATAACGCATAAGGCATAACGCATAATACATAACGTATAACGCATTATGCATAACGCATAACGCATAATGCATAAAGCATAACGCATAACCCATAACCCTTAACGCATAACGCATAACGCATAATGCACAACGCTTAACGAATACCGCAAATCGCATAACGCCTAACGCATAACGGATCACGCATGACGCATAAAGCATAACGCATAACGCATAACGCATAACGCATAACTCATAACGCATAACGCATAACGCATAACGCACACCGTATAACGCATAACGCATAACGCATAACGCATAAAGCATAACGCATAACGCATAACGCATAATGCAAACGTATAACGTCCAACGCATAAAGCATAACGAACAACCCATAACGCATAATCCATAACGCATAACGCATAACGCATAACGCATAACGCATAACGCATAAAGTATAACTCATAACGCATAACGCATAACGCAAACTTATAGCGCACAACGCATAGCGCATAACGCATAACGCATAACGCATAACGCATAACGCATAACGCATAACGCATAACGCATAACGCATAACGCATAACGCATAACGCATAACGCATAACGGATCACGCATAACGCATAACGCATAACGCATAACGCATAACGCACACCGTATAACGCATAACGCATAACGCATAACGCATAACGCAAACGTATAACGCACAACGCATAACGCATAACGCATAACGCATAACATATAACGCATAACGCATAACGCATAACGCATAACGCATAACGCATAACGCATAAAGCATAACGCATAACGCATAACGCATAACGCATAACGCATAACGCATAACGCATAACTCATAACGCATAACGCATAAAGCATAACGCATAACGCATAACGCAAACGTATAACGCACAACGCATAACGCATAACGCATTACTCATAACGCATAACGTATAACGCATAACGGATAACGCATAACGCATAACGCATAACGCATAACGCATAAAGCATAACGCAAAACGCATAACGTTAACGCATAACCCATAACGCATAAGGCTTGATGCATGGCGCATATCGCATATCGCATAACGCATAAGGCTTGATGCATGACGCATATCGCATAACGCATAAGGCATAACGCATAATACATAACGTATAACGCATTATGCATAACGCATAACGCATAATGCATAAAGCATAACGCATAACCCATAACCCTTAACGCATAACGCATAACGCATAATGCACAACGCTTAACGAATACCGCAAATCGCATAACGCCTAACGCATAACGGATCACGCATGACGCATAAAGCATAACGCATAACGCATAACGCATAACGCATAACTCATAACGCATAACGCATAACGCATAACGCACACCGTATAACGCATAACGCATAACGCATAACGCATAAAGCATAACGCATAACGCATAACGCATAATGCAAACGTATAACGTCCAACGCATAAAGCATAACGAACAACCCATAACGCATAATCCATAACGCATAACTCATAACGCATAACGGATCACGCATAACGCATAACGCATAACGCATAACGCATAACGCATAACGCATAAAGCATAACGCATAACGCATAACACATAACGCATAAAGCATAACGCATAACGCATAACGCATAACGCATAACGTGTAACGCATAACGCATAACGCATAACGCATAACGCATAACGCATAACGCATAACACATAAAGCATAACGCATAACGCATAACGCATAACGCATAACGCATAACGCATAACGCATAACGCATAACGCATAACGCATAACGCATAACGCATAACGCATAACGCATAACGCATAGCGCATAAAGCATAACGCATAACGCATAACGCAAACGTATAACGCACAACGCATAACGCATAACGCATAACGCATAACGCATAACGCATAACGCATAACGCATACCGTATAACGCATAACGCATAACGCATAACGCATAACGCATAACGCATAACGCATAACACATAACGCAGAACGCATAACGCATAACGCATAACGCATAACGCATAACGCATAACGCATAACGCATAACACATAACGCATAACGCATAACGCATAACGCATAAAGCATAACGCATAACGTGTAACTCATAACGCATAACGCATAAAGCATAACGCATAACGCATAACGCATAACGCATATCGCATAACGCATAATACTTAACGTATAACGCACAACGCATAACGCATAACGCATAACGCATAACGCACAACGCATAACGCATAACGCATAACGCATAACGCATAACGCATAACGCATATCGCATACCGTATAACGCATAACGCATAACGCATAACGCAAACGTATAACGCACAACGCATAACGCATAACGCATAACGCATAACATATAACGCATAACGCATAACGCATAACGCATAACGCATATCGCATAACGCATAACCCATAACGTATAACGCATAACGCACACCGTATAACGCATAACGCATAAGGCATAACGCATAACGCATAACGCAAACGTATAACGCACAACGCATAACGCATAACGCATAACGCATAACATATAACGCATAACGCATAACGCATAACGCATAACGCATAACTCATAACGCATAACGCATAACGCAAACTTATAGCGCACAACGCATAGCGCATAACGCATAACGCATAACGCATAACGCATAACGCATAACGCATAACGCATAACGCATAACGCATAACGCATAACGCATAACGGATCACGCATAACGCATAACATATAACGCATAACGCATAACGCATAACGCATAACGCATAACGCATAACGCATAAAGCATAACGCATAACGCATAACGCATAACGCAAACGTATAACGCACAACGCATAACGCATAACGCATAACTCATAACGCATAACGTATAACGCATAACGCATAACGCATAACGCATAACGCATAACGCATAACGCATAACGCATAACGCACAACGCATAACCATAACGCATAACGCATAACCCATAACGCATAACGCACAACGCATAACGTATAACGCATAACGCATAACGCATACCGTATAACGCATAATGCATTACGCATAAAACATAACGCATAACGCATAACGCATAACGCATAACGCATAACGCATAACGCATAACGCATAACGCATAACGCATAACGCATAACGCACAACGCATAACGCATAACGCATAACGCATAACGCATAACGCATAACGCATAACGCATAACGCATAACGCATAACGCATAAAGCAAAACGCATAACGCAAACGTATAACGCACAACGCATAACGCATAACGCATAACGCATAACGCATAACGCATAACGTATAACGCATAACGCATAACGCATAACGCATAACGCATAACGCATAACGCATAACGCATAACCATAACGCATAACGCATAACCCATAACGCATAACGCATAACGCATAACGTATAACGCATAACGCATACCGTATAACGCATAATGCATAACGCATAACGCATAACGCATAACGCATAACGCATAACGTATAACGCATAACGCATACCGTATAACGCATAACGCATAACGAACACCGGAAAACCCATAACGCCTAACGCATAACGGATCACGAATAACGCATAATGCATAACGCATAAAGCATAACGCATAACGCATAACGCATAACGCATAACGCATAACGCATAACGCATAACGCATAACGCATAACGCATAACGCATAACGCATAACGCATAACGCATAACGCATAACGCATAACGCATAACGCATAACGCATAACGCATAACGCATAACGCATAACGCATAACGCATAACGCATAACGCATAACGCATAACGCATATCGCATAACACATACGCATAACGCATAAGGCATAACGCATTACGCATAACTTTTAACTCATAACTCATAACGAATAATGCATAACGCAAAATGAATAACGCATAAAGCATAACGCATAACCCATAACCCTTAACGCATAACGCATAACGCATAATGCACAACGCTTAACGAATACCGCAAATCGCATAACGCCTAACGCATAACGGATCACGCATGACGCATGAAGCATAACGCATAACGCATAACGCATAACGCATAACGCATAACGCATATCGCCTAACGCATAAATCATAACCCATAACGCACAACGCATAACGCATAATGCACAACGCATAACGAATACCGCAAAACGCATAACGCATAACGCATAACGCATAACGCATAACGCATAACTCATAACGCATAACGCATAACGCATAACGCATAACGCATAACGCATAACGCATAACACATAACGCATAACGCATAACGCATAACGCATAACGCATAACGCATAAAGCATAACGCATAACGCATAACGCATAACGCATATCGCATAACGCATAATACTTAACGTATAACGCACAACGCATAACGCATAACGCATAACGCACAACGCATAACGCATAACGCATAACGCATAACGCATAACGCATAACGCATATCGCATACCGTATAACGCATAACGCATAACGCATAACGCAAACGTATAACGCACAACGCATAACGCATAACGCATAACGCATAACGTATAACGCATAACGCATAACGCATAACGCATAACGCATATCGCATAACGCATAACCCATAACGTATAACGCATAACGCACACCGTATAACGCATAACGCATAACGCATAACGCAAACGTATAACGCACAACGCATAACGCATAACGCATAACGCATAACATATAACGCATAACGCATAACGCATAACGCATAACGCATAACTCATAACGCATAACGCATAACGCAAACTTATAGCGCACAACGCATAGAGCATAACGCATAACGCATAACGCATAACGCATAACGCATAACGCATAACGCATAACGCATAACGCATAACGCATAACGCATAACGCATAACGCATAACGGATCACGCATAACGCATAACATATAACGCATAACGCATAACGCATAACGCATAACGCATAACGCATAACGCATAAAGCATAACGCATAACGCATAACGCATAACGCAAACGTATAACGCACAACGCATAACGCATAACGCATAACTCATAACGCATAACGTATAACGCATAACGCATAACGCATAACGCATAACGCATAACGCATAACGCATAACGCACAACGCATAACCATAACGCATAACGCATAACCCATAACGCATAACGCACAACGCATAACGTATAACGCATAACGCATAACGCATACCGTATAACGCATAATGCATAACGCATAAAGCATAACGCATAACGCATAACGCATAACGCATAACGCATAACGCATAACGCATAACGCATAACGCATAACGCATAACGCACAACGCATAACGCATAACGCATAACGCATAACGCATAACGCATAACGCATAACGCATAAAGCATAACGCATAACGCATAACGCATAACACATAAAGCATAACGCATAACGCATAACGCATAACGCATAACGCATAACGCATAACGCATAACGCATAACGCATAACGCATAACGCATAACGCATAACGGATCACGCATAACGCATAACGCATAACGCATAACGCATAACGCATAACGCATAACGCATAAAGCATAACGCATAACGCATAACGCATAACGCATAAAGCATAACGCATAACGCATAACGCATAACACATAACGCATAACGCATAACGCATAACGCATAACGCATAACGCATAACGCATAACGCATAACGCATAACGCATAACGCATAACGCATAACGCATAACGCATAACGCATAACGCATAACGCATAACGCATAACGCATAACGCATAACGCATAACGCATAAAGCATAACGCATAACGCAAACGTATAACGCACAACGCATAACGCATAACGCATAACGCATAACGCATAACGCATACCGTATAACGCATAACGCATAACGCATAACGCATAACGCATAACGCATAACACATAACGCAGAACGCATAACGCATAACGCATAACGTATAACGCACAACGCATAACGCATAACGCATAACGCATAACGCATAACGCATAACGCATAACGCATAACGCATAACGCATATCGCATACCGTATAACGCATAACGCATAACGCATAACGCAAACGTATAACGCACAACGCATAACGCATAACGCATAACGCATAACATATAACGCATAACGCATAACGCATAACGCATAACGCATAACGCATAACGCATATCGCATAACGCATAACCCATAACGTATAACGCATAACGCACACCGTATAACGCATAACGCATAACGCATAACGCATAACGCAAACGTATAACGCACAACGCATAACGCATAACGCATAACGCATAACATATAACGCATAACGCATAACGCATAACGCATAACGCATAACGCATAACGCATAAAGCATAACGCATAACGCATAACGCATAACGCATAACGCATAACGCATAACTCATAACGCATAACGCATAAAGCATAACGCATAACGCATAACGCAAACGTATAACGCACAACGCATAACGCATAACGCATTACTCATAACGCATAACGTATAACGCATAACGCATAACGCATAACGCATAACGCATAACGCATAACGCATAACGCATAAAGCATAACGCAAAACGCATAACGTTAACGCATAACCCATAACGCATAACGTTAACGCATAACCCATAACGCATAAGGCTTGATGCATGGCGCATATCGCATATCGCATAACGCATAAGGCTTGATGCATGACGCATATCGCATAACGCATAAGGCATAACGCATAATACATAACGTATAACGCATTATGCATAACGCATAACGCATAATGCATAAAGCATAACGCATAACCCATAACCCTTAACGCATAACGCAAAACGCTAATGCACAACGCTTAACGAATACCGCAAATCGCATAACGCCTAACGCATAACGGATCACGCATGACGCATAAAGCATAACGCATAACGCATAACGCATAACGCATAACTCATAACGCATAACGCATAACGCATAACGCACACCGTATAACGCATAACGCATAACGCATAACGCATAAAGCATAACGCATAACGCATAACGCATAATGCAAACGTATAACGTCCAACGCATAAAGCATAACGAACAACCCATAACGCATAATCCATAACGCATAACTCATAACGCATAAATCATAACGCATAAAGTATAACTCATAACGCATAACGCATAACGCAAACTTATAGCGCACAACGCATAGCGCATAACGCATAACGCATAACGCATAACGCATAACGCATAACGCATAACGCATAACGCATAACGCATAACGGATCACGCATAACGCATAACGCATAACGCATAACGCATAACGCATAACGCATAAAGCATAACGCATAACGCATAACACATAACGCATAAAGCATAACGCATAACGCATAACGCATAACGTGTAACGCATAACGCATAACGCATAACGCATAACGCATAACGCATAACGCATAACACATAAAGCATAACGCATAACGCATAACGCATAACGCATAACGCATAACGCATAACGCATAACGCATAACGCATAACGCATAACGCATAACGCATAACGCATAACGCATAGCGCATAAAGCATAACGCATAACGCATAACGCAAACGTATAACGCACAACGCATAACGCATAACGCATAACGCATAACGCATAACGCATAACGCATAACGCATAACGCATACCGTATAACGCATAACGCATAAAGCATAACGCATAACGCATAACGCAAACGTATAACGAGCAACGCATAACGCATAACGCATAACGCATAACGCATAACGCATACCGTATAACGCATAACGCATAACGCATAACGCATAACGCATAACGCATAACACATAACGCATAACGCATAACGCATAACGCATAACGCATAACGCATAACGTGTAACTCATAACGCATAACGCATAAAGCATAACGCATAACGCATAACGCATAACGCATATCGCATAACGCATAATACTTAACGTATAACGCACAACGCATAACGCATAACGCATAACGCATAACGCATAACGCATAACGCATATCGCATACCGTATAACGTATAACGCATAACGCATAACGCAAACGTATAACGCACAACGCATAACGCATAACGCATAACGCATAACATATAACGCATAACGCATAACGCATAACGCATAACGCATAACGCATATCGCATAACGCATAACCCATAACGTATAACGCATAACGCACACCGTATAACGCATAACGCATAACGCATAACGCATAACGCAAACGTATAACGCACAACGCATAACGCATAACGCATAACGCATAACATATAACGCATAACGCATAACGCATAACGCATAACGCATAACGCATAACGCATAAAGCATAACGCATAACGCATAACGCATAACGCATAACGCATAACGCATAACTCATAACGCATAACGCATAAAGCATAACGCATAACGCATAACGCAAACGTATAACGCACAACGCATAACGCATAACGCATTACTCATAACGCATAACGTATAACGCATAACGCATAACGCATAACGCATAACGCATAACGCATAACGCATAAAGCATAACGCAAAACGCATAACGTTAACGCATAACCCATAACGCATAAGGCTTGATGCATGGCGCATATCGCATATCGCATAACGCATAAGGCTTGATGCATGACGCACATCGCATAACGCATAAGGCATAACGCATAATACATAACGTATAACGCATTATGCATAACGCATAACGCATAATGCATAAAGCATAACGCATAACCCATAACCCTTAACGCATAACGCATAACGCATAATGCACAACGCTTAACGAATACCGCAAATCGCATAACGCCTAACGCATAACGGATCACGCATGACGCATAAAGCATAACGCATAACGCATAACGCATAACGCATAACTCATAACGCATAACGCATAACGCATAACGCATAACGCACACCGTATAACGCATAACGCATAACGCATAACGCATAAAGCATAACGCATAACGCATAACGCATAACGCATAACGCATAACGCATAACGCATAACGCATAACGGATCACGCATAACGCATAACGCATAACGCATAACGCATAACGCATAACGCATAAAGCATAACGCATAACGCATAACACATAACGCATAAAGCATAACGCATAACGCATAACGCATAACGCATAACGTGTAACGCATAACGCATAACGCATAACGCATAACGCATAACGCATAACGCATAACGCATAACGCATAAAGCATAACGCATAACGCATAACACATAACGCATAAAGCATAACGCATAACGCATAACGCATAACGCATAACGTGTAACGCATAACGCATAACGCATAACGCATAACGCATAACGCATAACGCATAACACATAAAGCATAACGCATAACGCATAACGCATAACGCATAACGCATAACGCATAACGCATAACGCATAACGCATAACGCATAACGCATAACGCATAACGCATAGCGCATAAAGCATAACGCATAACGCATAACGCAAACGTATAACGCACAACGCATAACGCATAACGCATAACGCATAACGCATAACGCATAACGCATAACGCATAACGCATACCGTATAACGCATAACGCATAACGCATAACGCACAACGCATAACGCATAACGCATAACGCATAACATATAACGCATAACGCATAACGCATAACGCATAACGCATAACGCATAACGCATAACGCATAACGCATAACGCATAACGCATAACGCATATCGCACAACGCATAACGCATAACGTATAACGCATAACGCATACCGTGTAACGCATAACGCATAACGCATAACGCATAACGCATAGCGCATAAAGCATAACGCATAACGCATAACGCAAACGTATAACGCACAACGCATAACGCATAACGCATAACGCATAACGCATAACGCATAACGCATAACGCATAACGCATAACGCATAACGCATAACGCATAACGCATAACGCATAACGCATATCGCACAACGCATAACGCATAACGTATAACGCATAACGCATACCGTGTAACGCATAACGCATAACGCATAACGCATAACGCATAACGCATAACGCATAACGCATAACGCATAGCGCATAAAGCATAACGCATAACGCATAACGCAAACGTATAACGCACAACGCATAACGCATAACGCATAACGCATAACGCATAACGCATAACGCATAACGCATAACGCATACCGTATAACGCATAACGCATAACGCATAACGCACAACGCATAACGCATAACGCATAACGCATAACATATAACGCATAACGCATAACGCATAACGCATAACGCATAACGCATAACGCATAACGCATAACGCATAACGCATAACGCATAACGCATATCGCACAACGCATAACGCATAACGTATAACGCATAACGCATACCGTGTAACGCATAACGCATAACGCATAACGCATAACGCATAACGCATAACGCATAACTCATAACGCATAACGCATAACGCATAACGCAAACTTATAGCGCACAACGCATAGCGCATAACGCATAACGCATAACGCATAACGCATAACGCATAACGCATAACGCATAACGCATAACGCATAACGCATAACGCATAACGGATCACGCATAACGCATAACGCATAACGCATAACGCATAACGCATAACGCATAAAGCATAACGCATAACGCATAACACATAACGCATAAAGCATAACGCATAACGCATAACGCATAACGCATAACGTGTAACGCATAACGCATAACGCATAACGCATAACGCATAACGCATAACGCATAACACATAAAGCATAACGCATAACGCATAACGCATAACGCATAACGCATAACGCATAACGCATAACGCATAACGCATAACGCATAACGCATAACGCATAACGCATAGCGCATAAAGCATAACGCATAACGCATAACGCAAACGTATAACGCACAACGCATAACGCATAACGCATAACGCATAACGCATAACGCATAACGCATAACGCATAACGCATACCGTATAACGCATAACGCATAACGCATAACGCACAACGCATAACGCATAACGCATAACGCATAACATATAACGCATAACGCATAACGCATAACGCATAACGCATAACGCATAACGCATAACGCATAACGCATAACGCATAACGCATAACGCATATCGCACAACGCATAACGCATAACGTATAACGCATAACGCATACCGTGTAACGCATAACGCATAACGCATAACGCATAACGCATAACGCATAACGCATAAAGCATAACGCATAACGCATAACGCATAACGCATAACGCATAACGTATAACGCATAACGCATAACGCATAAAGCATAACGCATAACGTATAACGCAAACGTATAACGCACAACGCATAACGCATACCGCATAACGCATAACGCATAACGCATAACGCATAACGCATAACGCATAACGCATAACGTATAACGCATAACGCATAACGCATAACGCATAACGCATAACGAACACCGGAAAACCCATAACGCCTAACGAATAACGGATCACGAATAACGCATAATGCATAACGCATAAAGCATAACGCATAACGCATAACGCATAACCCATAACGCATAACGCATAACGCATAACGCATAACGCATAACGCATAACGCATAACGCATAACGCATAACGCATAACGCATAACGCATAACGCATAAAGCATAACGCATAACGCATAACGCATAACGCATAACGCATAACGCAAAACGCATAACGTTAACGCATAACCCATAACGCATAAGGCTTGATGCATGACGCATATCGCATATCGCATAACGCATAAGGCTTGATGCATGACGCATATCGCATAACGCATAAGGCATAACGCATAATACATAACGTATAACGCATTATGCATAACGCATAACGCATAACGCATAACGCATAACGCATAACGCATAACGCATAACGCATATCGCATAACACATACGCATAACGCATAAGGCATAACGCATTACGCATAACTTTTAACTCATAACTCATAACGAATAATGCATAACGCAAAATGAATAACGCATAAAGCATAACGCATAACCCATAACCCTTAACGCATAACGCATAATGCACAACGCTTAACGAATACCGCAAATCGCATAACGCCTAACGCATAACGGATCACGCATGACGCATAAAGCATAACGCATAACGCATAACGCATAACGCATAACGCATATCGCCTAACGCATAAATCATAACCCATAACGCACAACGCATAACGCATAATGCACAACGCATAACGAATACCGCAAAACGCATAACGCATAACGCATAACGCATAACGCATAACTCATAACGCATAACGCATAACGCATAACGCATAACGCATAACACATAACGCATAACGCATAACGCATAACGCATAACGCATAACGCATAACGCATAACGTGTAACTCATAACGCATAACGCATAATGCATAACGCATAACGCATAACGCATAACGCATATCGCATAACGCATAATACATAACGTATAACGCATAACGCATACCGTATAACGCATAACGCATAACGCATAACGCAAACTTATAGCGCACAACGCATAGCGCATAACGCATAACGCATAACGCATAACGCATAACGCATAACGCATAACGCATAACGCATAACGCATAACGCATAACGGATCACGCATAACGCATAACGCATAACGCATAACGCATAACGCATAACGCATAAAGCATAACGCATAACGCATAACACATAACGCATAAAGCATAACGCATAACGCATAACGCATAACGCATAACGTGTAACGCATAACGCATAACGCATAACGCATAACGCATAACGCATAACGCATAACACATAAAGCATAACGCATAACGCATAACGCATAACGCATAACGCATAACGCATAACGCATAACGCATAACGCATAACGCATAACGCATAACGCATAGCGCATAAAGCATAACGCATAACGCATAACGCAAACGTATAACGCACAACGCATAACGCATAACGCATAACGCATAACGCATAACGCATAACGCATAACGCATAACGCATACCGTATAACGCATAACGCATAACGCATAACGCACAACGCATAACGCATAACGCATAACGCATAACATATAACGCATAACGCATAACGCATAACGCATAACGCATAACGCATAACGCATAACGCATAACGCATAACGCATAACGCATAACGCATATCGCACAACGCATAACGCATAACGTATAACGCATAACGCATACCGTGTAACGCATAACGCATAACGCATAACGCATAACGCATAACGCATAACACATAAAGCATAACGCATAACGCATAACGCATAACGCATAACGCATAACGTATAACGCATAACGCATAACGCATAAAGCATAACGCATAACGTATAACGCAAACGTATAACGCACAACGCATAACGCATACCGTATAACGCATAACGCATAACGCATAACGCATAACGCATAACGCATAACGCATAACGTATAACGCATAACGCATACCGTATAACGCATAACGCATAACGAACACCGGAAAACCCATAACGCCTAACGAATAACGGATCACGAATAACGCATAATGCATAACGCATAAAGCATAACGCATAACGCATAACGCATAACCCATAACGCATAACGCATAACGCATAACGCATAACGCATAACGCATAACGCATAACGCATAACGCATAACGCATAACGCAGAAAGCATAACGCATAACGCATAACGCATAACGCATAACGCATAACGCAAAACGCATAACGTTAACGCATAACCCATAACGCATAAGGCTTGATGCATGACGCATATCGCATATCGCATAACGCATAAGGCTTGATGCATGACGCATATCGCATAACGCATAAGGCATAACGCATAATACATAACGTATAACGCATTATGCATAACGCATAACGCATAACGCATAACGCATAACGCATAACGCATAACGCATAACGCATATCGCATAACACATACGCATAACGCATAAGGCATAACGCATTACGCATAACTTTTAACTCATAACTCATAACGAATAATGCATAACGCAAAATGAATAACGCATAAAGCATAACGCATAACCCATAACCCTTAACGCATAACGCATAACGCATAATGCACAACGCTTAACGAATACCGCAAATCGCATAACGCCTAACGCATAACGGATCACGCATGACGCATAAAGCATAACGCATAACGCATAACGCATAACGCATGACGCATATCGCCTAACGCATAAATCATAACCCATAACGCACAACGCATAACGCATAATGCACAACGCATAACGAATACCGCAAAACGCATAACGCATAACGCATAACGCATAACGCATAACTCATAACGCATAACGCATAACGCATAACGCATAACGCATAACACATAACGCATAACGCATAACGCATAACGCATAACGCATAACGCATAACGCATAACGCATAACGTGTAACTCATAACGCATAACGCATAATGCATAACGCATAACGCATAACGCATAACGCATATCGCATAACGCATAATACATAACGTATAACGCATAACGCATACCGTATAACGCATAACGCATAACGCATAACGCATAACGCATAACGCATAACGCATAACGCATAACGTATAACGCATAACGCATAACGCATAACGCATATCGCACAACGCATAACGCATAACGTATAACGCATAACGCATACCGTGTAACGCATAACGCATAACGCAAAACGCATAACGCATAACACATAAAGCATAACGCATAACGCATAACGCATAACGCATAACGCATAACGCATAACGCATAACGCATAACGCATAACGCATAACGCATAACGCATAACGCATAACGCACAACGCATAACGCATAACGCATAAAGCATAACGCATAACGCATAACGCAAACGTATAACGCACAACGCATAACGCATAACGCATAACGCATAACGCATAACGCATAACGCATACCGTATAACGCATAACGCATAACGCATAACGCATAACGCATAACGCAGAACGCATAACGCATAACGCATAACGCAAAACGCATAACGTTAACGCATAACCCATAACGCATAAGGCTTGATGCATGACGCATATCGCATATCGCATAACGCATAAGGCTTGATGCATGACGCATATCGCATAACGCATAAGGCATAACGCATAATACATAACGTATAACGCATTATGCATAACGCATAACGCATAACGCATAACGCATAACGCATAACGCATATCGCATAACACATACGCATAACGCATAAGGCATAACGCATTACGCATAACTTTTAACTCATAACGAATAATGCATAACGCAAAATGAATAACGCATAAAGCATAACGCATAACCCTTAACCCTTAACGCATAACGCATAACGCATAATGCACAACGCTTAACGAATACCGCAAATCGCATAACGCCTAACGCATAACGGAACACGCATGACGCATAAAGCATAACGCATAACGCATAACGCATAACGCATATCGCCTAACGCATAAATCATAACCCATAACGCATATCGCATAACGCAAAATACATAACGTATAACGCATAACGCATACCGTATAACGCATAACGCATAACGCATAACGCATAACGCATAACGCATAACATATAACGCATAACGCATAACGCATAACGCATAACGCATAACGCATAACGCATAACGCATAACGCAAAACGCATAACGCATAACGCATAACGCATAACATATAACGCATAACGCATAACACATAACGCATAACTCATAACGCATAACGCATATCGCACAACGCATAACGCATAACGTATAACGCATAACGCATACCGTATAACGCATAACGCATAACGCAAACGTATAAGGCACAACGCATAACGCAAACGTATAAGGCACAACGCATAACGCATAACGCATAACGCACAACGCATAACGCATAACGCATAACGCATAACATATAACGCATAACGCATAACGCATAACGCATAACGCATAACGCATAACGCATAACGCATAACGCATAACGCATAACGCATAACGCATAACGCATAACGCATAACGCATATCGCACAACGCATAACGCATAACGTATAACGCATAACGCATACCGTGTAACGCATAACGCATAACGCATAACGCATAACACATAAAGCATAAAGCATTACGCATAACGCATAACGCATAACGCATAACGCATAACGCATAACGCATAACGCATAACGCATAACGCATAACGCATAACGCATAACGCATAACGCATAAAGCATAACGCATAACGCATAACGCAAACGTATAACGCACAACGCATAACGCATAACGCATAACGCATAACCTATAACGCATAACGCATAACGCATACCGTATAACGCATAACGCATAACGCATAACGCATAACGCAGAACGCATAACGCATAACGCATAACGCATAACGCATAACGCATAACGCATAACGCATAACACATAACGCATAACGCATAACGCATAACGCATAACGCATAACGCATAACGCATAACGCATAACGCATAACGCATAACGCATATCGCACAACGCATAACGCATAACGTATAACGCATAACGCATACCGTGTAACGCATAACGCATAACGCATAACGCATAACACATAAAGCATAAAGCATTACGCATAACGCATAACGCATAACGCATAACGCATAACGCATAACGCATAACGCATAACGCATATCGCACAACGCATAACGCATAACGTATAACGCATAACGCATACCGTGTAACGCATAACGCATAACGCATAACGCATAACACATAAAGCATAAAGCATTACGCATAACGCATAACGCATAACGCATAACGCATAACGCATAACGCATAACCATAACGCATAACGCATAACCTATAACGCATAACGCACAACGCATAACGTATAACGCATAACGCATAACGCATACCGTATAACGCATAATGCATAACGCATAAAGCATAACGCATAACGCATAACGCATAACGCATAACGCATAACGCATAACGCATAACGCATAACGCATAACGCATAACGCACAACGCATAACGCATAACGCATAACGCATAACGCATAACGCATAACGCATAACGCATAACGCATAAAGCAAAACGCATAACGCAAACGTATAACGCACAACGCATAACGCATAACGCATAACGCATAACGCATAACGTATAACGCATAACGCATAACGCATAACGCATAACGCATAACGCATAACGCATAACCATAACGCATAACGCATAACCCATAACGCATAACGCATAACGCATAACGTATAACGCATAACGCATACCGTATAACGCATAATGCATAACGCGTAACACATAACGCATAACGCATAACGCATAACGTATAACGCATAACGCATACCGTATAACGCATAACGCATAACGAACACCGGAAAACCCATAACGCCTAACGCATAACGGATCACGAATAACGCATAATGCATAACGCATAAAGCATAACGCATAACGCATAACGCATAACGCCTAACGCATAACGGATCACGCATGACGCATAAAGCATAACGCATAACGCATAACGCATAACGCATAACGCATAACGCATAACGCATAACGCATAACGCATAACGCATAACGCATAACGCATAACGCATAACGCATAACGCATAAGGCATAACGCATAACGCATAACGCATAACGCATAACGCATAACGCATAACGCATAACGCATAACGCATAACGCATAACGCATAACGCATAACGCATAACGCATAACGCATAACGCATAACGCATAACGCATAACGCATAACGCATAACGCATAACG
Organism: Lasioglossum morio; assembly: GCA_916610235.2. Classification (NCBI taxonomy): domain Eukaryota; kingdom Metazoa; phylum Arthropoda; class Insecta; order Hymenoptera; family Halictidae; genus Lasioglossum; species Lasioglossum morio. Next base: position 5,102,316 of record CAKAJA020000347.1, read on the forward strand.
CATAACGCATAACGCAAAACGCATAACGTTAACGCATAACCCATAACGCATAAGGCTTGATGCATGACGCATATCGCATATCGCATAACGCATAAGGCTTGATGCATGACGCATATCGCATAACGCATAAGGCATAACGCATAATACATAACGTATAACGCATTATGCATAACGCATAACGCATAACGCATATCGCATAACACATACGCATAACGCATAAGGCATAACGCATTACGCATAACTTTTAACTCATAACTCATAACGAATAATGCATAACGCAAAATGAATAACGCATAAAGCATAACGCATAACCCATAACCCTTAACGCATAACGCATAACGCATAATGCACAACGCTTAACGAATACCGCAAATCGCATAACGCCTAACGCATAACGGATCACGCATGACGCATAAAGCATAACGCATAACGCATAACGCATAACGCATAACGCATATCGCATAACGCATAAATCATAACCCATAACGCACAACGCATAACGCAAAATGCACAACGCATAACGAATACCGCAAAACGCATAACGCATAACGCATAACGCATAACTCATAACGCATGACGCATAACGCATAACGCATAACGCATAACGCATAACACATAACGCATAACGCATAACGCATAACGCATAACGCATAACGCATGACGTGTAACTCATAACGCATAACGCATAATGCATAACGCATAACGCATAACGCATAACGCATATCGCATAACGCATAATACATAACGTATAACGCATAACGCATACCGTATAACGCATAACGCATAACGCATAACGCATAACGCATAACATATAACGCATAACGCATAACGCATAACGCATAACGCATAACGCATAACGCATAACGCATAACGCACAACGCATAACGCATAACGCATAACGCATAACATATAACGCATAACGCATAACACATAACGCATAACGCATAACGCATAACGCATATCGCACAACGCATAACGCATAACGTATAACGCATAACGCATACCGTATAATGCATAACGCATAACGCATAACGCAAACGTATAAGGCACAACGCATAACGCAAACGTATAAGGCACAACGCATAACGCATAACGCATAATATATAACGCATAACGCATAACGCATAACGCACAACGCATAACGCATAACGCATTACGCATAACATATAACGCATAACGCATACCGTGTAACGCATAACGCATAACGCATAACGCATAACGCATAACACATAAAGCATAACGCATAACGCATAACGCATAACGCATAACGCATAACGCATAACGCATAACGCATAACGCATAACGCATAACGCATAACGCATAACGCATAAAGCATAACGCGTAACGCATAACGCAAACGTATAACGCACAACGCATAACGCATAACGCATAACGCATAACGCATAACGCATAACGCATACCGTATAACGCATAACGCATAACGCATAACGCATAACGCATAACGCATAACGCATAACACATAACGCAGAACGCATAACGCATAACGCATAACGCATAACGCATAACGCATAACGCATAACACATAACGCATAACGCATAACGCATAACGCATAACGCATAACGCATAACGTGTAACTCATAACGCATAACGCATAACGCATAACGCATAACGCATAACGCATAACGCATAACGCATAACCATAACGCATAACGCATAACCCATAACGCATAACGCACAACGCATAACGTATAACGCATAACGCATAACGCATACCGTATAACGCATAATGCATAACGCATAAAGCATAACGCATAACGCATAACGCATAACGCATAACGCATAACGCATAACGCATAACGCATAACGCATAAAGCAAAACGCATAACGCACAACGCATAACGCATAACGCATAACGCATAACGCATAACGCATAACGCATAACGCATAACGCATAACGCATAACGCATAAAGCAAAACGCATTACGCAAACGTATAACGCACAACGCATAACGCATAACGCATAACGCATAACGCATAACACATAACGCATAACGTATAACGCATAACGCATAACGCATAACGCATAACGCATAACGCATAACGCATAACGCATAACGCATAACGCATAACGCATAACCATAACGCATAACGCATAACCCATAACGCATAACGCACAACGCATAACGCATAACGCATAATGCATAACGCATAACGCATAACGCATAACGCATAACGCATATCGCATAACGCATAATACATAACGTATAACGCATAACGCATACCGTATAACGCATAACGCATAACGCATAACGCATAACGCATAACGCATAACATATAACGCATAACGCATAACGCATAACGCATAACGCATAACGCATAACGCATAACGCATAACGCATAACGCACAACGCATAACGCATAACGCATAACGCATAACATATAACGCATAACGCATAACACATAACGCATAACGCATAACGCATAACGCATAACGCATATCGCACAACGCATAACGCATAACGTATAACGCATAACGCATACCGTATAACGCATAACGCATAACGCATAACGCAAACGTATAAGGCACAACGCATAACGCAAACGTATAAGGCACAACGCATAACGCATAACGCATAATATATAACGCATAACGCATAACGCATAACGCACAACGCATAACGCATAACGCATAACGCATAACATATAACGCATAACGCATACCGTGTAACGCATAACGCATAACTCATAACGCATAACGCATAACACATAAAGCATAACGCATAACGCATAACGCAAAACGCATAACGCATAACGCATAACGCATAACGCATAACGCATAACGCATAAAGCATAACGCATAACGCATAACGCAAACGTATAACGCACAACGCATAACGCATAACGCATAACGCATAACGCATAACGCATACCGTATAACGCATAACGCATAACGCATAACGCATAACGCATATCGCATAACACATAACGCAGAACGCATAACGCATAACGCATAACGCATAACGTGTAACTCATAACGCATAACGCATAACGCATAAAGCATAACGCATAACGCATAACGCATAACGCATATCGCATAACGCATAATACTTAACGTATAACGCACAACGCATAACGCATAACGCATAACGCATAACGCACAACGCATAACGCATAACGCATAACGCATAACGCATAACGCATATCGCATACCGTATAACGCATAACGATTAACGCATAACGCAAACGTATAACGCACAACGCATAACGCATAACGCATAACATATAACGCGTAACGCATAACGCATAACGCATAACGCATAACGCATAACGCATAACGCATAACGCATAACGCATAACGCATAAAGCATAACGCGTAACGCATAACGCATAACGCATAACGCATAACGCATAACGCATAACGCATAACGCATAACATATAACGCATAACGCATAACGCATAACGCATAACGCATAACGCATAACGTGTAACTCATAACGCATAACGCATAATGCATAACGCATAACGCATAACGCATAACGCATATCGCATAACGCATAATACATAACGTATAACGCATAACGCATACCGTATAACGCATAACGCATAACGCATAACGCATAACGCATAACATATAACGCATAACGCATAGCGCATAACGCATAACGCATAACGCATAACGCATAACGCATAACGCACAACGCATAACGCATAACGCATAACGCATAACATATAACGCATAACGCATAACACATAACGCATAACGCATAACGCATAACGCATATCGCACAACGCATAACGTATAACGCATAACGCATACCGTATAATGCATAACGCATAACGCATAACGCAAACGTATAAGGCACAACGCATAACGCAAACGTATAAGGCACAACACATAACGCATAACGCATAATATATAACGCATAACGCATAACGCATACCGCACAACGCATAACGCATAACGCATAACGCATAACATATAACGCATAACGCATACCGTGTAACGCATAACGCATAACGCATAACGCATAACGCATAACACATAAAGCATAACGCATAACGCATAACGCATAACGCATAACGCATAACGCATAACGCATAACGCATAACGCATAACGCATAACGCATAACGCATAACGCATAACGCATAAAGCATAACGCGTAACGCATAACGCAAACGTATAACGCACAACGCATAACGCATAACGCATAACGCATAACGCATAACGCATACCGTATAACGCATAACGCATAACGCATAACGCATAACGCATAACACATAACGCAGAACGCATAACGCATAACGCATAACTCATAACGCATAACGCATAACACATAACGCATAACGCATAACGCATAACGCATAACGCATAACGTGTAACTCATAACGCATAACGCATAACGCATAACGCATAACGCATAACGCATAACGCATAACCATAACGCATAACGCATAACCCATAACGCATAACGCACAACGCATAACGTATAACGCATAACGCATAACGCATACCGTATAACGCATAATGCATAACGCATAAAGCATAACGCTATACGCATAACGCATAACGCATAACGCATAACGCATAACGCATAACGCATAACGCATAACGCACAACGCATAACGCATAACGCATAACGCATAACGCATAACGCATAACGCATAACGCATAACGCATAACGCATAAAGCAAAACGCATTACGCAAACGTATAACGCACAACGCATAACGCATAACGCATAACGCATAACGCATAACACATAACGCATAACGTATAACGCATAACGCATAACGCATAACGCATAACGCATAACGCATAACGCATAACGCATAACGCATAACGCATAACGCATAACCATAACGCATAACGCATAACCCATAACGCATAACGCACAACGCATAAAGCATAACGCATAACGCATAACGCAAACCTATAACGCACAACGCATAACGCATAACGCATAACGCATAACGCACAACGCATAACGCATAACGCATAACGCATAACGCATAACACATAACGCATAACGTATAACGCATAACGCATAACGCATAACGCATAACGCATAACGCATAACGCATAACGCATAACGCATAACGCATAACGCATAACGCATAACGCATAAAGCATAACGCGTAACGCATAACGCAAACGTATAACGCACAACGCATAACGCATAACGCATAACGCATAACGCATAACGCATAACGCATACCGTATAACGCATAACGCATAACGCATAACGCATAACGCATAACGCATAACACATAACGCAGAACGCATAACGCATAACGCATAACGCATAACGCATAACGCATAACGCATAACACATAACGCATAACGCATTGCATAACGCATAACGCATAACGCATAACGTGTAACTCATAACGCATAACGCATAACGCATAACGCATAACGCATAACGCATAACGCATAACGCATAACGCATAACGCATAACCATAACGCATAACGCATAACCCATAACGCATAACGCACAACGCATAACGTATAACGCATAACGCATAACGCATACCGTATAACGCATAATGCATAACGCATAAAGCATAACGCATAACGCATAACGCATAACGCATAACGCATAACGCATAACGCATAACGCATAACGCATAACGCATAACGCATAACGCATAACGCACAACGCATAACGCATAACGCATAACGCATAACGCATAACGCATAACGCATAACGCATAACGCATAACGCATAAAGCAAAACGCATTACGCAAACGTATAACGCACAACGCATAACGCATAACGCATAACGCATAACGCATAACACATAACGCATAACGTATAACGCATAACGCATAACGCATAACGCATAACGCATAACGCATAACGCATAACGCATAACGCATAACGCATAACCATAACGCATAACGCATAACCCATAACGCATAACGCACAACGCATAACGCATAACGCATAATGCATAACGCATAACGCATAACGCATAACGCATATCGCATAACGCATAATACATAACGTATAACGCATAACGCATACCGTATAACGCATAACGCATAACGCATAACGCATAACGCATAACATATAACGCATAACGCATAACGCATAACGCATAACGCATAACGCATAACGCATAACGCATAACGCACAACGCATAACGCATAACGCATAACGCATAACATATAACGCATAACGCATAACACATAACGCATAACGCATAACGCATAACGCATATCGCACAACGCATAACGCATAACGTATAACGCATAACGCATACCGTATAACGCATAACGCATAACGCATAACGCAAACGTATAAGGCACAACGCATAACGCAAACGTATAAGGCACAACGCATAACGCATAACGCATAATATTTAACGCATAACGCATAACGCATAACGCACAACGCATAACGCATAACGCATAACGCATAACATATAACGCATAACGCATAACGCATACCGTGTAACGCATAACGCATAACGCATAACGCATAACGCATAACACATAAAGCATAACGCATAACGCATAACGCATAACGCATAACGCATAACGCATAACGCATAACGCATAACGCATAACGCATAACGCATAACGCATAACGCATAACGCATAAAGCATAACGCATAAAGCATAACGCATAACGCATAACGCATAACGCATAACGCATAACGCATAACGCATAACGCATAACGCATAACGCATAACGCACAACGCATAACGCATAACGCATAACGCATAACGCATAACGCATAACGCATAACGCATAACGCATAACGCATAACGCATAACGCATAACGCATAACGCATAACGCATAACGCATAACGCATAACGCATAACGCGTAAAGCATAACGCGTAACGCATAACGCTAACGTATAACGCACAACGCATAACGCATAACGCATAACGCATAACGCATAACGCATACCGTATAACGCATAACGCATAACGCATAACGCATAACGCATAACACATAACGCAGAACGCATAACGCATAACGCATAACGCATAACGCATAACGCATAACGCATAACGCATAACACATAACGCATAACGCATTGCATAACGCATAACGCATAACGCATAACGTGTAACTCATAACGCATAACGCATAACGCATAACGCATAACGCATAACGCATAACGCATAACGCATAACGCATAACCATAACGCATAACGCATAACCCATAACGCATAACGCACAACGCATAACGTATAACGCATAACGCATAACGCATACCGTATAACGCATAATGCATAACGCATAAAGCATAACGCATAACGCATAACGCATAACGCATAACGCATAACGCATAACGCATAACGCATAACGCATAACGCATAACGCATAACGCACAACGCATAACGCATAACGCATAACGCATAACGCATAACGCATAACGCATAACGCATAACGCATAACGCATAACGCATAAAGCAAAACGCATTACGCAAACGTATAACGCACAACGCATAACGCATAACGCATAACGCATAACGCATAACACATAACGCATAACGTATAACGCATAACGCATAACGCATAACGCATAACGCATAACGCATAACGCATAACGCATAACGCATAACGCATAACGCATAACGCATAACGCATAACGCATAACCATAACGCATAACGCATAACCCATAACGCATAACGCACAACGCACAACGCATAACGCATAATGCATAACGCATAACGCATAACGCATAACGCATATCGCATAACGCATAATACATAACGTATAACGCATAACGCATACCGTATAACGCATAACGCATAACGCATAACGCATAACGCATAACATATAACGCATAACGCATAACGCATAACGCATAACGCATAACGCATAACGCATAACGCATAACGCACAACGCATAACGCATAACGCATAACGCATAACATATAACGCATAACGCATAACACATAACGCATAACGCATAACGCATAACGCATATCGCACAACGCATAACGCATAACGTATAACGCATAACGCATACCGTATAACGCATAACGCATAACGCATAACGCAAACGTATAAGGCACAACGCATAACGCAAACGTATAAGGCACAACGCATAACGCATAACGCATAATATTTAACGCATAACGCATAACGCATAACGCACAACGCATAACGCATAACGCATAACGCATAACATATAACGCATAACGCATACCGTGTAACGCATAACGCATAACGCATAACGCATAACGCATAACACATAAAGCATAACGCATAACGCATAACGCATAACGCATAACGCATAACGCATAACGCATAACGCATAACGCATAACGCATAACGCATAAAGCATAACGCATAACGCATAACGCAAACGTATAACGCACAACGCATAACGCATAACGCATAACGCATAACGCATAACGCATACCGTATAACGCATAACGCATAACGCATAACGCATATCGCATAACACATAACGCAGAACGCATAACGCATAACGCATAACGCATAACGCATAACGCATAACACATAACGCATAACGCATAACGCATAACGCATAACGCATAACGTGTAACTCATAACGCATAACGCATAACGCATAAAGCATAACGCATAACGCATAACGCATAACGCATATCGCATAACGCATAATACTTAACGTATAACGCACAACGCATAACGCATAACGCATAACGCATAACGCACAACGCATAACGCATAACGCATAACGCATAACGCATAACGCATATCGCATACCGTATAACGCATAACGATTAACGCATAACGCAAACGTATAACGCACAACGCATAACGCATAACGCATAACGCATAACATATAACGCGTAACGCATAACGCATAACGCATATCGCATAACGCATAACCCATAACGTATAACGCATAACGCACACCGTATAACGCATAACGCATAACGCATAACGCATAACGCATAAAGCAAAACGCATAACGCAAACGTATAACGCACAACGCATAACGCATAACGCATAACGCATAACGCATAACGCATAACGCATAACGTATAACGCATAACGTATAACGCATAACGCATACCGTATAACACATAATGCATAACGCATAACGCATAACGCATAACGCATAACGCATAACGTATAACGCATAACGCATACCGTATAACGCATAACGCATAACGAACACCGGAAAACCCATAACGCCTAACGCATAACGGATCACGAATAACGCATAATGCATAACGCATAAAGCATAACGCATAACGCATAACGCATAACGGATAACGCATAACGCATAACGCATAACGCATAACGCATAACGCATAACGCATAACGCATAACGCATAACGCATAACGCATAACGCATAACGCATAACGTATAACGCATAACGTATAACGCATAACGCATACCGTATAACGCATAATGCATAACGCATAACGCATAACGCATAACGCATAACGCATACCGTATAACGCATAACGATTAACGCATAACGCAAACGTATAACGCACAACGCATAACGCATAACGCATAACGCATAACACATAACGCGTAACGCATAACGCATAACGCATATCGCATAACGCATAACCCATAACGTATAACGCATAACGCACACCGTATAACGCATAACGCATAACGCATAACGCATAAAGCAAAACGCATAACGCAAACGTATAACGCACAACGCATAACGCATAACGCATAACGCATAACGCATAACGCATAACGCATAACGCATAACGTATAACGCATAACGTATAACGCATAACGCATACCGTATAACGCATAATGCATAACGCATAACGCATAACGCATAACGCATAACGCATAACGTATAACGCATAACGCATACCGTATAACGCATAACGCATAACGAACACCGGAAAACCCATAACGCCTAACGCATAACGGATCACGAATAACGCATAATGCATAACGCATAAAGCATATCGCATAACGCATAACGCATAACGCATAACGCATAACGCCTAACGCATAAAGGATCACGAATAACGCATAATGCATAACGCATAAAGCATAACGCATAACGCATAACGCATAACGCATAACGCACAACGCATAACGCATAACGCATAACGCATAACGCATAACGCATAACGCATAACGCATAACGCATAACGCATAACGCATAACGCATAACGCATAACGCATAACGCATAACGCATAACGCATAACGCATAAAGCATAACGCATAACGCATAACGCAAACGTATAACGCACAACGCATAACGCATAACGCATAACGCATAACGCATAACGCATAACGCATAACGCATAACGCATAACGCATAACGCATAACGCATAACGCATAACGCATAACGCATAACGCATAACGCATAACTCATAACGCATAACGCATAACGCATAACGCACACCGTATAACGCATAACGCACAACGCATAACGCATAACGCATAACGCATAACGCATAACGCATAACGCTTAACGCATAACGCATAACGCATAACGCATAACGCATAACGCATAACGCATAACGCATAACGCATAACGAACAACGCATAACTTATAACTCATTGCTCATAACGAATAACGCATAACGCATAACGCATACCGTATAACGCATAACGCATAACGCATAACGCAAACGTATAGCGCACAACGCATAATGCATAAACCATAACCTTTACTTCATAACGCATAACGCATAATGCACAACGCATAACGAACACCGGAAAACCCATAACGCCTAACGCATAACGGATCACGAATAACGCATAATGCATAACGCATAAAGCATAACGCATAACGCATAACGCATAACGCATAACGCATAACGCATAACGCATAACGCATAACGCATAACGCATAACGCATAACGCATAACGCATAACGCATAACGCATAACGTATAACGCATAACGCATAACGCATAACGCTTAACGCATAACGCATAACGCATAACCATAACGCATAACGCATAACCCATAACGCATAACGCATAACGCATAACGCATAACGTATAACGCATAACGCATACCGTATAACGCATAATGCATAACGCATAACGCATAACGCATAACGCATAACGTATAACGCATAACGCATACCGTATAACGCATAACGCATAACGCATAACGCAAACGTATAGCGCACAACTCATAATGCATAAACCATAATCCTTACTTCATAAAGCATAACGCATAATGCACAACGCATAACGAACACCGGAAAACCCATAACGCCTAACGCATAAAGGATCACGAATAACGCATAATGCATAACGCATAAAGCATAACGCATAACGCATAACGCATAACGCATAACGCATAACGCATAACGCATAACGCATAACGCATAACGCATAACGCATAACGCATAACGCATAACGCATAACGCATAACGCATAACGCATAACGCATAAAGCATAACGCATAACGCATAACGCAAACGTATAACGCACAACGCATAACGCATAACGCACACCGTATAACGCATAACGCATAACGCATAACGCATAACGCACAAAGCAAAACGCATAACGCAAACGTATAACGCACAACGCATAACGCATAACGCATAACGCATAACGCATAACGCATAACGCATAACGTATAACGCATAACGCATAACGCATAACGCATAACGCATAACGCATAACGCATAACCATAACGCATAACGCATAACCCATAACGCATAACGCATAACGCATAACGTATAACGCATAACGCATAACGCATAACACATAAAGCATAACGCATAACGCATAACCATAACGCATAACGCATAACCCATAACGCATAACGCACAACGCATAACGTATAACGCATAACGCATAACGCATAACGCATAACGCATAACGCATAACGCATAACGCATAACGCATAACGCATAACGCATAACGCATAACGCATAACGCATAACGCATAACGCATAACGCATAACGCATAACGCATAACGCATAACGCATAACGCATAAAGCATAACGCATAACGCATAACGCAAACGTATAACGCACAACGCATAACGCATAACGCATAACGCATAACGCATAACGCATAACGCATAACGCATAACGCATAACGCATAACGCATAACGCATAACGCATAACGCATAACGCATAACGCATAACGCATAACGCATAACGCATAACGCATAACGCATAACTCATAACGCATAACGCATAACGCATAACGCACACCGTATAACGCATAACGCACAACGCATAACGCATAACGCATAACGCATAACGCATAACGCATAACGCTTAACGCATAACGCATAACGCATAACGCATAACGCATAACGCATAACGCATAACGCATAACGCATAACGCATAACGCATAACGCATAACGCATAACGCATAACGCATAAAGCATAACGCATAACGCATAACGCAAACGTATAACGCACAACGCATAACGCATAACGCACACCGTATAACGCATAACGCATAACGCATAACGCATAACGCACAAAGCAAAACGCATAACGCAAACGTATAACGCACAACGCATAACGCATAACGCATAACGCATAACGCATAACGCATAACGCATAACGTATAACGCATAACGCATAACGCATAACGCATAACGCATAACGCATAACGCATAACCATAACGCATAACGCATAACCCATAACGCATAACGCATAACGCATAACGTATAACGCATAACGCATAACGCATAACACATAAAGCATAACGCATAACGCATAACGCATAACGCATAACGCATAACGCATAACGTATAACGCATAACGCATAACGCATAACGAACACCGGAAAACCCATAACGCCTAACGCATAACGGATCACGAATAACGCATAATGCATAACGCATAAAGCATAACGCATAACGCATAACGCATAACGCATAACGCATAACGCATAACGCATAACGCATAACGCATAACGCATAACGCATAACGCATAACGCATAACGCATAACGCATAACGCATAACGCATAACGCATAACGCATAACGCATAACGCATAACGCATAACGCAAAACGCATAACGTTAACGCATAAACCATAACGCATAAGGCTTGATGCATGACGCATATCGCATATCGCATAACGCATAACGCATAACGCATATCGCATAAAACATACGCATAACGCATAAGGCATAACGCATTACGCATAACTTTTAACTCATAACTCATAACGAATAATGCATAACGCAAAATGAATAACGCATAACGCATAACGCATAACGCATAACGCATAACGCATAACGCATATCGCACAACGCATAACGCATAACGCATAACGCTTAACGCATAACGCATAACGCATAACCATAACGCATAACGCATAACCCATAACGCATAACGCATAACGCATAACGTATAACGCATAACGCATACCGTATAACGCATAATGCATAACGCATAACGCATAACGCATAACGCATAACGTATAACGCATAACGCATACCGTATAACGCATAACGCATAACGCATAACGCAAACGTATAACGCACAACGCATAACGCATAACGCACACCGTATAACGCATAACGCATAACGCATAACGCATAACGCACAAAGCAAAACGCATAACGCAAACGTATAACGCACAACGCATAACGCATAACGCATAACCATAACGCATAACGCATAACCCATAACGCATAACGCATAACGCATAACGTATAACGCATAACGCATAACGCATAACACATAAAGCATAACGCATAACGCATAACGCATAACGCATAACGCATAACGCATAACGTATAACGCATAACGCATAACGCATAACGAACACCGGAAAACCCATAACGCCTAACGCATAACGGATCACGAATAACGCATAATGCATAACGCATAAAGCATAACGCATAACGCATAACGCATAACGCATAACGCATAACGCATAACGCATAACGCATAACGCATAACGCATAACGCATAACGCATAACGCATAACGCATAACGCATAACGCATAACGCATAACGCATAACGCATAACGCATAACGCATAACGCATAACGCATAACGCAAAACGCATAACGTTAACGCATAACCCATAACGCATAAGGCTTGATGCATGACGCATATCGCATATCGCATAACGCATAACGCATAACGCATATCGCATAAAACATACGCATAACGCATAAGGCATAACGCATTACGCATAACTTTTAACTCATAACTCATAACGAATAATGCATAACGCAAAATGAATAACGCATAACGCATAACGCATAACGCATAACGCATAACGCATAACGCATAACGCATAACGCATAACGCATAACGCATAACGCATAACGCATAACGCATAACGCATAACCATAACGCATAACGCATAACCCATAACGCATAACGCATAACGCATAACGTATAACGCATAACGCATACCGTATAACGCATAATGCATAACGCATAACGCATAACGCATAACGCATAACGTATAACGCATAACGCATACCGTATAACGCATAACGCATAACGCATAACGCAAACGTATAACGCACAACGCATAACGCATAACGCACACCGTATAACGCATAACGCATAACGCATAACGCATAACGCACAAAGCAAAACGCATAACGCAAACGTATAACGCACAACGCATAACGCATAACGCATAACGCATAACGCATAACGCATAACGTATAACGCATAACGCATAACGCATAACGCATAACGCATAACGCATAACGCATAACCATAACGCATAACGCATAACCCATAACGCATAACGCATAACGCATAACGTATAACGCATAACGCATAACGCATAACACATAAAGCATAACGCATAACGCATAACGCATAACGCATAACGCATAACGTATAACGCTTAACGCATACCGTATAACGCATAACGCATAACGAACACCGGAAAACCCATAACGCCTAACGCATAACGGATCACGAATAACGCATAATGCATAACGCATAAAGCATAACGCATAACGCATAACGCATAACGCATAACGCATAACGCATAACGCATAACGCATAACGCATAACGCATAACGCATAACGCATAACGCATAACGCATAACGCATAACGCATAACGCATAACGCATAACGCATAACGCATAACGCATAACGCATAACGCATAACGCATAACGCAAAACGCATAACGTTAACGCATAACCCATAACGCATAAGGCTTGATGCATGACGCATATCGCATATCGCATAACGCATAACGCATAACGCATATCGCATAACACATACGCATAACGCATAAGGCATAACGCATTACGCATAACTTTTAACTCATAACTCATAACGAATAATGCATAACGCAAAATGAATAACGCATAACGCATAACGCATAACGCATAACGCATAACGCATAACGCATAACGCATAACGCATAACGCACAACGCATAACGCATAACGTATAACGCATAACGCATACCGTGTAACGCATAACGCATAACGCATAACGCATAACGCATAACACATAAAGCATAACGCATAACGCATAACGCATAACGCATAACGCATAACGCATAACGCATACCGTATAACGCATAACGCATAACGCATAACGCATAACGCATAACACATAACGCAGAACGCATAACGCATAACGCATAACGCATACCGTATAACGCATAACGCATAACGCATAACGCATAACGCATAACGCATAACACATAACGCAGAACGCATAACGCATAACGCATAACGCATAACGCATAACGCATAACACATAACGCATAACGCATAACGCATAACGCATAACGCATAACGTGTAACTCATAACGCATAACGCATAACGCATAAAGCATAACGCATAACGCATAACGCATAACGCATAACATATAACGCATAACGCATAACGCATAACGCATAACGCATATTGCATAACGCATAACCCATAACGTATAACGCATAACGCACACCGTATAACGCATAACGCATAACGCATAACGCATAACGCAAACGTATAACGCACAACGCATAACGCATAACGCATAACGCATAACGCATAACATACAACGCATAACGCATAACGCATAACGCATAACGCATAACGCATAACGCATAACGCATAACGCATAACGCATATCGCATAACGCATAATACTTAACGTATAACGCACAAAGCATAACGCATAACGCATAACGCATGACGCATAACGCACAACGCATAACGCATAACGCATAACGCATAACGCATAACGCATAACGCATAACGCATAACGCATAACGCATAACGCATAACGCATAACGCATAACGCATAACGCATAACGCATAACGCATAACGCATAACGCATAACGCATAACGCATAACGCATAACGCATAACGCATAACGCATAACGTTAACGCATAACCCATAACGCATAAGGCTTGATGCATGACGCATATCGCATATCGCATAACGCATAACGCATAACGCATATCGCATAAAACATACGCATAACGCATAAGGCATAACGCATTACGCATAACTTTTAACTCATAACTCATAACGAATAATGCATAACGCAAAATGAATAACGCATAACGCATAACGCATAACGCATAACGCATAACGCATAACGCATATCGCACAACGCATAACGCATAACGCATAACGCTTAACGCATAACGCATAACGCATAACCATAACGCATAACGCATAACCCATAACGCATAACGCATAACGCATAACGTATAACGCATAACGCATACCGTATAACGCATAATGCATAACGCATAACGCATAACGCATAACGCATAACGCATAACGTATAACGCATAACGCATACCGTATAACGCATAACGCATAACGCATAACGCAAACGTATAGCGCACAACTCATAATGCATAAACCATAATCCTTACTTCATAAAGCATAACGCATAATGCACAACGCATAACGAACACCGGAAAACCCATAACGCCTAACGCATAAAGGATCACGAATAACGCATAATGCGTAACGCATAAAGCATAACGCATAACGCATAACGCATAACGCATAACGCATAACGCATAACGCATAACGCATAACGCATAACGCATAACGCATAACGCATAACGCATAACCATAACGCATAACGCATAACCCATAACGCATAACGCATAACGCATAACGTATAACGCATAACGCATAACGCATAACACATAAAGCATAACGCATAACGCATAACGCATAACGCATAACGCATAACGTATAACGCATAACGCATACCGTATAACGCATAACGCATAACGAACACCGGAAATCCCATAACGCCTAACGCATAACGGATCACGAATAACGCATAATGCATAACGCATAAAGCATAACGCATAACGCATAACGCATAACGCATAACGCATAACGCATAACGCATAACGCATAACGCATAACGCATAACGCATAACGCATAACGCATAACGCATAACGCATAACGCATAACGCATAACGCATAACGCATAACGCATAACGCATAACGCATAACGCATAACGCATAACGCATAACGCATAACGCATAACGCAAAACGCATAACGTTAACGCATAACCCATAACGCATAAGGCTTGATGCATGACGCATATCGCATATCGCATAACGCATAACGCATAACGCATATCGCATAACACATACGCATAACGCATAAGGCATAACGCATTACGCATAACTTTTAACTCATAACTCATAACGAATAATGCATAACGCAAAATGAATAACGCATAACGCATAACGCATAACGCATAACGCATAACGCATAACGCATAACGCATAACGCATAACGCATAACGCATAACGCATAACGTATAACGCATAACGCATACCGTGTAACGCATAACGCATAACGCATAACGCATAACGCATAACACATAAAGCATAACGCATAACGCATAACGCATAACGCATAACGCATAACGCATAACGCATAACGCATAACGCATAACGCATAACACATAACGCAGAACGCATAACGCATAACGCATAACGCATAACGCATAACGCATAACACATAACGCATAACGCATAACGCATAACGCATAACGCATAACGTGTAACTCATAACGCATAACGCATAACGCATAAAGCATAACGCATAACGCATAACGCATAACGCATATCGCATAACGCATAATACTTAACGTATAACGCACAACGCATAACGCATAACGCATAACGCATAACGCATAACGCACAACGCATAACGCATAACGCATAACGCATAACGCATATCGCATACCGTATAACGCATAACGCATAACGCATAACGCAAACGTATAACGCACAACGCATAACGCATAACGCATAACGCATAACGCATAACGCATATCGCATACCGTATAACGCATAACGCATAACGCATAACGTGTAACTCATAACGCATAACGCATAACGCATAAAGCATAACGCATAACGCATAACGCATAACGCATATCGCATAACGCATAATACTTAACGTATAACGCACAACGCATAACGCTTAACGCATAACGCATAACGCATAACGCACAACGCATAACGCATAACGCATAACGCATAACGCATATCGCATACCGTATAACGCATAACGCATAACGCATAACGCATAACGCATAACGCATATCGCATAACGCATAACCCATAACGTATAACGCATAACGCACACCGTATAACGCATAACGCATAACGCATAACGCAAACGTATAACGCACAACGCATAACGCATAACGCATAACGCATAATATACAACGCATAACGCATAACGCATAACGCATAACGCATAACGCATAACGCATAACGCATAACGCATAACGCATATCGCATAACGCATAATACTTAACGTATAACGCACAAAGCATAACGCATAACGCATAACGCATAACGCATAACGCACAACGCATAACGCATAACGCATAACGCATAACGCATATCGCATACCGTATAACGCATAACGCATAACGCAAACGTATAACGCACAACGCATAACGCATAACGCATAACGCATAACATATAACGCATAACGCATAACGCATAACGCATAACGCATAACGCATAACGCATAACGCATAACGCATAACGCATAACGCATAACGCATAACGCATAACGCATAACGCATAACTCATAACGCATAACGCATAAAGCATAACGCATAACGCATAACGCAAACGTATAACGCACAACGCATAACGCATAACGCATAACTCATAACGCATAACGTATAACGCATAACGCATAACGCATAACGCATAACGCATAACGCATAACGCATAACGCATAACGCATAACGCATAACGCATAACGTATAACGCATAACGCATACCGTATAACGCATAACGCATAACGAACACCGGAAAACCCATAACGCCTAACGCATAACGGATCACGAATAACGCATAATGCATAACGCATAAAGCATGTCGCATAACGCATAACGCATAACGCATAACGCATAACG
The DNA here is from genome assembly GCA_916610235.2 of Lasioglossum morio. Classification (NCBI taxonomy): domain Eukaryota; kingdom Metazoa; phylum Arthropoda; class Insecta; order Hymenoptera; family Halictidae; genus Lasioglossum; species Lasioglossum morio. The sequence goes on from CAKAJA020000347.1 coordinate 5,121,579, forward strand.
CATAACGCATAACGCATAACGCATAACGCATAACGCATAACGCATAACGCATAACGCATAAAGCATAACGCATAACGAATAACGCATAACGCATAACGCATAATGCATAAAGCATAACGCATAACGCATAACTTATAACTCATTGCTCATAACGAATATCGCATAACGCATAACGCATACCGTATAACGCATAACGCATAACGCATAACGCATAACGCAAACGTATAGCGCACAACGCATAATGCATAAACCATAACCTTTACTTCATAACGCATAATGCACAACGCATAACGAACACCGGAAAACCCATAACGCCTAACGCATAAAGGAAATACGAATAACGCATAATGCATAACGCATAAAGCATAACGCATAACGCATAACGCATAACGCATAACGCATAACGCATAACGCATAACGCATAACGCATAACGCATAACGCATAACGCATAACGCATAACGCATAACGCATAACGCATAACGCATAACGCATAACGCATAACGCATAACGCATAACGCAAAACGCATAACGTTAACGAATAACCCATAACGCATAATGCAAAACGCATAACGCAAACGTATAACGCACAACGCATAACGCATAACGCATAACGCATAACGCATAACGTATAACGCATAACGCATAACGCATAACGCTTAACGCATAACGCATAACGCATAACCATAACGCATAACGCATAACCCATAACGCATAACGCACAACGCATAACGTATAACGCATAACGCATACCGTATAACGCATAATGCATAACGCATAACGCATAACGCATAACGCATAACGCATAACGTATAACGCATAACGCATACCGTATAACGCATAACGCATAACGCATAACGCAAACGTATAGCGCACAACTCATAATGCATAAACCATAATCCTTACTTCATAAAGCATAACGCATAATGCACAACGCATAACGAACACCGGAAAACCCATAACGCCTAACGCATAAAGGATCACGAATAACGCATAATGCGTAACGCATAAAGCATAACGCATAACGCATAACGCATAACGCATAACGCATAACGCATAACGCATAACGCATAACGCATAACGCATAACGCATAACGCATAACCATAACGCATAACGCATAACCCATAACGCATAACGCATAACGCATAACGTATAACGCATAACGCATAACGCATAACACATAAAGCATAACGCATAACGCATAACGCATAACGCATAACGCATAACGTATAACGCATAACGCATACCGTATAACGCATAACGCATAACGAACACCGGAAATCCCATAACGCCTAACGCATAACGGATCACGAATAACGCATAATGCATAACGCATAAAGCATAACGCATAACGCATAACGCATAACGCATAACGCATAACGCATAACGCATAACGCATAACGCATAACGCATAACGCATAACGCATAACGCATAACGCATAACGCATAACGCATAACGCATAACGCATAACGCATAACGCATAACGCATAACGCATAACGCATAACGCATAACGCATAACGCATAACGCATAACGCAAAACGCATAACGTTAACGCATAACCCATAACGCATAAGGCTTGATGCATGACGCATATCGCATAACGCATAACGCATAACGCATAACGCATATCGCATAACACATACGCATAACGCATAAGGCATAACGCATTACGCATAACTTTTAACTCATAACTCATAACGAATAATGCATAACGCAAAATGAATAACGCATAACGCATAACGCATAACGCATAACGCATAACGCATAACGCATAACGCATAACGCATAACGCATAACGCATAACGCATAACGTATAACGCATAACGCATACCGTGTAACGCATAACGCATAACGCATAACGCATAACGCATAACACATAAAGCATAACGCATAACGCATAACGCATAACGCATAACGCATAACGCATAACGCATAACGCATAACGCATAACGCATAACGCATAACACATAACGCAGAACGCATAACGCATAACGCATAACGCATAACGCATAACGCATAACACATAACGCATAACGCATAACGCATAACGCATAACGCATAACGTGTAACTCATAACGCATAACGCATAACGCATAAAGCATAACGCATAACGCATAACGCATAACGCATATCGCATAACGCATAATACTTAACGTATAACGCACAACGCATAACGCATAACGCATAACGCATAACGCATAACGCACAACGCATAACGCATAACGCATAACGCATAACGCATATCGCATACCGTATAACGCATAACGCATAACGCATAACGCAAACGTATAACGCACAACGCATAACGCATAACGCATAACGCATAACGCATAACGCATATCGCATACCGTATAACGCATAACGCATAACGCATAACGTGTAACTCATAACGCATAACGCATAACGCATAAAGCATAACGCATAACGCATAACGCATAACGCATATCGCATAACGCATAATACTTAACGTATAACGCACAACGCATAACGCTTAACGCATAACGCATAACGCATAACGCACAACGCATAACGCATAACGCATAACGCATAACGCATATCGCATACCGTATAACGCATAACGCATAACGCATAACGCATAACGCATAACGCATATCGCATAACGCATAACCCATAACGTATAACGCATAACGCACACCGTATAACGCATAACGCATAACGCATAACGCAAACGTATAACGCACAACGCATAACGCATAACGCATAACGCATAATATACAACGCATAACGCATAACGCATAACGCATAACGCATAACGCATAACGCATAACGCATAACGCATAACGCATATCGCATAACGCATAATACTTAACGTATAACGCACAAAGCATAACGCATAACGCATAACGCATAACGCATAACGCACAACGCATAACGCATAACGCATAACGCATAACGCATATCGCATACCGTATAACGCATAACGCATAACGCAAACGTATAACGCACAACGCATAACGCATAACGCATAACGCATAACATATAACGCATAACGCATAACGCATAACGCATAACGCATAACGCATAACGCATAACGCATAACGCATAACGCATAACGCATAACGCATAACGCATAACGCATAACGCATAACTCATAACGCATAACGCATAAAGCATAACGCATAACGCATAACGCAAACGTATAACGCACAACGCATAACGCATAACGCATAACTCATAACGCATAACGTATAACGCATAACGCATAACGCATAACGCATAACGCATAACGCATAACGCATAACGCATAACGCATAACGCATAACGCATAACGTATAACGCATAACGCATACCGTATAACGCATAACGCATAACGAACACCGGAAAACCCATAACGCCTAACGCATAACGGATCACGAATAACGCATAATGCATAACGCATAAAGCATGTCGCATAACGCATAACGCATAACGCATAACGCATAACGCATAACGCATAACGCATAACGCATAACGCATAACGCATAACGCATAACGCATAACGCATAAAGCATAACGCATAACGAATAACGCATAACGCATAACGCATAATGCATAAAGCATAACGCATAACGCATAACTTATAACTCATTGCTCATAACGAATATCGCATAACGCATAACGCATACCGTATAACGCATAACGCATAACGCATAACGCATAACGCAAACGTATAGCGCACAACGCATAATGCATAAACCATAACCTTTACTTCATAACGCATAATGCACAACGCATAACGAACACCGGAAAACCCATAACGCCTAACGCATAAAGGAAATACGAATAACGCATAATGCATAACGCATAAAGCATAACGCATAACGCATAACGCATAACGCATAACGCATAACGCATAACGCATAACGCATAACGCATAACGCATAACGCATAACGCATAACGCATAACGCATAACGCATAACGCATAACGCATAACGCATAACGCATAACGCATAACGCATAACGCAAAACGCATAACGTTAACGAATAACCCATAACGCATAATGCAAAACGCATAACGCAAACGTATAACGCACAACGCATAACGCATAACGCATAACGCATAACGCATAACGTATAACGCATAACGCATAACGCATAACGCTTAACGCATAACGCATAACGCATAACCATAACGCATAACGCATAACCCATAACGCATAACGCATAACGCATAACGTATAACGCATAACGCATACCGTATAACGCATAATGCATAACGCATAACGCATAACGCATAACACATAACGCATAACGTATAACGCATAACGCATACCGTATAACGCATAACGCATAACGCATAACGCAAACGTATAGCGCACAACTCATAATGCATAAACCATAATCCTTACTTCATAAAGCATAACGCATAATGCACAACGCATAACGAACACCGGAAAACCCATAACGCCTAACGCATAAAGGATCACGAATAACGCATAATGCATAACGCATAAAGCATAACGCATAACGCATAACGCATAACGCATAACGCATAACGCATAACGCATAACGCATAACGCATAACGCATAACGCATAACGCATAACGCATAACGCATAAAGCATAACGCATAACGCATAACGCAAACGTATAACGCACAACGCATAACGCATAACGCATAACGCATAACGCATAACGCATAACGCATAACGCATAACTCATAACGCATAACGCATAACGCATAACGCACACCGTATAACGCATAACGCACAACGCATAACGCATAACGCATAACGCATAACGCATAACGCATAACGCTTAACGCATAACGCATAACGCATAACGCATAACGCATAACGCATAACGCATAACGCATAACGCAAATCGCATAACGCATAAATCATAACCCATAACGCACAACGCATAACGCATAATGCACAACGCATAACGAATACCGCAAAACGCATAACGCATAACGCATAACGCATAACTCATAACGCATAACGCATAACGCATAACGCACACCGTATAACGCATAACGCATAACGCATAACGCATAACGCATAAAGCATAACGCATAACGCATAACGCATAATGCAAACGTATAACGTCCAACGCATAAAGCATAACGAACAACGCATAACTTATAACTCATTGCTCATAACGAATAACGCATAACGCATAACGCATACCGTATAACGCATAACGCATAACGCATAACGCAAACGTATAGCGCACAACGCATAATGCATAAACCATAACCTTTACTTCATAACGCATAACGCATAATGCACAACGCATAACGAACACCGGAAAACCCATAACGCCTAACGCATAACGGATCACGAATAACGCATAATGCATAACGCATAAAGCATAACGCATAACGCATAACGCATAACGCATAACGCATAACGCATAACGCATAACGCATAACGCATAACGCATAACGCATAACGCATAACGCATAACGCATAACGCATAACGTATAACGCATAACGCATAACGCATAACGCTTAACGCATAACGCATAACGCATAACCATAACGCATAACGCATAACCCATAACGCATAACGCATAACGCATAACGTATAACGCATAACGCATACCGTATAACGCATAATGCATAACGCATAACGCATAACGAATAACGTATAACGCATAACGCATACCGTATAACGCATAACGCATAACGCATAACGCAAACGTATAGCGCACAACTCATAATGCATAAACCATAATCCTTACTTCATAAAGCATAACGCATAATGCACAACGCATAACGAACACCGGAAAACCCATAACGCCTAACGCATAAAGGATCACGAATAACGCATAATGCATAACGCATAAAGCATAACGCATAACGCATAACGCATAACGCATAACGCATAACGCATAACGCATAACGCATAACGCATAACGCATAACGCATAACGCATAACGCATAACGCATAACGCATAACGCATAACGCATAACGCATAACGCATAAAGCATAACGCATAACGCATAACGCAAACGTATAACGCACAACGCATAACGCATAACGCACACCGTATAACGCATAACGCATAACGCATAACGCATAACGCACAAAGCAAAACGCATAACGCAAACGTATAACGCACAACGCATAACGCATAACGCATAACGCATAACGCATAACGCATAACGCATAACGTATAACGCATAACGCATAACGCATAACGCATAACGCATAACGCATAACGCATAACCATAACGCATAACGCATAACCCATAACGCATAACGCATAACGCATAACGTATAACGCATAACGCATAACGCATAACACATAAAGCATAACGCATAACGCATAACGCATAACGCATAACGCATAACGCATAACGTATAACGCATAACGCATACCGTATAACGCATAACGCATAACGCATAACGCATAACGCATAACGCATAACGCATAACGCATAACGCATAACGCATAACGCATAACGCATAACGCATAACGCATAACGCATAACGCATAACGCATAACGCATAACGCATAACGCATAACGCAAAACGCATAACGTTAACGCATAACCCATAACGCATAAGGCTTGATGCATGACGCATATCGCATATCGCATAACGCATAACGCATAACGCATATCGCATAAAACATACGCATAACGCATAAGGCATAACGCATTACGCATAACTTTTAACTCATAACTCATAACGAATAATGCATAACGCAAAATGAATAACGCATAAAGCATAACGCATAACCCATAACCCTTAACGCATAACGCATAACGCATAATGCACAACGCTTAACGAATACGGCAAATCGCATAACGCCTAACGCATAACGGATCACGCATGACGCATAAAGCATAACGCATAACGCATAACGCATAACGCATAACGCATATCGCATAACGCATAAATCATAACCCATAACGCACAACGCATAACGCATAATGCACAACGCATAACGAATACCGCAAAACGCATAACGCATAACGCATAACTCATAACGCATAACGCATAACGCATAACACATAAAGCTTAACGCATAACGCATAACGCATAACGCATAACGCATAACGCATATCGCATAACGCATAACGCATAACGCATAACGCATAACGCATAACGCATAACGCATAACGCATAACGCATAACGCATAACGCATAACGCATAACGCATAACGTATAACGCATAACGCATAACGCATAACGCTTAACGCATAACGCATAACGCATAACCATAACGCATAACGCATAACCCATAACGCATAACGCATAACGCATAACGTATAACGCATAACGCATACCGTATAACGCATAATGCATAACGCATAACGCATAACGAATAACGTATAACGCATAACGCATACCGTATAACGCATAACGCATAACGCATAACGCAAACGTATAGCGCACAACTCATAATGCATAAACCATAATCCTTACTTCATAAAGCATAACGCATAATGCACAACGCATAACGAACACCGGAAAACCCATAACGCCTAACGCATAAAGCATAACGAATAACGCATAACGCATAACGCATAACGCATAACGCATAACGCATAACGCATAACGCATAACGCATAACGCATAACGCATAACGCATAACGCATAACGCATAACGCATAACGCATAACGCATAACGCATAACGCATAACGCATAACGCATAACGCATAAAGCATAACGCATAACGCATAACGCAAACGTATAACGCACAACGCATAACGCATAACGCACACCGTATAACGCATAACGCATAACGCATAACGCATAACGCACAAAGCAAAACGCATAACGCAAACGTATAACGCACAACGCATAACGCATAACGCATAACGCATAACGCATAACGCATAACGCATAACGCATAACGCATAACGCAAAACGCATAACGTTAACGCATAACCCATAACGCATAAGGCTTGATGCATGACGCATATCGCATATCGCATAACGCATAACGCATAACGCATATCGCATAAAACATACGCATAACGCATAAGGCATAACGCATTACGCATAACTTTTAACTCATAACTCATAACGAATAATGCATAACGCAAAATGAATAACGCATAAAGCATAACGCATAACCCATAACCCTTAACGCATAACGCATAACGCATAATGCACAACGCTTAACGAATACGGCAAATCGCATAACGCCTAACGCATAACGGATCACGCATGACGCATAAAGCATAACGCATAACGCATAACGCATAACGCATAACGCATAACGCATAACGCATAACGCATAACGCATAACGCATAACGCATAACGCATAACGCATAACGCATAACGCATAACGTATAACGCATAACGCATAACGCATAACGCTTAACGCATAACGCATAACGCATAACCATAACGCATAACGCATAACCCATAACGCATAACGCATAACGCATAACGTATAACGCATAACGCATACCGTATAACGCATAATGCATAACGCATAACGCATAACGAATAACGTATAACGCATAACGCATACCGTATAACGCATAACGCATAACGCATAACGCAAACGTATAGCGCACAACTCATAATGCATAAACCATAATCCTTACTTCATAAAGCATAACGCATAATGCACAACGCATAACGAACACCGGAAAACCCATAACGCCTAACGCATAAAGGATCACGAATAACGCATAATGCATAACGCATAAAGCATAACGCATAACGCATAACGCATAACGCATAACGCATAACGCATAACGCATAACGCATAACGCATAACGCATAACGCATAACGCATAACGCATAACGCATAACGCATAACGCATAACGCATAACGCATAACGCATAACGCATAAAGCATAACGCATAACGCATAACGCAAACGTATAACGCACAACGCATAACGCATAACGCACACCGTATAACGCATAACGCATAACGCATAACGCATAACGCACAAAGCAAAACGCATAACGCAAACGTATAACGCACAACGCATAACGCATAACGCATAACGCATAACGCATAACGCATAACGCATAACGTATAACGCATAACGCATAACGCATAACGCATAACGCATAACGCATAACGCATAACCATAACGCATAACGCATAACCCATAACGCATAACGCATAACGCATAACGTATAACGCATAACGCATAACGCATAACACATAAAGCATAACGCATAACGCATAACGCATAACGCATAACGCATAACGCATAACGTATAACGCATAACGCATACCGTATAACGCATAACGCATAACGCATAACGCATAACGCATAACGCATAACGCATAACGCATAACGCATAACGCATAACGCATAACGCATAACGCATAACGCATAACGCATAACGCATAACGCATAACGCATAACGCATAACGCATAACGCAAAACGCATAACGTTAACGCATAACCCATAACGCATAAGGCTTGATGCATGACGCATATCGCATATCGCATAACGCATAACGCATAACGCATATCGCATAAAACATACGCATAACGCATAAGGCATAACGCATTACGCATAACTTTTAACTCATAACTCATAACGAATAATGCATAACGCATAACGCATAACGCATAACGTATAACGCATAACGCATAACGCATAACACATAAAGCATAACGCATAACGCATAACGCATAACGCATAACGCATAACGCATAACGTATAACGCATAACGCATACCGTATAACGCATAACGCATAACGCATAACGCATAACGCATAACGCATAACGCATAACGCATAACGCATAACGCATAACGCATAACGCATAACGCATAACGCATAACGCATAACGCATAACGCATAACGCATAACGCATAACGCATAACGCATAACGCATAACGCATAACGCATAACGCATAAAGCATAACGCATAACGCATAACGCAAACGTATAACGCACAACGCATAACGCATAACGCACACCGTATAACGCATAACGCATAACGCATAACGCATAACGCACAAAGCAAAACGCATAACGCAAACGTATAACGCACAACGCATAACGCATAACGCATAACGCATAACGCATAACGCATAACGCATAACGTATAACGCATAACGCATAACGCATAACGCATAACGCATAACGCATAACGCATAACCATAACGCATAACGCATAACCCATAACGCATAACGCATAACGCATAACGTATAACGCATAACGCATAACGCATAACACATAAAGCATAACGCATAACGCATAACGCATAACGCATAACGCATAACGCATAACGTATAACGCATAACGCATACCGTATAACGCATAACGCATAACGCATAACGCATAACGCATAACGCATAACGCATAACGCATAACGCATAACGCATAACGCATAACGCATAACGCATAACGCATAACGCATAACGCATAACGCATAACGCATAACGCATAACGCATAACGCAAAACGCATAACGTTAACGCATAACCCATAACGCATAAGGCTTGATGCATGACGCATATCGCATATCGCATAACGCATAACGCATAACGCATATCGCATAAAACATACGCATAACGCATAAGGCATAACGCATTACGCATAACTTTTAACTCATAACTCATAACGAATAATGCATAACGCAAAATGAATAACGCATAAAGCATAACGCATAACCCATAACCCTTAACGCATAACGCATAACGCATAATGCACAACGCTTAACGAATACGGCAAATCGCATAACGCCTAACGCATAACGGATCACGCATGACGCATAAAGCATAACGCATAACGCATAACGCATAACGCATAACGCATATCGCATAACGCATAAATCATAACCCATAACGCACAACGCATAACGCATAATGCACAACGCATAACGAATACCGCAAAACGCATAACGCATAACGCATAACTCATAACGCATAACGCATAACGCATAACACATAAAGCTTAACGCATAACGCATAACGCATAACGCATAACGCATAACGCATATCGCATAACGCATAACGCATAACGCATAACGCATAACGCATAACGCATAACGCATAACGCATAACGCATAACGCATAACGCATAACGCATAACGCATAACGTATAACGCATAACGCATAACGCATAACGCTTAACGCATAACGCATAACGCATAACCATAACGCATAACGCATAACCCATAACGCATAACGCATAACGCATAACGTATAACGCATAACGCATACCGTATAACGCATAATGCATAACGCATAACGCATAACGAATAACGTATAACGCATAACGCATACCGTATAACGCATAACGCATAACGCATAACGCAAACGTATAGCGCACAACTCATAATGCATAAACCATAATCCTTACTTCATAAAGCATAACGCATAATGCACAACGCATAACGAACACCGGAAAACCCATAACGCCTAACGCATAAAGGATCACGAATAACGCATAATGCATAACGCATAAAGCATAACGCATAACGCATAACGCATAACGCATAACGCATAACGCATAACGCATAACGCATAACGCATAACGCATAACGCATAACGCATAACGCATAACGCATAACGCATAACGCATAACGCATAACGCATAAAGCATAACGCATAACGCATAACGCAAACGTATAACGCACAACGCATAACGCATAACGCACACCGTATAACGCATAACGCATAACGCATAACGCATAACGCACAAAGCAAAACGCATAACGCAAACGTATAACGCACAACGCATAACGCATAACGCATAACGCATAACGCATAACGCATAACGCATAACGCATAACGCATAACGCAAAACGCATAACGTTAACGCATAACCCATAACGCATAAGGCTTGATGCATGACGCATATCGCATATCGCATAACGCATAACGCATAACGCATATCGCATAAAACATACGCATAACGCATAAGGCATAACGCATTACGCATAACTTTTAACTCATAACTCATAACGAATAATGCATAACGCAAAATGAATAACGCATAAAGCATAACGCATAACCCATAACCCTTAACGCATAACGCATAACGCATAATGCACAACGCTTAACGAATACGGCAAATCGCATAACGCCTAACGCATAACGGATCACGCATGACGCATAAAGCATAACGCATAACGCATAACGCATAACGCATAACGCATATCGCATAACGCATAAATCATAACCCATAACGCACAACGCATAACGCATAATGCACAACGCATAACGAATACCGCAAAACGCATAACGCATAACGCATAACTCATAACGCATAACGCATAACGCATAACACATAAAGCTTAACGCATAACGCATAACGCATAACGCATAACGCATAACGCATATCGCATAACGCATAACGCATAACGCATAACGCATAAAGCATAACGCATAACGCATAACGCAAACGTATAACGCACAACGCATAACGCATAACGCATAACGCATAACGCATAACGCATAACGCATACCGTATAACGCATAACGCATAACGCATAACGCATAACGCAGAACGCATAACGCATAACGCATAACGCATAACGCATAACGCATAACGCATAACACATAACGCATAACGCATAACGCATAACGCATAACGCATAACGCATAACGCATAACGCATAACGCATAACGCATAACGCATAACGCATAACGCATAACGCATAACGCATAACCATAACGCATAACGCATAACCCATAACGCATAACGCACAACGCATAACGTATAACGCATAACGCATAACGCATACCGTATAACGCATAATGCATAACGCATAAACCATAAAGCATAACGCATAACGCATAACGCATAACGCATAACGCATAACGCATAACGCATAACGCATAACGCACAACGCATAACGCATAACGCATAACGCATAACGCATAACGCATAACGCATACCGTATAACGCATAACGCATAACGCATAACGCATAACGCAGAACGCATAACGCATAACGCATAACGCATAACGCATAACGCATAACGCATAACACATAACGCATAACGCATAACGCATAACGCATAACGTATAACGCATAACTCATACCGTATAACGCATAATGCATAACGCATAACGCATAACGCATAACGCATAACGCATAACGTATAACGCATAACGCATACCGTATAACGCATAACGCATAACGAACACCGGAAAACCCATAACGCCTAACGCATAACGGATCACGAATAACGCATAATGCATAACGCATAAAGCATAACGCATAACGCATAACGCATAACGCATAACGCATAACGCATAACGCATAACGCATAAGGCATAACGCATAACGCATAACGCATAACGCATAACGCATAACGCATAACGCATAACGCATAACGCATAACGCATAACGCATAACGCATAACGCAAAACGCATAACGTTAACGCATAACCCATAACGCATAAGGCTTGATGCATGACGCATATCGCATATCGCATAGCGCATAAGGCTTGATGCATGACGCATATCGCATAACGCATAAGGCATAACGCATAATACATAACGTATAACGCATTATGCATAACGCATAACGCATAACGCATAACGCATAACGCATATCGCATAACACATACGCATAACGCATAAGGCATAACGCATTACGCATAACTTTTAACTCATAACTCATAACGAATAATGCATAACGCAAAATGAATAACGCATAAAGCATAACGCATAACCCATAACCCTTAACGCATAACGCATAACGCATAATGCACAACGCTTAACGAATACCGCAAATCGCATAAAGCATAACGCATAACGCATAACGCATAACGCATAACGCATAACGCATAACGCATAAGGCATAACGCATAACGCATAACGCATAACGCATAACGCATAACGCATAACGCATAACGCATAACGCAAACGTATAACGCACAACGCATAACGCATAACGCATAACGCATAACGCATAACGCATAACGCATACCGTATAACGCATAACGCATAACGCATAACGCAGAACGCATAACGCATAACGCATAACGCATAACGCATAACGCATAACGCATAACGTGTAACGCATAATGCATAACGCATAACGCATAACGCATAACGCATATCGCATAACGCATAATACATAACGTATAACGCATAACGCATACCGTATAACGCATAACGCATAACGCATAACGCATAACGCATAACGCATAACGCATAACGCATAACGCATAACGCATAACGCATAAAGCATAACGCATAACGCATAACGCAAACGTATAACGCACAACGCATAACGCATAACGCATAACGCATAACGCATAACGCATAACGCATAACGCATACCGTATAACGCATAACGCATAACGCATAACGCATAACGCATAACGCATAACACATAACGCAGAACGCATAACGCATAACGCATAACGCATAACGCATAACGCATAACGCATAACACATAACGCATAACGCATAACGCATAACGCATAACGCATAACGTGTAACTCATAACGCATAACGCATAACGCATAAAGCATAACGCATAACGCATAACGCATAACGCATATCGCATAACGCATAATACTTAACGTATAACGCACAACGCATAACGCATAACGCATAACGCATAACGCACAACGCATAACGCATAACGCATAACGCATAACGCATAACGCATAACGCATATCGCATACCGTATAACGCATAACGCATAACGCAAAACGCAAACGTATAACGCACAACGCATAACGCATAACGCATAACGCATAACATATAACGCGTAACGCATAACGCATAACGCATATCGCATAACGCATAACCCATAACGTATAACGCATAACGCACACCGTATAACGCATAACGCATAACGCATAACGCATAACGCATAACGCATAAAGCAAAACGCATAACGCAAACGTATAACGCACAACGCATAACGCATAACGCATAACGCATAACGCATAACGCATAACGTATAACGCATAACGCATAACGCATAACGCATAACGCATAACGCATAACGCATAACGCATAACCATAACGCATAACGCATAACCCATAACGCATAACGCATAACGCATAACGTATAACGCATAACGCATACCGTATAACGCATAATGCATAACGCATAACGCATAACGCATAACGCATAACGCATAACGCATAACGCAAAACGCATAACGTTAACGCATAACCCATAACGCATAAGGCTTGATGCATGACGCATATCGCATATCGCATAACGCATAAGGCTTGATGCATGACGCATATCGCATAACGCATAAGGCATAACGCATAATACATAACGTATAACGCATTATGCATAACGCATAACGCATAACGCATAAAGCATAACGCATAACCCATAACCCTTAACGCATAACGCATATCGCATAATGCACAACGCTTAACGAATACCGCAAATCGCATAACGCCTAACGCATAAAGGATCACGCATGACGCATAAAGCATAACGCATAACGCATAACGCATAACGCATAACGCATAACGCAAATCGCATAACGCATAAATCATAACCCATAACGCACAACGCATAACGCATAACGCATAACGCATAACGCATAACGCATAACGCATAACGCATAACGCATAAAGCATAACGCAAAACGCATAACGTTAACGCATAACCCATAACGCATAAGGCTTGATGCATGGCGCATATCGCATATCGCATAACGCATAAGGCTTGATGCATGACGCATATCGCATAACGCATAAGGCATAACGCATAATACATAACGTATAACGCATTATGCATAACGCATAACGCATAATGCATAAAGCATAACGCATAACCCATAACCCTTAACGCATAACGCATAACGCATAATGCACAACGCTTAACGAATACCGCAAATCGCATAACGCCTAACGCATAACGGATCACGCATGACGCATAAAGCATAACGCATAACGCATAACGCATAACGCATAACTCATAACGCATAACGCATAACGCATAACGCACACCGTATAACGCATAACGCATAACGCATAACGCATAAAGCATAACGCATAACGCATAACGCATAATGCAAACGTATAACGTCCAACGCATAAAGCATAACGAACAACCCATAACGCATAATCCATAACGCATAACGCATAACGCATAACGCATAACGCATAACGCATAAAGTATAACTCATAACGCATAACGCATAACGCAAACTTATAGCGCACAACGCATAGCGCATAACGCATAACGCATAACGCATAACGCATAACGCATAACGCATAACGCATAACGCATAACGCATAACGCATAACGCATAAGGCATAACGCATAACGGATCACGCATAACGCATAACGTATAACGCATAACGCATAACGCATAACGCATAAAGCATAACGCATAACGCATAACGCATAACGCATAAAGCATAACGCATAACGCATAACGCTTAACGTGTAACGCATAACGCATAACGCATAACGCATAACGCATAACGCATAACGCATAAAGCATAACGCATAACGCATAACGCATAACGCATAACGCATAACGCATAACGCATAACGCATAACGCATAACGCATAACGCATAACGCATAACGCATAACGCATAACGCAAACGCATAACGCATAACGCATAACGCATAACGCATAAAGCATAACGCATAACGCATAACGCAAACGTATACCGCACAACGCATAACGCATAACGCATAACGCATAACGCATAACGCATAACGCATAACGCATACCGTATAACGCATAACGCATAACGCATAACGCATAACGCATAACGCATAACACATAACGCAGAACGCATAACGCATAACGCATAACGCATAACGCATAACGCATAACGCATAACGCATAACACATAACGCATAACGCATAACGCATAACGCATAACGCATAACGTGTAACTCATAACGCATAACGCATAAAGCATAACGCATAACGCATAACGCATAACGCATATCGCATAACGCATAATACTTAACGTATAACGCACAACGCATAACGCATAACGCATAACGCATAACGCATAACGCATAACGCATAACGCATAACGCATATCGCATACCGTATAACGCATAACGCATAACGCATAACGCAAACGTATAACGCACAACGCATAACGCATAACGCATAACGCATAACATATAACGCATAACGCATAACGCATAACGCATAACGCATATCGCATAACGCATAACCCATAACGTATAACGCATAACGCACACCGTATAACGCATAACGCATAACGCATAACGCATAACGCATAACGCAAACGTATAACGCACAACGCATAACGCATAACGCATAACGCATAACATATAACGCATAACGCATAACGCATAACGCATAACGCATAACGCATAACGCATAAAGCATAACGCATAACGCATAACGCATAACGCATAACGCATAACGCATAACGCATAACTCATAACGCATAACGCATAAAGCATAACGCATAACGCATAACGCAAACGTATAACGCACAACGCATAACGCATAACGCATTACTCATAACGCATAACGTATAACGCATAACGCATAACGCATAACGCATAACGCATAACGCATAACGCATAAAGCATAACGCAAAACGCATAACGTTAACGCATAACCCATAACGCATAAGGCTTGATGCATGGCGCATATCGCATATCGCATAACGCATAAGGCTTGATGCATGACGCATATCGCATAACGCATAAGGCATAACGCATAATACATAACGTATAACGCATTATGCATAACGCATAACGCATAATGCATAAAGCATAACGCATAACCCATAACCCTTAACGCATAACGCATAACGCATAATGCACAACGCTTAACGAATACCGCAAATCGCATAACGCCTAACGCATAACGGATCACGCATGACGCATAAAGCATAACGCATAACGCATAACGCATAACGCATAACTCATAACGCATAACGCATAACGCATAACGCACACCGTATAACGCATAACGCATAACGCATAACGCATAAAGCATAACGCATAACGCATAACGCATAATGCAAACGTATAACGTCCATCGCATAAAGCATAACGAACAACCCATAACGCATAATCCATAACGCATAACGCATAACGCATAACGCATAACGCATAAAGTATAACTCATAACGCATAACGCATAACGCAAACTTATAGCGCACAACGCATAGCGCATAACGCATAACGCATAACGCATAACGCATAACGCATAACGCATAACGCATAAATCATAACGCATAACGCATAACGCATAACGCATAACGCATAACGCATAACGGATCACGCATAACGCATAACGCATAACGCATAACGCATAACGCATAACGCATAAAGCATAACGCATAACGCATAACACATAACGCATAAAGCATAACGCATAACGCATAACGCATAACGTGTAACGCATAACGCATAACGCATAACGCATAACGCATAACGCATAACACATAAAGCATAACGCATAACGCATAACGCATAACGCATAACGCATAACGCATAACGCATAACGCATAACGCATAACGCATAACGCATAACGCATAACGCATAACGCATAACGCATAGCGCATAAAGCATAACGCATAACGCATAACGCATAACGCATAACGTGTAACTCATAACGCATAACGCATAAAGCATAACGCATAACGCATAACGCATAACGCAAACGTATAACGCACAACGCATAACGCATAACGCATAACGCATAACATATAACGCATAACGCATAACGCATAACGCATAACGCATATCGCATAACGCATAACCCATAACGTATAACGCATAACGCACACCGTATAACGCATAACGCATAACGCATAACGCATAACGCAAACGTATAACGCACAACGCATAACGCATAACGCATAACGCATAACATATAACGCATAACGCATAACGCATAACGCATAACGCATAACTCATAACGCATAACGCATAACGCAAACTTATAGCGCACAACGCATAGCGCATAACGCATAACGCATAACGCATAACGCATAACGCATAACGCATAACGCATAACGCATAACGCATAACGCATAACGCATAACGCATAACGGATCACGCATAACGCATAACATATAACGCATAACGCATAACGCATAACGCATAACGCATAACGCATAAAGCATAACGCATAACGCATAACGCATAACGCAAACGTATAACGCACAACGCATAACGCATAACGCATAACTCATAACGCATAACGTATAACGCATAACGCATAACGCATAACGCATAACGCATAACGCATAACGCATAACGCATAACGCACAACGCATAACCATAACGCATAACGCATAACGCATAACGCACAACGCATAACCATAACGCATAACGCATAACCCATAACGCATAACGCACAACGCATAACGTATAACGCATAACGCATAACGCATACCGTATAACGCATAATGCATAACGCATAAAGCATAACGCATAACGCATAACGCATAACGCATAACGCATAACGCATAACGCATAACGCATAACGCATAACGCATAACGCATAACGCATAACGCATAACGCACAACGCATAACGCACAACGCATAACGCATAACGCATAACGCATAACGCATAACGCATAACGCATAACGCATAACGCATAACGCATAAAGCAAAACGCATAACGCAAACGTATAACGCACAACGCATAACGCATAACGCATAACGCATAACGCATAACGCATAACGTATAACGCATAACGCATAACGCATAACGCATAACGCATAACGCATAACGCATAACGCATAATATATAACGCATAACGCATAACGCATAACGCACAACGCATAACGCATAACGCATAACGCATAACATATAACGCATAACGCATAACGCATAACGCATAACGCATAACGCATAACGCATAACGCATAACGCATAACGCATAACGCATATCGCACAACGCATAACGCATAACGTATAACGCATAACGCATACCGTGTAACGCATAACGCATAACGCATAACGCATAACGCATAACACATAAAGCATAACGCATAACGCATAACGCATAACGCATAACGCATAACGCATAACGCATAACGCATAACGCATAACGCATAACGCATAACGCATAACGCATAACGCATAACGCATAAAGCATAACGCATAACGCATAACGCAAACGTATAACGCACAACGCATAACGCATACCGTATAACGCATAATGCATAACGCATAACGCATAACGCATAACGCATAACGCATAACGTATAACGCATAACGCATACCGTATAACGCATAACGCATAACGAACACCGGAAAACCCATAACGCCTAACGAATAACGGATCACGAATAACGCATAATGCATAACGCATAAAGCATAACGCATAACGCATAACGCATAACCCATAACGCATAACGCATAACGCATAACGCATAACGCATAACGCATAACGCATAACGCATAACGCATAACGCATAACGCATAACGCATAACGCATAACGCATAACGCATAACGCATAACGCATAACGCAAAACGCATAACGTTAACGCATAACCCATAACGCATAAGGCTTCATGCATGACGCATATCGCATATCGCATAACGCATAAGGCTTGATGCATGACGCATATCGCATAACGTATAAGGCATAACGCATAATACATAACGTATAACGCATTATGCATAACGCATAACGCATAACGCATAACGCATAACGCATAACGCATAACACATAACGCATAACGCATAACGCATAACGCATAACGCATAACGCATAACGCATAACGCATAACGCATAACGCATAACGCATAACGCATAACCATAACGCATAACGCATAACCCATAACGCATAACGCATAACGTATAACGCATAACGCATACCGTATAACGCATAATGCATAACGCATAACGCATAACGCATAACGCATAACGCATAACGTATAACGCATAACGCATACCGTATAACGCATAACGCATAACGAACACCGGAAAACCCATAACGCCTAACGAATAACGGATCACGAATAACGCATAATGCATAACGCATAAAGCATAACGCATAACGCATAACGCATAACGCATTTCGCATAACGCATAACGCATAACGCATAACGCATAACGCATAACGCATAACGCATAACGCATAACGCATAACGCATAACGCATAACGCATAACGCATAACGCATAACGCATAACGCATAACGCATAACGCAAAACGCATAACGTTAACGCATAACCCATAACGCATAAGGCTTGATGCATGACGCATATCGCATATCGCATAACGCATAAGGCTTGATGCATGACGCATATCGCATGACGCATAAGGCATAACGCATAATACATAACGTATAACGCATTATGCATAACGCATAACGCATAACGCATAACGCATAACGCATAACGCATATCGCATAACACATATCGCACAACGCATAACGCATAACGTATAACGCATAACGCATACCGTGTAACGCATAACGCATAACGCATAACGCATAACGCATAACACATAAAACATAACGCATAACGCATAACGCATAACGCATAACGCATAACGCATAACGCATAACGCATAACGCATAACGCATAACGCATAAAGCATAACGCATAACGCATAACGCAAATGTATAACGCACAACGCATAACGCATAACGCATAACGCATAACGCATAACGCATACCGTATAACGCATAACGCATAACGCATAACGCATAACGCATAACGCATAACACATAACGCAGAACGCATAACGCATAACGCATAACGCATAACGCATAACGCATAACGCATAACGCATAACACATAACGCATAACGCATAACGCATAACGCATAACGCATAACGCATAACGCATAACACATAACGCATAACGCATAACGCATAACGCATATCGCATAACGCATAACGCATAACGCATAACGCATAACGCATAACGCATAACGCATAACGCATATCGCATAACGCATAACGCAAAACGCATAACGTTAACGCATAACCCATAACGCATAAGGCTTGATGCATGACGCATATCGCATATCGCATAACGCATAAGGCTTGATGCATGACGCATATCGCATAACGCATAAGGCATAACGCATAATACATAACGTATAACGCATTATGCATAACGCATAACGCATAACGCATAACGCATATCGCATAAAACATAACGCATAACGCATAACGCATAACGCATAACGCATATCGCATAACGCATAAATCATAACCCATAACGCACAACGCATAACGCATAATGCACAACGCATAACGAATAACGCAAAACGCATAACGCATAACGCATAACTCATAACGCATAACGCATAACGCATAACGCATAACGCATAACGCATAACACATAACGCATAACGCATAACGCATAACGCATAACGTGTAACTCATAACGCATAACGCATAATGCATAACGCATAACGCATAACGCATAACGCATATCGCATAACGCATAATACATAACGTATAACGCATAACGCATACCGTATAACGCATAACGCATAACGCATAACGCATAACGCATAACGCATAACATATAACGCATAACGCATAACGCATAACGCATAACGCATAACGCATAACGCATAACGCATAACGCACAATGCATAACGCATAACGCATAACGCATAACGCATATCGCATAACGCATAACACATAACGCATAACGCATAACGCATAACGCATATCGCACAACGCATAACGCATAACGTATAACGCATAACGCATACCGTATAACGCATAACGCATAACGCATAACGCAAACGTATAAGGCACAACGCATAACGCATAACGCATAATATATAACGCATAACGCATAACGCATAACGCACAACGCATAACGCATAACGCATAACGCATAACATATAACGCATAACGCATAACGCATAACGCATAACGCATAACGCATAACGCATAACGCATAACGCATATCGCACAACGCATAACGCATAACGTATAACGCATAACGCATACCGTGTAACGCATAACGCATAACGCATAACGCATAACGCATAACACATAAAGCATAACGCATAACGCATAACGCATAACGCATAACGCATAACGCATAACGCATAACGCATAACGCATAACGCATAGCGCATAACGCATAACGCATAACGCATAACGCATAACACATAAAGCATAACGCATAACGCATAACGCAAACGTATAACGCACAACGCATAACGAATAACGCATAACGCATAACGCATAACGCATAACGCATACCGTATAACGCATAACGCATAACGCATAACGCATAACGCATAACGCATAACACATAACGCATAACGCATAACGCATAACGCATAACGCATAACGCATAACGCATAACGCATAACGCATAACGCATAACGCATAACGCATAACGCATAACGCATAACGTGTAACTCATAACGCATAACGCATAACGCATAAAGCATAACGCATAACGCATAACGCATATCGCATAACGCATAATACTTAACGTATAACGCACAACGCATAACGCATAACGCATAACGCATAACGCATAACGCACAACGCATAACGCATAACGCATAACGCATAACGTATAACGCATATCGCATACCGTATAACGCATAACGCATAACGCATAACGCAAACGTATAACGCACAACGCATAACGCATAACGCATAACGCATAACATATAACGCATAACGCATAACGCATAACGCATAACGCATAACGCATATCGCATAACGCATAACCCATAACGTATAACGCATAACGCACACCGTATAACGCATAACGCATAACGCATAACGCATAACGCATAACATACAAAGCATAACGCATAACGCATAACGCATAACGCATAACGCATAACGCATAACGCATAAAGCATAACGCATAACGCATAACGCATAACGCATAACGCATAACGCATAACGCATAACGCATAACGCATAACGCATAACGCATAACTCATAACGCATAACGCATAAAGCATAACGCACACCGTATAACGCATAACGCATAACGCATAACGCATAACGCATAACATACAAAGCATAACGCATAACGCATAACGCATAACGCATAACGCATAACGCATAACGCATAAAGCATAACGCATAACGCATAACGCACAACGCATAACGCATAACGCATAACTCATAACGCATAACGTATAACGCATAACGCATAACGCATAACGCATAACGCATAACGCATAACGCGTAACGCATAACGCATAACGCATAACGCTAACGCATAACGCATAACGTATAACGCATAACGCATACCGTATAACGCATAACGCATAACGAACACCGGAAAACCCATAACGCCTAACGCATAACGGATCACGAATAACGCATAATGCATAACGCATAAAGCATGTCGCATAACGCATAACGCATAACGCATAACGCATAACGCATAACGCATAACGCATAACGCATAACGCATAACGCATAACGCATAACGCATAACGCTTAACGCATAACGCATAACGCATAACGCATAACGCATAACGCATAACGCATAACGCATAACGCAAAACGCATAACGTTAACGCATAACCCATAACGCATAAGGCTTGATGCATGACGCATATCGCATATCGCATAACGCATAAGGCTTGATGCATGACGCATATCGCATAACGCATAAGGCATAACGCATAATACATAACGTATAACGCATTATGCATAACGCATAACGCATAACGCATAACGCATAACGCATAACGCATATCGCATAACACATACGCATAACGCATAAGGCATAACGCATTACGCATAACTTTTAACTCATAACTCATAACGAATAACGCATAACGCAAAATGAATAACGCATAAAGCATAACGCATAACCCATAACCCTTAACGCATAACGCATAACGCATAACGCATAATGCATAACGCTTAACGAATACCGCAAATCGCTTAACGCCTAACGCATAACGGATCACGCATGACGCATAAAGCATAACGCATAACGCATAACGCATAACGCATAACGCATAACGCATAACGCATATCGCATAACGCATAAATCATAACCCATAACGCACAACGCATAACGCATAACGCATAACGCATAACGCATAACGCATAACATATAACGCATAACGCATAACGCATAACGCATAACGCATAACGCATAACGCATAACGCATAACGCATAACGCATAACGCATAAAGCATAACGCATAACGCATAACGCAAACGTATAACGCACAACGCATAACGCATAACGCATAACGCATAACGCATAACGCATACCGTATAACGCATAACGCATAACGCATAACGCATAACGCAGAACGCATAACGCATAACGCATAACGCATAACGCATAACGCATAACACATAACGCATAACGCATAACGCATAACGCATAACGCATAACGCATAACGCATAACGCATAACGCATAACGCATAACGCATAACCATAACGCATAACGCATAACCCATAACGCATAACGCATAACGCATAACGTATAACGCATAACGCATACCGTATAACGCATAATGCATAACGCATAACGCATAACGCATAACGCATAACGTATAACGCATAACGCATACCGTATAACGCATAACGCATAACGAACACCGGAAAACCCATAACGCCTAACGAATAACGGATCACGAATAACGCATAATGCATAACGCATAAAGCATAACGCATAACGCATAACGCATAACGCATTTCGCATAACGCATAACGCATAACGCATAACGCATAACGCATAACGCATAACGCATAACGCATAACGCATAACGCATAACGCATAACGCATAACGCATAACGCATAACGCATAACGCATAACGCAAAACGCATAACGTTAACGCATAACCCATAACGCATAAGGCTTGATGCATGACGCATATCGCATATCGCATAACGCATAAGGCTTGATGCATGACGCATATCGCATAACGCATAAGGCATAACGCATAATACATAACGTATAACGCATTATGCATAACGCATAACGCATAACGCATAACGCATAACGCATAACGCATATCGCATAACGCCTAACGCATAACGGATCACGCATAACGTATAACGCATAACGCATATCGCACAACGCATAACGCATAACGTATAACGCATAACGCATACCGTGTAACGCATAACGCATAACGCATAACGCATAACGCATAATGCACAACGCTTAACGAATACCGCAAATCGCATAACGCCTAACGCATAACGGATCACGCATGACGCATAAAGCATAACGCATAACGCATAACGCATAACGCATAACGCATAACGCATAACGCATAACGCATATCGCCTAACGCATAAATCATAACCCATAACGCACAACGCATAACGCATAATGCACAACGCATAACGAATACCGCAAAACGCATAACGCATAACGCATAACGCATAACGCATAACTCATAACGCATAACGCATAACGCATAACGCATAACGCATAACACATAACGCATAACGCATAACGCATAACGCATAACGCATAACGCATAACGCATAACGCATAACGCATAACGCATAACGTATAACGCATAACGCATAACGCATAACGCATATCGCACAACGCATAACGCATAACGTATAACGCATAACGCATACCGTGTAACGCATAACGCATAACGCATAACGCATAACGCATAACACATAAAGCATAACGCATAACGCATAACGCATAACGCATAACGCATAACGCATAACGCATAACGCATAACGCATAACGCATAACGCATAACGCATAACGCATAAAGCATAACGCATAACGCATAACGCAAACGTATAACGCACAACGCTTAACGCATAACGCATAACGCATAACGCATAACGCATAACGCATAACGCTTAACGCATAACGCATAACGCATAACGCATAACGCATAACGCATAACGCATAACGCATAACGCATAACGCATAACGCATAACGCAAAACGCATAACGTTAACGCATAACCCATAACGCATAAGGCTTGATGAATGACGCATATCGCATATCGCATAACGCATAAGGCTTGATGCATGACGCATATCGCATAACGCATAAGGCATAACGCATAATACATAACGTATAACGCATTATGCATAACGCATAACGCATAACGCATAACGCATAACGCATAACGCATATCGCATAACACATACGCATAACGCATAAGGCATAACGCATTACGCATAACTTTTAACTCATAACTCATAACGAATAACGCATAACGCAAAATGAATAACGCATAAAGCATAACGCATAACCCATAACCCTTAACGCATAACGCATAACGCATAACGCATAATGCACAACGCTTAACGAATACCGCAAATCGCTTAACGCCTAACGCATAACGGATCACGCATGACGCATAAAGCATAACGCATAACGCATAACGCATAACGCATAACGCATAACGCATAACGCATATCGCATAACGCATAAATCATAACCCATAACGCACAACGCATAACGCATAACGCATAACGCATAACGCATAACGCATAACATATAACGCATAACGCATAACGCATAACGCATAACGCATAACGCATAACGCATAACGCATAACGCATAACGCATAACGCATAACGCATAAAGCATAACGCATAACGCATAACGCAAACGTATAACGCACAACGCATAACGCATAACGCATAACGCATAACGCATAACGCATAACGCATACCGTATAACGCATAACGCATAACGCATAACGCATAACGCAGAACGCATAACGCATAACGCATAACGCATAACGCATAACGCATAACGCATAACGCATAACGCATAACGCATAACGCATAACGCATAACGCATAACGCATA
This sequence comes from Lasioglossum morio, assembly GCA_916610235.2. NCBI lineage: Eukaryota > Metazoa > Arthropoda > Insecta > Hymenoptera > Halictidae > Lasioglossum > Lasioglossum morio. Next base: position 5,149,165 of record CAKAJA020000347.1, read on the forward strand.
ACGCATAACGCATAACCATAACGCATAACGCATAACCCATAACGTATAACGCATAACGCATAACGTATAACGCATAACGCATACCGTATAACGCATAATGCATAACGCATAACGCATAACGCATAACGCATAACGCATAACGTATAACGCATAACGCATACCGTATAACGCATAACGCATAACGAACACCGGAAAACCCATAACGCCTAACGAATAACGGATCACGAATAACGCATAATGCATAACGCATAAAGCATAACGCATAATGCATAACGCATTTCGCATAACGCATAACGCATAACGCATAACGCATAACGCATAACGCATAACGCATAACGCATAACGCATAACGCATAACGCATAACGCATAACGCATAACGCATAACGCATAACGCATAACGCATAACGCATAACGCATAACGCATAACGCATAACGCATAACGCATAACATATAACGCATAACGCATACCGTGTAACGCATAACGCATACCGTATAACGCATAACGCATAACGCATAACGCATAACGCATATCGCATAACACATAACGCATAACGCATAACGCATAAAGCATAACGCATAACGCATAACGCATAACGCATATCGCATAACGCATAATACTTAACGTATAACGCACAACGCATAACGCATAACGCATAACGCATAACGCATAACGCATAACGCATAACGCATATCGCATAACGCATAAATCATAACCCATAACGCACAACGCATAACGCAAAATGCACAACGCATAACGAATACCGCAAAACGCATAACGCATAACGCATAACGCATAACTCATAACTCATAACGCATAACGCATAACGCATAACGCATAACGCATAACACATAACGCATAACGCATAACGCATAACGCATAACGCATAACGCATAACGTGTAACTCATAACGCATAACGCATAATGCATAACGCATAACGCATAACGCATAACGCATATCGCATAACGCATAATACATAACGTATAACGCATAACGCATACCGTATAACGCATAACGCATAACGCATAACGCATAACATATAACGCATAACGCATAACGCATAACGCATAACGCATAACGCATAACGCATAACGCATAACGCATAACGCACAACGCATAACGCATAACGCATAACGCATAACATATAACGCATAACGCATAACACATAACGCATAACGCATAACGCATAACGCATATCGCACAACGCATAACGCATAACGTATAACGCATAACGCATACCGTATAATGCATAACGCATAACGCATAACGCAAACGTATAAGGCACAACGCATAACGCAAACGTATAAGGCACAACGCATAACGCATATCGCATAAAACATAACGCATAACGCATAACGCATAACGCATAACGCATATCGCATAACGCATAAATCATAACCCATAACGCACAACGCATAACGCATAATGCACAACGCATAACGAATAACGCAAAACGCATAACGCATAACGCATAACTCATAACGCATAACGCATAACGCATAACGCATAACGCATAACGCATAACACATAACGCATAACGCATAACGCATAACGCATAACGTGTAACTCATAACGCATAACGCATAATGCATAACGCATAACGCATAACGCATAACGCATATCGCATAACGCATAATACATAACGTATAACGCATAACGCATACCGTATAACGCATAACGCATAACGCATAACGCATAACGCATAACGCATAACATATAACGCATAACGCATAACGCATAACGCATAACGCATAACGCATAACGCATAACGCATAACGCATAACGCACAATGCATAACGCATAACGCATAACGCATAACATATAACGCATAACGCATAACACATAACGCATAACGCATAACGCATAACGCATATCGCACAACGCATAACGCATAACGTATAACGCATAACGCATACCGTATAACGCATAACGCATAACGCATAACGCAAACGTATAAGGCACAACGCATAACGCATAACGCATAATATATAACGCATAACGCATAACGCATAACGCACAACGCATAACGCATAACGCATAACGCATAACATATAACGCATAACGCATAACGCATAACGCATAACGCATAACGCATAACGCATAACGCATAACGCATATCGCACAACGCATAACGCATAACGTATAACGCATAACGCATACCGTGTAACGCATAACGCATAACGCATAACGCATAACGCATAACACATAAAGCATAACGCATAACGCATAACGCATAACGCATAACGCATAACGCATAACGCATAACGCATAACGCATAACGCATAACGCATAACGCATAACGCATAACGCATAACGCATAACGCATAACACATAAAGCATAACGCATAACGCATAACGCAAACGTATAACGCACAACGCATAACGAATAACGCATAACGCATAACGCATAACGCATAACGCATACCGTATAACGCATAACGCATAACGCATAACGCATAACGCATAACGCATAACACATAACGCAGAACGCATAACGCATAACGCATAACGCATAACGCATAACGCATAACGCATAACACATAACGCATAACGCATAACGCATAACGCATAACGCATAACGTGTAACTCATAACGCATAACGCATAACGCATAAAGCATAACGCATAACGCATAACGCATATCGCATAACGCATAATACTTAACGTATAACGCACAACGCATAACGCATAACGCATAACGCATAACGCATAACGCACAACGCATAACGCATAACGCATAACGCATAACGTATAACGCATATCGCATACCGTATAACGCATAACGCATAACGCATAACGCAAACGTATAACGCACAACGCATAACGCATAACGCATAACGCATAACATATAACGCATAACGCATAACGCATAACGCATAACGCATAACGCATATCGCATAACGCATAACCCATAACGTATAACGCATAACGCACACCGTATAACGCATAACGCATAACGCATAACGCATAACGCATAACATACAAAGCATAACGCATAACGCATAACGCATAACGCATAACGCATAACGCATAACGCATAAAGCATAACGCATAACGCATAACGCATAACGCATAACGCATAACGCATAACGCATAACGCATAACGCATAACGCATAACGCATAACTCATAACGCATAACGCATAAAGCATAACGCATAACGCATAACGCAAACGTATAACGCACAACGCATAACGCATAACGCATAACTCATAACGCATAACGTATAACGCATAACGCATAACGCATAACGCATAACGCATAACGCATAACGCGTAACGCATAACGCATAACGCATAACGCTAACGCATAACGCATAACGTATAACGCATAACGCATACCGTATAACGCATAACGCATAACGAACACCGGAAAACCCATAACGCCTAACGCATAACGGATCACGAATAACGCATAATGCATAACGCATAAAGCATGTCGCATAACGCATAACGCATAACGCATAACGCATAACGCATAACGCATAACGCATAACGCATAACGCATAACGCATAACGCATAACGCTTAACGCATAACGCATAACGCATAACGCATAACGCATAACGCATAACGCATAACGCATAACGCAAAACGCATAACGTTAACGCATAACCCATAACGCATAAGGCTTGATGCATGACGCATATCGCATATCGCATAACGCATAAGGCTTGATGCATGACGCATATCGCATAACGCATAAGGCATAACGCATAATACATAACGTATAACGCATTATGCATAACGCATAACGCATAACGCATAACGCATAACGCATAACGCATATCGCATAACACATACGCATAACGCATAAGGCATAACGCATTACGCATAACTTTTAACTCATAACTCATAACGAATAACGCATAACGCAAAATGAATAACGCATAAAGCATAACGCATAACCCATAACCCTTAACGCATAACGCATAACGCATAACGCATAATGCACAACGCTTAACGAATACCGCAAATCGCTTAACGCCTAACGCATAACGGATCACACATGACGCATAACGCATAACGCATAACGCATAACGCATAACGCATAACGCATAACGCATAACGCATATCGCATAACGCATAAATCATAACCCATAACGCACAACGCATAACGCATAACGCATAACGCATAACGCATAACGCATAACATATAACGCATAACGCATAACGCATAACGCATAACGCATAACGCATAACGCATAACGCATAACGCATAACGCATAAAGCATAACGCATAACGCATAACGCAAACGTATAACGCACAACGCATAACGCATAACGCATAACGCATAACGCATAACGCATACCGTATAACGCATAACGCATAACGCATAACGCATAACGCAGAACGCATAACGCATAACGCATAACGCATAACGCATAACGCATAACGCATAACACATAACGCATAACGCATAACGCATAACGCATAACGCATAACGCATAACGCATAACGCATAACGCATAACGCATAACGCATAACGCATAACCATAACGCATAACGCATAACCCATAACGCATAACGCATAACGCATAACGTATAACGCATAACGCATACCGTATAACGCATAATGCATAACGCATAACGCATAACGCATAACGCATAACGTATAACGCATAACGCATACCGTATAACGCATAACGCATAACGAACACCGGAAAACCCATAACGCCTAACGAATAACGGATCACGAATAACGCATAATGCATAACGCATAAAGCATAACGCATAACGCATAACGCATAACGCATTTCGCATAACGCATAACGCATAACGCATAACGCATAACGCATAACGCATAACGCATAACGCATAACGCATAACGCATAACGCATAACGCATAACGCATAACGCATAACGCATAACGCATAACGCAAAACGCATAACGTTAACGCATAACCCATAACGCATAAGGCTTGATGCATGACGCATATCGCATATCGCATAACGCATAAGGCTTGATGCATGACGCATATCGCATAACGCATAAGGCATAACGCATAATACATAACGTATAACGCATTATGCATAACGCATAACGCATAACGCATAACGCATAACGCATAACGCATATCGCATAACGCCTAACGCATAACGGATCACGCATAACGTATAACGCATAACGCATATCGCACAACGCATAACGCATAACGTATAACGCATAACGCATACCGTGTAACGCATAACGCATAACGCATAACGCATAACGCATAATGCACAACGCTTAACGAATACCGCAAATCGCATAACGCCTAACGCATAACGGATCACGCATGACGCATAACGCATAACGCATAACCATAACGCATAACGCATAACCCATAACGCATAACGCACAACGCATAACGTATAACGCATAACGCATAACGCATACCGTATAACGCATAATGCATAACGCATAAAGCATAACGCATAACGCATAACGCATAACGCATAACGCATAACGCATAACGCATAACGCATAACGCATAACGCACAACGCATAACGCATAACGCACAACGCATAACGCATAACGCATAACGCATAACGCATAACGCATAACGCATAACGCATAACGCATAAAGCAAAACGCATTACGCAAACGTATAACGCACAACGCATAACGCATAACGCATAACGCATAACGCATAACACATAACGCATAACGTATAACGCATAACGCATAACGCATAACGCATAACGCATAACGCATAACGCATAACGCATAACGCATAACGCATAACGCATAACCATAACGCATAACGCATAACCCATAACGCATAACGCACAACGCATAACGCATAACGCATAATGCATAACGCATAACGCATAACGCATAACGCATAACGCATATCGCATAACGCATAATACATAACCTATAACGCATAACGCATACCGTATAACGCATAACGCATAACGCATAACGCATAACGCATAACATATAACGCATAACGCATAACGCATAACGCATAACGCATAACGCATAACGCATAACGCATAACGCACAACGCATAACGCATAACGCATAACGCATAACATATAACGCATAACGCATAACACATAACGCATAACGCATAACGCATAACGCATATCGCACAACGCATAACGCATAACGTATAACGCATAACGCATACCGTATAACGCATAACGCATAACGCATAACGCAAACGTATAAGGCACAACGCATAACGCAAACGTATAAGGCACAACGCATAACGCATAACGCATAATATATAACGCATAACGCATAACGCATAACGCACAACGCATAACGCATAACGCATAACGCATAACATATAACGCATAACGCATACCGTGTAACGCATAACGCATAACGCATAACGCATAACGCATAACACATAAAGCATAACGCATAACGCATAACGCATAACGCATAACGCATAACGCATAACGCATAACGCATAACGCATAACGCATAACGCATAACGCATAAAGCATAACGCATAACGCATAACGCAAACGTATAACGCACAACGCATAACGCATAACGCATAACGCATAACGCATAACGCATACCGTATAACGCATAACGCATAACGCATAACGCATAACGCATATCGCATAACACATAACGCATAACGCATAACGCATAAAGCATAACGCATAACGCATAACGCATAACATATAACGCATGACGCATAACACATAACGCATAACGCATAACGCATAACGCATATCGCACAACGCATAACGCATAACGTATAACGCATAACGCATACCGTATAACGCATAACGCATAACGCATAACGCAAACGTATAAGGCACAACGCATAACGCAAACGTATAAGGCACAACGCATAACGCATAACGCATAATATATAACGCATAACGCATAACGCATAACGCACAACGCATAACGCATAACGCATAACGCATAACATATAACGCATAACGCATACCGTGTGACGCATAACGCATAACGCATAACGCATAACGCATAACACATAAAGCATAACGCATAACGCATAACGCATAACGCATAACATATAACTCATAACGCATAACACATAACGCATAACGCATAACGCATAACGCATATCGCACAACGCATAACGCATAACGTATAACGCATAACGCATACCGTATAACGCATAACGCATAACGCATAACGCAAACGTATAAGGCACAACGCATAACGCATAACGCATAATATATAACGCATAACGCATAACGCATAACGCATAACGCACAACGCATAACGCATAACGCATAACGCATAACATATAACGCATAACGCATAACGCATAACGCATAACGCATAACGCATAACGCATAACGCATAACGCATAACCCATATCGCACAACGCATAACGCATAACGTATAACGCATAACGCATACCGTGTAACGCATAACGCATAACGCATAACGCATAACGCATAACACATAAAGCATAACGCATAACGCATAACGCATAACGCATAACGCATAACGCATAACGCATAACGCATAACGCATAACGCATAACGCATAACGCATAAAGCATAACGCATAACGCATAACGCAAATGTATAACGCACAACGCATAACGCATAACGCATAACGCATAACGCATAACGCATACCGTATAACGCATAACGCATAACGCATAACGCATAACGCATAACGCATAACACATAACGCAGAACGCATAACGCATAACGCATAACGCATAACGCATAACGCATAACGCATAACACATAACGCATAACGCATAACGCATAACGCATAACGCATAATGCACAACGCATAACGAATAACGCAAAACGCATAACGCATAACGCATAACTCATAACGCATAACGCATAACGCATAACGCATAACGCATAACGCATAACACATAACGCATAACGCATAACGCATAACGCATAACGTGTAACTCATAACGCATAACGCATAATGCATAACGCATAACGCATAACGCATAACGCATATCGCATAACGCATAGTACATAACGAATAACGCATAACGCATACCGTATAACGCATAACGCATAACGCATAACGCATAACGCATAACGCATAACATATAACGCATAACGCATAACGCATAACGCATAACGCATAACGTATAACGCATAACGCATAACGCACAACGCATAACGCATAACGCATAACGCATAACATATAACGCATAACGCATAACACATAACGCATAACGCATAACGCATAACGCATATCGCACAACGCATAACGCATAACGTATAACGCATAACGCATACCGTATAACGCATAACGCATAACGCATAACGCAAACGAATAAGGCACAACGCATAACGCATAACGCATAATATATAACGCATAACGCATAACGCATAACGCACAACGCATAACGCATAACGCATAACGCATAACATATAACGCATAACGCATAACGCATAACGCATAACGCATAACGCATAACGCATAACGCATAACGCATAACGCATAACGCATAACGCATAACGCATATCGCACAACGCATAACGCATAACGTATAACGCATAACGCATACCGTGTAACGCATAACGCATAACGCATAACGCATAACGCATAACACATAAAGCATAACGCATAACGCATAACGCATAACGCATAACGCATAACGCATAACGCATAACGCATAACGCATAACGCATAACGCATAACGCATAACGCATAACGCATAACACATAAAGCATAACGCATAACGCATAACGCAAACGTATAACGCACAACGCATAACGAATAACGCATAACGCATAACGCATGACGCATAACGCATACCGTATAACGCATAACGCATAACGCATAACGCATAACGCATAACGCATAACACATAACGCAGAACGCATAACGCATAACGCATAACGCATAACGCATAACGCATAACGCATAACACATAACGCATAACGCATAACGCATAACGCATAACGCATAACGTGTAACTCATAACGCATAACGCATAACGCATAAAGCATAACGCATAACGCATAACGCATAACGCATATCGCATAACGCATAATACTTAACGTATAACGCACAACGCATAACGCATAACGCATAACGCATAACGCATAACGCATAACGCACAACGCATAACGCATAACGCATAACGCATAACGCATAACGCATATCGCATACCGTATAACGCATAACGCATAACGCATAACGCAAACGTATAACGCACAACGCATAACGCATAACGCATAACGCATAACATATAACGCATAACGCATAACGCATAACGCATAACGCATATCGCATAACGCATAACCCATAACGTATAACGCATAACGCACACCGTATAACGCATAACGCATAACGCATAACGCATAACGCAAACGTATAACGCACAACGCATAACGCATAACGCATAACGCATAACATACAACGCATAACGCATAACGCATAACGCATAACGCATAACGCATAACGCATAACGCATAACGCATAACGCATAAAGCATAACGCATAACGCATAACGCATAACGCATAACGCATAACGCATAACGCATAACGCATAACGCATAACTCATAACGCATAACGCATAAAGCATAACGCATAACGCATAACGCAAACGTATAACGCACAACGCATAACGCATAACGCATAACTCATAACGCATAACGTATAACGCATAACGCATAACGCATAACGCATAACGCATAACGCATAACGCATAACGCATAATGCATAACGCATAACGCTAACGCATAACGCATAACGTATAACGCATAACGCATACCGTATAACGTATCACGCATAACGAACACCGGAAAACCCATAACGCCTAACGCATAACGGATCACGAATAACGCATAATGCATAACGCATAAAGCATGTCGCATAACGCATAACGCATAACGCATAACGCATAACGCATAACGCATAACGCATAACGCATAACGCATAACGCATAACGCATAACGCATAACGCATAACGCATAACGCTTAACGCATAACGCATAACGCATAACGCATAACGCATAACGCATAACGCATAACGCATAACGCATAACGCAAAACGCATAACGTTAACGCATAACCCATAACGCATAAGGCTTGATGCATGACGCATATCGCATATCGCATAACGCATAAGGCTTGATGCATGACGCATATCGCATAACGCATAAGGCATAACGCATAATACATAACGTATAACGCATTATGCATAACGCATAACGCATAACGCATAACGCATAACGCATAACGCATATCGCATAACACATACGCATAACGCATAAGGCATAACGCATTACGCATAACTTTTAACTCATAACTCATAACGAATAACGCATAACGCAAAATGAATAACGCATAAAGCATAACGCATAACCCATAACCCTTAACGCATAACGCATAACGCATAACGCATAATGCACAACGCTTAACGAATACCGCAAATCGCTTAACGCCTAACGCATAACGGATCACACATGACGCATAAAGCATAACGCATAACGCATAACGCATAACGCATAACGCATAACGCATAACGCATATCGCATAACGCATAAATCATAACCCATAACGCACAACGCATAACGCATAAGGCATAACGCATAACGCATAACGCATAACATATAACGCATAACGCATAACGCATAACGCATAACGCATAACGCATAACGCATAACGCATAACGCACAACGCATAACGCATAACGCATAACGCATAACATATAACGCATAACGCATAACACATAACGCATAACGCATAACGCATAACGCATATCGCACAACGCATAACGCATAACGTATAACGCATAACGCATACCGTATAACGCATAACGCATAACGCATAACGCAAACGTATAAGGCACAACGCATAACGCATAACGCATAATATATAACGCATAACGCATAACGCATAACGCACAACGCATAACGCATAACGCATAACGCATAACACATAGCGCATAACGCATAACGCATAACGCATAACGCATAACGCATAACGCATAACGCATAACGCATATCGCACAACGCATAACGCATAACGTATAACGCATAACGCATACCGTGTAACGCATAACGCATAACGCATAACGCATAACGCATAACACATAAAGCATAACGCATAACGCATAACGCATAACGCATAACGCATAACGCATAACGCATAACGCATAACGCATAACGCATAAAGCATAACGCATAACGCATAACGCAAACGTATAACGCACAACGCATAACGCATAACGCATAACGCATAACGCATACCGTATAACGCATAACGCATAACGCATAACGCATAACGCATAACGCATAACACATAACGCAGAACGCATAACGCATAACGCATAACGCATAACGCATAACGCATAACACATAACGCATAACGCATAACGCATAACGCATAACGCATAACGCATAACGCATAACACATAACGCATAACGCATAACGCATAACGCATAACGCATAACGCATAACGCATAACGCATAACGCATAACGCATAACGCATAACGCATAACGCATAACGTTAACGCATAACCCATAACGCATAAGGCTTGATGCATGACGCATATCGCATATCGCATAACGCATAAGGCTTGATGCATGACGCATATCGCATAACGCATAAGGAATAACGCATAATACATAACGTATAATGCATTATGCATAACGCATAACGCATAACGCATATCGCATAACTTTTAACTCATAACTCATAACGAATAATGCATAACGCAAAATGAATAACGCATAAAGCATAACGCATAACCCATAACCCTTAACGCATAACGCATAACGCATAATGCACAACGCTTAACGAATACCGCAAATCGCAAAACGCCTAACGCATAACGGATCACGCATGACGCATAAAGCATAACGCATAACGCATAACGCATAACGCATAACGCATAACGCATATCGCATAACGCATAAATCATAACCCATAACGCACAACGCATAACGCATAATGCACAACGCATAACGAATACCGCAAAACGCATAACGCATAACGCATAACTCATAACGCATAACGCATAACGCATAACGCATAACGCATAACGCATAACGCATAACACATAACGCATAACGCATAACGCATAACGCATAACGTGTAACTCATAACGCATAACGCATAATGCATAACGCATAACGCATAACGCATAACGCATAACGCATATCGCATAACGCATAATACATAACGTATAACGCATAACGCATACCGTATAACGCATAACGCATAACGCATAACGCATAACGCATAACATATAACGCATAACGCATAACGCATAACGCATAACGCATAACGCATAACGCATAACGCACAACGCATAACGCATAACGCATAACGCATAACATATAACGCATAACGCATAACACATAACGCATAACGCATAACGCATAACGCATATCGCACAACGCATAACGCATAACGTATAACGCATAACGCATACCGTATAACGCATAACGCATAACGCATAACGCAAACGTATAAGGCACAACGCATAACGCATAACGCATAATATATAACGCATAACGCATAACGCATAACGCACAACGCATAACGCATAACGCATAACGCATAACATATAACGCATAACGCATAACGCATAACGCATAACGCATAACGCATAACGCATAACGCATATCGCACAACGCATAACGCATAACGTATAACGCATAACGCATACCGTGTAACGCATAACGCATAACGCATAACGCATAACGCATAACGCATAACGCATAACGCATAACATATAACGCATAACGCATAACGCATAACGCATAACGCATATCGCATAACGCATAACCCATAACGTATAACGCATAACGCACACCGTATAACGCATAACGCATAACGCATAACGCATAACGCAAACGTATAACGCACAACGCATAACGCATAACGCATAACGCATAACATATAACGCATAACGCATAACGCATAACGCATAACGCATAACGCATAACGCATAACGCATAAAGCATAACGCATAACGCATAACGCATAACGCATAACGCATAACGCATAACGCATAACGCATAACGCATAACGCATAACTCATAACGCATAACGCATAAAGCATAACGCATAACGCATAACGCAAACGTATAACGCACAACGCATAACGCATAACGCATAACTCATAACGCATAACGTATAACGCATAACGCATAACGTATAACGCATAACGCATAACGCATAACGCATAACGCATAACGCATAACGTATAACGCATAACGCATACCGTATAACGCATAACGCATAACGAACACCGGAAAACCCATAACGCCTAACGCATAACGGATCACGAATAACGCATAATGCATAACGCATAAAGCATGTCGCATAACGCATAACGCATAACGCATAACGCATAACGCATAACGCATAACGCATAACGCATAACGCATAACGCATAACGCATAACGCATAACGCACAACGCATAACGCTTAACGCATAACGCTTAACGCATAACGCATAACGCATAACGCATAACGCATTAGGCATAACGCATAACGCATAACGCATAACGCATAACGCATAACGCATAACGCATAACGCATAACGCATAACGCATAACGCATAACGCATAACGCATAACGCATAACGCATAACGCATAACATATAACGCATAACGCATAACGCATAACGCATATCGCATATCGCATAACGCATAAGGCTTGATGCATGACGCATATCGCATAACGCATAAGGCATAACGCATAATACATAACGTATAACGCATTATGCATAACGCATAACGCATAACGCATAACGCATAACGCATAACGCATAACGCATAACGCATAACGCATATCGCATAACACATACGCATAACGCATAACGCATAACGCATAACGCATAATATATAACGCATAACGCATAACGCATAACCCATAACGCATAACGCACAACGCATAACGCATAACGTATAACGCATAACGCATACCGTGTAACGCATAACGCATAACGCTTAACGCATAACGCATAACGCATAACGCATAACGCATAACGCATAACGCATAACGCATAACGCATAACGCATAACGCATAACGCATAACGCATAAAGCATAACGCATAACGCATAACGCAAACGTATAACGCACAACGCATAACGCATAACGCATAACGCATAACGCATAACGCATACCGTATAACGCATAACGCATAACGCATAACGCATAACGCATAACGCATAACACATAACGCAGAACGCATAACGCATAACGCATAACGCATAACGCATAACGCATAACACATAACGCATAACGCATAACGCATAACGCATAACGCATAACGCATAACGCATAACACATAACGCATAACGCATAACGCATAACGCATAACGCATAACGCATAACGCATAACGCATAACGCATAACGCATAACGCATAACGTTAACGCATAACCCATAACGCATAAGGCTTGATGCATGACGCATATCGCATATCGCATAACGCATAAGGCTTGATGCATGACGCATATCGCATAACGCATAAGGAATAACGCATAATACATAACGCATAACGCATAACGCATAACGCATAACGCATAACGCATAACGCATAACGCATATCGCATAAAACATACGCATAACGCATAAGGCATAACGCATTACGCATAACTTTTAACTCATAACTCATAACGAATAATGCATAACGCAAAATGAATAACGCATAAAGCATAACGCATAACCCATAACCCTTAACGCATAACGCATAACGCATAATGCACAACGCTTAACGAATACCGCAAATCGCATAACGCCTAACGCATAACGGATCACGCATGACGCATAAAGCATAACGCATAACGCATAACGCATAACGCATAACGCATAACGCATATCGCATAACGCATAAATCATAACCCATAACGCACAACGCATAACGCATAATGCACAACGCATAACGAACACCGGAAAACCCATAACGCCTAACGCATAACGGATCACGAATAACGCATAATGCATAACGCATAAATCATAACGCATAACGCATAACGCATAACGCATAACGCATAACGCATAACGCATAACGCATAACGCATAACGCATAACGCAAAACGCATAACGTTAACGCATAACCCATAACGCATAAGGCTTGATGCATGACGCATATCGCATATCGCATAACGCATAAGGCTTGATGCATGACGCATATCGCATAACGCATAAGGCATAACGCATAAGGCATAACGCATAATACATAACGTATAACGCATTATGCATAACGCATAACGCATAACGCATAACGCATAACGCATATCGCATAACACATACGCATAACGCATAAGGCATAACGCATTACGCATAACTTATAACTCATAACGAATAACGCATAACGCAAAATGAATCACGCATAAAGCATAACGCATAACCCATAACCCTTAACGCATAACGCATAACGCATAATGCACAACGCTTGACGAATACCGCAAATCGCATAACGCCTAACGCATAACGGATCACGCATGACGCATAAAGCATAACGCATAACGCATAACGCATAACGCATAACGCATAACGCATAAAGCATAACGCATAACGCATAACGCAAAATGCAAACGTATAACGCCCAACGCATAAAGCATAACGAACAACCCATAACGCATAATCCATAGCGCATAACGCATAACGCATAACGAATAACGCATAACGCATAACGCATAACGCATAACGCATAACGCATAACGCATAACGCATAACGCATATCGCACAACGCATAACGCATAACGTATAACGCATAACGCATACCGTATAACGCATAACGCATAACGCATAACGCAAACGTATAAGGCACAACGCATAACGCATAACGCATAACATATAACGCATAACGCATAACGCATAACGCATAACGCATAACGCATAACGCATAACGCATAACGCATAACGCATAACGCATAACGCATAACGCATAACGCATAACGCGTAACGCATAACGCATAACGCATAACGCATAACGCATAACGCATAACGCATAACGCATAACGCATAACGTATAACGCATAACGCATAACGCATAACGCATAACGCATAACGCATAACGCAAACGTATAGCGCACAACGCATAATGCATAAACCATAACCCTTACTTCATAACGCATAACGCATAATGCACAACGCATAACGAACACCGGAAAACCCATAACGTCTAACGCATAACGGATCACGAATAACGCATAATGCATAACGCATAAATCATAACGCATAACGCATAACGCATAACGCATAACGCATAACGCATAACGCATAACGCATAACGCATAACGCATAACGCATAACGCATAACGCATAACGCATAACGCATAACGCATAACGCATAACGCATAACGCAAAACGCATAACGTTAACGCATAACCCATAACGCATAAGGCTTGATGCATGACGCATATCGCATATCGCATAACGCATAAGGCTTGATGCATGACGCATATCGCATAACGCATAAGGCATAACGCATAAGGCATAACGCATAATACATAACGTATAACGCATTATGCATAACGCATAACGCATAACGCATAACGCATAACGCATAACGCATATCGCATAACACATACGCATAACGCATAAGGCATAACGCATTACGCATAACTTATAACTCATAACGAATAACGCATAACGCAAAATGAATAACGCATAAAGCATAACGCATAACCCATAACCCTTAACGCATAACGCATAACGCATAATGCACAACGCTTAACGAATACCGCAAATCGCATAACGCCTAACGCATAACGGATCACGCATGACGCATAAAGCATAACGCATAACGCATAACGCATAACGCATAACGCATAACGCATAACGCATAACGCATAACGCATATCGCATAACGCATAAATCATAACCCATAACGCACAACGCATAAGGCATAATGCACAACGCATAACGAATACCGCAAAACGCATAACGCATAACGCATAACGCATAACTCATAACGCATAACGCATAACGCATATCGCACACCGTATAACGCATAACGCATAACGCATAACGCATAAAGCATAACGCATAACGCATAACGCAAAATGCAAACGTATAACGCCCAACGAATAAAGCATAACGAACAACCCATAACGCATAATCCATAGCGCATAACGCATAACGCATAACGAATAACGCATAACTCATAACGCATAACGCATAACGCATATCGCACACCGTATAACGCATAACGCATAACGCATAACGCATAAAGCATAACGCACAACGCATAACGCATAACTCATAACGCATAACGCATAACGCATATCGCACACCGTATAACGCATAACGCATAACGCATAACGCATAACGCATAACATATAACGCATAACGCATAACGCATAACGCATAACATATAACGCATAACGCATAACGCATAACGCATAACGCATAACGCATAACGCATAACGCATAACGCATAACGCATAACGCATAACGCATATCGCATAACGCATAATACATAACGTATAACGCATAATGCATACCGTATAACGCATAACGCATAACGCATAACGCAAACGTATAACGCACAACGCCTAACACATAACGCATAACGCATAACGCATAACGCAAACGTATAACGCACAACGCATATCGCATAACGCATAACGCATAACATATAACGCATAACGCATAACGCATAACGCATAACGCATAACGCATAACGCATAACGCATAACGCATAACGCATAACGCATAACCCATAACGTATAACGCATAACGCACACCGTATAACGCATAACGCATAACGCATAACGCAAACGTATAACGCACAACGCATAACGCATAACGCATAACGCATAACATATAACGCATAACGCATAACGCATAACGCATAACGCATAACGCATAACGCATAACGCATAACGCATAACGCATAACGCATAACTCATAACGCATAACGCATAAAGCATAACGCATAACGCATAACGCAAACGTATAACGCACAACGCATAACGCATAAGGCATAACGCATAACGCATAACGTATAACGCATAACGCATAACGCATAACGCATAACGCATAACCCATAACGCATAACGCATAACGCATAACCATAACGCATAACGCATAACCCATAACGCATAACGCATAACGCATAACGTATAACGCATAACGCATACCGTATAACGCATAAAGCATAACGCATAAAGCATAACGCATAACGCATAACGCATAACGCATAACGCATAACGCATAACGCATAACGCATAACGCATAACGCATAACGCATAACGCATAACGCATAACGCATAACGCATAACGCATAACGCATAACGCATAACGTATAACGCATAACGCATAACGCATAACGCATAACGCATAACGCATAACGCAAACGTATAGCGCACAACGCATAATGCATAAACCATAACCCTTACTTCATAACGCATAACGCATAATGCACAACGCATAACGAACACCGGAAAACCCATAACGTCTAACGCATAACGCATAACGCATAACGCATAACGCATAACGCATAACGCAAAACGCATAACGCATAACGCATAACGCATAACGCATAACGCATAACGCATAACGCAAAACGCATAACGTTAACGCATAACCCATAACGCATAAGGCTTGATGCATGACGCATATCGCATATCGCATAACGCATAAGGCTTGATGCATGACGCATATCGCATTATGCATAACGCATAACGCATAACGCATAACGCATAACGCATATAACATAACACATACGCATAACGCATAAGGCATAACGCATTACGCATAACTTATAACTCATAACGAATAACGCATAACGCAAAATGAATAACGCATAAAGCATAACGCATAACCCATAACCCTTAACGCATAACGCATAACGCATAACGCATAATGCACAATGCTTAACGAATACCGCAAATCGCATAACGCCTAACGCATAACGGATCACGCATGACGCATAAAGCATAACGCATGACGCATTACGCATAACGCATAACGCATAACGCATAACGCATAACGCATAACGCATAACGCATATCGCATAACGCATAAATCATAACCCATAACGCACAACGCATAAGGCATAATGCACAACGCATAACGAATACCGCAAAACGCATAACGCATAACGCATAACGCATAACGCATAACGCATAACGCATAACGCATAACGTATAACGCATAACGCATGCCGTATAACGCATAACGCATAACGGATAACGCAAACGCTATATCGCACAACGCATAATGCATAAACCATAACCCTTACTTCATAACGCATAACGCATAATGCACAACGCATAACGAACACCGGAAAACCCGTAACGCCTAACGCATAACGGATCACGAATAAAGCATAACGCATAACGCATAACGCATAACGCATAACGCATAACGCATAACGCATAACGCATAACGCATAACGCAAAACGCATAACGCATAACGCATACTGCACAACGCTTAACGAATACCGCAAATCGCATAACGCATAACGCATAACGCATAACGCATAACGCATAACGCATAACGCATAACGTATAACGCACAACGCATAACGCATAACGCATAACGCATAACGCATAACGCATAACGCATAACGCATAACGCATAACGCATAACGCATAACGCATAACGCATAACGCATAACGCATAACGCATAACGCATAACGCATAACGCATAACGCATAACGCATAACGCATAACGCATAACGCATAACGCATAACGCATAACGCATAACGCATAAAGCAAAACGCATAACGCAAACGTGTAACGCACAACGCATAACGCATAACGCATAACGCATAACGCATAACGCATAACGTATAACGCATAACGCATAACGCATAACGCATAACGCATAACGCATAACGCATACCGCATAACGCATAACGCATAAAGCAAAACGCATAACGCATAACGCATAACCGTAACGCATAGCGCATAACGCATAACGCATAACGCATAACGCATAACGCATAACGTAAAACGCATAACGTTAACGCATAACCCATAACGCATAAGGCTTGATGCATGACGCATATCGCATAACGCATAAGGCTTGATGCATGACGCATATCGCATAACGCATACCGTATAACGCATAACGCATAACGCATAACGCATAACGCATAACGCATAACGCATAACGCAAACGTATAACGCACAACGCATAACGCATAACGCATAACGCATAACGCATAACGCATAACGCATACCGTATAACGCATAACGCATAACGCATAACGCAAACGTATAACGCACAACGCATAACGCATAACGCATAACGCATAACATATAACGCATAACGCATAACGCATAACGCATAACGCATAACGCATTTCGCATAACGCATAACGCATAACGTATAACGCATAACGCATACCGTATAACGCATAACTCATAACGCAAACGTATAACGCACAACGCATAACGCATAACGCATAACGCATAACATATAACGCATAACGCATAACGCATAACGCATAACGCATAACATATAACGCATAACGCATAACGCATAACGCATAACGCATAACGCATAAAGCATAACGCATAACGCATAACGCATAACGCATAACGCATAACGCATAACGCATAACGCATAACGCATAACGCATAACGCATAACGCATAAAGCATAACGCATAACGCATAACGCAAACGTATAACGCACAACGCATAACGCATAACGCATAACGCATAACGCATAACGCATAACGCATAACGCATAACGTATAACGCATAACGCATAACGCATAACGCATAACACATAACGCATAATGCATAACGCATAAAGCATAACGCATAACGCATAACGCATAACGCATAACGCATAACGCATAACGCATAACGCATAACGCATAACGCATAACGCATAACGCATAACGCATAACGCATAACGCATAACGCATAACGCATAAAGCAAACGTATAACGCACAACGCATAACGCATAACGCATAACGCATAACGCATAACGCATAACGCATAACGCATAACGCATAACGCATAACGCATAACGCATAACGCATAACGCATAACGCATAACGCATAACGCATAACGCATAACGCGTAACGCATAACGCATAAAGCAAAACGCATAACGCAAACGTGTAACGCACAACGCATAACGCATAACGCATAACGCATAACGCATAACGCATAACGCATAACGCATAACACATAACGCATAACGCATAACGCATAGCGCATAACGCATAACGCATAACGCATAACGCATAACGCATAACGTAAAACGCATAACGTTAACGCATAACCCATAACGCATAAGGCTTGATGCATGACGCATATCGCATATCGCAAAACGCATAAGGCTTGATGCATGACGCATATCGCATAACGCATAACGCATAACGCATAACGCATAACGCATAACGCATAACGCATAACGCATAACGCATATCGCATAACACATACGCATAACGCATAACGCATAACGCATAAAGCATAACGCATAACCCATAACCCTTAACGCATAACGCATAACGCATAATGCACAACGCTTAACGAATACCGCAAATCGCATAACGCCTAACGCATATCGCATAACGCATAAATCATAACCCATAACGCACAACGCATAAGGCATAATGCACAACGCATAACGAATACCGCAAAACGCATAACGCATAACGCATAACGCATAACGCATAACGCATTACTCATAATGCATAACGCATAACGCACACCGTATAACGCATAACGCATAACGCATAACGCATAAAGCATAACGCATAACGCATACCGTATAACGCATAACGCATAACGCATAACGCATAACGCAAACGTATAACGCACAACGCATAACGCATAACGCATAACGCATAACATATAACGCATAACGCATAACGCATAACGCATAACGCATAACTCATAAAGCATATCGCATAACGCATAAATCATAACCCATAACGCACAACGCATAAGGCATAATACACAACGCATAACGAATACCGCAAAACGCATAACGCATAACGCATAACGCATAACGCATAACTCATAACGCATAACGCATAACGCACACCGTATAACGCATAACGCACACCGTATAACGCATAACGCATAACGCATAACGCATAACGCATAACGCATACCGCATAACGCATAACGCATAAAGCAAAACGCATAACGCATAACGCATAACCGTAACGCATAGCGCATAACGCATAACGCATAACGCATAACGCATAACGCATAACGTAAAACGCATAACGTTAACGCATAACCCATAACGCATAAGGCGTGATGCATGACGCATATCGCATATCGCATAACGCATAAGGCTGGATGCATGACGCATATCGCATAACGCATACCGTATAACGCATAACGCATAACGCAGAACGCAGAACGCATAACGCATAACGCATAACGCAAACGTATAACGCACAACGCATAACGCATAACGCATAACGCATAACGCATAACGCATAACGCATACCGTATAACGCATAACGCATAACGCATAACGCAAACGTATAACGCACAACGCATAACGCATAACGCATAACGCATAACATATAACGCATAACGCATAACGCATAACGCATAACGCATTTCGCATAACGCATAACGCATAACGTATAACGCATAACGCATACCGTATAACACATAACGCATAACGCAAACGTATAACGCACAACGCATAACGCATAACGCATAACGCATAACATATAACGCATAACGCATAACGCATAACGCATAACGCATAACATATAACGCATAACGCATAACGCATAACGCATAACGCGTAACGCATAAAGCATAACGCATAACGCATAACGCATAACGCATAACGCATAACGCATAACGCATAACGCATAACGCATAACGCATAACGCATAAAGCATAACGCATAACGCATAACGCAAACGTATAACGCACAACGCATAACGCATAACGCATAACGCATAACGCATAACGCATAACGCATAACGCATAACGTATAACGCATAACGCATAACGCATAACGCATAACACATAACGCATAACGCATAACGCATAACCATAACGCATAACGCATAACCCATAACGCATAACGCATAACGCATAACGCATAACGCATAACGCATAACGCATAACGCATAACGCATAACGCATAAAGCAAACGTATAACGCACAACGCATAACGCATAACGCATAACGCATAACGCATAACGCATAACGCATAACGCATAACGCATAACGCATAACGCATAACGCATAACGCATAACGCATAACGCATAACGCATAACGCATAACGCGTAACGCATAACGCATAAAGCAAAACGCATAACGCAAACGTGTAACGCACAACGCATAACGCATAACGCATAACGCATAACGCATAACGCATAACGCATAACGCATAACGCATAACGTATAACGCATAACGCATAACGCATAACGCATAACGCATAACGCATAACGCGTAACGCATACCGCATAACGCATAACGCATAAAGCAAAACGCATAACGCATAACGCATAACCGTAACGCATAGCGCATAACGCATAACGCATAACGCATAACGCATAACGCATAACGTAAAACGCATAACGTTAACGCATAACCCATAACGCATAAGGCTTGATGCATGACGCATATCGCATATCGCAAAACGCATAAGGCTTGATGCATGACGCATATCGCATAACGCATAACGCATAACGCATAACGCATAACGCATAACGCATAACGCATAACGCATATCGCATAACACATACGCATAACGCATAACGCATAACGCATAAAGCATAAAGCATAACGCATAACCCATAACCCTTAACGCATAACGCATAACGCATAATGCACAACGCTTAACGAATACCGCAAATCGCATAACGCCTAACGCATATCGCATAACGCATAAATCATAACCCATAACGCACAACGCATAAGGCATAATGCACAACGCATAACGAATACCGCAAAACGCATAACGCATAACGCATAACGCATAACGCATTACTCATAACGCATAACGCATAACGCACACCGTATAACGCATAACGCATAACGCATAACGCATAAAGCATAAAACATAACGCATAACGCATACCGTATAACGCATAACGCATAACGCATAACGCAAACGTATAACGCACAACGCATAACGCATAACGCATAACGCATAACATATAACGCATAACGCATAACGCATAACGCATAACGCATAACTCATAAAGCATATCGCATAACGCATAAATCATAACCCATAACGCACAACGCATAAGGCATAATGCACAACGCATAACGAATACCGCAAAACGCATAACGCATAACGCATAACGCATAACGCATAACTCATAACGCATAACGCATAACGCACACCGTATAACGCATAACGCACACCGTATAACGCATAACGCATAACGCATAACGCATAAAGCATAACGCATAACGCATACCGTATAACGCATAACGCATAACGCATAACGCAAACGTATAACGCACAACGCATAACGCATAACGCATAACGCATAACATATAACGCATAACGCATAACGCATAACGCATAACGCATAACGCATAAAGCATAACGCATAAGGCATAACGCATAACGCATAACGCATAACGCATAACGCATAACGCATAACGCATAAAGCATAACGCATAACGCATACCGTATAACGCATAACGCATAACGCATAACGCATAACGCATAACGCATAACGCATAACGCATAACGCATAACGCATAACGCATAACGCATAACGCATAAAGCATAACGCATAACCCATAACCCTTAACGCATAACGCATGACGCATAATGCACAACGCTTAACGAATACCGCAAATAGCATAACGCCTAACGCATATCGCATAACGCATAAATCATAACCCATAACGCACAACGCATAAGGCATAATGCACAACGCATAACGAATACCGCAAAACGCATAACGCATAACGCATAACGCATAAAGCATTACTCATAACGCATAACGCATAACGCACACCGTATAACGCATAACGCATAACGCATAACGCATAAAGCATAACGCATAACGCATACCGTATAACGCATAACGCATAACGCATAACGCATAACGCATAACGCATAACGCATAACGCATAACGCATAACGCATAACGCATAACGCATAACGCATAACGCATAAAGCAAAACGCATAACGCAAACGTGTAACGCACAACGCATAACGCATAACGCATAACGCATAACGCATAACGCATAACGTATAACGCATAACGCATAACGCATAACGCATAACGCATTTCGCATAACGCATAACGCATAACGTATAACGCATAAGGCATACCGTATAACACATAACGCATAACGCAAACGTATAACGCACAACGCATAACGCATAACGCATAACATATAACGCATAACGCATAACGCATAACGTATAACATATAACGCATAACGCATAACGCATAACGCATAACGCATAACGCATAAAGCATTACTCATAACGCATAACGCATAACGCACACCGTATAACGCATAACGCATAACGCATAACGCATAAAGCATAACGCATAACGCATACCGTATAACGCATAACGCATAACGCATAACGCATAACGCATAACGCATAACGCATAACGCATAACGCATAACGCATAACGCATAACGCATAACGCATAAAGCAAAACGCATAACGCAAACGTGTAACGCACAACGCATAACGCATAACGCATAACGCATAACGCATAACGCATAACATATAACGCATAACGCATAACGCATAACGCATAACGCATAACGCATAACGCATAACGCATAACGCACAACGCATAACGCATAACGCATAACGCATAACATATAACGCATAACGCATAACACATAACGCATAACGCATAACGCATAACGCATATCGCACAACGCATAACGCATAACGTATAACGCATAACGCATACCGTATAACGCATAACGCATAACGCATAACGCAAACGTATAAGGCACAACGCATAACGCATAACGCATAATATATAACGCATAACGCATAACGCATAACGCACAACGCATAACGCATAACGCATAACGCATAACATATAACGCATAACGCATAACGCATAACGCATAACGCATAACGCATAACGCATAACGCATATCGCACAACGCATAACGCATAACGTATAACGCATAACGCATACCGTGTAACGCATAACGCATAACGCATAACGCATAACGCATAACACATAAAGCATAACGCATAACGCATAACGCATAACGCATAACGCATAACGCATAACGCATAACGCATAACGCATAACGCATAACGCATAACGCATAACGCATAACGCATAACGCATAACACATAACGCAGAACGCATAACGCATAACGCATAACGCATAACGCATAACGCATAACACATAACGCATAACGCATAACGCATAACGCATAACGCATAACGCATAACGCATAACACATAACGCATAACGCATAACGCATAACGCATAACGCATAACGCATAACGCATAACGCATAACGCATAACGCATAACGCATAACGCATAACGCATAACGCATAACGTTAACGCATAACCCATAACGCATAAGGCTTGATGCATGACGCATATCGCATATCGCATAACGCATAAGGCTTGATGCATGACGCATATCGCATAACGCATAAGGAATAACGCATAATACATAACGTATAACGCATTATGCATAACGCATAACGCATAACGCATAACGCATAACGCATATCGCATAACTTTTAACTCATAACTCATAACGAATAATGCATAACGCAAAATGAATAACGCATAAAGCATAACGCATAACCCATAACCCTTAACGCATAACGCATAACGCATAATGCACAACGCTTAACGAATACCGCAAATCGCATAACGCCTAACGCATAACGGATCACGCATGACGCATAAAGCATAACGCATAACGCATAACGCATAACGCATAACGCATAACGCATATCGCATAACGCATAAATCATAACCCATAACGCACAACGCATAACGCATAATGCACAACGCATAACGAATACCGCAAAACGCATAACGCATAACGCATAACTCATAACGCATAACGCATAACGCATAACGCATAACGCATAACGCATAACGCATAACACATAACGCATAACGCATAACGCATAACGCATAACGTGTAACTCATAACGCATAACGCATAATGCATAACGCATAACGCATAACGCATAACGCATAACGCATATCGCATAACGCATAATACATAACGTATAACGCATAACGCATACCGTATAACGCATAACGCATAACGCATAACGCATAACGCATAACGCATAACATATAACGCATAACGCATAACGCATAACGCATAACGCATAACGCATAACGCATATCGCACAACGCATAACGCATAACGCATAACGCATAACATATAACGCATAACGCATAACACATAACGCATAACGCATAACGCATAACGCATATCGCACAACGCATAACGCATAACGTATAACGCATAACGCATACCGTATAACGCATAACGCATAACGCATAACGCAAACGTATAAGGCACAACGCATAACGCATAACGCATAATATATAACGCATAACGCATAACGCATAACGCACAACGCATAACGCATAACGCAAAACGCATAACATATAACGCATAACGCATAACGCATAACGCATAACGCATAACGCATAACGCATAACGCATAACGCATATCGCACAACGCATAACGCATAACGTATAACGCATAACGCATACCGTGTAACGCATAACGCATAACGCATAACGCATAACGCATAACGCATAACGCATAACATATAACGCATAACGCATAACGCATAACGCATAACGCATATCGCATAACGCATAACCCATAACGTATAACGCATAACGCACACCGTATAACGCATAACGCATAACGCATAACGCATAACGCAAACGTATAACGCACAACGCATAACGCATAACGCATAACGCATAACATATAACGCATAACGCATAACGCATAACGCATAACGCATAACGCATAACGCATAACGCATAAAGCATAACGCATAACGCATAACGCATAACGCATAACGCATAACGCATAACGCATAACGCATAACGCATAACGCATAACTCATAACGCATAACGCATAAAGCATAACGCATAACGCATAACGCAAACGTATAACGCACAACGCATAACGCATAACGCATAACTCATAACGCATAACGTATAACGCATAACGCATAACGCATAACGCATAACGCATAACGCATAACGCATAACGCATAACGCATAACGTATAACGCATAACGCATACCGTATAACGCATAACGCATAACGAACACCGGAAAACCCATAACGCCTAACGCATAACGGATCACGAATAACGCATAATGCATAACGCATAAAGCATGTCGCATAACGCATAACGCATAACGCATAACGCATAACGCATAACGCATAACGCATAACGCATAACGCATAACGCATAACGCATAACGCATAACGCACAACGCATAACGCTTAACGCATAACGCTTAACGCATAACGCATAACGCATAACGCATAACGCATTAGGCATAACGCATAACGCATAACGCATAACGCATAACGCATAACGCATAACGCATAACGCATAACGCATAACGCATAACGCATAACGCATAACGCATAACGCATAACGCATAACATATAACGCATAACGCATAACGCATAACGCATATCGCATATCGCATAACGCATAAGGCTTGATGCATGACGCATATCGCATAACGCATAAGGCATAACGCATAATACATAACGTATAACGCATTATGCATAACGCATAACGCATAACGCATAACGCATAACGCATAACGCATAACGCATAACGCATAACGCATAACGCATAACGCATATCGCATAACACATACGCATAACGCATAACGCATAACGCATAACGCATAATATATAACGCATAACGCATAACGCATAACCCATAACGCATAACGCACAACGCATAACGCATAACGTATAACGCATAACGCATACCGTGTAACGCATAACGCATAACGCTTAACGCATAACGCATAACGCATAACGCATAACGCATAACGCATAACGCATAACGCATAACGCATAACGCATAACGCATAACGCATAACGCATAACGCATAACGCATAACGCATAACGCATAACGCATAAAGCATAACGCATAACGCATAACGCAAACGTATAACGCACAACGCATAACGCATAACGCATAACGCATAACGCATACCGTATAACGCATAACGCATAACGCATAACGCATAACGCATAACGCATAACACATAACGCAGAACGCATAACGCATAACGCATAACGCATAACGCATAACGCATAACACATAACGCATAACGCATAACGCATAACGCATAACGCATAACGCATAACGCATAACACATAACGCATAACGCATAACGCATAACGCATAACGCATAACGCATAACGCATAACGCATAACGCATAACGCATAACGCATAACGTTAACGCATAACCCATAACGCATAAGGCTTGATGCATGACGCATATCGCATATCGCATAACGCATAAGGCTTGATGCATGACGCATATCGCATAACGCATAAGGAATAACGCATAATACATAACGTATAACGCATTATGCATAACGCATAACGCATAACGCATAACGCATAACGCATATCGCATAAAACATACGCATAACGCATAAGGCATAACGCATTACGCATAACTTTTAACTCATAACTCATAACGAATAATGCATAACGCAAAATGAATAACGCATAAAGCATAACGCATAACCCATAACCCTTAACGCATAACGCATAACGCATAATGCACAACGCTTAACGAATACCGCATATCGCATAACGCCTAACGCATAACGGATCACGCATGACGCATAAAGCATAACGCATAACGCATAACGCATAACGCATAACGCATAACGCATATCGCATAACGCATAAATCATAACCCATAACGCACAACGCATAACGCATAATGCACAACGCATAACGAACACCGGAAAACCCATAACGCCTAACGCATAACGGATCACGAATAACGCATAATGCATAACGCATAAATCATAACGCATAACGCATAACGCATAACGCATAACGCATAACGCATAACGCATAACGCATAACGCATAACGCATAACGCATAACGCATAACGCATAACGCAAAACGCATAACGTTAACGCATAACCCATAACGCATAAGGCTTGATGCATGACGCATATCGCATATCGCATAACGCATAAGGCTTGATGCATGACGCATATCGCATAACGCATAAGGCATAACGCATAAGGCATAACGCATAATACATAACGTATAACGCATTATGCATAACGCATAACGCATAACGCATAACGCATAACGCATATCGCATAACACATACGCATAACGCATAAGGCATAACGCATTACGCATAACTTATAACTCATAACGAATAACGCATAACGCAAAATGAATCACGCATAAAGCATAACGCATAACCCATAACCCTTAACGCATAACGCATAACGCATAATGCACAACGCTTGACGAATACCGCAAATCGCATAACGCCTAACGCATAACGGATCACGCATGACGCATAAAGCATAACGCATAACGCATAACGCATAACGCATAACGCATAACGCATAACGCATAAAGCATAACGCATAACGCATAACGCAAAATGCAAACGTATAACGCCCAACGCATAAAGCATAACGAACAACCCATAACGCATAATCCATAGCGCATAACGCATAACGCATAACGAATAACGCATAACGCATAACGCATAACGCATAACGCATAACGCATAACGCATAACGCATAACGCATATCGCACAACGCATAACGCATAACGTATAACGCATAACGCATACCGTATAACGCATAACGCATAACGCATAACGCAAACGTATAAGGCACAACGCATAACGCATAACGCATAACATATAACGCATAACGCATAACGCATAACGCATAACGCATAACGCATAACGCATAACGCATAACGCATAACGCATAACGCATAACGCATAACGCGTAACGCATAACGCATAACGCATAACGCATAACGCATAACGCATAACGCATAACGCATAACGTATAACGCATAACGCATAACGCATAACGCATAACGCATAACGCATAACGCAAACGTATAGCGCACAACGCATAATGCATAAACCATAACCCTTACTTCATAACGCATAACGCATAATGCACAACGCATAACGAACACCGGAAAACCCATAACGTCTAACGCATAACGGATCACGAATAACGCATAATGCATAACGCATAAATCATAACGCATAACGCATAACGCATAACGCATAACGCATAACGCATAACGCATAACGCATAACGCATAACGCATAACGCATAACGCATAACGCATAACGCATAACGCATAACGCATAACGCATAACGCAAAACGCATAACGTTAACGCATAACCCATAACGCATAAGGCTTGATGCATGACGCATATCGCATATCGCATAACGCATAAGGCTTGATGCATGACGCATATCGCATAACGCATAAGGCATAACGCATAAGGCATAACGCATAATACATAACGTATAACGCATTATGCATAACGCATAACGCATAACGCATAACGCATAACGCATATCGCATAACACATACGCATAACGCATAAGGCATAACGCATTACGCATAACTTATAACTCATAACGAATAACGCATAACGCAAAATGAATAACGCATAAAGCATAACGCATAACCCATAACCCTTAACGCATAACGCATAACGCATAATGCACAACGCTTAACGAATACCGCAAATCGCATAACGCCTAACGCATAACGGATCACGCATGACGCATAAAGCATAACGCATAACGCATAACGCATAACGCATAACGCATAACGCATAACGCATAACGCATAACGCATAACGCATAACGCATAACGCATAACGCATATCGCATAACGCATAAATCATAACCCATAACGCACAACGCATAAGGCATAATGCACAACGCATAACGAATACCGCAAAACGCATAACGCATAACGCATAACGCATAACTCATAACGCATAACGCATAACGCATATCGCACACCGTATAACGCATAACGCATAACGCATAACGCATAAAGCATAACGCATAACGCATAACGCAAAATGCAAACGTATAACGCCCAACGAATAAAGCATAACGAACAACCCATAACGCATAATCCATAGCGCATAACGCATAACGCATAACGAATAACGCATAACTCATAACGCATAACGCATAACGCATATCGCACACCGTATAACGCATAACGCATAACGCATAACGCATAAAGCATAACGCACAACGCATAACGCATAACTCATAACGCATAACGCATAACGCATATCGCACACCGTATAACGCATAACGCATAACGCATAACGCATAACGCATAACATATAACGCATAACGCATAACGCATAACGCATAACATATAACGCATAACGCATAACGCATAACGCATAACGCATAACGCATAACGCATAACGCATAACGCATAACGCATATCGCATAACGCATAATACATAACGTATAACGCATAACGCATACCGTATAACGCATAACGCATAACGCATAACGCAAACGTATAACGCACAACGCCTAACACATAACGCATAACGCATAACGCACAACGCATAACGCATAACGCATAACGCATAACGCATAACGCATACCGTATAACGCATAACGCATAACGCATAACGCATAACGCAAACGTATAACGCACAACGCATATCGCATAACGCATAACGCATAACATATAACGCATAACGCATAACGCATAACGCATAACGCATAACGCATAACGCATAACGCATAACGCATAACGCATAACGCATAACCCATAACGTATAACGCATAACGCACACCGTATAACGCATAACGCATAACGCATAACGCAAACGTATAACGCACAACGCATAACGCATAACGCATAACGCATAACATATAACGCATAACGCATAACGCATAACGCATAACGCATAACGCATAACGCATAACGCATAACGCATAACGCATAACTCATAACGCATAACGCATAAAGCATAACGCATAACGCATAACGCAAACGTATAACGCACAACGCATAACGCATAAGGCATAACGCATAACGCATAACGTATAACGCATAACGCATAACGCATAACGCATAACGCATAACCCATAACGCATAACGCATAACGCATAACCATAACGCATAACGCATAACCCATAACGCATAACGCATAACGCATAACGTATAACGCATAACGCATACCGTATAACGCATAAAGCATAACGCATAAAGCATAACGCATAACGCATAACGCATAACGCATAACGCATAACGCATAACGCATAACGCATAACGCATAACGCATAACGCATAACGCATAACGCATAACGCATAACGCATAACGCATAACGCATAACGTATAACGCATAACGCATAACGCATAACGCATAACGCATAACGCATAACGCAAACGTATAGCGCACAACGCATAATGCATAAACCATAACCCTTACTTCATAACGCATAACGCATAATGCACAACGCATAACGAACACCGGAAAACCCATAACGTCTAACGCATAACGCATAACGCATAACGCATAACGCATAACGCATAACGCAAAACGCATAACGCATAACGCATAACGCATAACGCATAACGCATAACGCATAACGCATAACGCAAAACGCATAACGTTAACGCATAACCCATAACGCATAAGGCTTGATGCATGACGCATATCGCATATCGCATAACGCATAAGGCTTGATGCATGACGCATATCGCATTATGCATAACGCATAACGCATAACGCATAACGCATAACGCATATAACATAACACATACGCATAACGCATAAGGCATAACGCATTACGCATAACTTATAACTCATAACGAATAACGCATAACGCAAAATGAATAACGCATAAAGCATAACGCATAACCCATAACCCTTAACGCATAACGCATAACGCATAATGCACAATGCTTAACGAATACCGCAAATCGCATAACGCCTAACGCATAACGGATCACGCATGACGCATAAAGCATAACGCATGACGCATTACGCATAACGCATAACGCATAACGCATAACGCATAACGCATAACGCATAACGCATAACGCATAACGCATATCGCATAACGCATAAATCATAACCCATAACGCACAACGCATAAGGCATAATGCACAACGCATAACGAATACCGCAAAACGCATAACGCATAACGCATAACGCATAACTCATAACGCATAACGCATAACGCATATCGCACACCGTATAACGCATAACGCATAACGCATAAAGCATAACGCATAACGCAAAATGCAAACGTATAACGCCCAACGCATAAAGCATAACGAACAACCCATAACGCATAATCCATAGCGCATAACGCATAACGCATAACGAATAACGCATAACTCATAACGCATAACGCATAAAGCATAATGCACAACGCATAACGCATAACGCATAACGTATAACGCATAACGCATAACGCATAACGCATAACGCATAACGCAAACGTATAGCGCACAACGCATAATGCATAAACCATAACCCTTACTTCATAACGCATAACGCATAATGCACAACGCATAAAACATAACGCATAACGTATAAGGCATAACGCATACCGTATAACGCATAATGCATAACGCATAACGCATAACGTATAACGCATAACGCATAACGCATAACGCATAACGCATAACGCAAACGTATAGCGCACAACGCATAATGCATAAACCATAACCCTTACTTCATAACGCATAACGCATAATGCACAACGCATAAAACATAACGCATAACGTATAAGGCATAACGCATACCGTATAACGCATAATGCATAACGCATAACGCATAACGCATAACGCATAACGCATAACGCATAACGCATAACGTATAACGCATAACGCATGCCGTATAACGCATAACGCATAACGGATAACGCAAACGCTATATCGCACAACGCATAATGCATAAACCATAACCCT
Organism: Lasioglossum morio; assembly: GCA_916610235.2. Classification (NCBI taxonomy): domain Eukaryota; kingdom Metazoa; phylum Arthropoda; class Insecta; order Hymenoptera; family Halictidae; genus Lasioglossum; species Lasioglossum morio. The sequence continues at coordinate 5,184,007 of CAKAJA020000347.1, forward strand.
TACTTCATAACGCATAACGCATAATGCACAACGCATAACGAACACCGGAAAACCCGTAACGCCTAACGCATAACGGATCACGAATAAAGCATAACGCATAACGCATAACGCATAACGCATAACGCATAACGCATAACGCATAACGCATAACGCATAACGCAAAACGCATAACGCATAACGCATACTGCACAACGCTTAACGAATACCGCAAATCGCATAACGCCTAACGCATAACGGATCACGCATGACGCATAAAGCATAACGCATAACGCATAACGCATAACGCATAACGCATAACGCATAACGCATATCGCATAACGCATAAATCATAACCCATAACGCACAACGCATAAGGCATAATGCACAACGCATAACGAATACCGCAAAACGCATAACGCATAACGCATAACGCATAACGGATCACGCATAACGCATAACGCATAACGCATAACGCATAACGCATAACACATAACGCAGAACGCATAACGCATAACGCATAACGCATAACCATAACGCATAACGCATAACCCATAACGCATAACGCATAACGCATAACGCATAACGCATTACGGATCACGCATAACGCATAACGCATAACACATAAAGCATAACGCATAACGCATAACGCATAACGCATAACGCATAACGCATACCGTATAACGCATAACGCATAACGCATAACGCATAACGCATAACGCATAACGCAAACGTATAACGCACAACGCATAACGCATAACGCATAACGCATAACGCATAACGCATAACGCATACCGTATAACGCATAACGCATAACGCATAACGCAAACGTATAACGCACAACGCATAACGCATAACGCATAACGCATAACATATAACGCATAACGCATAACGCATAACGCATAACGCATAACGCATTTCGCATAACGCATAACGCATAACGCATAACGCATAACGCATACCGTATAACACATAACGCATAACGCAAACGTATAACGCACAACGCATAACGCATAACATATAACGCATAACGCATAACGCATAACGCATAACATATAACGCATAACGCATGACGCATAACGCATAACGCATAACGCATATAGCATAACGCATAACGCATAACGCATAACGCATAACGCATAACGCATAACGCATAACGCATAACGCATAACGCATAACGCATAACGCATAAAGCATAACGCATAACGCATAACGCAAACGTATAACGCACAACGCATAACGCATAACGCATAACGCATAACGCATAACGCATAACGCATAACGCATAACGCATAACGCATAACGTATAACGCATAACGCATAACGCATAACGCATAACACATAACGCATAACGCATAACGCATAACGCATAACCATAACGCATAACGCATAACCCATAACGCATAACGCATAACGCATAACGTATAACGCATAACGCATACCGTATAACGCATAATGCATAACGCATAAAGCATAACGCATAACGCATAACGCATAACGCATAACGCATAACGCATAACGCATAACGCATAACGCATAACGCATAACGCATAACGCATAACGCATAACGCATAACGCATAACGCATAAAGCAAACGTATAACGCACAACGCATAACGCATAACGCATAACGCATAACGCATAACGCATAACGCATAACGCATAACGCATAACGCATAACGCACAACGCATAACGCATAACGCATAACGCATAACGAATAACGCATAACGTATAACGCATAACGCATAACGCATAACGCATAACGCATAACGCATAACGCATACCGCATAACGCATAACGCATAAAGCAAAACGCATAACGCATAACGCATAACCGTAACGCATAGCGCATAACGCATAACGCATAACGCATAACGCATAACGCATAACGCAAAACGCATAACGTTAACGCATAACCCATAACGCATAAGGCTTGATGCATGACGCATATCGCATATCGCATAACGCATAACGCATAACGCATAACGCAAACGTATAACGCACAACGCATAACGCATAACGAATAACGCATAACGCATAACGCATAACGTATAACGCATAACGCATAACGCATAACGCATAACGCATAACGCATAACGCATAACGCATAACGCATAACGCATACCGCATAACGCATAACGCATAAAGCAAAACGCATAACGCATAACCATAATGCATAACGCATAACCCATAACGCATAACGCATAACGCATAACGTATAACGCATAACGCATACCGTATAACGCATAATGCATAACGCATTACGCATAACGCATAACGCATAACGCATAACGCATAACGCATAACGTATAACGCATAACGCATACCGTATAACGCATAACGCATAACGCATAACGCAAACGTATAGCGCACAACGCATAATGCATAAACCATAACCCTTACTACATAACGCATAACGCATAATGCACAACGCATAACGAACACCGGAAAACCCATAACGCCTAACGCATAACGTATCACGAATAACGCATAATGCATAACGCATAAAGCATAACGCATAACGCATAACGCATAACGCACAACGCATAACGCATAACGCATAACGCATAACGCATAACGCATAACGCATAACGCATAACGCATAACGCATAACGCATAACGCATAACGCATAACGCATAACGCATAACGCATAAAGCAAAACGCATAACGCAAACGTGTAACGCACAACGCATAACGCATAACGCATAACGCATAACGCATAACGCATAACGCATAACGTATAACGCATAACGCATAACGCATAACGCATAACGCATAACGCATAACGCATAACGCATAACGCATACCGCATAACGCATAACGCATAAAGCAAAACGCATAACGCATAACGCAAAACGCATAACCATAACGCATAACGCATAACCCATAACGCATAACGCATAACGCATAACGCATAACGCATTACGGATCACGCATAACGCATAACGCATAACACATAAAGCATAACGCATAACGCATAACGCATAACGCATAACGCATAACGCATAACGCATAACGCATACCGTATAACGCATAACGCATAACGCATAACGCATAACGCATAACGCAAACGTATAACGCACAACGCATAACGCATAACGCATAACGCATAACGCATAACGCATAACGCATACCGTATAACGCATAACGCATAACGCATAACGCAAACGTATAACGCACAACGCATAACGCATAACGCATAACGCATAACATATAACGCATAACGCATAACGCATAACGCATAACGCATAACGCATTTCGCATAACGCATAACGCATAACGTATAACGCATAACGCATACCGTATAACACATAACGCATAACGCAAACGTATAACGCACAACGCATAACGCATAACGCATAACGCATAACATATAACGCATAACGCATAACGCATAACGCATAACGCATAACGCATAACATATAACGCATAACGCATGACGCATAACGCATAACGCATAACGCATAAAGCATAACGCATAACGCATAACGCATAACGCATAACGCATAACGCATAACGCATAACGCATAACGCATAACGCATAACGCATAACGCATAACGTATAACGCATAACGCATAACGCATAACGCATAACGCATAACGCATAACGCATACCGCATAACGCATAACGCATAAAGCAAAACGCATAACGCATAACGCATAACCGTAACGCATAGCGCATAACGCATAACGCATAACGCATAACGCATAACGCATAACGTAAAACGCATAACGTTAACGCATAACCCATAACGCATAAGGCTTGATGCATGACGCATATCGCATAACGCATAAGGCTTGATGCATGACGCATATCGCATAACGCATACCGTATAACGCATAACGCATAACGCATAACGCATAACGCATAACGCATAACGCAAACGTATAACGCACAACGCATAACGCATAACGCATAACGCATAACGCATAACGCATAACGCATAACGCATACCGTATAACGCATAACGCATAACGCATAACGCAAACGTATAACGCACAACGCATAACGCATAACGCATAACGCATAACATATAACGCATAACGCATAACGCATAACGCATAACGCATAACGCATAACGCATAACGCACAACGCATAACGCATAACGCATAACGCATAACATATAACGCATAACGCATAACACATAACGCATAACGCATAACGCATAACGCATATCGCACAACGCATAACGCATAACGTATAACGCATAACGCATACCGTATAACGCATAACGCATAACGCATAACGCAAACGTATAAGGCACAACGCATAACGCATAACGCATAATATATAACGCATAACGCATAACGCATAACGCACAACGCATAACGCATAACGCATAACGCATAACATATAACGCATAACGCATAACGCATAACGCATAACTCATAACGCATAACGCATAACGCATATCGCACAACGCATAACGCATAACGTATAACGCATAACGCATACCGTTTAACGCATAACGCATAACGCATAACGCATAACGCATAACGCATAACGCATAACATATAACGCATAACGCATAACGCATAACGCATAACGCATATCGCATAACGCATAACCCATAACGTATAACGCATAACGCACACCGTATAACGCATAACGCATAACGCATAACGCATAACGCAAACGTATAACGCACAACGCATAACGCATAACGCATAACGCATAACATATAACGCATAACGCATAACGCATAACGCATAACGCATAACGCATAACGCATAACGCATAAAGCATAACGCATAACGCATAACGCATAACGCATAACGCATAACGCATAACGCATAACGCATAACGCATAACGCATAACTCATAACGCATAACGCATAAAGCATAACGCATAACGCATAACGCAAACGTATAACGCACAACGCATAACGCATAACGCATAACTCATAACGCATAACGTATAACGCATAACGCATAACGCATAACGCATAACGCATAACGCATAACGCATAACGCATAACGTATAACGCATAACGCATACCGTATAACGCATAACGCATAACGAACACCGGAAAACCCATAACGCCTAACGCATAACGGATCACGAATAACGCATAATGCATAACGCATAAAGCATGTCGCATAACGCATAACGCATAACGCATAACGCATAACGCATAACGCATAACGCATAACGCATAACGCATAACGCATAACGCATAACGCATAACGCACAACGCATAACGCTTAACGCATAACGCTTAACGCATAACGCATAACGCATAACGCATAACGCATTAGGCATAACGCATAACGCATAACGCATAACGCATAACGCATAACGCATAACGCATAACGCATAACGCATAACGCATAACGCATAACGCATAACGCATAACGCATAACGCATAACGCATAACGCATAACGCATAACGCATAACATATAATGCATAACGCATACATGCATAACGCATATCGCATATCGCATAACGCATAAGGCTTGATGCATGACGCATATCGCATAACGCATAAGGCATAACGCATAATACATAACGTATAACGCATTATGCATAACGCATAACGCATAACGCATAACGCATAACGCATAACGCATAACGCATAACGCATAACGCATAACGCATAACGCATATCGCATAACACATACGCATAACGCATAACGCATAACGCATAACGCATAATATATAACGCATAACGCATAACGCATAACCCATAACGCATAACGCACAACGCATAACGCATAACGTATAACGCATAACGCATACCGTGTAACGCATAACGCATAACGCTTAACGCATAACGCATAACGCATAACGCATAACGCATAACGCATAACGCATAACGCATAACGCATAACGCATAACGCATAACGCATAACGCATAACGCATAACGCATAACGCATAAAGCATAACGCATAACGCATAACGCAAACGTATAACGCACAACGCATAACGCATAACGCATAACGCATAACGCATACCGTATAACGCATAACGCATAACGCATAACGCATAACGCATAACGCATAACACATAACGCATAACGCATAACGCATAACGCATAACGCATAACGCATAACGCATAACACATAACGCATAACGCATAACGCATAACGCATAACGCATAACGCATAACGCATAACACATAACGCATAACGCATAACGCATAACGCATAACGCATAACGCATAACGCATAACGCATAACGCATAACGCATAACGTTAACGCATAACCCATAACGCATAAGGCTTGATGCATGACGCATATCGCATATCGCATAACGCATAAGGCTTGATGCATGACGCATATCGCATAACGCATAAGGAATAACGCATAATACATAACGTATAACGCATTATGCATAACGCATAACGCATAACGCATAACGCATAACGCATATCGCATAAAACATACGCATAACGCATAAGGCATAACGCATTACGCATAACTTTTAACTCATAACTCATAACGAATAATGCATAACGCAAAATGAATAACGCATAAAGCATAACGCATAACCCATAACCCTTAACGCATAACGCATAACGCATAATGCACAACGCTTAACGAATACCGCAAATCGCATAACGCCTAACGCATAACGGATCACGCATGACGCATAAAGCATAACGCATAACGCATAACGCATAACGCATAACGCATAACGCATATCGCATAACGCATAAATCATAACCCATAACGCACAACGCATAACGCATAATGCACAACGCATAACGAACACCGGAAAACCCATAACGCCTAACGCATAACGGATCACGAATAACGCATAATGCATAACGCATAAATCATAACGCATAACGCATAACGCATAACGCATAACGCATAACGCATAACGCATAACGCATAACGCATAACGCATAACGCATAACGCATAACGCAAAACGCATAACGTTAACGCATAACCCATAACGCATAAGGCTTGATGCATGACGCATATCGCATATCGCATAACGCATAAGGCTTGATGCATGACGCATATCGCATAACGCATAAGGCATAACGCATAAGGCATAACGCATAATACATAACGTATAACGCATTATGCATAACGCATAACGCATAACGCATAACGCATAACGCATATCGCATAACACATACGCATAACGCATAAGGCATAACGCATAACGCATAACGCATAACGCATAACATATAACGCATAACGCATAACGCATAACGCATAACGCATAACGCATAACGCATAACGCATAAAGCATAACGCATAACGCATAACGCATAACGCATAACGCATAACGTATAACGCATAACGCATACCGTATAACGCATAACGCATACCGTATAACGCATAACGCATAACGAACACCGGAAAACCCATAACGCCTAACGCATAACGGATCACGAATAACGCATAATGCATAACGCATAAAGCATGTCGCATAACGCATAACGCATAACGCATAACGCATAACGCATAACGCATAACGCATAACGCATAACGCATAACGCATAACGCATAACGCATAACGCACAACGCATAACGCTTAACGCATAACGCTTAACGCATAACGCATAACGCATAACGCATAACGCATTAGGCATAACGCATAACGCATAACGCATAACGCATAACGCATAACGCATAACGCATAACGCATAACGCATAACGCATAACGCATAACGCATAACGCATAACGCATAACGCATAACGCATAACGCATAACGCATAACGCATAACATATAATGCATAACGCATACATGCATAACGCATATCGCATATCGCATAACGCATAAGGCTTGATGCATGACGCATATCGCATAACGCATAAGGCATAACGCATAATACATAACGTATAACGCATTATGCATAACGCATAACGCATAACGCATAACGCATAACGCATAACGCATAACGCATAACGCATAACGCATAACGCATAACGCATATCGCATAACACATACGCATAACGCATAACGCATAACGCATAACGCATAATATATAACGCATAACGCATAACGCATAACCCATAACGCATAACGCACAACGCATAACGCATAACGTATAACGCATAACGCATACCGTGTAACGCATAACGCATAACGCTTAACGCATAACGCATAACGCATAACGCATAACGCATAACGCATAACGCATAACGCATAACGCATAACGCATAACGCATAACGCATAACGCATAACGCATAACGCATAACGCATAAAGCATAACGCATAACGCATAACGCAAACGTATAACGCACAACGCATAACGCATAACGCATAACGCATAACGCATACCGTATAACGCATAACGCATAACGCATAACGCATAACGCATAACGCATAACACATAACGCAGAACGCATAACGCATAACGCATAACGCATAACGCATAACGCATAACACATAACGCATAACGCATAACGCATAACGCATAACGCATAACGCATAACGCATAACACATAACGCATAACGCATAACGCATAACGCATAACGCATAACGCATAACGCATAACGCATAACGCATAACGCATAACGTTAACGCATAACCCATAACGCATAAGGCTTGATGCATGACGCATATCGCATATCGCATAACGCATAAGGCTTGATGCATGACGCATATCGCATAACGCATAAGGAATAACGCATAATACATAACGTATAACGCATTATGCATAACGCATAACGCATAACGCATAACGCATAACGCATATCGCATAAAACATACGCATAACGCATAAGGCATAACGCATTACGCATAACTTTTAACTCATAACTCATAACGAATAATGCATAACGCAAAATGAATAACGCATAAAGCATAACGCATAACCCATAACCCTTAACGCATAACGCATAACGCATAATGCACAACGCTTAACGAATACCGCAAATCGCATAACGCCTAACGCATAACGGATCACGCATGACGCATAACGCATAACGCATAACGCATAACGCATAACGCATAACGCATAACGCATATCGCATAACGCATAAATCATAACCCATAACGCACAACGCATAACGCATAATGCACAACGCATAACGAACACCGGAAAACCCATAACGCCTAACGCATAACGGATCACGAATAACGCATAATGCATAACGCATAAATCATAACGCATAACGCATAACGCATAACGCATAACGCATAACGCATAACGCATAACGCATAACGCATAACGCATAACGCATAACGCATAACGCAAAACGCATAACGTTAACGCATAACCCATAACGCATAAGGCTTGATGCATGACGCATATCGCATATCGCATAACGCATAAGGCTTGATGCATGACGCATATCGCATAACGCATAAGGCATAACGCATAAGGCATAACGCATAATACATAACGTATAACGCATTATGCATAACGCATAACGCATAACGCATAACGCATAACGCATATCGCATAACACATACGCATAACGCATAAGGCATAACGCATTACGCATAACTTATAACTCATAACGAATAACGCATAACGCAAAATGAATCACGCATAAAGCATAACGCATAACCCATAACCCTTAACGCATAACGCATAACGCATAATGCACAACGCTTGACGAATACCGCAAATCGCATAACGCCTAACGCATAACGGATCACGCATGACGCATAAAGCATAACGCATAACGCATAACGCATAACGCATAACGCATAACGCATAACGCATAAAGCATAACGCATAACGCATAACGCAAAATGCAAACGTATAACGCCCAACGCATAAAGCATAACGAACAACCCATAACGCATAATCCATAGCGCATAACGCATAACGCATAACGAATAACGCATAACGCATAACGCATAACGCATAACGCATAACGCATAACGCATAACGCATAACGCATATCGCACAACGCATAACTCATAACGTATAACGCATAACGCATACCGTATAACGCATAACGCATAACGCATAACGCAAACGTATAAGGCACAACGCATAACGCATAACGCATAACATATAACGCATAACGCATAACGCATAACGCATAACGCATAACGCATAACGCATAACGCATAACGCATAACGCATAACGCATAACGCATAACGCGTAACGCATAACGCATAACGCATAACGCATAACGCATAACGCATAACGCATAACGCATAACGTATAACGCATAACGCATAACGCATAACGCATAACGCATAACGCATAACGCAAACGTATAGCGCACAACGCATAATGCATAAACCATAACCCTTACTTCATAACGCATAACGCATAATGCACAACGCATAACGAACACCGGAAAACCCATAACGTCTAACGCATAACGGATCACGAATAGCGCATAATGCATAACGCATAAATCATAACGCATAACGCATAACGCATAACGCATAACGCATAACGCATAACGCATAACGCATAACGCATAACGCAAAACGCATAACGTTAACGCATAACCCATAACGCATAAGGCTTGATGCATGACGCATATCGCATATCGCATAACGCATAAGGCTTGATGCATGACGCATATCGCATAACGCATAAGGCATAACGCATAAGGCATAACGCATAATACATAACGTATAACGCATTATGCATAACGCATAACGCATAACGTATAACGCATAACCCATAACGCATAACGCATAACGCATAACGCATAACGCATTACGGATCACGCATAACGCATAACGCATAACACATAAAGCATAACGCATAACGCATAACGCATAACGCATAACGCATAACGCATACCGTATAACGCATAACGCATAACGCATAACGCATAACGCATAACGCATAACGCAAACGTATAACGCACAACGCATAACGCATAACGCATAACGCATAACGCATAACGCATAACGCATACCGTATAACGCATAACGCATAACGCATAACGCAAACGTATAACGCACAACGCATAACGCATAACGCATAACGCATAACATATAACGCATAACGCATAACGCATAACGCATAACGCATAACGCATTTCGCATAACGCATAACGCATAACGTATAACGCATAACGCATACCGTATAACACATAACGCATAACGCAAACGTATAACGCACAACGCATAACGCATAACATATAACGCATAACGCATAACGCATAACGCATAACATATAACGCATAACGCATAACGCATAACGCATAACGCATAACGCATATAGCATAACGCATAACGCATAACGCATAACGCATAACGCATAACGCATAACGCATAACGCATAACGCATAACGCATAACGCATAACGCATAAAGCATAACGCATAACGCATAACGCAAACGTATAACGCACAACGCATAACGCATAACGCATAACGCATAACGCATAACGCATAACGCATAACGCATAACGTATAACGCATAACGCATAACGCATAACGCATAACACATAACGCATAACGCATAACGCATAACGCATAACCATAACGCATAACGCATAACCCATAACGCATAACGCATAACGCATAACGTATAACGCATAACGCATACCGTATAACGCATAATGCATAACGCATAAAGCATAACGCATAACGCATAACGCATAACGCATAACGCATAACGCATAACGCATAACGCATAACGCATAACGCATAACGCATAACGCATAACGCATAACGCATAACGCATAACGCATAAAGCAAACGTATAACGCACAACGCATAACGCATAACGCATAACGCATAACGCATAACGCATAACGCATAACGCATAACGCATAACGCATAACGCATAACGCACAACGCATAACGCATAACGCATAACGCATAACGCATAACGCATAACGTATAACGCATAACGCATAACGCATAACGCATAACGCATAACGCATAACGCATAACGCATAACGCATAACGCATAAAGCAAAACGCATAACGCATAACGCATAACCGTAACGCATAGCGCATAACGCATAACGCATAACGCATAACGCATAACGCATAACGTAAAACGCATAACGTTAACGCATAACCCATAACGCATAAGGCTTGATGCATGACGCATATCGCATATCGCATAACGCATAACGCATAACGCATAACGCAAACGTATAACGCACAACGCATAACGCATAACGAATAACGCATAACGCATAACGCATAACGTATAACGCATAACGCATAACGCATAACGCATAACGCATAACGCATAACGCATAACGCATAACGCATAACGCATACCGCATAACGCATAACGCATAAAGCAAAACGCATAACGCATAACCATAATGCATAACGCATAACCCATAACGCATAACGCATAACGCATAACGTATAACGCATAACGCATACCGTATAACGCATAATGCATAACGCATTACGCATAACGCATAACGCATAACGCATAACGCATAACGCATAACGTATAACGCATAACGCATACCGTATAACGCATAACGCATAACGCATAACGCAAACGTATAGCGCACAACGCATAATGCATAAACCATAACCCTTACTACATAACGCATAACGCATAATGCACAACGCATAACGAACACCGGAAAACCCATAACGCCTAACGCATAACGTATCACGAATAACGCATAATGCATAACGCATAAAGCATAACGCATAACGCATAACGCATAACGCACAACGCATAACGCATAACGCATAACGCATAACGCATAACGCATAACGCATAACGCATAACGCATAACGCATAACGCATAACGCATAACGCATAACGCATAACGCATAACGCATACCGTATAACGCATAACGCATAACGCATAACGCATAACGCATAACGCATAACGCAAACGTATAACGCACAACGCATAACGCATAACGCATAACGCATAACGCATAACGCATAACGCATACCGTATAACGCATAACGCATAACGCATAACGCAAACGTATAACGCACAACGCATAACGCATAACGCATAACGCATAACATATAACGCATAACGCATAACGCATAACGCATAACGCATAACGCATTTCGCATAACGCATAACGCATAACGTATAACGCATAACGCATACCGTATAACACATAACGCATAACGCAAACGTATAACGCACAACGCATAACGCATAACATATAACGCATAACGCATAACGCATAACGCATAACATATAACGCATAACGCATAACGCATAACGCATAACGCATAACGCATATAGCATAACGCATAACGCATAACGCATAACGCATAACGCATAACGCATAACGCATAACGCATAACGCATAACGCATAACGCATAACGCATAAAGCATAACGCATAACGCATAACGCAAACGTATAACGCACAACGCATAACGCATAACGCATAACGCATAACGCATAACGCATAACGCATAACGCATAACGTATAACGCATAACGCATAACGCATAACGCATAACACATAACGCATAACGCATAACGCATAACGCATAACCATAACGCATAACGCATAACCCATAACGCATAACGCATAACGCATAACGTATAACGCATAACGCATACCGTATAACGCATAATGCATAACGCATAAAGCATAACGCATAACGCATAACGCATAACGCATAACGCATAACGCATAACGCATAACGCATAACGCATAACGCATAACGCATAACGCATAACGCATAACGCATAACGCATAACGCATAAAGCAAACGTATAACGCACAACGCATAACGCATAACGCATAACGCATAACGCATAACGCATAACGCATAACGCATAACGCATAACGCATAACGCACAACGCATAACGCATAACGCATAACGCATAACGCATAACGCATAACGTATAACGCATAACGCATAACGCATAACGCATAACGCATAACGCATAACGCATACCGCATAACGCATAACGCATAAAGCAAAACGCATAACGCATAACGCATAACCGTAACGCATAGCGCATAACGCATAACGCATAACGCATAACGCATAACGCATAACGCAAAACGCATAACGTTAACGCATAACCCATAACGCATAAGGCTTGATGCATGACGCATATCGCATATCGCATAACGCATAACGCATAACGCATAACGCAAACGTATAACGCACAACGCATAACGCATAACGAATAACGCATAACGCATAACGCATAACGTATAACGCATAACGCATAACGCATAACGCATAACGCATAACGCATAACGCATAACGCATAACGCATAACGCATACCGCATAACGCATAACGCATAAAGCAAAACGCATAACGCATAACCATAATGCATAACGCATAACGCATAACGCATAACGCATAACGCATAACGTATAACGCATAACGCATACCGTATAACGCATAATGCATAACGCATTACGCATAACGCATAACGCATAACGCATAACGCATAACGCATAACGTATAACGCATAACGCATACCGTATAACGCATAACGCATAACGCATAACGCAAACGTATAGCGCACAACGCATAATGCATAAACCATAACCCTTACTACATAACGCATAACGCATAATGCACAACGCATAACGAACACCGGAAAACCCATAACGCCTAACGCATAACGTATCACGAATAACGCATAATGCATAACGCATAAAGCATAACGCATAACGCATAACGCATAACGCACAACGCATAACGCATAACGCATAACGCATAACGCATAACGCATAACGCATAACGCATAACGCATAACGCATAACGCATAACGCATAACGCATAACGCATAACGCATAACGCATAACGCATAACGCATAAAGCAAAACGCATAACGCAAACGTGTAACGCACAACGCATAACGCATAACGCATAACGCATAACGCATAACGCATAACGTATAACGCATAACGCATAACGCATAACGCATAACGCATAACGCATAACGCATAACGCATACCGCATAACGCATAACGCATAAAGCAAAACGCATAACGCATAACACAAAACGCATAACCATAACGCATAACGCATAACCCATAACGCATAACGCATAACGCATAACGCATAACGCATTACGGATCACGCATAACGCATAACGCATAACACATAAAGCATAACGCATAACGCATAACGCATAACGCATAACGCATAACGCATAACGCATAACGCATACCGTATAACGCATAACGCATAACGCATAACGCATAACGCATAACGCATAACGCAAACGTATAACGCACAACGCATAACGCATAACGCATAACGCATAACGCATAACGCATAACGCATACCGTATAACGCATAACGCATAACGCATAACGCAAACGTATAACGCACAACGCATAACGCATAACGCATAACGCATAACATATAACGCATAACGCATAACGCATAACGCATAACGCATAACGCATTTCGCATAACGCATAACGCATAACGTATAACGCATAACGCATACCGTATAACACATAACGCATAACGCAAACGTATAACGCACAACGCATAACGCATAACGCATAACGCATAACATATAACGCATAACGCATAACGCATAACGTATAACGCATAACGCATAACATATAACGCATAACGCATGACGCATAACGCATAACGCATAACGCATAAAGCATAACGCATAACGCATAACGCATAACGCATAACGCATAACGCATAACGCATAACGCATAACGCATAACGCATAACGGATAACGCATAACGCATAAAGCATAACGCATAACGCATAACGCAAACGTATAACGCACAACGCATATCGCATAACGCATAACGCATAACGCATAACGCATAACGCATAACGTATAACGCATAACGCATAACGCATAACGCATAACACATAACGCATAACGCATAACGCATAACGCATAACCATAACGCATAACGCATAACCCATAACGCATAACGCATAACGCATAACGTATAACGCATAACGCATACCGTATAACGCATAATGCATAACGCATAAAGCATAACGCATAACGCATAACGCATAACGCATAACGCATAACGCATAACGCATAACGCATAACGCATAACGCATAAAGCAAACGTATAACGCACAACGCATAACGCATAACGCATAACGCATAACGCATAACGCATAACGCATAACGCGTAACGCATAACGCATAACGCATAACGCATAACGCATAACGCATAACGCATAACGCATAACGCATAACGCATAACGCATAACGCATAACGCATAACGCATAACGCATAACGCATAAAGCAAAACGCATAACGCAAACGTGTAACGCACAACGCATAACGCATAACGCATAACGCATAACGCATAACGCATAACGTATAACGCATAACGCATAACGCATAACGCATAACGCATAACGCATAACGCATACCGCATAACGCATAACGCATAAAGCAAAACGCATAACGCATAACGCATAACGCAAACGTATAACGCACAACGCATAACGCATAACGCATAACGCATAACATATAACGCATAACGCATAACGCATAACGCATAACGCATAACGCATTTCGCATAACGCATAACGCATAACGTATAACGCATAACGCATACCGTATAACACATAACTCATAACGCAAACGTATAACGCACAACGCATAACGCATAACGCATAACGCATAACATATAACGCATAACGCATAACGCATAACGCATAACGCATAACATATAACGCATAACGCATAACGCATAACGCATAACGCATAACGCATAAAGCATAACGCATAACGCATAACGCATAACGCATAACGCATAACGCATAACGCATAACGCATAACGCATAAAGCATAACGCATAACGCATAACGCATAACGCATAACGCATAACGCATAACGCATAACGCATAACGCATAACGCATAACGCATAACGCATAACGCATAAAGCATAACGCATAACGCATAACGCAAACGTATAACGCACAACGCATAACGCATAACGCATAACGCATAACGCATAACGCATAACGCATAACGCATAACGTATAACGCATAACGCATAACGCATAACGCATAACACATAACGCATAACGCATAACGCATAACCATAACGCATAACGCATAACCCATAACGCATAACGCATAACGCATAACGCATAACGCATACCGTATAACGCATAATGCATAACGCATAAAGCATAACGCATAACGCATAACGCATAACGCATAACGCATAACGCATAACGCATAAAGCAAAACGCATAACGTTAACGCATAACCCATAACGCATAAGGCTTGATGCATGACGCATATCGCATATCGCATAACGCATAAGGCTGGATGCATGACGCATATCGCATAACGCATACCGTATAACGCATAACGCATAACGCATAACGCAGAACGCATAACGCATAACGCATAACGCAAACGTATAACGCACAACGCATAACGCATAACGCATAACGCATAACGCATAACGCATAACGCATACCGTATAACGCATAACGCATAACGCATAACGCAAACGTATAACGCACAACGCATAACGCATAACGCATAACGCATAACGTATAACGCATAACGCATAACGCATAACGCATAACGCATTTCGCATAACGCATAACGCATAACGTATAACGCATAACGCATACCGTATAACACATAACGCATAACGCAAACGTATAACGCACAACGCATAACGCATAACGCATAACGCATAACATATAACGCATAACGCATAACGCATAACGCATAACGCATAACATATAACGCATAACGCATAACGCATAACGCATAACGCATAACGCATAAAGCATAACGCATAACGCATAACGCATAACGCATAACGCATAACGCATAACGCATAACGCATAACGCATAACGCATAACGCATAACGCATAAAGCATAACGCATAACGCATAACGCAAACGTATAACGCACAACGCATAACGCATAACGCATAACGCATAACGCATAACGCATAACGCATAACGCATAACGTATAACGCATAACGCATAACGCATAACTCATAACACATAACGCATAACGCATAACGCATAACCATAACGCATAACGCATAACCCATAACGCATAACGCATAACGCATAACGCATAACGCATAACGCATAACGCATAACGCATAACGCATAAAGCAAACGTATAACGCACAACGCATAACGCATAACGCATAACGCATAACGCATAACGCATAACGCATAACGCATAACGCATAACGCATAACGCATAACGCATAACGCATAACGCATAACGCATAACGCATAACGCATAACGCATAACGCGTAACGCATAACGCATAAAGCAAAACGCATAACGCAAACGTGTAACGCACAACGCATAACGCATAACGCATAACGCATAACGCATAACGCATAACGCATAACGCATAACGCATAACGCATAACGCATAACGCATAACGCATAACGCATAACGCATAACGCGTAACGCATACCGCATAACGCATAACGCATAAAGCAAAACGCATAACGCATAACGCATAACCGTAACGCATAGCGCATAACGCATAACGCATAACGCATAACGCATAACGCATACCGTATAACGCATAACGCATAACGCATAAAGCATAACGCATAACGCATACCGTATAACGCATAACGCATAACGCATAACGCATAACGCATAACGCATAACGCATAACGCATAACGCATAACGCATAACGCATAACGCATAACGCATAACGCATAACGCATAACGCATAACGCATAACGCATAACGCATAACGCGTAACGCATAAC
This sequence comes from Lasioglossum morio, assembly GCA_916610235.2. NCBI lineage: Eukaryota > Metazoa > Arthropoda > Insecta > Hymenoptera > Halictidae > Lasioglossum > Lasioglossum morio. The sequence continues at coordinate 5,202,535 of CAKAJA020000347.1, forward strand.
GCATAAAGCAAAACGCATAACGCAAACGTGTAACGCACAACGCATAACGCATAACGCATAACGCATAACGCATAACGCATAACGCATAACGCATAACGCATAACGTATAACGCATAACGCATAACGCATAACGCATAACGCATAACGCATAACGCGTAACGCATAACGCATAAAGCAAAACGCATAACGCAAACGTGTAACGCACAACGCATAACGCATAACGCATAACGCATAACGCATAACGCATAACGCATAACGCATAACGCATAACGCATAACGCATAACGCATAACGCATAACGCATAACGCATAACGCATAACGCGTAACGCATACCGCATAACGCATAACGCATAAAGCAAAACGCATAACGCATAACGCATAACCGTAACGCATAGCGCATAACGCATAACGCATAAAGCATAACGCATAACGCATACCGTATAACGCATAACGCATAACGCATAACGCATAACGCATAACGCATAACGCATAACGCATAACGCATAACGTATAACGCACAACGCATAACGCATAACGCATAACGCATAACGCATAACGCATAACGCATAACGCATAACGCATAACGCATAACGCATAACGCATAACGCATAACGCATAACGCATAACGCATAACGCGTAACGCATAACGCATAAAGCAAAACGCATAACGCAAACGTGTAACGCACAACGCATAACGCATAACGCATAACGCATAACGCATAACGCATAACGCATAACGCATAACGCATAACGCATAACGTATAACGCATAACGCATAACGCATAACGCATAACGCATAACGCATAACGCATAAGGCTGGATGCATGACGCATATCGCATAACGCATACCGTATAACGCATAACGCATAACGCATAACGCAGAACGCATAACGCATAACGCATAACGCAAACGTATAACGCACAACGCATAACGCATAACGCATAACGCATAACGCATAACGCATAACGCATACCGTATAACGCATAACGCATAACGCATAACGCAAACGTATAACGCACAACGCATAACGCATAACGCATAACGCATAACATATAACGCATAACGCATAACGCATAACGCATAACGCATTTCGCATAACGCATAACGCATAACGTATAACGCATAACGCATACCGTATAACACATAACGCATAACGCAAACGTATAACGCACAACGCATAACGCATAACGCATAACGCATAACATATAACGCATAACGCATAACGCATAACGCATAACGCATAACATATAACGCATAACGCATAACGCATAACGCATAACGCATAACGCATAAAGCATAACGCATAACGCATAACGCATAACGCATAACGCATAACGCATAACGCATAACGCATAACGCATAACGCATAACGCATAAAGCATAACGCATAACGCATAACGCAAACGTATAACGCACAACGCATAACGCATAACGCATAACGCATAACGCATAACGCATAACGCATAACGCATAACGTATAACGCATAACGCATAACGCATAACGCATAACACATAACGCATAACGCATAACGCATAACCATAACGCATAACGCATAACCCATAACGCATAACGCATAACGCATAACGCATAACGCATAACGCATAACGCATAACGCATAACGCATAAAGCAAACGTATAACGCACAACGCATAACGCATAACGCATAACGCATAACGCATAACGCATAACGCATAACGCATAACGCATAACGCATAACGCATAACGCATAACGCATAACGCATAACGCATAACGCATAACGCATAACGCATAACGCGTAACGCATAACGCATAAAGCAAAACGCATAACGCAAACGTGTAACGCACAACGCATAACGCATAACGCATAACGCATAACGCATAACGCATAACGCATAACGCATAACGCATAACGTATAACGCATAACGCATAACGCATAACGCATAACGCATAACGCGTAACGCATACCGCATAACGCATAACGCATAAAGCAAAACGCATAACGCATAACGCATAACCGTAACGCATAGCGCATAACGCATAACGCATAAAGCATAACGCATAACGCATACCGTATAACGCATAACGCATAACGCATAAAGCATAACGCATAACGCATACCGTATAACGCATAACGCATAACGCATAACGCATAACGCATAACGCATAACGCATAACGCATAACGCATAACGCATAACGCATAACGCATAACGCATAACGCATAACGCATAACGCATAACGCATAACGCATAACGCATAACGCGTAACGCATAACGCATAAAGCAAAACGCATAACGCAAACGTGTAACGCACAACGCATAACGCATAACGCATAACGCATAACGCATAACGCATAACGCATAACGCATAACGCATAACGTATAACGCATAACGCATAACGCATAACGCATAACGCATAACGCATAACGCGTAACGCATAACGCATAAAGCAAAACGCATAACGCAAACGTGTAACGCACAACGCATAACGCATAACGCATAACGCATAACGCATAACGCATAACGCATAACGCATAACGCATAACGTATAACGCATAACGCATAACGCATAACGCATAACGCATAACGCATAACGCGTAACGCATACCGCATAACGCATAACGCATAAAGCAAAACGCATAACGCATAACGCATAACCGTAACGCATAGCGCATAACGCATAACGCATAACGCATAACGCATAACGCGTAACGCATAACGCATAAAGCAAAACGCATAACGCAAACGTGTAACGCACAACGCATAACGCATAACGCATAACGCATAACGCATAACGCATAACGCATAACGCATAACGCATAACGTATAACGCATAACGCATAACGCATAACGCATAACGCATAACGCATAACGCGTAACGCATAACGCATAAAGCAAAACGCATAACGCAAACGTGTAACGCACAACGCATAACGCATAACGCATAACGCATAACGCATAACGCATAACGCATAACGCATAACGCATAACGTATAACGCATAACGCATAACGCATAACGCATAACGCATAACGCATAACGCGTAACGCATACCGCATAACGCATAACGCATAAAGCAAAACGCATAACGCATAACGCATAACCGTAACGCATAGCGCATAACGCATAACGCATAAAGCATAACGCATAACGCATACCGTATAACGCATAACGCATAACGCATAACGCATAACGCATAACGCATAACGCATAACGCATAACGTATAACGCACAACGCATAACGCATAACGCATAACGCATAACGCATAACGCATAACGCATAACGCATAACGCATAACGCATAACGCATAACGCATAACGCATAACGCATAACGCATAACGCATAACGCGTAACGCATAACGCATAAAGCAAAACGCATAACGCAAACGTGTAACGCACAACGCATAACGCATAACGCATAACGCATAACGCATAACGCATAACGCATAACGCATAACGCATAACGCATAACGCATAACGCATAACGCATAACGCATAACGCATAACGCATAACGCATAACGCATAAGGCTGGATGCATGACGCATATCGCATAACGCATACCGTATAACGCATAACGCATAACGCATAACGCAGAACGCATAACGCATAACGCATAACGCAAACGTATAACGCACAACGCATAACGCATAACGCATAACGCATAACGCATAACGCATAACGCATACCGTATAACGCATAACGCATAACGCATAACGCAAACGTATAACGCACAACGCATAACGCATAACGCATAACGCATAACATATAACGCATAACGCATAACGCATAACGCATAACGCATTTCGCATAACGCATAACGCATAACGTATAACGCATAACGCATACCGTATAACACATAACGCATAACGCAAACGTATAACGCACAACGCATAACGCATAACGCATAACGCATAACATATAACGCATAACGCATAACGCATAACGCATAACGCATAACATATAACGCATAACGCATAACGCATAACGCATAACGCATAACGCATAAAGCATAACGCATAACGCATAACGCATAACGCATAACGCATAACGCATAACGCATAACGCATAACGCATAACGCATAACGCATAACGCATAAAGCATAACGCATAACGCATAACGCAAACGTATAACGCACAACGCATAACGCATAACGCATAACGCATAACGCATAACGCATAACGCATAACGCATAACGCATAACGCATAACGCATAACGCATAACGCATAACACATAACGCATAACGCATAACGCATAACCATAACGCATAACGCATAACCCATAACGCATAACGCATAACGCATAACGCATAACGCATAACGCATAACGCATAACGCATAACGCATAAAGCAAACGTATAACGCACAACGCATAACGCATAACGCATAACGCATAACGCATAACGCATAACGCATAACGCATAACGCATAACGCATAACGCATAACGCATAACGCATAACGCATAACGCATAACGCATAACGCATAACGCGTAACGCATAACGCATAAAGCAAAACGCATAACGCAAACGTGTAACGCACAACGCATAACGCATAACGCATAACGCATAACGCATAACGCATAACGCATAACGCATAACGCATAACGTATAACGCATAACGCATAACGCATAACGCATAACGCATAACGCGTAACGCATACCGCATAACGCATAACGCATAAAGCAAAACGCATAACGCATAACGCATAACCGTAACGCATAGCGCATAACGCATAACGCATAAAGCATAACGCATAACGCATACCGTATAACGCATAACGCATAACGCATAAAGCATAACGCATAACGCATACCGTATAACGCATAACGCATAACGCATAACGCATAACGCATAACGCATAACGCATAACGCATAACGCATAACGCATAACGCATAACGCATAACGCATAACGCATAACGCATAACGCATAACGCATAACGCATAACGCATAACGCGTAACGCATAACGCATAAAGCAAAACGCATAACGCAAACGTGTAACGCACAACGCATAACGCATAACGCATAACGCATAACGCATAACGCATAACGCATAACGCATAACGCATAACGTATAACGCATAACGCATAACGCATAACGCATAACGCATAACGCATAACGCGTAACGCATAACGCATAAAGCAAAACGCATAACGCAAACGTGTAACGCACAACGCATAACGCATAACGCATAACGCATAACGCATAACGCATAACGCATAACGCATAACGCATAACGTATAACGCATAACGCATAACGCATAACGCATAACGCATAACGCATAACGCGTAACGCATACCGCATAACGCATAACGCATAAAGCAAAACGCATAACGCATAACGCATAACGCATAACGCATAACGCATAACGCATAACGCATAACGCATAACGCATAACGCATAACGCATAACGCATAACGCATAACGCATAACGCATAACGCGTAACGCATAACGCATAAAGCAAAACGCATAACGCAAACGTGTAACGCACAACGCATAACGCATAGCGCATAACGCATAACGCATAAAGCATAACGCATAACGCATACCGTATAACGCATAACGCATAACGCATAACGCATAACGCATAACGCATAACGCATAACGCATAACGTATAACGCACAACGCATAACGCATAACGCATAACGCATAACGCATAACGCATAACGCATAACGCATAACGCATAACGCATAACGCATAACGCATAACGCATAACGCATAACGCATAACGCATAACGCGTAACGCATAACGCATAAAGCAAAACGCATAACGCAAACGTGTAACGCACAACGCATAACGCATAACGCATAACGCATAACGCATAACGCATAACGCATAACGCATAACGCATAACGTATAACGCATAACGCATAACGCATAACGCATAACGCATAACGCATAACGCGTAACGCATACCGCATAACGCATAACGCATAAAGCAAAACGCATAACGCATAACGCATAACGCATAACGCATAACGCATAACTCATAAAGCATATCGCATAACGCATAAATCATAACCCATAACGCACAACGCATAAGGCATAATGCACAACGCATAACGAATACCGCAAAACGCATAACGCATAACGCATAACGCATAACGCATAACTCATAACGCATAACGCATAACGCACACCGTATAACGCATAACGCACACCGTATAACGCATAACGCATAACGCATAACGCATAAAGCATAACGCATAACGCATACCGTATAACGCATAACGCATAACGCATAACGCAAACGTATAACGCACAACGCATAACGCATAACGCATAACGCATAACATATAACGCATAACGCATAACGCATAACGCATAACGCATAACGCATAAAGCATAACGCATAAGGCATAACGCATAACGCATAACGCATAACGCATAACGCATAACGCATAACGCATAAAGCATAACGCATAACGCATACCGTATAACGCATAACGCATAACGCATAACGCATAACGCATAACGCATAACGCATAACGCATAACGCATAACGCATAACGCATAACGCATAACGCATAACGCATAAAGCATAACGCATAACCCATAACCCTTAACGCATAACGCATGACGCATAATGCACAACGCTTAACGAATACCGCAAATAGCATAACGCCTAACGCATATCGCATAACGCATAAATCATAACCCATAACGCACAACGCATAAGGCATAATGCACAACGCATAACGAATACCGCAAAACGCATAACGCATAACGCATAACGCATAAAGCATTACTCATAACGCATAACGCATAACGCACACCGTATAACGCATAACGCATAACGCATAACGCATAAAGCATAACGCATAACGCATACCGTATAACGCATAACGCATAACGCATAACGCATAACGCATAACGCATAACGCATAACGCATAACGCATAACGCATAACGCATAACGCATAACGCATAAAGCAAAACGCATAACGCAAACGTGTAACGCACAACGCATAACGCATAACGCATAACGCATAACGCATAACGCATAACGTATAACGCATAACGCATAACGCATAACGCATAACGCATTTCGCATAACGCATAACGCATAACGTATAACGCATAAGGCATACCGTATAACACATAACGCATAACGCAAACGTATAACGCACAACGCATAACGCATAACGCATAACATATAACGCATAACGCATAACGCATAACGTATAACATATAACGCATAACGCATAACGCATAACGCATAACGCATAACGCATAAAGCATAACGCATAACGCATAACGCATAACGCATAACGCATAACGCATAACGCATAACGCATAACGCATAACGCATAAAGCATAACGCATAACGCATAACGCAAACGTATAACGCACAACGCATAACGCATAACGCATAACGCATAACGCATAACGCATAACGCATAACGCATAACGTATAACGCATAACGCATAACGCATAACGCATAACACATAACGCATAACGCATAACGCATAACGCATAACCATAACGCATAACGCATAACCCATAACGCATAACGCATAACGCATAACGTATAACGCATAACGCATACCGTATAACGCATAATCCATAACGCATAAAGCATAACGCATAACGCATAACGCATAACGCATAACGCATAACGCATAACGCATAACGCATAACGCATAACGCATAACGCATAACGCATAACGCATAACGCATAACGCATAACGCATAACGCATAACGCATAACGCATAACGCATAAAGCAAACGTATAACGCACAACGCATAACGCATAACGCATAACGCATAACGCATAACGCATAACGCATAACGCATAACGCATAACGCATAACGCATAACGCATAACGCATAACGCATAACGCATAACGCATAAAGCAAAACGCATAACGCAAACGTGTAACGCACAACGCATAACGCATAACGCATAACGCATAACGCATAACGCATAACGTATAACGCATAACGCATAACGCATAACGCATAACGCATAACGCATAACGCATAACGCATACCGCATAACGCATAACGCATAAAGCAAAACGCATAACGCATAACGCATAACCGTAACGCATAGCGCATAACGCATAACGCATAACGCATAACGCATAACGCATAACGTAAAACGCATAACGTTAACGCATAACCCATAACGCATAAGGCTTGATGCATGACGCATATCGCATATCGCATAACGCATAAGGCTTGATGCATGACGCATATCGCATAACGCATAACGCATAACGCATAACGCATAACGCATAACGCATAACGCATAACGCATATCGCATAACACATACGCATAACGCATAACGCATAACGCATAACGCATAAAGCATAACGCATAACCCATAACCCTTAACGCATAACGCATAACGCATAATGCACAACGCTTAACGAATACCGCAAATCGCATAACGCCTAACGCATATCGCATAACGCATAAATCATAACCCATAACGCACAACGCATAAGGCATAATGCACAACGCATAACGAATACCGCAAAACGCATAACGCATAACGCATAACGCATAACGCATTACTCATAACGCATAACGCATAACGCACACCGTATAACGCATAACGCATAACGCATAACGCATAAAGCATAACGCATAACGCATACCGTATAACGCATAACGCATAACGCATAACGCATAACGCAAACGTATAACGCACAACGCATAACGCATAACGCATAACGCATAACGCATAACATATAACGCATAACGCATAACGCATAACGCATAACTCATAAAGCATATCGCATAACGCATAAATCATAACCCATAACGCACAACGCATAAGGCATAATGCACAACGCATAACGAATACCGCAAAACGCATAACGCATAACGCATAACGCATAACGCATAACTCATAACGCATAACGCATAACGCACACCGTATAACGCATAACGCACACCGTATAACGCATAACGCATAACGCATAACGCATAAAGCATAACGCATAACGCATACCGTATAACGCATAACGCATAACGCATAACGCAAACGCATAACGCATAACGCATAACGCATAACGCATAACGCATAACATATAACGCATAACGCATAACGCATAACGGATAACGCATAAAGCATAACGTATAAGGCATAACGCATAACGCATAACGCATAACGCATAACGCATAACGCATAACGCATAACGCACAACGCATAACGCATAACTTATAACGCATAACGCATAAAGCACAACGCATAACGAATACCGCAAAACGCATAACGCATAACGCATAACGCAAACGTATAACGCACAACGCATAACGCATAACGCATAACGCATAACGCATAACGCATAACGCATAACTCATAACGCATAACGTATAACGCATAACGCATACCGTATAACGCATAATGCATAACGCATAAAGCATAACGCATAACGCATAACGCATAACGCATAACTCATAACGCATAACGCATAAAGCATAACGCATAACGCATAACGCAAACGTATAACGCATAACGCATAACGCAAACGTATAGCGCACAACGCATAATGCATAAACCATAACCCTTACTTCATAACGCATAACGCATAATGCACAACGCATAACGAACACCGGAAAACCCATAACGCCTAACGCATAACGGATCACGAATAACGCATAATGCATAACGCATAAAGCATAACGCATAACGCATAACGCATAACGCATAACGCATAACGCATAACGCATAATTCATAACGCATAACGCATAACGCATAACGCATAACGCATAACGCATAACGCATAACGCATAACGCATAACGCATAACGCATAACGCATAACGCATAACGCATAACGCATAACGCAAAACGCATAACGTTAACGCACAACCCATACCGCATAAGGCTTGATGCATGACGCATATCGCATATCGCATAACGCATAAGGCTTGATGCATGACGCATATCGCATAACGCATAAGGCGTAACGCATAATACTTAACGTATAACGCATTATGCATAACGCATAACGCATAACGCATAACGCATAACCCATAACCCTTAACGCATAACGCATAACGCATAATGCACAACGCTTAACGAATACCGCAAATCGCATAACGCCTAACGCATAACGGATCACGCATGACGCATAAAGCATAACGCATAACGCATAACGCATAACGCATAACGCATAACGCATAAAGCATAACGCATAACGCATAACGCAAACGTATAACGCACAACGCATAACGCATAACGCATAACGCATAACGCATAACGCATAACGTATAACGCATAACGCATAACGCATAACGCATAACACATAACGCATAACGCATAACGCATAACGCATAACCATAACGCATAACGCATAACCCATAACGCATAACGCATAACGCATAACGCATAACGTATAACGCATAACGCATACCGTATAACGCATAATGCATAACGCATAAAGCATTACGCATAACGCATAACGCATAACGCATAACGCATAACGCATAACGCATAACGCATAACGCATAACGCCTAACGCATAACGGATCACGAATAACGCATAATGCATAACGCATAAAGCATAACGCATAACGCATAACGCATAACGCATAACGCATAACGCATAACGCATAACGCATAACGCATAACGCATAACGCATAACGCATAACGCATAACGCATAACGCATAACGCATAACGCATAACGCATAACACATAACCCATAACGCATAACGCATAACGCATAACGCATAACGCATAAAGCAAAACGCATAACGCAAACGTGTAACGCACAACGCATAACGCATAACGCATAACGCATAACGCATAACGCATAACGCATAACGCATAACGTATAACGCATAACGCATAACGCATAACGCATAACGCATAACGCATAACGCGTACCGCATAACGCATAACGCATAAAGCAAAACGCATAACGCATAACGCATAACCATAACGCATAACGCATAACCCATAACGCATAACGCATAACGCATAACGTATAACGCATAGCGCATACTGTATAACGCATAATGCATAACGCATAACGCACAACGCATAGCGCATAACGCATAACGCATAACGCATAACGCATAACGCATAACGCATAACGCATAACGCAAAACGCATAACGTTAACGCATAACCCATAACGCATAAGGCTTGATGCATGACGCATATCGCATATCGCATAACGCAAACGTATAACGCACAACGCATAACGCATAACGCATAACGCATAACATATAACGCATAACGCATAACGCATAACGCATAACGCATAACGCATAACGCATAAAGCATAACGTATAAGGCATAACGCATAACGCATAACGCATAACGCATAACGCATAACGCATAACGCATGACGCACAACGCATAACGCATAACTCATAACGCATAATGCATAACGCATAAAGCATAACGCATAACGCATAACGCATAACGCATAACGCATATCTCATAACGCATAACGCATAACGCACACCGTATAACGCATAACGCATAACGCATAACGCATAAAGCATAACGCATAACGCATACCGTATAACGCATAACGCATAACGCATAACGCAAACGTATAACGCACAACGCATAACGCATAACGCATAACGCATAACATATAACGCATAACGCATAACGCATAACGCATAACGCATAACGCATAACGCATAACGCATAAAGCATAACGCATAAGGCATAACGCATAACGCATAACGCATAACGCATAACGCATAACGCATGACGCACAACGCATAACGCATAACTCATAACGCATAACGCATAAAGCATAACGCATAACGCAAACGTATAACGCACAACGCATAACGCATAACGCATAACGCATAACGCATAACGCATAACGCATAACGCATAACGCATAACGTATAACGCATAACGCATAACGCATAACGCATAAAGCATAACGCATAACGCATACCGTATAACGCATAATGCATAACGCATAAAGCATAACGCATAACGCATAACGCATAACGCATAACGCATAACGCATAACGTATAACGCATAACGCATAAAGCATAACGCATAACGCATACCGTATAACGCATAACGCATAACGCATAACGCAAACGTATAACGCACAACGCATAACGCATAACGCATAACGCATAACATATAACGCATAACGCATAACGCATAACGCATAACGCATAACGTATAACGCATAACGCATAAAGCATAACGCATAAGGCATAACGCATAACGCATAACGCATAACGCATAACGCATAACGCATAACGCACAACGCATAACGCATAACTCATAACGCATAACGCATAACGCATAATGCATAACGCATAACGCATAACGCATAAGGCTTGATGCATGACGCATATCGCATAACGCATAAGGCATAACGCATAATACATAACGTATAACGCATTATGCAGAACGCATAACGCATAACGCATAACGCATGACGCATAACGCATATCGCATAACACATACGCATAACGCATAAGGCATAACGCTTAACGAATACCGCAAATCGCATAACGCCTAACGCATAACGGATCACGCATGACGCATAAAGCATAACGCATAACGCATAACGCATAACGCATAACGCATAACGCATAACGCATAACGCATAACGCATAAAGCATAACGCATAACGCATAAAGCATAACGCATAAGGCATAACGCATAACGCATAACGCATAACGCATAACGCATAACGCATGACGCACAACGCATAACGCATAACTCATAACGCATAACGCATAAAGCATAACGCATAACGCATAACGCAAACGTATAACTCATAACTCATAACGAATAACGCATAACGCAAAATGAATAACGCATAAAGCATAACGCATAACCCATAACGCACAACGCATAAGGCATAATGCACAACGCATAACGAATATCGCAAAACACATAACGCATAACGCGTAACTCATAACGCATAACGCATAACGCACACCGTATAACGCATAACGCATAACGCATAACGCATAAAGCATAACGCATAACGCATAACGCATAATGCAAACGTATAACGCCCAACGCATAAAGCATAACGAACAACCCATAACGCATAATCCATAACGCATAACGCATAACGCATAACGCATAAAGCATAACGCATAACGCATAACGCATAACGCATAACGCATAACGCATAAAGCATAACGCATAACGCATAACGCATAACGCATAACCATAACGCATAACGCATAACCCATAACGCATAACGCATAACGCATAACGTATAACGCATAACGCATACCGTATAACGCATAATGCATAACGCATAACGCATAACGCATAACGCATAACGCATAACACATAACGTATAACGCATAACGCATACCGTATAACGCATAACGCATAACGCATATCGCATAACACATACGCATAACGCATAACGCATAACGCATAAAGCATAACGCATAACCCATAACCCTTAACGCATAACGCATAACGCATAATGCACAACGCTTAACGAATACCGCAAATCGCATAACGCCTAACGCATAACGGATCACGCATGACGCATAAAGCATAACGCATAACCCATAACGCATAACGCATAACGCATAACGCATAACGCATAACGCATAACGCATAAAGCATAACGCATAACGCATAACGCAAACGTATAACGCACAACGCATAACGCATAACGCATAACGCATAACGCATAACGCATAACGTATAACGCATAACGCATAACGCATAACGCATAACACATAACGCATAACGCATAACGCATAACGCATAACCATAACGCATAACGCATAACCCATAACGCATAACGCATAACGCATAACGTATAACGCATAACGCATACCGTATAACGCATAATGCATAACGCATAAAGCATAACGCATAACGCATAACGCATAACGCATAACGCATAACGCATAACGTATAACGCATAACGCATACCGTATAACGCATAATGCATAACGCATAACGCATAACGCATAACGCATAACGCATAACACATAACGTATAACGCATAACGCATACCGTATAACGCATAACGCATAACGCATAACGCATATCGCATAACACATACGCATTACGCATAACGCATAAAACATAACGCATAACCCATAACCCTTAACGCATAACGCATAACGCATAATGGACAACGCTTAACGAATACCGCAAATCGCATAACGCCTAACGCATAACGGATCACGCATGACGCATAAAGCATAACGCATAACGCATAACGCATAACGCATAACGCATAACGCATAACGCATAACGCATAACGCATAACGCATAAAGCATAACGCATAACGCATAACGCAAACGTATAACGCACAACGCATAACGCATAACGCATAACGCATAACGCATAACGCATAACGTATAACGCATAACGCATAACGCATAACGCATAACACATAACGCATAACGCATAACGCATAACGCATAACCATAACGCATAACCCATAACGCATAACGCATAACGCATAACGTATAACGCATAACGCATACCGTATAACGCATAATGCATAACGCATAAAGCATAACGCATAACGCATAACGCATAACGCATAACGCATAACGCATAACGCATAACGCATAACGCATAACGCATAACGCATAACGCATAACGCATAACGCATTACGAATAACGCATAACGCATAACGCATAACGCATAACACATAACGTATAACGCATAACGCATACCGTATAACGCATAACGCATAACGCATAACGCATATCGCATAACACATACGCATTACGCATAACGCATAAAACATAACGCATAACCCATAACCCTTAACGCATAACGCATAACGCATAATGGACAACGCTTAACGAATACCGCAAATCGCATAACGCCTAACGCATAACGGATCACGCATGACGCATAAAGCATAACGCATAACGCATAACGCATAACGCATAACGCATAACGCATAACGCATAACGCATAACGCATAACGCATAACGCATAACGCATAACGCATACCGTATAACGCATAATGCATAACGCATAACGCATAACGCATAACGCATAACGCATAACACATAACGTATAACGCATAACGCATACCGTATAACGCATAACGCATAACGCATAACGCATATCGCATAACACATACGCATTACGCATAACGCATAAAACATAACGCATAACCCATAACCCTTAACGCATAACGCATAACGCATAATGGACAACGCTTAACGAATACCGCAAATCGCATAACGCCTAACGCATAACGGATCACGCATGACGCATAAAGCATAACGCATAACGCATAACGCATAACGCATAACGCATAACGCATAACGCATAACGCATAACGCATAAAGCATAACGCATAACGCATAACGCAAACGTATAACGCACAACGCATAACGCATAACGCATAACGCATAACGCATAACGCATAACGTATAACGCATAACGCATAACGCATAACGCATAACACATAACGCATAACGCATAACGCATAACGCATAACCATAACGCATAACCCATAACGCATAACGCATAACGCATAACGTATAACGCATAACGCATACCGTATAACGCATAATGCATAACGCATAAAGCATAACGCATAACGCATAACGCATAACGCATAACGCATAACGCATAACGCATAACGCATAACGCATAACGCATAACGCATAACGCATAACGCATAACGCATTACGAATAACGCATAACGCATAAAGCAAACGTATAACGCACAACGCATAACGCATAACGCATAACGCATAACGCATAACGCATAACGCATAACGCATAACGCATAACGCATAACGCATAACGCATATCTCATAACGCATAACGCATAACGCACACCGTATAACGCATAACGCATAACGCATAACGCATACCGTATAACGCATAACGCATACCGTATAACGCATAACGCATAACGCATAACGCAAACGTATAACGCATAACGCATAACGCATAACGCATTACGAATAACGCATAACGCATAAAGCAAACGTATAACGCACAACGCATAACGCATAACGCATAACGCATAACGCATAACGCATAACGCATAACGCATAACGCATAACGCATAACGCATAACGCATAACGCATAACGCATATCTCATAACGCATAACGCATAACGCACACCGTATAACGCATAACGCATAACGCATAACGCATACCGTATAACGCATAACGCATACCGTATAACGCATAACGCATAACGCATAACGCAAACGTATAACGCACAACGCATAACGCATAACGCATAACGCATAACATATAACGCATAACGCATAACGCATAACGCATAACGCATAACGTATAACGCATAACGCATAAAGCATAACGCATAAGGCATAACGCATAACGCATAACGCATAACGCATAACGCATAACGCATAACGCACAACGCATAACGCATAACTCATAACGCATAACGCATAACGCATAATGCATAACGCATAACGCATAACGCATAAGGCTTGATGCATGACGCATATCGCATAACGCATAAGGCATAACGCATAATACATAACGTATAACGCATTATGCAGAACGCATAACGCATAACGCATAACGCATGACGCATAACGCATATCGCATAACACATACGCATAACGCATAAGGCATAACGCATTACGCATAACTTATAACTCATAACTCATAACGAATAACGCATAACGCAAAATGAATAACGCATAAAGCATAACGCATAACCCATAACGCACAACGCATAAGGCATAATGCACAACGCATAACGAATATCGCAAAACACATAACGCATAACGTGTAACTCATAACGCATAACGCATAACGCACACCGTATAACGCATAACGCATAACGCATAACGCATAAAGCATAACGCATAACGCATAACGCATAATGCAAACGTATAACGCCCAACGCATAAAGCATAACGAACAACCCATAACGCATAATCCATAACGCATAACGCATAACGCATAACGCATAAAGCATAACGCATAACGCATAACGCATAACGCATAACGCATAAAGCATAACGCATAACGCATAACGCATAACGCATAACCATAACGCATAACGCATAACCCATAACGCATAACGCATAACGCATAACGCATAACGCATACCGTATAACGCATAATGCATAACGCATAACGCATAACGCATAACGCATAACGCATAACACATAACGTATAACGCATAACGCATACCGTATAACGCATAACGCATAACGCATATCGCATAACACATACGCATAACGCATAACGCATAACGCATAAAGCATAATGCATAACCCATAACCCTTAACGCATAACGCATAACGCATAATGCACAACGCTTAACGAATACCGCAAATCGCATAACGCCTAACGCATAACGGATCACGCATGACGCATAAAGCATAACGCATAACGCATAACGCATAACGCATAACGCATAACGCATAACGCATAACGCATAACGCATAACGCATAAAGCATAACGCATAACGCATAACGCAAACGTATAACGCACAACGCATAACGCATAACGCATAACGCATAACGCATAACGCATAACGTATAACGCATAACGCATAACGCATAACGCATAACACATAACGCATAACGCATAACGCATAACGCATAACCATAACGCATAACGCATAACCCATAACGCATAACGCATAACGCATAACGTATAACGCATAACGCATACCGTATAACGCATAATGCATAACGCATAAAGCATAACGCATAACGCATAACGCATAACGCATAACGCATAACGCATAACGCATAACGTATAACGCATAACGCATACCGTATAACGCATAATGCATAACGCATAACGCATAACGCATAACGCATAACGCATAACGCATAACGCATAACACATAACGTATAACGCATAACGCATACCGTATAACGCATAACGCATAACGCATAACTTATATCGCATAACACATACGCATTACGCATAACGCATAAAACATAACGCATAACCCATAACCCTTAACGCATAACGCATAACGCATAATGCACAACGCTTAACGAATACCGCAAATCGCATAACGCCTAACGCATAACGGATCACGCATGACGCATAAAGCATAACGCATAACGCATAACGCATAACGCATAACGCATAACGCATAACGCATAACGCATAACGCATAAAGCATAACGCATAACGCATAACGCAAACGTATAACGCACAACGCATAACGCATAACGCATAACGCATAACGCATAACGCATAACGTATAACGCATAACGCATAACGCATAACGCATAACACATAACGCATAACGCATAACGCATAACGCATAACCATAACGCATAACCCATAACGCATAACGCATAACGCATAACGTATAACGCATAACGCATACCGTATAACGCATAATGCATAACGCATAAAGCATAACGCATAACGCATAACGCATAACGCATAACGCATAACGCATAACGCATAACGCATAACGCATAACGCATAACGCATAACGCATAACGCATAACGAATAACGCATAACGCATAAAGCAAACGTATAACGCACAACGCATAACGCATAACGCATAACGCATAACGCATAACGCATAACGCATAACGCATAACGCATAACGCATAACGCATAACGCATAACGTATACCGCATAACGCATAACGCATAAAGCAAAACGCATAACGCATAACCATAACGCATAACGCATAACCCATAACGCATAACGCATAACGCATAACGTATAACGCATAACGCATACCGTATAACCCATAACGCATAACGCATAACGCATAACGTATAACGCATAACGCATACCGTATAACGCATAATGCATAACGCATAACGCATAACGCATAACGCATAACGCATAACGCATAACGTATAACGCATAACGCATACCGTATAACGCATAACGCATAACGCATAACGCAAACGTATAGCGCACAACGCATAATGCATAAACCATAACCCTTACTTCATAACGCATAACGCATAATGCACAACGCATAACGAACACCGGAAAACCCATAACGCCTAACGCATAACGGATCACGAATAACGCATAATGCATAACGCATAAAGCATAACGCATAACGCATAACGCATAACGCATAACGCATAACGCATAACGCATAACGCATAACGCATAACGCATAACGCATAACGCATAACGCATAACGCATAACGCATAACGCATAACGCATAACGCATAACGCATAACGCATAACGCATAACGCATAACGCATAACGCATAACGCATAACGCAAAACGCATAAGGCATAACGCATAACGCATAATGCATAACGCATAACGCATAAAGCAAAACGCATAACGCAAACGTGTAACGCACAACGCATAACGCATAACGCATAACGCATAACGCATAACGCATAACGCATAACGTATAACGCATAACGCATAACGCATAACGCATAACGCATAACGCATAACGCATACCGCATAACGCATAACGCATAAAGCAAAACGCATAACGCATAACGCATAACCATAACGCATAACGCATAACCCATAACGCATAACGCATAACGAATAACGTATAACGCATAACGCATACTGTATAACGCATAATGCATAACGCATAACGCATAACGCATAACGCATAACGCAAAACGCATAACGTTAACGCATAACCCATAACGCATAAGGCTTGATGCATGACGCATATCGCATATCGCATAACGCATAAGGCTTGATGCATGACGCATATCGCATAACGCATAAGGCATAACGCATAATACATAACGTATAACGCATTATGCATAACGCATAACGCATAACGCATAACGCATAACGCATAACGCATAACGCATACCGCATAACGCATAACGCATAAAGCAAAACGCATAACGCATAACGCATAACCATAACGCATAACGCATAACCCATAACGCATAACGCATAACGCATAACGCATAACGCATAACGCATAACGCATAACGCATAACGCATAACGCATAACGCATAACGCATAACGCAAAACGCATAAGGCATAACGCATAACGCATAATGCATAACGCATAACGCATAAAGCAAAACGCATAACGCAAACGTGTAACGCACAACGCATAACGCATAACGCATAACGCATAACGCATAACACATAACGTATAACGCATAACGCATACCGTATAACGCATAACGCATAACGCATATCGCATAACACATACGCATAACGCATAACGCATAACGCATAAAGCATAACGCATAACCCATAACCCTTAACGCATAACGCATAACGCATAATGCACAACGCTTAACGAATACCGCAAATCGCATAACGCCTAACGCATAACGGATCACGCATGACGCATAAAGCATAACGCATAACGCATAACGCATAACGCATAACGCATAACGCATAACGCATAACGCATAACGCATAAAGCATAACGCATAACGCATAACGCAAACGTATAACGCACAACGCATAACGCATAACGCATAACGCATAACGCATAACGCATAACGTATAACGCATAACGCATAACGCATAACGCATAACACATAACGCATAACGCATAACGCATAACGCATAACCATAACGCATAACGCATAACCCATAACGCATAACGCATAACGCATAACGTATAACGCATAACGCATACCGTATAACGCATAATGCATAACGCATAAAGCATAACGCATAACGCATAACGCATAACGCATAACGCATAACGCATAACGTATAACGCATAACGCATACCGTATAACGCATAATGCATAACGCATAACGCATAACGCATAACGCATAACGCATAACGCATAACGCATAACACATAACGTATAACGCATAACGCATACCGTATAACGCATAACGCATAACGCATAACTTATATCGCATAACACATACGCATTACGCATAACGCATAAAACATAACGCATAACCCATAACCCTTAACGCATAACGCATAACGCATAATGCACAACGCTTAACGAATACCGCAAATCGCATAACGCCTAACGCATAACGGATCACGCATGACGCATAAAGCATAACGCATAACGCATAACGCATAACGCATAACGCATAACGCATAACGCATAACGCATAACGCATAAAGCATAACGCATAACGCATAACGCAAACGTATAACGCACAACGCATAACGCATAACGCATAACGCATAACGCATAACGCATAACGTATAACGCATAACGCATAACGCATAACGCATAACACATAACGCATAACGCATAACGCATAACGCATAACCATAACGCATAACCCATAACGCATAACGCATAACGCATAACGTATAACGCATAACGCATACCGTATAACGCATAATGCATAACGCATAAAGCATAACGCATAACGCATAACGCATAACGCATAACGCATAACGCATAACGCATAACGCATAACGCATAACGCATAACGCATAACGCATAACGCATAACGCATAACGAATAACGCATAACGCATAAAGCAAACGTATAACGCACAACGCATAACGCATAACGCATAACGCATAACGCATAACGCATAACGCATAACGCATAACGCATAACGCATAACGCATAACGCATAACGTATACCGCATAACGCATAACGCATAAAGCAAAACGCATAACGCATAACCATAACGCATAACGCATAACCCATAACGCATAACGCATAACGCATAACGTATAACGCATAACGCATACCGTATAACCCATAACGCATAACGCATAACGCATAACGTATAACGCATAACGCATACCGTATAACGCATAATGCATAACGCATAACGCATAACGCATAACGCATAACGCATAACGCATAACGTATAACGCATAACGCATAACGTATAACGCATAACGCATAACGCATAACGCAAACGTATAGCGCACAACGCATAATGCATAAACCATAACCCTTACTTCATAACGCATAACGCATAATGCACAACGCATAACGAACACCGGAAAACCCATAACGCCTAACGCATAACGGATCACGAATAACGCATAATGCATAACGCATAAAGCATAACGCATAACGCATAACGCATAACGCATAACGCATAACGCATAACGCATAACGCATAACGCATAACGCATAACGCATAACGCATAACGCATAACGCATAACGCATAACGCATAACGCATAACGCATAACGCATAACGCATAACGCATAACGCATAACGCATAACGCATAACGCAAAACGCATAAGGCATAACGCATAACGCATAATGCATAACGCATAACGCATAAAGCAAAACGCATAACGCAAACGTGTAACGCACAACGCATAACGCATAACGCATAACGCATAACGCATAACGCATAACGTATAACGCATAACGCATAACGCATAACGCATAACGCATAACGCATAACGCATACCGCATAACGCATAACGCATAAAGCAAAACGCATAACGCATAACGCATAACCATAACGCATAACGCATAACCCATAACGCATAACGCATAACGAATAACGTATAACGCATAACGCATACTGTATAACGCATAATGCATAACGCATAACGCATAACGCATAACGCATAACGCAAAACGCATAACGTTAACGCATAACCCATAACGCATAAGGCTTGATGCATGACGCATATCGCATATCGCATAACGCATAAGGCTTGATGCATGACGCATATCGCATAACGCATAAGGCATAACGCATAATACATAACGTATAACGCATTATGCATAACGCATAACGCATAACGCATAACGCATAACGCATAACGCATAACGCATACCGCATAACGCATAACGCATAAAGCAAAACGCATAACGCATAACGCATAACCATAACGCATAACGCATAACCCATAACGCATAACGCATAACGCATAACGCATAACGCATAACGCATAACGCATAACGCATAACGCATAACGCATAACGCATAACGCAAAACGCATAAGGCATAACGCATAACGCATAATGCATAACGCATAACGCATAAAGCAAAACGCATAACGCAAACGTGTAACGCACAACGCATAACGCATAACGCATAACGCATAACGCATAACGCATAACGTATAACGCATAACGCATAACGCATAACGCATAACGCATAACGCATAACGCATACCGCATAACGCATAACGCATAAAGCAAAACGCATAACGCATAACGCATAACCATAACGCATAACGCATAACCCATAACGCATAACGCATAACGAATAACGTATAACGCATAACGCATACTGTATAACGCATAATGCATAACGCATAACGCATAACGCATAACGCATAACGCAAAACGCATAACGTTAACGCATAACCCATAACGCATAAGGCTTGATGCATGACGCATATCGCATATCGCATAACGCATAAGGCTTGATGCATGACGCATATCGCATAACGCATAAGGCATAACGCATAATACATAACGTATAACGCATTATGCATAACGCATAACGCATAACGCATAACGCATAACGCATAACGCATAACGCATATCGCATAACACATACGCATAACGCATAACGCATAACGCATAAAGCATAACGCATAACCCATAACCCTTAACGCATAACGCATAACGCATAATGCACAACGCTTAACGAATACCGCAAATCGCATAACGCCTAACGCATATCGCATAACGCATAAATCATAACCCATAACGCTCAACGCATAAGGCATATGCACAACGCATAACGAATACCGCAAAACGCATAACGCATAACGCATAACGCAAACGTATAACGCACAACGCATAACGCATAACGCATAACGCATAACATATAACGCATAACGCATAACGCATAACGCATAACGCATAACGCATAAAGCATAACGCATAAGGCATAACGCATAACGCATAACGCATAACGCATAACGCATAACGCATAACGCACAACGCATAACGCATAACTCATAACGCATAACGCATAAAGCATAACGCATAACGCATAACGCAAGCGTATAACGCACAACGCATAACGCAAAACGCATAACGCATAACGCATAACGCATAACGCATAACGCATAACGCATAACGCATAACGCATAACGCATAACGCATAACGCAAACGTATAACGCACAACGCATAACTCATAACGCATAACGCATAACGCACACCGTATAACGCATACCGCATAACGCATAACGCATAAAGCATAACGCATAACGCATACCGTATAACGCATAACGCATAACGCATAACGCAAACGTATAACGCACAACGCATAACGCATAACGCATAACGCATAACATATAACGCATAACGCATAACGCATAACGCATAACGCATAACGCATAACGCATAAAGCATAACGCATAAGGCATAACGCATAACGCATAACGCATAACGCATAACGCATAACGCACAACGCATAACGCATAACTCATAACGCATAACGCATAAAGCATAAAGCATAACGCATAACGCATAACGCAAACGTATAACGCACAACGCATAACGCATAACGCATAACGCATAACGCATAACGCATAACGCATAACGCATAACGCATAACGTATAACGCATAACGCATAACGCATAACGCATAAAGCATAACGCATAAGGCATAACGCATAACGCATAACACATAACGCATAACGCATAACGCATAACGCACAACGCATAACGCATAACTCATAACGCATAACGCATAAAGCATAACGCATAACGCATAACGCAAACGTATAACGCACAACGCATAACGCATAACGCATAACGCATAACGCATAACGCATAACCCATAACGCATAACGCATAACGCATAACGCATAACGCATAACGCATAACGCATAACGCATAACGCATAACGCATAACGCATAACGCATAACGCATAACGCATAACGCATAACGCATAACGCATAACGCATAACGCATAACGCATAACGCATAACGCATAACGCATAACGCATAACGCATAACGCATAACGCATAACGCATAACGCATAAAGCAAAACGCATAACGCATAACGCATAACGCATAACGCATAACGCATAACCATAACGCATAACGCATAACCCATAACGCATAACGCATAACGCATAACGTATAACGCATAACGCATACCGTATAACGCATAATGCATAACGCATAACGCATAACGCATAACGCATAACGCATAACGTATAACGCATAACGCATACCGTATAACGCATAACGCATAACGCATAACGCAAACGTATAGCGCACAACGCATAATGCATAAACCATAACCCTTACTTCATAACGCATAACGCATAATGCACAACGCATAACGAACACCGGAAAACCCATAACGCCTAACGCATAACGGATCACGAATAACGCATAATGCATAACGCATAAAGCATAACGCATAACGCATAACGCATAACGCATAACGCATAACGCATAACGCATAACGCATAACGCATAACGCATAACGCATAACGCATAACGCATAACGCATAACGCATGACGCATAACGCATAACGCATAACGCATAACGCATAACGCATAACGCATAACGTATAACGCATAACGCATAACGCATAACGCAAAACGCATAACGTTAACGCACAACCCATAACGCATAAGGCTTGATGCATGACGCATATCGCATATCGCATAACGCATAAGGCTTGATGCATGACGCATATCGCATAACGCATAAGGCATAACGCATAATACATAACGTATAACGCATTATGCAGAACGCATAACGCATAACGCATAACGCATAACGCATATCGCATAACACATACGCATAACGCATAAGGCATAACGCATTACGCATAACTTATAACTCATAACTCATAACGAATAACGCATAACGCAAAATGAATAACGCATAAAGCATAACGCATAACCCATAACCCATAACGCACAACGCATAAGGCATAATGCACAACGCATAACGAATACCGCAAAACGCATAACGCATAACGCGTAACTCATAACGCATAACGCATAACGCATAACGCACACCGTATAACGCATAACGCATAACGCATAACGCATAACGCATAACGCATAAAGCATAACGCATAACGCATAATGCAAACGTATAACGCCCAACGCATAAAGCATAACGAACAACCCATAACGCATAATCCATATCGCATAACGCATAACGCATAACGCATAAAGTATAACGCATAACGCATAACGCAAACTTATAACGCACAACGCATAGCGCATAACGCATAACGCATAACGCATAACGCATAACGCATAACGCATGACGCATAACGCATAACGCATAACGCATAACGCAAAACGCATAACGTTAACGCATAACCCATAACGCATAAGGCTTGATGCAAGACGCATATCGCATATCGCATAACGCATAAGGCTTGATGCATGACGCATATCGCATAACGCATAAGGCATAACGCATAATACATAACGTATAACGCATTATGCATAACGCATAACGCATAACGCATAACGGATCACGCATGACGCATAAAGCATAACGCATAACGCATAACGCATAACGCATAACGCATAACGCATAACGCATATCGCATAACTCATAAATCATAACCCATAACGCACAACGCATAAGGCATAATGCACAACGCATAACGAATACCGCAAAACGCATAACGCATAACGCATAACGCATAACGCATAACGCATAACGCATAACTCATAACGCATAACGCATAACGCACACCGTATAACGCATAACGCATAACGCATAACGCATAAAGCAAAACGCATAACGCATACCGTATAACGCATAACGCATAACGCATAACGCAAACGTATAACGCACAACGCAAAACCCATAACGCATAACATATAACGCATAACGCATAACCCATAACGCATAACGCATAACGCATAAAGCATAACGCATAACGCATAACGCATAACGCATAACGCATAACGCATAACGCATAACGCATAACGCATATCGCATAACACATACGCATAACGCATAAGGCATAACGCATAACGCATAACGCATAACGCATAACGCATAACGCAAAACGCATAACGTTAACGCACAACCCATAACGCATAAGGCTTGATGCATGAGGCATATTGCATATCGCATAACGCATACGGCTTGATGCATGACGCATATCGCATAACGCATAAGGCATAACGCATAATACATAACGTATAACGCATTATGCAGAACGCATAACGCATAACGCATAACGCATAACGCATAACGCATAACGCATAACGCATAACGCATATCGCAGAACACATACGCATAACGCATAAGGCATAACGCATTACGCATAACTTATAACTCATAACTCATAACGAATAACGCATAACGCAAAATGAATAACGCATAAAGCATAACGCATAACTCATAACCCATAACGCACAACGCATAAGGCATAATGCACAACGCATAACGAATACCGCAAAACGCATAACGCATAACGCGTAACTCATAACGCATAACGCATAACGCATAACGCACACCGTATAACGCATAACACATAACGCATAACGCATAAAGCATAATGCATAACGCATAACGCATAATGCAAACGTATAACGCCCAACGCATAAAGCATAACGAACAACCCATAACGCATAATCCATAACGCATAACGCATAACGCATAACGCATAAAGTATAACGCATAACGCATAACGCATAACGCAAACTTATAACGCACAACGCATAGCGCATAACGCATAACGCATAACGCATAACGCATAACGCATAACGCATAACGCATAACGCATAACGCATAACGCATAACGCATAACGCATAACGCATAACGCATAACGCATAACGCATAACGCATAACGCATAACGGATCACGCATAACGCACAACGCATAGCGCATAACGCATAACGCATAACGCATAACGCATAACGCATAACGCATAACGCATAACGCATAACGCATAACGCATAACGCATAACGCATAACGCATACCGCATAACGCATAACGCATAACGCATAACGCATAACGCATAACGCATAACGCATAACGCATATCGCATAACACATACGCATAACGCATAAGGCATAACGCATTACGCATAACTTATAACTCATAACTCATAACGAATAACGCATAACGCAAAATGAATAACGCATAAAGCATAACGCATAACCCATAACCCATATCGCACAACGCATAAGGCATAATGCACAACGCATAACGAATACCGCAAAACGCATAACGCATAACGCATAACGCATAACGCATAACGTATAACGCATAATGCATACCGTATAACGCATAACGCATAACGCATAACGCATAAACGCATAACGCATAACGCATAACGCATAACGCATAACGCATAACGCATAACGCATAACGCATAACGCATAACGCATAACGCATAACCATAACGCATAACGCATAACCCATAACGCATAACGCATAACGCATAACGTATAACGCATAACGCATACCGTATAACGCATAATGCATAACGCATGACGCATAACGCATAACGCATAACGCATAACGCATAACGCATAACGCATAACGCATAACGCATAACGCATAACGCATAACGCATAACCATAACGCATAACGCATAACCCATAACGCATAACGCATAACGCATAACGTATAACGCATAACGCATACCGTATAACGCATAATGCATAACGCATAACGCATAACGCATAACGCAATCGTATAACGCACAACGCATAACCCAAAACGCATAACATATAACGCATAACGCATAACCCATAACGCATAACGCATAACGCATAACGCATAAAGCATAACGCATAACGCATAACGCATAACGCATAACGCATAACGCATAACGCATAACGCATAACGCATATCGCATAACACATACGCATAACGCATAAGGCATAACGCATAACGCATAACGCATAACGCATAACGCATAACGCATAACGCAAAACGCATAACGTTAACGCACAACCCATAACGCATAAGGCTTGATGCATGACGCATATCGCATATCGCATAACGCATAAGGCTTGATGCATGACGCATATCGCATAACGCATAAGGCATAACGCATAATACATAACGTATAACGCATTATGCAGAACGCATAACGCATAACGCATAACGCATAACGCATAACGCATAACGCATATCGCAGAACACATACGCATAACGCATAAGGCATAACGCATTACGCATAACTTATAACTCATAACTCATAACGAATAACGCATAACGCAAAATGAATAACGCATAAAGCATAACGCATAACCCATAACCCATAACGCACAACGCATAAGGCATAATGCACAACGCATAACGAATACCGCAAAACGCATAACGCATAACGCGTAACTCATAACGCATAACGCATAACGCATAACGCACACCGTATAACGCATAACGCATAACGCATAACGCATAAAGCATAATGCATAACGCATAACGCATAATGCAAACGTATAACGCCCAACGCATAAAGCATAACGAACAACCCATAACGCATAATCCATAACGCATAACGCATAACGCATAACGCATAAAGTATAACGCATAACGCATAACGCATAACGCAAACTTATAACGCACAACGCATAGCGCATAACGCATAACGCATAACGCATAACGCATAACGCATAACGCATAACGCATAACGCATAACGCATAACGCATAACGCATAACGGATCACGCATAACGCACAACGCATAGCGCATAACGCATAACGCATAACGCATAACGCATAACGCATAACGCATATCGCATAACACATACGCATAACGCATAAGGCATAACGCATTACGCATAACTTATAACTCATAACTCATAACGAATAACGCATAACGCAAAATGAATAACGCATAAAGCATAACGCATAACCCATAACCCATATCGCACAACGCATAAGGCATAATGCACAACGCATAACGAATACCGCAAAACGCATAACGCATAACGCATAACGCATAACGCATAACGTATAACGCATAATGCATACCGTATAACGCATAACGCATAACGCATAACGCATAACGCATAACGCATAACGCATAACGCATAACGCATAACGCATAACGCATAACGCATAACCATAACGCATAACGCATAACCCATAACGCATAACGCATAACGCATAACGTATAACGCATAACGCATACCGTATAACGCATAATGCATAACGCATAACGCATAACGCATAACGCATAACGCATAACGTATAACGCATAACGCATACCGTATAACGCATAACGCATAACGCATAACGCATAACGCATAACGCATAACGCATAACGTATAACGCATAACGCATACCGTATAACGCATAACGCATAACGCATAACGCAAACGTATAGCGCACAACGCATAATGCATAAACCATAACCCTTACTTCATAACGCATCACGCATAATGCACAACGCATAACGAACACCGGAAATCCCATAACGCCTAACGCATAACGGATCACGAATAACGCATAAAGCATAATGCATAACGCATAACGCATAACGCATAACGCATAACGCATAACCATAACGCATAACGCATAACCCATAACGCATAACGCATAACGCATAACGTATAACGCATAACGCATACCGTATAACGCATAATGCATAACGCATAACGCATGACGCATAACGCATAACAAATAACGCATAACGTATAACGCATAACGCATACCGTATAACGCATAACGCATAACGCATAACGCAAACGTATAGCGCACAACGCATAATGCATAAACCATAACCCTTACTTCATAACGCATAACGCATAATGCACAACGCATAACGAACACCGGAAAACCCATAACGCCTAACGAATAACGGATCACGAATAACGTATAAAGCATAACGCATAACGCATAACGCATAACGCAAACGTATAGCGCACAACGCATAATGCATAAACCATAAACCTTACTTCATAACGCATAACGCATAATGCACAACGCATAACGAACACCGGAAAACCCATAACGCCTAACGCATAACGGATCACGAATAACGCATAAAGCATAACGCATAACGCATAACGCATAACGCATAACGCATAACGTATAACGCATAATGCATACCGTATAACGCATAACGCATAACGCATAACGCATAACGCATAACGCATAACGCATAACGCATAACGCATAACGCATAACGGATCACGCATAACGCACAACGCATAGCGCATAACGCATAACGCATAACGCATAACGCATAACGCATAACGCATAACGCATAACGCATAACGCATAACGCATAACGCATAACGCATAACGCATACCGCATAACGCATAACGCATAACGCATAACGCATAACGCATAACGCATAACGCATAACGCATATCGCATAACACATACGCATAACGCATAAGGCATAACGCATTACGCATAACTTATAACTCATAACTCATAACGAATAACGCATAACGCAAAATGAATAACGCATAATGCATAACGCATAACCCATAACCCATATCGCACAACGCATAAGGCATAATGCACAACGCATAACGAATACCGCAAAACGCATAACGCATAACGCATAACGCATAACGCATAACGTATAACGCATAATGCATACCGTATAACGCATAACGCATAACGCATAACGCATAAACGCATAACGCATAACGCATAACGCATAACGCATAACGCATAACGCATAACGCATAACGCATAACGCATAACGCATAACGCATAACCATAACGCATAACGCATAACCCATAACGCATAACGCATAACGCATAACGTATAACGCATAACGCATACCGTATAACGCATAATGCATAACGCATGACGCATAACGCATAACGCATAACGCATAACGCATAACGCATAACGCATAACGCATAACGCATAACGCATAACGCATAACGCATAACCATAACGCATAACGCATAACCCATAACGCATAACGCATAACGCATAACGTATAACGCATAACGCATACCGTATAACGCATAATGCATAACGCATAACGCATAACGCATAACGCAATCGTATAACGCACAACGCATAACCCATAACGCATAACATATAACGCATAACGCATAACCCATAACGCATAACGCATAACGCATAACGCATAAAGCATAACGCATAACGCATAACGCATAACGCATAACGCATAACGCATAACGCATAACGCATAACGCATATCGCATAACACATACGCATAACGCATAAGGCATAACGCATAACGCATAACGCATAACGCATAACGCATAACGCATAACGCAAAACGCATAACGTTAACGCACAACCCATAACGCATAAGGCTTGATGCATGACGCATATCGCATATCGCATAACGCATAAGGCTTGATGCATGACGCATATCGCATAACGCATAAGGCATAACGCATAATACATAACGTATAACGCATTATGCAGAACGCATAACGCATAACGCATAACGCATAACGCATAACGCATAACGCATATCGCAGAACACATACGCATAACGCATAAGGCATAACGCATTACGCATAACTTATAACTCATAACTCATAACGAATAACGCATAACGCAAAATGAATAACGCATAAAGCATAACGCATAACCCATAACCCATAACGCACAACGCATAAGGCATAATGCACAACGCATAACGAATACCGCAAAACGCATAACGCATAACGCGTAACTCATAACGCATAACGCATAACGCATAACGCACACCGTATAACGCATAACGCATAACGCATAACGCATAAAGCATAATGCATAACGCATAACGCATAATGCAAACGTATAACGCCCAACGCATAAAGCATAACGAACAACCCATAACGCATAATCCATAACGCATAACGCATAACGCATAACGCATAAAGTATAACGCATAACGCATAACGCATAACGCAAACTTATAACGCACAACGCATAGCGCATAACGCATAACGCATAACGCATAACGCATAACGCATAACGCATAACGCATAACGCATAACGCATAACGCATAACGCATAACGGATCACGCATAACGCACAACGCATAGCGCATAACGCATAACGCATAACGCATAACGCATAACGCATAACGCATAACGCATAACGCATAACGCATAACGCATAACGCATAACGCATAACGCATAACGCATAACGCATACCGCATCACGCATAACGCATAACGCATAACGCATAACGCATAACGCATAACGCATAACGCATATCGCATAACACATACGCATAACGCATAAGGCATAACGCATTACGCATAACTTATAACTCATAACTCATAACGAATAACGCATAACGCAAAATGAATAACGCATAAAGCATAACGCATAACCCATAACCCATATCGCACAACGCATAAGGCATAATGCACAACGCATAACGAATACCGCAAAACGCATAACGCATAACGCATAACGCATAACGCATAACGTATAACGCATAATGCATACCGTATAACGCATAACGCATAACGCATAACGCATAACGCATAACGCATAACGCATAACGCATAACGCATAACGCATAACGCATAACGCATAACCATAACGCATAACGCATAACCCATAACGCATAACGCATAACGCATAACGTATAACGCATAACGCATACCGTATAACGCATAATGCATAACGCATAACGCATAACGCATAACGCATAACGCATAACGTATAACGCATAACGCATACCGTATAACGCATAACGCATAACGCATAACGCATAACGCATAACGCATAACGCATAACGTATAACGCATAACGCATACCGTATAACGCATAACGCATAACGCATAACGCAAACGTATAGCGCACAACGCATAATGCATAAACCATAACCCTTACTTCATAACGCATAACGCATAATGCACAACGCATAACGAACACCGGAAATCCCATAACGCCTAACGCATAACGGATCACGAATAACGCATAAAGCATAATGCATAACGCATAACGCATAACGCATAACGCATAACGCATAACCATAACGCATAACGCATAACCCATAACGCATAACGCATAACGCATAACGTATAACGCATAACGCATACCGTATAACGCATAATGCATAACGCATAACGCATGACGCATAACGCATAACAAATAACGCATAACGTATAACGCATAACGCATACCGTATAACGCATAACGCATAACGCATAACGCAAACGTATAGCGCACAACGCATAATGCATAAACCATAACCCTTACTTCATAACGCATAACGCATAATGCACAACGCATAACGAACACCGGAAAACCCATAACGCCTAACGCATAACGGATCACGAATAACGTATAAAGCATAACGCATAACGCATAACGCATAACGCAAACGTATAGCGCACAACGCATAATGCATAAACCATAAACCTTACTTCATAACGCATAACGCATAATGCACAACGCATAACGAACACCGGAAAACCCATAACGCCTAACGCATAACGGATCACGAATAACGCATAAAGCATAACGCATAACGCATAACGCATAACGCATAACGCATAACGTATAACGCATAATGCATACCGTATAACGCATAACGCATAACGCATAACGCATAACGCATAACGCATAACGCATAACGCATAACGCATAACTCATAACGCATAACGCATAACCATAACGCATAACGCATAACCCATAACGCATAACGCATAACGCATAACGTATAACGCATAACGCATACCGTATAACGCATAATGCATAACGCATAACGCATAACGCATAACGCATAACGCATAACGCATAACGCATAACGCATAATGCACAACGCATAACGAACACCGGAAAACCCATAACGCCTAACGCATAACGGATCACGAATAACGCATAAAGCATAACGCATAACGCATAACGCATAACGCATAACGCATAACGCATAACGCATAACGCATAACGCATAACGCATAACGCATAACGTATAACGCATAACGCATACCGTATAACGCATAACGCATAACGCATAACGCAAACGTATAGCGCACAACGCATAATGCATAAACCATAACCCTTACTTCATAACGCATAACGCATAATGCACAACGCATAACGAACACCGGAAAACCCATAACGCCTAACGCATAACGGATCACGAATAACGCATAAAGCATAACGCATAACGCATAACGCATAACGCATAACGCATAACGCACAACCATAACGCATAACGCATAACCCATAACGCATAACGCATAACGCATAACGTATAACGCATAACGCATACCGTATAACGCATAATGCATAACGCATAACGCATGACGCATAACGCATAACAAATAACGCATAACGTATAACGCATAACGCATACCGTATAACGCATAACGCATAACGCATAACGCAAACGTATAGCGCACAACGCATAATGCATAAACCATAACCCTTACTTCATAACGCATAACGCATAATGCACAACGCATAACGAACACCGGAAAACCCATAACGCCTAACGCATAACGGATCACGAATAACGCATAAAGCATAACGCATAACGCATAACGCATAACGCAAACGTATAGCGCACAACGCATAATGCATAAACCATAAACCTTACTTCATAACGCATAACGCATAATGCACAACGCATAACGAACACCGGAAAACCCATAACGCCTAACGCATAACGGATCACGAATAACGCATAAAGCATAACGCATAACGCATAACGCATAACGCATAACGCATAACGCATAACGCATAACGCATAACGCATAACGCATAACGCATAACGCATAACGCATAACGCATAACGCATAACGCATAACGCATAACGCATAACGCAAAACGCATAACGTTAACGCATAACCCATAACGCATAAGGCTTGATGCATGACGCATATCGCATATCGCATAACGCATAAGGCTTGATGCATGACGCATATCGCATAACGCATAAGGCATAACGCATAATACATAACGTATAACGCATTATGCATAACGCATAACGCATAACGCATAACGCATAACGCATAACGCATAACGCATAACGCATAACGCATAACGCATATCGCATAACACATACGCATAACGCATAACGCATAACGCATAAAGCATAACGCATAACCCATAACCCTTAACGCATAACGCATAACGCATAATGCACAACGCTTAACGAATACCGCAAATCGCATAACGCCTAACGCATAACGGATCACGCATGACGCATAAAGCATAACGCATAACGCATAACGCATAACGCATAACGCATAACGCATAACGCATAACGCATAACGCATATCGCATAACGCATAAATCATAACCCATAACGCACAACGCATAAGGCATAATGCACAACGCAAAACGAATACCGCAAAACGCATAACGCATAACGCATAACGCATAACGCATAACGCATAACGCATAACTCATAACGCATAACGCATAACGCACACCGTATAACGCATAACGCATAACGCATAACGCATAAAGCATAACGCATAACGCATAACGCATAACGCAAAACGCATAACGTTAACGCACAACCCATAACGCATAAGGCTTGATGCATGACGCATATCGCATATCGCATAACGCATAAGGCTTGATGCATGACGCATATCGCATAACGCATAAGGCATAACGCATAATACATAACGTATAACGCATTATGCAGAACGCATAACGCATAACGCATAACGCATAACGCATAACGCATAACGCATATCGCAGAACACATACGCATAACGCATAAGGCATAACGCATTACGCATAACTTATAACTCATAACTCATAACGAATAACGCATAACGCAAAATGAATAACGCATAAAGCATAACGCATAACCCATAACCCATAACGCACAACGCATAAGGCATAATGCACAACGCATAACGAATACCGCAAAACGCATAACGCATAACGCGTAACTCATAACGCATAACGCATAACGCATAACGCACACCGTATAACGCATAACGCATAACGCATAACGCATAAAGTATAACGCATAACGCATAACGCAAACTTATAACGCACAACGCATAGCGCATAACGCATAACGCATAACGCATAACGCATAACGCATAACGCATAACGCATAACGCATAACGCATAACGCATAACGCATAACGCATAACGCATAACGGATCACGCATAACGCACAACGCATAGCGCATAACGCATAACGCATAACGCATAACGCATAACGCATAACGCATAACGCATAACGCATAACGCATAACGCATACCGCATAACGCATAACGCATAACGCATAACGCATAACGCATAACGCATAACGCATAACGCATATCGCATAACACATACGCATAACGCATAAGGCATAACGCATTACGCATAACTTATAACTCATAACTCATAACGAATAACGCATAACGCAAAATGAATAACGCATAAAGCATAACGCATAACCCATAACCCATATCGCACAACGCATAAGGCATAATGCACAACGCATAACGAATACCGCAAAACGCATAACGCATAACGCATAACGCATAACGTATAACGCATAATGCATACCGTATAACGCATAACGCATAACGCATAACGCATAACGCATAACGCATAACGCATAACGCATAACGCATAACGCATAACGCATAACGCATAACGCATAACCATAACGCATAACGCATAACCCATAACGCATAACGCATAACGCATAACGTATAACGCATAACGCATACCGTATAACGCATAATGCATAACGCATAACGCATAACGCATAACGCATAACGCATAACGCATAACGCATAACGCATAACGCATAACGCATAACGTATAACGCATAACGCATACCGTATAACGCATAACGCATAACGCATAACGCATAACGCATAACGCATAACGCATAACGCATAACGCATAACGTATAACGCATAACGCATACCGTATAACGCATAACGCATAACGCATAACGCAAACGTATAGCGCACAACGCATAATGCATAAACCATAACCCTTACTTCATAACGCATAACGCATAATGCACAACGCATAACGAACACCGGAAAACCCATAACGCCTAACGCATAACGGATCACGAATAACGCATAAAGCATAACGCATAACGCATAACGCATAACGCATAACGCATAACGCATAACCATAACGCATAACGCATAACCCATAACGCATAACGCATAACGCATAACGTATAACGCATAACGCATACCGTATAACGCATAATGCATAACGCATAACGCATGACGCATAACGCATAACAAATAACGCATAACGTATAACGCATAACGCATACCGTATAACGCATAACGCATAACGCATAACGCAAACGTATAGCGCACAACGCATAATGCATAAACCATAACCCTTACTTCATAACGCATAACGCATAATGCACAACGCATAACGAACACCGGAAAACCCATAACGCCTAACGCATAACGGATCACGAATAACGCATAAAGCATAACGCATAACGCATAACGCATAACGCATAACGCATAACGTATAACGCATAACGCATACCGTATAACGCATAACGCATAACGCATAACGCAAACGTATAGCGCACAACGCATAATGCATAAACCATAACCCTTACTTCATAACGCAAAACGCATAACGTTAACGCATAACCCATAACGCATAAGGCTTGATGCATGACGCATATTGCATATCGCATAACGCATAAGGCTTGATGCATGACGCATATCGCATAACGCATAAGGCATAACGCATAATACATAACGTATAACGCATTATGCATAACGCATAACGCATAACGCATAACGCATAACGCATAACGCATAACGCATAACGCATATCGCATAACACATACGCATAACGCATAACGCATAACGCATAAAGCATAACGCATAACCCATAACCCTTAACGCATAACGCATAACGCATAATGCACAACGCTTAACGAATACCGCAAATCGCATAACGCCTAACGCATAACGGATCACGCATGACGCATAAAGCATAACGCATAACGCATAACGCATAACGCATAACGCATAACGCATAACGCATAACGCATAACGCATAACGCATAACGCATAACGCATAACGCATATCGCATAACGCATAAATCATAACCCATAACGCACAACGCATAAGGCATAATGCACAACGCAAAACGAATACCGCAAAACGCATAACGCATAACGCATAACGCATAACGCATAACGCATAACTCATAACGCATAACGCATAACGCACACCGTATAACGCATAACGCATAACGCATAACGCATAAAGCATAACGCATAACGCATACCGTATAACGCATAACGCATAACGCATAACGCAAACGTATAACGCACAACGCATAACGCATAACGCATAACATATAACGCATAACGCATAACGCATAACGCATAACGCATAACGCATAACGCATAACGCATAACGCATAAAGCATAACGCATAACGCATAACGCATAACGCATAACGCATAACGCATAACGCATAACGCATAACGCATATCGCATAACACATACGCATAACGCATAAGGCATAACGCATTACGCATAACTTATAACTCATAACTCATAACGAATAACGCATAACGCACAACGCATAAGGCATAATGCACAACGCAAAACGAATACCGCAAAACGCATAACGCATAACGCATAACGCATAACGCATAACGCATAACGCATAACTCATAACGCATAACGCATAACGCACACCGTATAACGCATAACGCATAACGCATAACGCATAAAGCATAACGCATAACGCATACCGTATAACGCATAACGCATAACGCATAACGCAAACGTATAATCCACA
This sequence comes from Lasioglossum morio, assembly GCA_916610235.2. Lineage (NCBI taxonomy): Eukaryota > Metazoa > Arthropoda > Insecta > Hymenoptera > Halictidae > Lasioglossum > Lasioglossum morio. The sequence goes on from CAKAJA020000347.1 coordinate 5,241,934, forward strand.
ACGCATAACGCATAACGCATAACATATAACGCATAACGCATAACGCATAACGCATAACGCATAACGCATAACGCATAAAGCATAACGCATAACACATAACGCATAACGCATAACGCATAACGCATAACCATAACGCATAACGCATAACCCATAACGCATAACGCATAACGCATAACGTATAACGCATAACGCATACCGTATAACGCATAATGCATAACGCATAAAGCATAACGCATAACGCATAACGCATAACGCATAACGCATAACGCATAACGCATAACGCATAACGCATATCGCATAACGCATAACGCATAACGCATAACGCATAACGCATAAAGCAAACGTATAACGCACAACGCATAACGCATAACGCATAACGCATAACGCATAACGCATAACGCATAATGCATAACGCATAAGGCATAACGCATTACGCATAACGCATAATGCACAACGCTTAACGAATACCGCAAATCGCATAACGCCTAACGCATAACGGATCACGCATGACGCATAAAGCATAACGCATAACGCATAACGCATAACGCATAACGCATAACGCATATCGCATAACGCATAAATCATAACCCATAACGCACAACGCATAAGGCATAATGCACAACGCATAACGAATACCGCAAAACGCATAACGCATAACGCATAACGCATAACGCATAACTCATAACGCATAACGCATAACGCACACCGTATAACGCATAACGCATAAAGCATAACGCATAACGCATAACGCATAACGCATAACGCATAACGCACAACGCATAACGCATAACGCATAACGCATAACATATAACGCATAACGCATAACGCATAACGCATAACGCATAACGCATAAAGCATAACGCATAACGCATAACGCATAACGCATAACGCATAACGCACAACGCATAACGCATAACTCATAACGCATAACGCATAAAGCATATCGCATAACGCATAACGCAAACGTATAACGCATAACGCATAAAGCATAACGCATAACGCATAACGCATAAAGCAAAACGCATAACGCATAACGCATAACGCATACCGTATAACGCATAACGCATAACGCATAACGCATAACGCAAAAGTATAACGCACAACGCATAACGCATAACGCATAACGAATAACATATAACGCATAACGCATAACGCATAACGCATAACGCATAACGCATAACGCATAACGCATAACGTATAACGCATAACGCATACCGTATAACGCAAAACGCATAACGCAAACGTATAACGCACAACGCATAACGCATAACGCATAACGCATAACGCATAACATATAACGCATAACGCATAACGCATAACGCACAACATATAACGCATATCGCATAACGCATAACGCATAACGCATAAAGCATAACGCATAACGCATAAAGCATAACGCATAACGCATAACGCAAACGTATAACGCGCAACGCATAACGCATAACGCATAACGCATAACGCATAACGTATAACGCATAACGCATAACGCATAAAGCAAACGTATAACGCACAACGCATAATGCATAACGCATAACCATAACGCATAACGCATAACCCATAACGCATAACGCATAACGCATAACGCGTAACGCATAACGCATAACGCATAAAGCATAACGCATAACGCATAACGCATAAAGCAAAACGCATAACGCATAACGCATATCGCATAACGCATAACGCATAACGCATAACGCATAACGCATAACGCATAACGTATAACGCATAACGCATACCGTATAACGCAAAACGCATAACGCAAACGTATAACGCACAACGCATAACGCATAACGCATAACGCATAACGCATAACATATAACGCATAACGCATAACGCATAACGCACAACATATAACGCATATCGCATAACGCATAACGCATAACGCATAAAACATAACGCATAACGCATAACGCATAACGCATAACGCATAACGCATAACGCATAAAGCATAACGCATAACGTATAACGCATAACGCATAACGCATAACGCATAAAGCAAACGTATAACGCACAACGCATAACGCATAACGCATAACGCATAACGCATAACGCATAATGCATAACGCATAAGGCATAACGCATTACGCATAACTTATAACTCATAACTCATAACGAATAACGCATAACGCAAAGTGAATAACGCATAAAGCATAACGCATAACCCATAACCCTTAACGCATAACGCATAACGCATAATGCACAACGCTTAACGAATACCGCAAATCGCATAACGCCTAACGCATAACGGATCACGCATGACGCATAAAGCATAACGCATAACGCATAACGCATAACGCATAACGCATAACGCATAACGCATAACGCAATTCGCATAACGCATAAATCATAACCCATAACGCACAACGCATAACCCATAATGCACAAAGCATAACGAATACCGCAAGACGCATAACGCATAACGCATAACGCATAACTCATAACGCATAACGCATAACGCACACCGTATAACGCATAACGCATAACGCATAACGCATAACGCATAACGCATAACGCATAACTCATAACGCATAACGCATAACGGATCACGCATAACGCATAACGCATAACACATAAAGCATAACGCATAACGCATAACGCATAACGCATAACGCATAACGCATAACGCATACCGTATAACGCATAACGCATAACGCATAACGCAAACGTATAACGCACAACGCATAACGCATAACGCATAACGCATAAATCATAACCCATAACGCACAACGCATAACGCATAATGCACAAAGCATAACGAATACCGCAAGACGCATATCGCATTACGCATAACGCATAACGCATAACGCATAACGCATAACGCATAACGCATACCGTATAACGCATGACGCATAACGCATAACGCAAACGTATAACGCACAACGCATAACGCATAACGCATAACGCATAACATATAACGCATAACGCATAACGCATAACGCATAACGCATAACGCATATCGCATAACGCATAACGCATAACGTATAACGTATAACGCATAACGCATAACGCATAACGCATAACGCATAACGCATAACCATAACGCATAACGCATAACCCATAACGCATAACGCATAACGCATAACGTATAACGCATAACGCATACCGTATAACGCATAATGCATAACGCATAACGCATAACGCATAACACATAACGCATTACGCATAACGTATAACGCATAACGCATACCGTATAACGCATAACGCATAACGCAAACGTATAGCGCACAACGCATAATGCATAAACCATAACCCTTACTTGATAACGCATAACGCATAATGCACAACGCATAACGAACACCGGAAAACCCATAACGCCTAACGCATAACGGATCACGAATAACGCATAAAGCATAACGCATAACGCATAACGCATAACGCATAACGCATAACGCATAACGCATAACGCATAACGCATAACGCATAACGCATAACGCATAACGCATAACGCATAACGCAAAACGCATAACGTTAACGCATAACCCATAACGCATACGGCTTGATGCATGACGCATATCGCATATCGCATAACGCATAAGGCTTGATGCATGACGCATATCGCATAACGCATAAGGCATAACGCATAATACGTAACGTATAACGCATTATGCATAACGCATAACGCATAACGCATAACGCATAACGCATAACGCATAACGCATAACGCATATCGCATAACACATACGCATAACGCATAACGCATAACGCATAAAGCATAACGCATAACCCATAACCCTTAACGCATAACGCATAACGCATAATGCACAACGCTTAACGAATACCGCAAATCGCATAACGCCTAACGCATAACGCATAACGTATAACGCATAACGCATACCGTATAACGCATAACGCATAACCATAACGCATAACGCATAACCCATAACGCATAACGCATAACGCATAACGTATAACGCATAACGCATACCGTATAACGCATAATGCATAACGCATAACGCATAACGCATAACGCATAACGCATAACGTATAACGCATAACGCATACCGTATAACGCATAACGCATAACGCATAACGCAAACGTATAGCGCACAACGCATAATGCATAAACCATAACCCTTACTTAATAACGCATAACGCATAATGCACAACGCATAACGAACACCGGAAAACCCATAACGCCTAACGCATAACGGATCACGAATAACGCATAAAGCATAACGCATAACGCATAACGCATAACGCATAACGCATAACGCATAACGCATAACGCATAACGCATAACGCATAACGCATAACGCATAACGCATAACGCATAACGCATAACGCATAACGCATAACGCATAACGCATAACGCATAACGCATAACGCATAACGCATAACGCATAACGCATAACGCATAACGCATAACGCAAAACGCATAACGTTAACGCATAACGCATAACGCATAAGGCTTGATGCATGACGCATATCGCATATCGCATAACGCATAAGGCTTGATGCATGACGCATATCGCATAACGCATAAGGCATAACGCATAATACATAACGTATAACGCATTATGCATAACGCATAACCCATAACGCATAACGCATAACGCAAACGTATAGCGCACAACGCATAATGCATAAACCATAACCCTTACTTAATAACGCATAACGCATAATGCACAACGCATAACGAACACCGGAAAACCCATAACGCCTAACGCATAACGGATCACGAATAACGCATAAAGCATAACGCATAACGCATAACGCATAACTCATAACGCATAACGCATAACCCATAACGCATAACGCATAACGCATAACGCATAACGCATAACGCATAACGCATAACGCATAACGCATAACGCATAACGCAAAACGCATAACGTTAACGCATAACCCATAACGCATAAGGCTTGATGCATGACGCATATCGCATATCGCATAACGCATAAGGCTTGATGCATGACGCATATCGCATAACGCATAAGGCATAACGCATAATACATAACGTATAACGCATTATGCATAACGCATAACGCATAACGCATAACGCATATCGCATAACACATACGCATAACGCATAACGCATAACGCATAACGCATAACCATAACGCATAACCCATAACGCATAACGCATAACGCATAACGCATAACGTATAACGCATAACGCATATCGCATAACACATACGCATATCGCATAAGGCATAACGCATTACGCATAACTTATAACTCATAACTCATAACGAATAACGCATAACGCAAAATGAATAACGCATAAAGCATAACGCATAACCCATAACCCATAACGCACAACGCATAAGGCATAATGCACAACGCATAACGAATACCGCAAAACGCATAACGCATAACGCGTAACTCATAACACATAACGCATAACGCATAACGCACACCGTATAACGCATAACGCATAACGCATAACGCATAATGCACAACGCATAACGAACACCGGAATAACGGATCACGAATAACGCATAAAGCATAACGCATAACGCATAACGCATAACGCATAACGCATAACGCATAACGCATAATGCAAACGTATAACGCCCAACGCATAAAGCATAACGAACAACCCATAACGCATAATCCATAACGCATAACGCATAACGCACAAAGTATAACGCATAACGCATAACGCATAACGCAAACTTATAACGCACAACGCCTAGCGCATAACGCATAACGCATAACGCATAACGCATAACGCATAACGCAAACGTATAGCGCACAACGCATAATGCATAAACCATAACCCTTACTTAATAACGCATAACGCATAATGCACAACGCATAACGAACACCGGCATAACGGATCACGAATAACGCATAAAGCATAACGCATAACGCATAACGCATAACGCATAACGCATAACGCATAACGCATAACGCATAACGCATAACGCATAACGCATAACGCATAACGCATAACGCATAACGCAAAACGCATAACGTTAACGCATAACCCATAACGCATAAGGCTTGATGCATGACGCATATCGCATATCGCATAACGCATAAGGCTTGATGCATGACGCATATCGCATAACGCATAAGGCATAACGCATAATACATAACGTATAACGCATTATGCATAACGCATAACGCATAACGCATAACGCATAACGCATATCGCATAACACATACGCATAACGCATAACGCATAACGCATAACGCATAACGCATAACCATAACGCATAACGCATAACCCATAACGCATAACGCATAACGCATAACGTATAACGCATAACGCATATCGCATAACACATACGCATATCGCATAAGGCATAACGCATTACGCATAACTTATAACTCATAACTCATAACGAATAACGCATAACGCAAAATGAATAACGCATAAAGCATAACGCATAACCCATAACCCATAACGCACAACGCATAAGGCATAATGCACAACGCATAACGAATACCGCAAAACGCATAACGCATAACGCGTAACGCATAACGCATAACGCATAATGCATAACGCATAACGCATAACGCATAACGCATAACGCAAAACGCATAACGTTAACGCATAACCCATAACGCATAAGGCTTGATGCATGACGCATATCGCATATCGCATAACGCATAAGGCTTGATGCATGACGCATATCGCATAACGCATAAGGCATAACGCATAATACATAACGTATAACGCATTATGCATAACGCATAACGCATAACGCATAACGCATATCGCATAACACATACGCATAACGCATAACGCATAACGCATAACGCATAACCATAACGCATAACCCATAACGCATAACGCATAACGCATAACGCATAACGTATAACGCATAACGCATATCGCATAACACATACGCATATCGCATAAGGCATAACGCATTACGCATAACTTATAACTCATAACTCATAACGAATAACGCATAACGCAAAATGAATAACGCATAAAGCATAACGCATAACCCATAACCCATAACGCACAACGCATAAGGCATAATGCACAACGCATAACGAATACCGCAAAACGCATAACGCATAACGCGTAACTCATAACACATAACGCATAACGCATAACGCACACCGTATAACGCATAACGCATAACGCATAACGCATAATGCACAACGCATAACGAACACCGGAATAACGGATCACGAATAACGCATAAAGCATAACGCATAACGCATAACGCATAACGCATAACGCATAACGCATAACGCATAATGCAAACGTATAACGCCCAACGCATAAAGCATAACGAACAACCCATAACGCATAATCCATAACGCATAACGCATAACGCACAAAGTATAACGCATAACGCATAACGCATAACGCAAACTTATAACGCACAACGCCTAGCGCATAACGCATAACGCATAACGCATAACGCATAACGCATAACGCATAACGCATAACGCAAACGTATAGCGCACAACGCATAATGCATAAACCATAACCCTTACTTAATAACGCATAACGCATAATGCACAACGCATAACGAACACCGGCATAACGGATCACGAATAACGCATAAAGCATAACGCATAACGCATAACGCATAACGCATAACGCATAACGCATAACGCATAACGCATAACGCATAACGCATAACGCATAACGCATAACGCATAACGCATAACGCAAAACGCATAACGTTAACGCATAACCCATAACGCATAAGGCTTGATGCATGACGCATATCGCATATCGCATAACGCATAAGGCTTGATGCATGACGCATATCGCATAACGCATAAGGCATAACGCATAATACATAACGTATAACGCATTATGCATAACGCATAACGCATAACGCATAACGCATAACGCATATCGCATAACACATACGCATAACGCATAACGCATAACGCATAACGCATAACGCATAACCATAACGCATAACGCATAACCCATAACGCATAACGCATAACGCATAACGTATAACGCATAACGCATATCGCATAACACATACGCATATCGCATAAGGCATAACGCATTACGCATAACTTATAACTCATAACTCATAACGAATAACGCATAACGCAAAATGAATAACGCATAAAGCATAACGCATAACCCATAACCCATAACGCACAACGCATAAGGCATAATGCACAACGCATAACGAATACCGCAAAACGCATAACGCATAACGCGTAACGCATAACGCATAACGCATAATGCAAACGTATAACACCCAACGCATAAAGCATAACGAACAACCCATAACGCATAATCCATAACGCATAACGCATAACGCATAAAGTATAACGCATAACGCATAACGCATAACGCAAACTTATAACGCACAACGCCTAGCGCATAACGCATAACGCATAACGCATAACGCATAACGCATAACGCATAACGCATAACGCATAACGCATAACGCATAACGCATAACGCATAACGCATAACGGATCACGCATAACGCACAACGCATAGCGCATAACGCATAACGCATAACGCATAACGCATAACGCATAACGCATAACGCATAACGCATAACGCATAACGCATAACGCATATCGCATAACGCATAAGGCTTGATGCATGACGCATATCGCATAACGCATAAGGCATAACGCATAATACATAACGTATAACGCATTATGCATAACGCATAACGCATAACGCATAACGCATATCGCATAACACATACGCATAACGCATAACGCATAACGCATAACGCATAACGCATAACCATAACGCATAACGCATAACCCATAACGCATAACGCATAACGCATAACGTATAACGCATAACGCATACCGTATAACGCATAATGCATAACGCATAAAGCATAACGCATAACGCATAACGCATAACGCATAACACATACGCATAACGCATAACGCATAACGCATAACGCATAACGCATAACCATAACGCATAACGCATAACCCATAACGCATAACGCATAACGCATAACGTATAACGCATAACGCATACCGTATAACGCATAATGCATAACGCATAAAGCATAACGCATAACGCATAACGCATAACGCATAACGCATAACGCATAACGCATAACGCATAACGCATAACGAATAACGCATAACGCATAACGCATAACGCATAACGCATAACGCATAACGCATAACGCATAACGCATAACGCATAAAGCATAACGCATAACGCATAACGCATAACGCATAACGCATAACGCATAACGCACAACGCATAACGCATAACTCATAACGCATAACGCATAAAGCATATCGCATAACGCATAACGCAAACGTATAACGCATAACGCATAAAGCATAACGCATAACGCATAACGCATAAAGCAAAACGCATAACGCATAACGCATAACGCATACCGTATAACGCATAACGCATAACGCATAACGCATAACGCAAAAGTATAACGCACAACGCATAACGCATAACGCATAACGAATAACATATAACGCATAACGCATAACGCATAACGCATAACGCATAACGCATAACGCATAACGTATAACGCATAACGCATACCGTATAACGCAAACGTATAACGCACAACGCATAACGCATAACGCATAACGCATAACGCATAACATATAACGCATAACGCATAACGCATAACGCACAACATATAACGCATATCGCATAACGCATAACGCATAACGCATAAAGCATAACGCATAACGCATAACGCATAACGCATAACGCATAACGCATAACGCATAAAGCATAACGCATAACGCATAACGCAAACGTATAACGCGCAACGCATAACGCATAACGCATAACGCATAACGCATAACGTATAACGCATAACGCATAACGCATAAAGCAAACGTATAACGCACAACGCATAATGCATAACGCATAACCATAACGCATAACGCATAACCCATAACGCATAACGCATAACGCATAACGCGTAACGCATAACGCATAACGCATAAAGCATAACGCATAACGCATAACGCATAAAGCAAAACGCATAACGCATAACGCATAACGCATAACGCATAACGCATAACGCATAACGCATAACGCATAACGCATAACGTATAACGCATAACGCATACCGTATAACGCAAAACGCATAACGCAAACGTATAACGCACAACGCATAACGCATAACGCATAACGCATAACGCATAACATATAACGCATAACGCATAACGCATAACGCACAACATATAACGCATATCGCATAACGCATAACGCATAACGCATAAAACATAACGCATAACGCATAACGCATAACGCATAACGCATAACGCATAACGCATAACGCATAAAGCATAACGCATAACGTATAACGCATAACGCATAACGCATAACGCATAAAGCAAACGTATAACGCACAACGCATAACGCATAACGCATAACGCATAACGCATAACGCATAACGCATAATGCATAACGCATAAGGCATAACGCATTACGCATAACTTATAACTCATAACTCATAACGAATAACGCATAACGCAAAGTGAATAACGCATAAAGCATAACGCATAACCCATAACCCTTAACGCATAACGCATAACGCATAATGCACAACGCTTAACGAATACCGCAAATCGCATAACGCCTAACGCATAACGGATCACGCATGACGCATAAAGCATAACGCATAACGCATAACGCATAACGCATAACGCATAACGCATAACGCAATTCGCATAACGCATAAATCATAACCCATAACGCACAACGCATAACCCATAATGCACAAAGCATAACGAATACCGCAAGACGCATAACGCATAACGCATAACGCATAACTCATAACGCATAACGCATAACGCACACCGTATAACGCATAACGCATAACGCATAACGCATAACGCATAACGCATAACGCATAACGCATAACGCATAACGCATAACGGATCACGCATAACGCATAACGCATAACACATAAAGCATAACGCATAACGCATAACGCATAACGCATAACGCATAACGCATAACGCATACCGTATAACGCATAACGCATAACGCATAACGCAAACGTATAACGCACAACGCATAACGCATAACGCATAACGCATAAATCATAACCCATAACGCACAACGCATAACGCATAATGCACAAAGCATAACGAATACCGCAAGACGCATATCGCATAACGTATAACGCATAACGCATAACGCATAACGCATAACGCATAACGCATAACGCATACCGTATAACGCATGACGCATAACGCATAACGCAAACGTATAACGCACAACGCATAACGCATAACGCATAACGCATAACATATAACGCATAACGCATAACGCATAACGCATAACGCATAACGCATATCGCATAACGCATAACGCATAACGTATAACGTATAACGCATAACGCATAACGCATAACGCATAACGCATAACGCATAACCATAACGCATAACGCATAACCCATAACGCATAACGCATAACGCATAACGTATAACGCATAACGCATACCGTATAACGCATAATGCATAACGCATAACGCATAACGCATAACACATAACGCATTACGCATAACGTATAACGCATAACGCATACCGTATAACGCATAACGCATAACGCAAACGTATAGCGCACAACGCATAATGCATAAACCATAACCCTTACTTGATAACGCATAACGCATAATGCACAACGCATAACGAACACCGGAAAACCCATAACGCCTAACGCATAACGGATCACGAATAACGCATAAAGCATAACGCATAACGCATAACGCATAACGCATAACGCATAACGCATAACGCATAACGCATAACGCATAACGCATAACGCATAACGCATAACGCATAACGCATAACGCATAACGCATAACGCATAACGCAAAACGCATAACGTTAACGCATAACCCATAACGCATACGGCTTGATGCATGACGCATATCGCATATCGCATAACGCATAAGGCTTGATGCATGACGCATATCGCATAACGCATAAGGCATAACGCATAATACGTAACGTATAACGCATTATGCATAACGCATAACGCATAACGCATAACGCATAACGCATAACGCATAACGCATAACGCATAACGCATATCGCATAACACATACGCATAACGCATAACGCATAACGCATAAAGCATAACGCATAACCCATAACCCTTAACGCATAACGCATAACGCATAATGCACAACGCTTAACGAATACCGCAAATCGCATAACGCCTAACGCATAACGCATAACGTATAACGCATAACGCATACCGTATAACGCATAACGCATAACCATAACGCATTACGCATAACCCATAACGCATAACGCATAACGCATAACGCATAACGTATAACGCATAACGCATACCGTATAACGCATAATGCATAACGCATAACGCATAACGCATAACGCATAACGCATAACGTATAACGCATAACGCATACCGTATAACGCATAACGCATAACGCATAACGCAAACGTATAGCGCACAACGCATAATGCATAAACCATAACCCTTACTTAATAACGCATAACGCATAATGCACAACGCATAACGAACACCGGAAAACCCATAACGCCTAACGCATAACGGATCACGAATAACGCATAAAGCATAACGCATAACGCATAACGCATAACGCATAACGCATAACGCATAACGCATAACGCATAACGCATAACGCATAACGCATAACGCATAACGCATAACGCATAACGCATAACGCATAACGCATAACGCATAACGCATAACGCAAAACGCATAACGTTAACGCATAACGCATAACGCATAAGGCTTGATGCATGACGCATATCGCATATCGCATAACGCATAAGGCTTGATGCATGACGCATATCGCATAACGCATAAGGCATAACGCATAATACATAACGTATAACGCATTATGCATAACGCATAACCCATAACGCATAACGCATAACGCAAACGTATAGCGCACAACGCATAATGCATAAACCATAACCCTTACTTAATAACGCATAACGCATAATGCACAACGCATAACGAACACCGGAAAACCCATAACGCCTAACGCATAACGGATCACGAATAACGCATAAAGCATAACGCATAACGCATAACGCATAACTCATAACGCATAACGCATAACCCATAACGCATAACGCATAACGCATAACGCATAACGCATAACGCATAACGCATAACGCATAACGCATAACGCATAACGCATAACGCAAAACGCATAACGTTAACGCATAACCCATAACGCATAAGGCTTGATGCATGACGCATATCGCATATCGCATAACGCATAAGGCTTGATGCATGACGCATATCGCATAACGCATAAGGCATAACGCATAATACATAACGTATAACGCATTATGCATAACGCATACCGCATAACGCATAACGCATATCGCATAACACATACGCATAACGCATAACGCATAACGCATAACGCATAACCATAACGCATAACCCATAACGCATAACGCATAACGCATAACGCATAACGTATAACGCATAACGCATATCGCATAACACATACGCATATCGCATAAGGCATAACGCATTACGCATAACTTATAACTCATAACTCATAACGAATAACGCATAACGCAAAATGAATAACGCATAAAGCATAACGCATAACCCATAACCCATAACGCACAACGCATAAGGCATAATGCACAACGCATAACGAATACCGCATAACGCATAACGCATAACGCGTAACTCATAACACATAACGCATAACGCATAACGCACACCGTATAACGCATAACGCATAACGCATAACGCATAATGCACAACGCATAACGAACACCGGAATAACGGATCACGAATAACGCATAAAGCATAACGCATAACGCATAACGCATAACGCATAACGCATAACGCATAATGCAAACGTATAACGCCCAACGCATAAAGCATAACGAACAACCCATAACGCATAATCCATAACGCATAACGCATAACGCACAAAGTATAACGCATAACGCATAACGCATAACGCAAACTTATAACGCACAACGCCTAGCGCATAACGCATAACGCATAACGCATAACGCATAACGCATAACGCATAACGCAAACGTATAGCGCACAACGCATAATGCATAAACCATAACCCTTACTTAATAACGCATAACGCATAATGCACAACGCATAACGAACACCGGCATAACGGATCACGAATAACGCATAAAGCATAACGCATAACGCATAACGCATAACGCATAACGCATAACGCATAACGCATAACGCATAACGCATAACGCATAACGCATAACGCATAACGCATAACGCATAACGCATAACGCAAAACGCATAACGTTAACGCATAACCCATAACGCATAAGGCTTGATGCATGACGCATATCGCATATCGCATAACGCATAAGGCTTGATGCATGACGCATATCGCATAACGCATAAGGCATAACGCATAATACATAACGTATAACGCATTATGCATAACGCATAACGCATAACGCATAACGCATATCGCATAACACATACGCATAACGCATAACGCATAACGCATAACGCATAACGCATAACCATAACGCATAACGCATAACCCATAACGCATAACGCATAACGCATAACGTATAACGCATAACGCATATCGCATAACACATACGCATATCGCATAAGGCATAACGCATTACGCATAACTTATAACTCATAACTCATAACGAATAACGCATAACGCAAAATGAATAACGCATAAAGCATAACGCATAACCCATAACCCATAACGCACAACGCATAAGGCATAATGCACAACGCATAACGAATACCGCAAAACGCATAACGCATAACGCGTAACGCATAACGCATAACGCATAATGCAAACGTATAACACCCAACGCATAAAGCATAACGAACAACCCATAACGCATAATCCATAACGCATAACGCATAACGCATAAAGTATAACGCATAACGCATAACGCATAACGCAAACTTATAACGCACAACGCCTAGCGCATAACGCATAACGCATAACGCATAACGCATAACGCATAACGCATAACGCATAACGCATAACGCATAACGCATAACGCATAACGCATAACGCATAACGGATCACGCATAACGCACAACGCATAGCGCATAACGCATAACGCATAACGCATAACGCATATCGCATAAGGCATAACGCATTACGCATAACTTATAACTCATAACTCATAACGAATAACGCATAACGCAAAATGAATAACGCATAACGCATAACGCATATCGCATAACACATACGCATAACGCATAACGCATAACGCATAACGCATAACGCATAACCATAACGCATAACGCATAACCCATAACGCATAACGCATAACGCATAACGTATAACGCATAACGCATATCGCATAACACATACGCATATCGCATAAGGCATAACGCATTACGCATAACTTATAACTCATAACTCATAACGAATAACGCATAACGCAAAATGAATAACGCATAAAGCATAACGCATAACCCATAACCCATAACGCACAACGCATAAGGCATAATGCACAACGCATAACGAATACCGCAAAACGCATAACGCATAACGCGTAACGCATAACGCATAACGCATAATGCAAACGTATAACACCCAACGCATAAAGCATAACGAACAACCCATAACGCATAATCCATAACGCATAACGCATAACGCATAAAGTATAACGCATAACGCATAACGCATAACGCAAACTTATAACGCACAACGCCTAGCGCATAACGCATAACGCATAACGCATAACGCATAACGCATAACGCATAACGCATAACGCATAACGCATAACGCATAACGCATAACGGATCACGCATAACGCACAACGCATAGCGCATAACGCATAACGCATAACGCATAACGCATAACGCATAACGCATAACGCATAACGCATAACGCATAACGCATAACGCATAACGCATATCGCATAACGCATAACGCATAACGCATACGCATAACGCATAAGGCATAACGCATTACGCATAACTTATAACTAATTACTCATAACGAATAACGCATAACGCAAAATGAATATCGCATAAAGCATAACGCATAACGCATAACGCATAACGCATAACGCATAACGCATAACACATACGCATAACGCATAAGGCATAACGCATTACGCATAACTTATAACTCATAACTCATAACGAATAACGCATAACGCAAAATGAATAACGCATAAAGCATAACGCATAACCCATAACCCATAACGCACAACGCATAAGGCATAATGCACAACGCATAACGAATACCGCAAAACGCATAACGCATAACGCGTAACTCATAACACATAACGCATAACGCATAACGCACACCGTATAACGCATAACGCATAACGCATAACGCATAAAGCATAACGCATAACGCATAACGCATAACGCATAATGCAAACGTATAACGCCCAACGCATAAAGCATAACGAACAACCCATAACGCATAATCCATAACGCATAACGCATAACGCATAACGCATAAAGTATAACGCATAACGCATAACGCATAACGCATACTTATAACGCACAACGCCTAGCGCATAACGCATAACGCATAACGCATAACGCATAACGCATAACGCATAACGCATAACGGATCACACATAACGCACAACGCATAGCGCATAACGCATAACGCATAACGCATAACGCATAACGCATAACGCATAACGCAAAATGAATAACGCATAAAGCATAACGCATAACGCATATCGCATAACACATACGCATAACGCATAAGGCATAACGCATTACGCATAACTTATAACTCATAACTCATAACGAATAACGCATAACGCAAAATGAATAACGCATAAAGCATAACGCACAACCCATAACCCATAACGCACAACGCATAAGGCATAATGCACAACGCATAACGAATACCGCAAAACGCATAACGCATAACGCAAACGTATAACGCCCAACGCATAACGCATAACGAACAACGCATAACGCACAACGCATAACGCATAACGCATAACGCATAACGCATAACGCATAACGCATAACGCATAACGCATAACGCATAACGCATAACGCATAACGCATAACGCATAACGCATATCGCATAACACATACGCATAACGCATAAGATATAACCCATTACGCATAACTTATAACTCATAACTCATAACGAATAACGCATAACGCAAAATGAATAACGCATAAAGCATAACGCAAAACCCATAAACCATAACGCACAACGCATAAGGCATAATGCACAACGCATAACGAATACCGCAAAACGCATAACGCATAACGCATAACGCATAACGCATAACGCATAACGCGTAACTCATAACGCATAACGCATAACGCATAACGCACACCGTATAATGCATAACGCATAACGCATAACGCAAACGTATAGCGCACAACGCATAACGCATAACGCATAACGCATAACGCATAACGCATAACGCAAAACGCATAACGTTAACGCATAACCCATAACGCATAAGGCTTGATGCATGACGCATATCGCATATCGCATAACGCATAAGGCTTGATGCATGACGCATATCGCATAACGCATAAGGCATAACGCATAATACATAACGTATAACGCATTATGCATAACGCATAACGCATAACGCATATCGCATAACACATACGCATAACGCATAACGCATAACGCATAAAGCATAACCAATAACCATAACGCATAACGCATAACCCATAACGCATAACGCATAACGCATAACGTATAACGCATAACGCATATCGCATAACACATACGCATATCGCATAAGGCATAACGCATTACGCATAACTTATAACTCATAACTCATAACGAATAACGCATAACGCAAAATGAATAACGCATAAAGCATAACGCATAACCCATAACCCATAACGCACAACGCATAAGGCATAATGCACAACGCATAACGAATACCGCAAAACGCATAACGCATAACACGTAACTCATAACACATAACGCATAACGCATAACGCACACCGTATAACGCATAACGCATAACGCATAACGCATAAAGCATAACCCATAACGCATAACGCATAATGCAAACGTATAACGCCCAACGCATAAAGCATAACGAACAACCCATAACGCATAATCCATAACGCATAACGCATAACGCATAACGCATAAAGTATAACGCATAACGCATAACGCATAACGCAAACTTATAACGCACAACGCATAGCGCACAACGCATAGCGCATAACGCATAACGCATAACGCATAACGCATAACGCATAACGCATAACGCATAACGGATCACGCATAACGCACAACGCATAGCGCATAACGCATAACGCATAACGCATAACGCATAACGCATAACGCATAACGCATAACGCATAACGCATAACGCATAACGCATAACGCATAACGCATAACGCATAACGCATAACGCATAACGCATAACGCATAACGCATAACGCATAACGCATAACGCATAACGCATAACGCATAACGCATATCGCATAACACATACGCATAACGCATAAGGCATAACGCATTACGCATAACTTATAACTCATAACTCATAACGAATAACGCATAACGCAAAATGAATAACGCATAAAGCATAACGCACAACCCATAACCCATAACGCACAACGCATAAGGCATAATGCACAACGCATAACGAATACCGCAAAACGCATAACGCATAACGCATAACGCATAACGCGTAACTCATAACGCATAACGCATAACGCATAACGCACACCGTATAACGCATAACGCATAACGCATAACGCATAACGCATACCGTATAACGCATAACGCATAACGCATAACGCATAACGCATAACGCATAACGCATAACGCCAAACGCATAACGTTAACGCACAACCCATAACGCATAAGGCTTGATGCATGACGCATATCACATATCGCATAACGCATAAGGCTTGATGCATGACGCATATCGCATAACGCATAAGGCATAACGCAAAATACATAACGTATAACGCATTATGCAGAACGCATAACGCATAACGCATAACGCATAACGCATATCGCATAACACATACGCATAACGCATAAGGCATAACGCATAATGCAAACGTATAACGCCCAACGCATAAAGCATAACGAACAACCCATAACGCATAATCCATAACGCATAACGCATAACGCATAACGCATAAAGTATAACGCATAACGCATAACGCATAACGCAAACTTATAACGCACAACGCATAGCGCATAACGCATAACGCATAACCCATAACGCATAACGCATAACGCATAACGCATAACGCATAACGCATAACGCATAACGCATAACGCATAACGCATAACGCATAACGGATCACGCATAACGCACAACGCATAGCGCATAACGCATAACGCATAACGCATAACGCATAACGCATAACGCATAACGCATAACGCATAACGCATAACGCATAACGCATAACGCATAACGCATAACGCATAACGCATAACGCATAACGCATAACGCATAACGCATAACGCATAACGCATAACGCATAACGCATAACGCATAACGCATAACGCATAACGCATAACGCATAACGCATACGCATAACGCATAAGGCATAACGCATTACGCATAACTTATAACTAATTACTCATAACGAATAACGCATAACGCAAAATGAATATCGCATAAAGCATAACGCATAACGCATAACGCATAACGCATAACGCATAACGCATAACACATACGCATAACGCATAAGGCATAACGCATTACGCATAACTTATAACTCATAACTCATAACGAATAACGCATAACGCAAAATGAATAACGCATAAAGCATAACGCATAACCCATAACCCATAACGCACAACGCATAAGGCATAATGCACAACGCATAACGAATACCGCAAAACGCATAACGCATAACGCGTAACTCATAACACATAACGCATAACGCATAACGCACACCGTATAACGCATAACGCATAACGCATAACGCATAAAGCATAACGCATAACGCATAACGCATAACGCATAATGCAAACGTATAACGCCCAACGCATAAAGCATAACGAACAACCCATAACGCATAATCCATAACGCATAACGCATAACGCATAACGCATAAAGTATAACGCATAACGCATAACGCATAACGCATACTTATAACGCACAACGCCTAGCGCATAACGCATAACGCATAACGCATAACGCATAACGCATAACGCATAACGGATCACACATAACGCACAACGCATAGCGCATAACGCATAACGCATAACGCATAACGCATAACGCATAACGCATAACGCAAAATGAATAACGCATAAAGCATAACGCATAACGCATATCGCATAACACATACGCATAACGCATAAGGCATAACGCATTACGCATAACTTATAACTCATAACTCATAACGAATAACGCATAACGCAAAATGAATAACGCATAAAGCATAACGCACAACCCATAACCCATAACGCACAACGCATAAGGCATAATGCACAACGCATAACGAATACCGCAAAACGCATAACGCATAACGCAAACGTATAACGCCCAACGCATAACGCATAACGAACAACGCATAACGCACAACGCATAACGCATAACGCATAACGCATAATACATAACCCATAACGCATAACGCATAACGCATAACGCATAAAGCATAACGCATAACGCATAACGCATAACGCAAACGTATAACGCCCAACGCATAACGCATAACGAACAACGCATAACGCACAACGCATAACGCATAACGCATAACGCATAATACATAACCCATAACGCATAACGCATAACGCAAAACGCATAACGCATAACGCATAACGCATAACTCAAACCGTATAACGCATAACGCATAACTCAAACCGTATAACGCATAACGCATAACGCATAACGCATAACGCATAACGCATAACTCATAACGCATAACACATGGCGCATAACGCAAAATGCATAACGCATAACGCATAACGCATAAAGCATAACGCATAACGCATAACGCATAACGCATAACCCATAACGCATAACGCATAACGCATAACGCATAACTTATTACTCATAACGCATAACGCATGGCGCATAACGCAAAATGCATAACGCATAACGCATAACTCATAACGCATAACGCATAACGCATAACCCATAAATTATAACTCATAACGCATAACGCATAACGCATAACGCATAACGCATAACTCATAACGCATAACGCATGGCGCATAACGCATAACGCATAACGCATAACTCATACCGAATAACGCATAACGCATAACGCATAACGCATAACGCATAACGCATAACGCATAACGCATAACGCATAACGCATAACGCATAACGCATAACGCAAACGTATAACGCCCAACGCATAACGCATAACGAACAACGCATAACGCATAACGCATAACGCATAACGCATAAAATATAACCCATAACGCATGGCGCATAACGCAAAATGCATAACGCATAACGCATAACGCATAAAGCATAACGCATAACGCATAACGCATAACGCATAACGCACAACGGATAACGCATAACGCATAACGCATAACGCATAACTCATACCGTATAACGCATAACGCATAACGCATAAAGCATAACGCATAACGCATAACGCATAACGCATAACGCATAACGCATAACGCATAACGCATAACGCATAACGCATAACGCATAACGCATAACGCATAACGCATAACGCATAACGCATAACGCATAACGCATAACGCATAACGCATAACGCATAACGCATAACGCATAACGCATAACGCATAACGCATAACGCATAACGCATAACGCATAACGCATAACGCATAACCCATAACGCATAACGCATACCGCATAACGCATAACGCATAACGCATAACGCATAACGCATAACGCATAACGCATAATGTATAACGCATAACGCATAACTCAAACCGTATAACGCATAACGCATAACACATAACGCATAACCCATAACGCATAACGCGTAACGCATAACGCATAACGCATAACGCATAACGCATAACGCATAACGCAAAAAGCATAACGCATAACGCATAACGCATAACGCATAACTCATAACGCATAACGCATGGCGCATAACGCAAAATGCATAACGCATAACGCATAACGCATAACGCATAACGCATAACGCATAACTCAAACCGTATAACGCATAACGCACAACGCATAACGCAAACGTATAACGCCCAACGCATAACGCATAACGAACAACGCATAACGCATAACGCATAACGCATAACGCATAACGCATAACGCATAACGCATAAAACATAACCCATAACGCATAACACATAACGCATAACGCAAAACGCATAACGCATAACGCATAAAGCCTAACGCATAACGCATAAAGCATAACGCACAACGCACAACGCACAACACAGAACACATAACGCATAACGCACAACGCATAACGCATAACGCATAACGCATAACGCATAACTCATACCGTATAACGCATAACGCATAACGCATAAAGCATAACGCATAACGCATAACGCAAACGTATTACGCCCAACGCATAACGCATAACGCATAACGCATAACGCATAACGCATACCGCATAACGCATAACGGATAACGCATAACGCATAACTCATAACGCATAACGCATGGCGCATAACGTAAAATGCATAACGCATAACGCATAACGCATAACGCATAAAGCATAACGCATAACGCATAACGCATAACGCAAACGTATAACGCCCAACGCATAACGCATAACGAACAACGCATAACGCACAACGCATAACGCATAACGCATAACGCATAATACATAACCCATAACGCATAACGCATAACGCAAAACGCATAACGCATAACGCATAACGCATAACGCATAACTCAAACCGTATAACGCATAACGCATAACTCAAACCGTATAACGCATAACGCATAACGCATAACGCATAACGCATAACGCATAACTCATAACGCATAACGCATGGCGCATAACGCAAAATGCATAACGCATAACGCATAACGCATAAAGCATCACGCATAACGCATAACGCATAACGCATAACCCATAACGCATAACGCATAACGCATAACGCATAACTTATTACTCATAACGCATAACGCATGGCGCATAACGCAAAATGCATAACGCATAACGCATAACTCATAACGCATAACGCATAACGCATAACCCATAAATTATAACTCATAACGCATAACGCATAACGCATAACGCATAACGCATAACGCATAACTCATAACGCATAACGCATAACGCATAACTCATACCGTATAACGCATAACGCATAACGCATAACGCATAACGCATAACGCATAACGCATAACGCATAACGCATAACGCATAACGCATAACGCATAACGCAAACGTATAACGCCCAACGCATAACGCATAACGAACAACGCATAACGCATAACGCATAACGCATAACGCATAAAACATAACCCATAACGCATGGCGCATAACGAAAATGCATAACGCATAACGCATAACGCATAACGCATAACGCATAACGCATAACGCATAACGCATAACGCACAACGCATGACGCATAACGCATAACGCATAACGCATAACTCATACCGTATAACGCATAACGCATAACGCATAAAGCATAACGCATAACGCATAACGCATAACGCATAACGCATAACGCATAACGCATAACGCATAACGCATAACGCATAACGCATAACGCATAACGCATAACGCATAACGCATAACGCATAACGCATAACGCATAACGCATAACGCATAACGCATAACGCATAACGCATAACGCATAACGCATAACGCATAACCCATAACGCATAACGCATAACGCATAACGCATAACGCATAACGCATAACGCATAACGCATAACGCATAACGCATAACGTATAACGCATAACGCATAACTCAAACCGTATAACGCATAACGCATAACGCATAACGCATAACCCATAACGCATAACGCGTAACGCATAACGCATAACGCATAACGCATAACGCATAACGCATAACGCTTAACGCAAAAAGCATAACGCATAACGCATAACGCATAACGCATAACTCATAACGCATAACGCATGGCGCATAACGCAAAATGCATAACGCATAACGCATAACGCATAAAGCATAACGCATAACGCATAACGCATAACGCATAACGCATAACGCATAACGCATAACGCATAACGCATAACGCATAACGCATAACGCATAACGCATAACGCATAACGCATAACGCATAACGCATAAAACATAACCCATAACGCATAACGCATAACGCATAACGCATAACTTATTACTCATAACGCATAACGCATGGCGCATAACGCAAAATGCATAACGCATAACTCATAACGCATAACGCATAACTCATAACGCATAACGCATAACGCATAACGCATAACGCATAACTCATAACGCATAACGCATAACGCATAACGCATAACGCATAACGCATAACGCATAACTCATACCGTATAACGCATAACGCATAACGCATAACGCATAACGCATAAACCAATAACGTATAACGCATAACGCATAACTCAAACCGTATAACGCATAACGCATAACTCAAACCGTATAACGCATAACGCATAACTCAAACCGTATAACGCATAACGCATAACGCATAACGCATAACGCATAACTCATAACGCATAACGCATGGCGCATAACGGAAAATGCATAACGCATAACGCATAACGCATAATGCATAACGCATAACGCATAACGCATAACGCATAACGCAAACGTATAACGCCCAACGCATAACGCATAACGAACAACGCATAACGCATAACGCATAACGCATAACGCATAACGCATAACGCATAAAACATAACCCATAACGCATGGCGCATAACGCAAAATGCATAACGCATAACGCATAACGCATAAAGCATAACGCATAACGCATAACGCATAACGCACAACGCATAACGCATAATGCATAACGCATAACGCATAACTCATACCGTATAACGCATAACGCATAACGCATAACGCATAACGCATAACGCATAACGCATAACGCATAACGCATAACGCATAACGCATAACGCATAACGCATAACGCATAACGCATAACGCATAACGCATAACGCATAACGCATAACGCATAACGCATAACGCATAACGCATAACGCATAACGCATAACGCATAACGCATAACGCATAACGCATAACGCATAACGCATAACGCATAACGCATAACGCATAACGCATAACGCATAACGCATAACGCATAACGCATAACGTATAACGCATAACTCAAACCGTATAACGCATAACGCATAACGCATAACGCATAACGCATAACGCATAACGCATAACGCATAACGCATAACGCATAACGCATAACGCATAACGCATAACGCATAACGCATAACGCATAACGCATAACGCATAACTCATAACGCATAACGCATAACGCATAACGCATAAATTATATCTCATAACTCATAACGCATAACGCATGGCGCATAACGCAAAATGCATAACGCATAACGCATAACGCATAAAGCATAACGCATAACGCATAACGCATAACGCACAACGCATAACGCATAACGCATAACGCATAACGCATAACGCATAACTCATACCGTATAACGCATAACGCATATCGCATAACGCATA
This sequence comes from Lasioglossum morio, assembly GCA_916610235.2. Classification (NCBI taxonomy): domain Eukaryota; kingdom Metazoa; phylum Arthropoda; class Insecta; order Hymenoptera; family Halictidae; genus Lasioglossum; species Lasioglossum morio. Next base: position 5,267,346 of record CAKAJA020000347.1, read on the forward strand.
ACGCATAACGCATAACGCATAACGCATAACGCATAACGCATAACGCATAACTCATAACGCATAACGCATAACGCATAACGCATAACGCATAAAACATAACCCATAACGCATAATGCATAACGCATAACGCATAACGCATAACTCATAACGCATAACGCATGGCGCATAACGCAAAATGCATAACGCATAATGTATAAAACATAACGCATAACGCATAACGCAAACGTATAACGCCCAACGCATAACGCATAAAGAACAACGCATAACGCATAACGCATAACGCATAACGCATAACGCATAACGCATAACGCATAACGCATAACGCATAACGCATAACGCATAACGCATAACGCATAACGCATAACGCATAACGCATAACGCATAACGCATAACCCATAACGCATAACGCATAACGCATAACGCATAACGCATAACGCATAACGCATAACGCATAACGCATAACGCATAACGTATAACGCATAACTCAAACCGTATAACGCATAACGCATAACGCATAACGCATAACGCATAACGCATAACGCATAACGCATAACGCATAACGCATAACGCATAACTCATACCGTATAACGCATAACGCATAACGCATAACGCATAACGCATAACGGATAACGCATAACGCATGGCGCATAACGCAAAATGCATAACGCATAACTCATAACGCATAACGCATAACGCATAACGCATAAATTATAACTCATAACGCATAACGCATAACGCATAACGCATAACGCATAACTCATAACGCATAACGCATGGCGCATAACGCATAACGCATAACGCATAACGCATAACTCATACCGTATAACGCATAACGCATAACGCATAACGCATAACGCATAACGCATAACGCATGGCGCATAACGCAAAATGCATAACGCATAACGCATAACTCATAACGCATAACGCATAACGCATAACGCATAAATTATAACTCATAACGCATAACGCATAACGCATAACGCATAACGCATAACGCATAACTCATAACGCATAACGCATGGCGCATAACGCATAACGCATAACGCATAACGCATAACTCATACCGTATAACGCATAACGCATAACGCATAACGCATAAACCAATAACGTATAACGCATAACGCATAACTCAAACCGTATAACGCATAACGCATAACGCATAACGCATAACGCATAACGCATAACGCATAACTCATAACGCATAACGCATGGCGCATAACGCAAAATGCATAACGCATAATGCATAACGCATAACGCATAACGCAAACGTATAACGCCCAACGCATAACGCATAACGAACAACGCATAACGCATAACGCATAACGCATAACGCATAACGCATAAAACATAACCCATAACGCATGGCGCATAACGCAAAATGCATAACGCATAACGCATAACGCATAACGCATAACGCATAACGCATAACTCATACCGTATAACGCATAACGCATAACGCATAACTCATAACGCATAACGCATAACGCATAACGCATAAATTATAACTCATAACGCATAACGCATAACGCATAACGCATAACTCATAACGCATAACGCATGGCGCATAACGCATAACGCATAACGCATAACGCATAACTCATACCGTATAACGCATAACGCATAACGCATAACGCATAACGCATAACGCATAAACCAATAACGTATAACGCATAACGCATAACTCAAACCGTATAACGCATAACGCATAACTCAAACCGTATAACGCATAACGCATAACGCATAACGCATAACGCATAACGCATAACTCATAACGCATAACGCATGGCGCATAACGCAAAATGCATAACGCATAACGCATAACGCATAAAGCATAACGCATAACGCATAACGCATAACGCACAACGCATAACGCATAACGCATAACGCATAACGCATAACGCATAACTCATACCGTATAACGCATAACGCATAACGCATAACGCATAACGCATAACGCATAACGCATAACGCATAACGCATAACGCATAACGCATAACGCATAACGCATAACGCATAACGCATAACGCATAACGCATAACGCATAACGCATAACGCATAACGCATAACGCATAACGCAAACGTATAACGCCCAACGCATAACGCATAACGAACAACGCATAACGCATAACGCATAACGCATAACGCATAACGCATAAAACATAACCCATAACGCATAATGCATAACGCATAACGCATAACGCATAACTCATAACGCATAACGCATGGCGCATAACGCAAAATGCATAACGCATAATGCATAAAACATAACGCATAACGCATAACGCAAACGTATAACGCCCAACGCATAACGCATAAAGAACAACGCATAACGCATATCGCATAACGCCCAACGCATAACGCATAACGCATAACGCATAACGCATAACGCATAACGCATAACGCATAACGCATAACGCATAACGCATAACCCATAACGCATAACGCATAACGCATAACGCACAACGCATAACGCATAACGCATAACGCATAACGCATAACGCATAACGCATAACGCATAACGTATAACGCATAACTCAAACCGTATAACGCATAACGCATAACGCATAACGCATAACGCATAACGCATAACGCATAACGCATAACGCATAACTCATACCGTATAACGCATAACGCATAACGCATAACGCATAACGCATAACGCATAACGCATAACGCATGGCGCATAACGCAAAATGCATAACGCATAACGCATAACTCATAACGCATAACGCATAACGCATAAATTATAACTCATAACGCATAACGCATAACGCATAACGCATAACGCATAACTCATAACGCATAACGCATAACGCATAACGTATAACGCATAACTCAAACCGTATAACGCATAACGCATAACGCATAACGCATAACGCATAACGCATAACGCATAACGCATAACGCATAACGCATAACGCATAACGCATAACTCATACCGTATAACGCATAACGCATAACGCATAACGCATAACGCATAACGCATAACGCATAACGCATGGCGCATAACGCAAAATGCATAACGCATAACGCATAACTCATAACGCATAACGCATAACGCATAACGCATAAATTATAACTCATAACGCATAACGCATAACGCATAACGCATAACGCATAACTCATAACGCATAACGCATGGCGCATAACGCATAACGCATAACGCATAACGCATAACTCATACCGTATAACGCATAACGCATAACGCATAACGCATAACGCATAACGCATAACGCATGGCGCATAACGCAAAATGCATAACGCATAACGCATAACTCATAACGCATAACGCATAACGCATAACGCATAAATTATAACTCATAACGCATAACGCATAACGCATAACGCATAACGCATAACGCATAACGCATAACTCATAACGCATAACGCATGGCGCATAACGCATAACGCATAACGCATAACGCATAACTCATACCGTATAACGCATGACGCATAACGCATAACGCATAAACCAATAACGTATAACGCATAACGCATAACTCAAACCGTATAACGCATAACGCATAACTCAAACCGTATAACGCATAACGCATAACGCATAACGCATAACGCAAAACTCATAACGCATAACGCATAACGCATAACGCATAAATTATAACTCATAACGCATAACGCATAACGCATAACGCATAACGCATAACGCATAACGCATAACTCATAACGCATAACGCATGGCGCATAACGCATAACGCATAACGCATAACGCATAACTCATACCGTATAACGCATAACGCATAACGCATAAACCAATAACGTATAACGCATAACGCATAACTCAAACCGTATAACGCATAACGCATAACTCAAACCGTATAACGCATAACGCATAACGCATAACGCATAACGCATAACTCATAACGCATAACGCATGGCGCATAACGCAAAATGCATAACGCATAATGCATAACGCATAACGCATAACGCATAACGCAAACGTATAACGCCCAACGCATAACGCATAACGAACAACGCATAACGCATAACGCATAACGCATAACGCATAACGCATAAAACATAACCCATAACGCATGGCGCATAACGCAAAATGCATAACGCATAACGCATAACGCATAACGCATAACGCGTAACGCATAACGCATAACGCATAACGCATAACGCATAACGCATAACGCTTAACGCAAAAAGCATAACGCATAACGCATAACGCATAACGCATAACTCATAACGCATAACGCATGGCGCATAACGCAAAATGCATAACGCATAACGCATAACGCATAAAGCATAACGCATAACGCATAACGCATAACGCATAACGCATAACGCATAACGCATAACGCATAACGCATAACGCATAACGCATAACGCATAACGCATAACGCATAACGCATAACGCAAACGTATAACGCCCAACGCATAACGCATAACGAACAACGCATAACGCATAACGCATAACGCATAACGCATAAAACATAACCCATAACGCATGGCGCATAACGAAAATGCATAACGCATAACGCATAACGCATAAAGCATAACGCATAACGCATAACGCATAACGCATAACGCACAACGCATGACGCATAACGCATAACGCATAACGCATAACTCATACCGTATAACGCATAACGCATAACGCATAAAGCATAACGCATAACGCATAACGCATAACGCATAACGCATAACGCATAACGCATAACGCATAACGCATAACGCATAACGCATAACGCATAACGCATAACGCATAACGCATAACGCATAACGCATAACGCATAACGCATAACGCATAACGCATAACGCATAACGCATAACGCATAACGCATAACGCATAACGCATAACGCATAACGCATAACGCATAACCCATAACGCATAACGCATAACGCATAACGCATAACGCATAACGCATAACGCATAACGCATAACGCATAACGCATAACGTATAACGCATAACGCATAACTCAAACCGTATAACGCATAACGCATAACGCATAACGCATAACGCATAACCCATAACGCATAACGCATAACGCATAACGCATAACGCATAACGCATAACGCATAACGCATAACGCTTAACGCAAAAAGCATAACGCATAACGCATAACGCATAACGCATAACTCATAACGCATAACGCATGGCGCATAACGCAAAATGCATAACGCATAACGCATAACGCATAAAGCATAACGCATAACGCATAACGCATAACGCATAACGCATAACGCATAACGCATAACGCATAACGCATAACGCATAACGCATAACGCATAACGCATAACGCATAACGCATAACGCATAAAACATAACCCATAACGCATAACGCATAACGCATAACGCATAACTTATTACTCATAACGCATAACGCATGGCGCATAACGCAAAATGCATAACGCATAACTCATAACGCATAACGCATAACTCATAACGCATAACGCATAACGCATAACGCATAACGCATAACTCATAACGCATAACGCATAACGCATAACGCATAACGCATAACGCATAACGCATAACTCATACCGTATAACGCATAACGCATAACGCATAACGCATAAACCAATAACGTATAACGCATAACGCATAACTCAAACCGTATAACGCATAACGCATAACTCAAACCGTATAACGCATAACGCATAACTCAAACCGTATAACGCATAACGCATAACGCATAACGCATAACGCATAACTCATAACGCATAACGCATGGCGCATAACGCAAAATGCATAACGCATAACGCATAACGCATAATGCATAACGCATAACGCATAACGCATAACGCATAACGCAAACGTATAACGCCCAACGCATAACGCATAACGAACAACGCATAACGCATAACGCATAACGCATAACGCATAACGCATAACGCATAAAACATAACCCATAACGCATGGCGCATAACGCAAAATGCATAACGCATAACGCATAACGCATAAAGCATAACGCATAACGCATAACGCATAACGCACAACGCATAACGCATAATGCATAACGCATAACGCATAACTCATACCGTATAACGCATAACGCATAACGCATAACGCATAACGCATAACGCATAACGCATAACGCATAACGCATAACGCATAACGCATAACGCATAACGCATAACGCATAACGCATAACGCATAACGCATAACGCATAACGCATAACGCATAACGCATAACGCATAACGCATAACGCATAACGCATAACGCATAACGCATAACGCATAACGCATAACGCATAACGCATAACGCATAACGCATAACGCATAACGTATAACGCATAACTCAAACCGTATAACGCATAACGCATAACGCATAACGCATAACGCATAACGCATAACGCATAACGCATAACGCATAACGCATAACGCATAACGCATAACGCATAACGCATAACGCATAACGCATAACTCATAACGCATAACGCATAACGCATAACGCATAAATTATAACTCATAACTCATAACGCATAACGCATGGCGCATAACGCAAAATGCATAACGCATAACGCATAACGCATAAAGCATAACGCATAACGCATAACGCATAACGCACAACGCATAACGCATAACGCATAACGCATAACGCATAACGCATAACTCATACCGTATAACGCATAACGCATATCGCATAACGCATAACGCATAACGCATAACGCATAACGCATAACGCATAACGCATAACGCATAACGCATAACGCATAACGCATAACGCATAACGCATAACGCATAACGCATAAAACATAACCCATAACGCATAATGCATAACGCATAACGCATAACGCATAACTCATAACGCATAACGCATGGCGCATAACGCAAAATGCATAACGCATAATGTATAAAACATAACGCATAACGCATAACGCAAACGTATAACGCCCAACGCATAACGCATAAAGAACAACGCATAACGCATAACGCATAACGCATAACGCATAACGCATAACGCATAACGCATAACGCATAACGCATAACGCATAACGCATAACGCATAACGCATAACGCATAACGCATAACGCATAACGCATAACGCATAACCCATAACGCATAACGCATAACGCATAACGCATAACGCATAACGCATAACGCATAACGCATAACGCATAACGCATAACGTATAACGCATAACTCAAACCGTATAACGCATAACGCATAACGCATAACGCATAACGCATAACGCATAACGCATAACGCATAACGCATAACGCATAACTCATACCGTATAACGCATAACGCATAACGCATAACGCATAACGCATAACGGATAACGCATAACGCATGGCGCATAACGCAAAATGCATAACGCATAACTCATAACGCATAACGCATAACGCATAACGCATAAATTATAACTCATAACGCATAACGCATAACGCATAACGCATAACGCATAACTCATAACGCATAACGCATGGCGCATAACGCATAACGCATAACGCATAACGCATAACTCATACCGTATAACGCATAACGCATAACGCATAACGCATAACGCATAACGCATAACGCATGGCGCATAACGCAAAATGCATAACGCATAACGCATAACTCATAACGCATAACGCATAACGCATAACGCATAAATTATAACTCATAACGCATAACGCATAACGCATAACGCATAACGCATAACGCATAACTCATAACGCATAACGCATGGCGCATAACGCATAACGCATAACGCATAACGCATAACTCATACCGTATAACGCATAACGCATAACGCATAACGCATAAACCAATAACGTATAACGCATAACGCATAACTCAAACCGTATAACGCATAACGCATAACGCATAACGCATAACGCATAACGCATAACGCATAACTCATAACGCATAACGCATGGCGCATAACGCAAAATGCATAACGCATAATGCATAACGCATAACGCATAACGCAAACGTATAACGCCCAACGCATAACGCATAACGAACAACGCATAACGCATAACGCATAACGCATAACGCATAACGCATAAAACATAACCCATAACGCATGGCGCATAACGCAAAATGCATAACGCATAACGCATAACGCATAACGCATAACGCATAACGCATAACTCATACCGTATAACGCATAACGCATAACGCATAACTCATAACGCATAACGCATAACGCATAACGCATAACGCATAAATTATAACTCATAACGCATAACGCATAACGCATAACGCATAACTCATAACGCATAACGCATGGCGCATAACGCATAACGCATAACGCATAACGCATAACTCATACCGTATAACGCATAACGCATAACGCATAACGCATAACGCATAACGCATAAACCAATAACGTATAACGCATAACGCATAACTCAAACCGTATAACGCATAACGCATAACTCAAACCGTATAACGCATAACGCATAACGCATAACGCATAACGCATAACGCATAACTCATAACGCATAACGCATGGCGCATAACGCAAAATGCATAACGCATAACGCATAACGCATAAAGCATAACGCATAACGCATAACGCATAACGCACAACGCATAACGCATAACGCATAACGCATAACGCATAACGCATAACTCATACCGTATAACGCATAACGCATAACGCATAACGCAAACGTATAACGCCCAACGCATAACGCATAACGAACAACGCATAACGCATAACGCATAACGCATAACGCATAACGCATAAAACATAACCCATAACGCATAATGCATAACGCATAACGCATAACGCATAACTCATAACGCATAACGCATGGCGCATAACGCAAAATGCATAACGCATAATGCATAAAACATAACGCATAACGCATAACGCAAACGTATAACGCCCAACGCATAACGCATAAAGAACAACGCATAACGCATATCGCATAACGCCCAACGCATAACGCATAACGCATAACGCATAACGCATAACGCATAACGCATAACGCATAACGCATAACGCATAACGCATAACCCATAACGCATAACGCATAACGCATAACGCACAACGCATAACGCATAACGCATAACGCATAACGCATAACGCATAACGCATAACGTATAACGCATAACTCAAACCGTATAACGCATAACGCATAACGCATAACGCATAACGCATAACGCATAACGCATAACGCATAACGCATAACTCATACCGTATAACGCATAACGCATAACGCATAACGCATAACGCATAACGCATAACGCATAACGCATGGCGCATAACGCAAAATGCATAACGCATAACGCATAACTCATAACGCATAACGCATAACGCATAACGCATAAATTATAACTCATAACGCATAACGCATAACGCATAACGCATAACGCATAACTCATAACGCATAACGCATAACGCATAACGTATAACGCATAACTCAAACCGTATAACGCATAACGCATAACGCATAACGCATAACGCATAACGCATAACGCATAACGCATAACGCATAACGCATAACGCATAACTCATACCGTATAACGCATAACGCATAACGCATAACGCATAACGCATAACGCATAACGCATAACGCATGGCGCATAACGCAAAATGCATAACGCATAACGCATAACTCATAACGCATAACGCATAACGCATAACGCATAAATTATAACTCATAACGCATAACGCATAACGCATAACGCATAACGCATAACGCATAACGCATAACGCATGGCGCATAACGCATAACGCATAACGCATAACGCATAACTCATACCGTATAACGCATAACGCATAACGCATAACGCATAACGCATAACGCATAACGCATGGCGCATAACGCAAAATGCATAACGCATAACGCATAACTCATAACGCATAACGCATAACGCATAACGCATAAATTATAACTCATAACGCATAACGCATAACGCATAACGCATAACGCATAACGCATAACGCATAACTCATAACGCATAACGCATGGCGCATAACGCATAACGCATAACGCATAACGCATAACTCATACCGTATAACGCATAACGCATAACGCATAACGCATAAACCAATAACGTATAACGCATAACGCATAACTCAAACCGTATAACGCATAACGCATAACTCAAACCGTATAACGCATAACGCATAACGCATAACGCATAACGCATAACTCATAACGCATAACGCATGGCGCATAACGCAAAATGCATAACGCATAATGCATAACGCATAACGCATAACGCATAACGCAAACGTATAACGCCCAACGCATAACGCATAACGAACAACGCATAACGCATAACGCATAACGCATAACGCATAACGCATAAAACATAACCCATAACGCATGGCGCATAACGCAAAATGCATAACGCATAACGCATAACGCATAAAGCATAACGCATAACGCATAACGCATAACGCATAACGCATAACGCACAACGCATAACGCATAACGCATAACGCATAACGCATAACGCATAAAACATAACCCATAACGCATGGCGCATAACGCAAAATGCATAACGCATAACGCATAACGCATAAAGCATAACTCATACCGTATAACGCATAACGCATAACGCATAACGCATAACGCATAACGCATAAACCAATAACGTATAACGCATAACGCATAACTCAAACCGTATAACGCATAACGCATAACTCAAACCGTATAACGCATAACGCATAACGCATAACGCATAACGCATAACTCATAACGCATAACGCATGGCGCATAACGCAAAATGCATAACGCATAACGCATAACGCATAAAGCATAACGCATAACGCATAACGCATAACGCACAACGCATAACGCATAACGCATAACGCATAACGCATAACGCATAACTCATACCGTATAACGCATAACGCATAACGCATAACGCATAACGCATAACGCATAACGCATAACGCATAACGCATAACGCATAACGCATAACGCATAACGCATAACGCATAACGCATAACGCATAACGCTAACGTATAACGCCCAACGCATAACGCATAACGAACAACTCATAACGCATAACGCATAACGCATAACGCATAACGCATAACGCATAAAACATAACCCATAACGCATAATGCCTAACGCATAACGCATAACGCATAACTCATAACGCATAACGCATGGCGCATAACGCAAAATGCATAACGCATAATGCATAAAACATAACGCATAACGCATAACGCAAACGTATAACGCCCAACGCATAACGCATAAAGAACAACGCATAACGCATAACGCATAACGCATAACGCATAACGCTTAACGCATAACGCATAACGCATAACGCATAACGCATAACACATAACGCATAACGCATAACGCATAACGCATAACGCATAACCCATAACGCATAACGCATAACGCATAACGCATAACGCATAACGCATAACGCATAACGCATAACGCATAACGCATAACGCATAACGCATAACGTATAACGCATAACTCAAACCGTATAACGCATAACGCATAACGCATAACTCATACCGTATAACGCATAACGCATAACGCATAACGCATAACGCATAACGCATAACGCAAAAAGCATAACGCATAACGCATAACGCATAACGCATAACTCATAACGCATAACGCATGGCGCATAACGCAAAATGCATAACGCATAACGCATAACGCATAAAGCATAACGCATAACGCATAACGCATAACGCATAACGCATAACGCATAACGCATAACGCATAACGCATAACGCATGGCGCATAACGCAAAATGCATAACGCATAATGCATAAAACATAACGCATAACGCATAACGCAAACGTATAACGCCCAACGCATAACGCATAAAGAACAACCCATAACGCATAACGCATAACGCATAACGCATAACGCATAACGCATAACGCATAACGCATAACGCATAACGCATAACGCATAACGCATAACGCATAACGCATAACGCATAACGCATAACCCATAACGCATAACGCATAACGCATAACGCATAACGCATAACGCATAACGCATAACGCATAACGCATAACGTATAACGCATAACTCAAACCGTATAACGCATAACGCATAACGCATAACGCATAACGCATAACGCATAACGCATAACGCATAACGCATAACGCATAACGCATAACGCATAACGCATAACGCATAACGCATAACTCATACCGTATAACGCATAACGCATAACGCATAACGCATAACGCATAACGCATAACGCATAACGCATGGCGCATAACGCAAAATGCATAACGCATAACGCATAACTCATAACGCATAACGCATAACGCATAACGCATAAATTATAACTCATAACGCATAACGCATAACGCATAACGCATAACGCATAACTCATAACGCATAACGCATGGCGCATAACGCATAACGCATAACGCATAACGCATAACGCATAACGCATAACGTATAACGCATAACTCAAACCGTATAACGCATAACGCATAACGCATAACGCATAACGCATAACGCATAACGCATAACGCATAACGCATAACGCATAACGCATAACGCATAACGCATAACGCATAACGCATAACGCATAACGCATAACGCATAACTCATACCGTATAACGCATAACGCATAACGCATAACGCATAACGCATAACGCATAACGCATGGCGCATAACGCAAAATGCATAACGCATAACGCATAACTCATAACGCATAACGCATAACGCATAACGCATAAATTATAACTCATAACGCATAACGCATAACGCATAACGCATAACGCATAACTCATAACGCATAACGCATGGCGCATAACGCATAACGCATAACGCATAACGCATAACTCATACCGTATAACGCATAACGCATAACGCATAACGCATAACGCATAACGCATAACGCATGGCGCATAACGCAAAATGCATAACGCATAACGCATAACTCATAACGCATAACGCATAACGCATAACGCATAAATTATAACTCATAACGCATAACGCATAACGCATAACGCATAACGCATAACGCATAATGCCTAACGCATAACGCATAACGCATAACTCATAACGCATAACGCATGGCGCATAACGCAAAATGCATAACGCATAATGCATAAAACATAACGCATAACGCATAACGCAAACGTATAACGCCCAACGCATAACGCATAAAGAACAACGCATAACGCATAACGCATAACGCATAACGCATAACGCATAACGCATAACGCATAACGCATAACGCATAACGCATAACGCATAACGCATAACGCATAACCCATAACGCATAACGCATAACGCATAACGCATAACGCATAACGCATAACGCATAACGCATAACGCATAACGCATAACGCATAACGTATAACGCATAACTCAAACCGTATAACGCATAACGCATAACGCATAACGCATAACGCATAACGCATAACGCATAACGCATAACGCATAACGCATAACGCATAACGCATAACGCATAACGCATAACGCATAACTCATACCGTATAACGCATAACGCATAACGCATAACGCATAACGCATAACGCATAACGCATAACGCATGGCGCATAACGCAAAATGCATAACGCATAACGCATAACTCATAACGCATAACGCATAACGCATAACGCATAAATTATAACTCATAACGCATAACGCATAACGCATAACGCATAACGCATAACGCATAACTCATAACGCATAACGCATGGCGCATAACGCATAACGCATAACGCATAACGCATAACTCATACCGTATAACGCATAACGCATAACGCATAACGCATAACGCATAACGCATAGCGCATGGCGCATAACGCAAAATGCATAACGCATAACGCATAACTCATAACGCATAACGCATAACGCATAACGCATAAATTATAACTCATAACGCATAACGCATAACGCATAACGCATAACGCATAACTCATAACGCATAACGCATAACGCATAACGCATAACGCATAACGCATAACGCATAACGCATAACGCATAACGTATAACGCATAACTCAAACCGTATAACGCATAACGCATAACGCATAACGCATAACGCATAACGCATAACGCATAACGCATAACGCATAACGCATAACGCATAACGCATAACTCATACCGTATAACGCATAACGCATAACGCATAACGCATAACGCATAACGCATAACGCATAACGCATAACGCATAACGCAAACGTATAACGCCCAACGCATAACGCATAACGAACAACGCATAACGCATAACGCATAACGCATAACGCATAACGCATAAAACATAACCCATAACGCATGGCGCATAACGCAAAATGCATAACGCATAACGCATAACGCATAAAGCATAACGCATAACGCATAACGCATAACGCACAACGCATAACGCATAACGCATAACGCATAACGCATAACGCATAAAACATAACCCATAACGCATGGCGCATAACGCAAAATGCATAACGCATAACGCATAACGCATAAAGCATAACTCATACCGTATAACGCATAACGCATAACGCATAACGCATAACGCATAACGCATAAACCAATAACGTATAACGCATAACGCATAACTCAAACCGTATAACGCATAACGCATAACTCAAACCGTATAACGCATAACGCATAACGCATAACGCATAACGCATAACTCATAACGCATAACGCATGGCGCATAACGCAAAATGCATAACGCATAACGCATAACGCATAAAGCATAACGCATAACGCATAACGCATAACGCACAACGCATAACGCATAACGCATAACGCATAACGCATAACGCATAACTCATACCGTATAACGCATAACGCATAACGCATAACGCATAACGCATAACGCATAACGCATAACGCATAACGCATAACGCATAACGCATAACGCATAACGCATAACGCATAACGCATAACGCATAACGCATAACGCATAACGCATAACGCATAACGCTAACGTATAACGCCCAACGCATAACGCATAACGAACAACTCATAACGCATAACGCATAACGCATAACGCATAACGCATAAAACATAACCCATAACGCATAATGCCTAACGCATAACGCATAACGCATAACTCATAACGCATAACGCATGGCGCATAACGCAAAATGCATAACGCATAATGCATAAAACATAACGCATAACGCATAACGCAAACGTATAACGCCCAACGCATAACGCATAAAGAACAACGCATAACGCATAACGCATAACGCATAACGCATAACGCTTAACGCATAACGCATAACGCATAACGCATGACGCATAACACATAACGCATAACGCATAACGCATAACGCATAACGCATAACCCATAACGCATAACGCATAACGCATAACGCATAACGCATAACGCATAACGCATAACGCATAACGCATAACGCATAACGCATAACGCATAACGTATAACGCATAACTCAAACCGTATAACGCATAACGCATAACGCATAACGCATAACGCATAACGCATAACGCATAACGCATAACGCATAACGCATAACGCATAACGCATAACGCATAACTCATACCGTATAACGCATAACGCATAACGCATAACGCATAACGCATAACGCATAACGCATAACGCATAACGCATAACTCATAACGCATAACGCATGGCGCATAACGCATAACGCATAACGCATAACGCATAACTCATACCGTATAACGCATAACGCATAACGCATAACGCATAAACCAATAACGTATAACGCATAACGCATAACTCAAACCGTATAACGCATAACGCATAACTCAAACCGTATAACGCATAACGCATAACGCATAACGCATAACGCATAACTCATAACGCATAACGCATGGCGCATAACGCAAAATGCATAACGCATAATGCATAACGCATAACGCATAACGCATAACGCAAACGTATAACGCCCAACGCATAACGCATAACGAACAACGCATAACGCATAACGCATAACGCATAACGCATAACGCATAACGCATAAAACATAACCCATAACGCATGGCGCATAACGCAAAATGCATAACGCATAACGCATAACGCATAAAGCATAACGCATAACGCATAACGCATAAAGCATAACGCATAACGCATAACGCATAACGCATAACGCATAACGCATAACGCATAAAACATAACCCATAACGCATGGCGCATAACGCAAAATGCATAACGCATAACGCATAACGCATAAAGCATAACTCATACCGTATAACGCATAACGCATAACGCATAACGCATAACGCATAACGCATAAACCAATAACGTATAACGCATAACGCATAACTCAAACCGTATAACGCATAACGCATAACTCAAACCGTATAACGCATAACGCATAACGCATAACGCATAACGCATAACGCATAACTCATAACGCATAACGCATGGCGCATAACGCAAAATGCATAACGCATAACGCATAACGCATAAAGCATAACGCATAACGCACAACGCATAACGCATAACGCATAACGCATAACGCATAACGCATAACTCATACCGTATAACGCATAACGCATAACGCATAACGCATAACGCATAACGCATAACGCATAACGCATAACGCATAACGCATAACGCATAACGCATAAAGCATAACGCATAACGCATAACGCATAACGCATAACGCATAACGTATAACGCCCAACGCATAACGCATAACGAACAACTCATAACGCATAACGCATAACGCATAACGCATAACGCATAAAACATAACCCATAACGCATAATGCCTAACGCATAACGCATAACGCATAACTCATAACGCATAACGCATGGCGCATAACGCAAAATGCATAACGCATAATGCATAAAACATAACGCATAACGCATAACGCAAACGTATAACGCATAACGCATAACGCATAACTCATACCGTATAACGCATAACGCATAACGCATAACGCATAACGCATAACGCATAACGCATAACGCATAACGCATAACGCATAACGCATAACGCATAACGCATAACCCATAACGCATAACGCATAACGCATAACGCATAACGCATAACGCATAACGCATAACGCATAACGCATAACGCATAACGTATAACGCATAACTCAAACCGTATAACGCATAACGCATAACGCATAACGCATAACGCATAACGCATAACGCATAACGCATAACGCATAACGCATAACGCATAACGCATAACGCATAACGCATAACGCATAACGCATAACTCATACCGTATAACGCATAACGCATAACGCATAACGCATAACGCATAACTCATACCGTATAACGCATAACGCATAACGCATAACGCATAACGCATAACGCATAACGCATAACGCATAACGCAAACGTATAACGCCCAACGCATAACGCATAACGAACAACGCATAACGCATAACGCATAACGCATAACGCATAACGCATAAAACATAACCCATAACGCATGGCGCATAACGCAAAATGCATAACGCATAACGCATAACGCATAAAGCATAACGCATAACGCATAACGCATAACGCATAACGCACAACGCATAACGCATAACGCATAACGCATAACGCATAACGCATAAAACATAACCCATAACGCATGGCGCATAACGCAAAATGCATAACGCATAACGCATAACGCATAAAGCATAACTCATACCGTATAACGCATAACGCATAACGCATAACGCATAACGCATAACGCATAAACCAATAACGTATAACGCATAACGCATAACTCAAACCGTATAACGCATAACGCATAACTCAAACCGTATAACGCATAACGCATAACGCATAACGCATAACGCATAACTCATAACGCATAACGCATGGCGCATAACGCAAAATGCATAACGCATAACGCATAACGCATAAAGCATAACGCATAACGCATAACGCATAACGCACAACGCATAACGCATAACGCATAACGCATAACGCATAACGCATAACTCATACCGTATAACGCATAACGCATAACGCATAACGCATAACGCATAACGCATAACGCATAACGCATAACGCATAACGCATAACGCATAACGCATAACGCATAACGCATAACGCATAACGCATAACGCATAACGCATAACGCATAACGCATAACGCTAACGTATAACGCCCAACGCATAACGCATAACGAACAACTCATAACGCATAACGCATAACGCATAACGCATAACGCATAAAACATAACCCATAACGCATAATGCCCAACGCATAACGCATAACGCATAACTCATAACGCATAACGCATGGCGCATAACGCAAAATGCATAACGCATAATGCATAAAACATAACGCATAACGCATAACGCAAACGTATAACGCCCAACGCATAACGCATAAAGAACAACGCATAACGCATAACGCATAACGCATAACGCATAACGCTTAACGCATAACGCATAACGCATAACGCATGACGCATAACACATAACGCATAACGCATAACGCATAACGCATAACGCATAACCCATAACGCATAACGCATAACGCATAACGCATAACGCATAACGCATAACGCATAACGCATAACGCATAACGCATAACGCATAACGCATAACGTATAACGCATAACTCAAACCGTATAACGCATAACGCATAACGCATAACGCATAACGCATAACGCATAACGCATAACGCATAACGCATAACGCATAACGCATAACGCATAACGCATAACGCATAACTCATACCGTATAACGCATAACGCATAACGCATAACGCATAACGCATAACGCATAACGCATAACGCATAACGCATAACTCATAACGCATAACGCATGGCGCATAACGCATAACGCATAACGCATAACGCATAACTCATACCGTATAACGCATAACGCATAACGCATAACGCATAAACCAATAACGTATAACGCATAACGCATAACTCAAACCGTATAACGCATAACGCATAACTCAAACCGTATAACGCATAACGCATAACGCATAACGCATAACGCATAACTCATAACGCATAACGCATGGCGCATAACGCAAAATGCATAACGCATAATGCATAACGCATAACGCATAACGCATAACGCAAACGTATAACGCCCAACGCATAACGCATAACGAACAACGCATAACGCATAACGCATAACGCATAACGCATAACGCATAACGCATAAAACATAACCCATAACGCATGGCGCATAACGCAAAATGCATAACGCATAACGCATAACGCATAAAGCATAACGCATAACGCATAACGCATAAAGCATAACGCACAACGCATAACGCATAACGCATAACGCATAACGCATAACGCATAAAACATAACCCATAACGCATGGCGCATAACGCAAAATGCATAACGCATAACGCATAACGCATAAAGCATAACTCATACCGTATAACGCATAACGCATAACGCATAACGCATAACGCATAACGCATAAACCAATAACGTATAACGCATAACGCATAACTCAAACCGTATAACGCATAACGCATAACTCAAACCGTATAACGCATAACGCATAACGCATAACGCATAACGCATAACGCATAACTCATAACGCATAACGCATGGCGCATAACGCAAAATGCATAACGCATAACGCATAACGCATAAAGCATAACGCATAACGCATAACGCATAACGCACAACGCATAACGCATAACGCATAACGCATAACGCATAACGCATAACTCATACCGTATAACGCATAACGCATAACGCATAACGCATAACGCATAACGCATAACGCATAACGCATAACGCATAACGCATAACGCATAAAGCATAACGCATAACGCATAACGCATAACGCATAACGCATAACGTATAACGCCCAACGCATAACGCATAACGAACAACTCATAACGCATAACGCATAACGCATAACGCATAACGCATAAAACATAACCCATAACGCATAATGCCTAACGCATGGCGCATAACGCAAAATGCATAACGCATAACGCATAACGCATAAAGCATAACGCATAACGCATAACGCATAACGCACAACGCATAACTCAAACCGTATAACGCATAACGCATAACGCATAACGCATAACGCATAACGCATAACGCATAACGCATAACGCATAACGCATAACGCATAACGCATAACGCATAACGCATAACGCATAACTCATACCGTATAACGCATAACGCATAACGCATAACGCATAACGCATAACGCATAACGCATGGCGCATAACGCAAAATGCATAACGCATAACGCATAACTCATAACGCATAACGCATAACGCATAAATTATAACTCATAACGCATAACGCATAACGCATAACGCATAACGCATAACTCATAACGCATAACGCATGGCGCATAACGCATAACGCATAACGCATAACGCATAACTCATACCGTATAACGCATAACGCATAACGCATAACGCATAACGCATAACGCATAGCGCATGGCGCATAACGCAAAATGCATAACGCATAACGCATAACTCATAACGCATAACGCATAACGCATAACGCATAAATTATAACTCATAACGCATAACGCATAACGCATAACGCATAACGCATAACTCATAACGCATAACGCATAACGCATAACGCATAACGCATAACGCATAACGCATAACGCATAACGCATAACGCATAACGCATAACGCATAACGCATAACGCATAACGCATAACGCATAACGCATAACGCATAACGCATAACGCATAACGCATAACGCATAACGCATATCGCATAACACATACGCATAACGCATAAGGCATAACGCATTACGCATAACTTATAACTCATAACTCATAACGAATAACGCATAACGCAAAATGAATAACGCATAAAGCATAACGCACAACCCATAACCCATAACGCACAACGCATAAGGCATAATGCACAACGCATAACGAATACCGCAAAACGCATAACGCATAACGCATAACGCATAACGCATAACGTATAACGCATAACGCATACCGTATAACGCATAACGCATAACCATAACGCATAACGCATAACCCATAACGCATAACGCATAACGCATAACGTATAACGCATAACGCATACCGTATAACGCATAATGCATAACGCATAACGCATAACGCATAACGCATAAAGCATAACGTATAACGCATAACGCATACCGTATAACGCATAACGCATAACGCATAACGCAAACGTATAGCGCACAACGCATAATGCATAAACCATAACCCTTACTTAATAACGCATAACGCATAATGCACAACGCATAACGAACACCGGAAAACCCATAACGCCTAACGCATAACGGATCACGAATAACGCATAAAGCATAACGCATAACGCAAAATGAATAACGCATAAAGCATAACGCATAACCCATAACCCATAACGCACAACGCATAAGGCATAATGCACAACGCATAACGAATACCGCAAAACGCATAACGCATAACGCGTAACTCATAACACATAACGCATAACGCATAACGCACACCGTATAACGCATAACGCATAACGCATAAAGCATAACGCATAACGCATAACGCATAACGCATAATGCAAACGTATAACGCCCAACGCATAAAGCATAACGAACAACCCATAACGCATAATCCATAACGCATAACGCATAACGCATAACGCATAAAGTATAACGCATAACGCATAACGCATACCGTATAACGCATAATGCATAACGCATAACGCATAACGCATAACGCATAAAGCATAACGTATAACGCATAACGCATACCGTATAACGCATAACGCATAACGCATAACGCATAACGCAAACGTATAGCGCACAACGCATAATGCATAAACCATAACCCTTACTTAATAACGCATAACGCATAATGCACAACGCATAACGAACACCGGAAAACCCATAACGCCTAACGCATAACGGATCACGAATAACGCATAAAGCATAACGCATAACGCAAAATGAATAACGCATAAAGCATAACGCATAACCCATAACCCATAACGCACAACGCATAAGGCATAATGCACAACGCATAACGAATACCGCAAAACGCATAACGCATAACGCGTAACTCATAACACATAACGCATAACGCATAACGCACACCGTATAACGCATAACGCATAACGCATAAAGCATAACGCATAACGCATAACGCATAACGCATAATGCAAACGTATAACGCCCAACGCATAAAGCATAACGAACAACCCATAACGCATAATCCATAACGCATAACGCATAACGCATAACGCATAAAGTATAACGCATAACGCATAACGCATAACGCATACTTATAACGCACAACGCCTAGCGCATAACGCATAACGCATAACGCATAACGCATAACGCATAATGCATAACGCATAACGCATAACGCATAACGCATAACGCATAACGCATAACGCATAACGCATAACGCATAACGCATAACGCATAACGCATAACGCATAACGCATAACGCATATCGCATAACACATACGCATAACGCATAAGGCATAACGCATTACGCATAACTTATAACTCATAACTCATAACGAATAACGCATAACGCAAAATGAATAACGCATAAAGCATAACGCACAACCCATAACCCATAACGCACAACGCATAAGGCATAATGCACAACGCATAACGAATACCGCAAAACGCATAACGCATAACGCATAACGCATAACGTATAACGCATAACGCATACCGTATAACGCATAACGCATAACCATAACGCATAACGCATAACCCATAACGCATAACGCATAACGCATAACGTATAACGCATAACGCATACCGTATAACGCATAATGCATAACGCATAACGCATAACGCATAACGCATAAAGAATAACGTATAACGCATAACGCATACCGTATAACGCATAACGCATAACGCATAACGCAAACGTATAGCGCACAACGCATAATGCATAAACCATAACCCTTACTTAATAACGCATAACGCATAATGCACAACGCATAACGAACACCGGAAAACCCATAACGCCTAACGCATAACGGATCACGAATAACGCATAAAGCATAACGCATAACGCATAACGCATAACGCATAACGCATAACGCATAACGCATAACGCATAACCCATAACGCATAACGCATAACGCATAACGCATAACGCATAACGCAAAACGCATAACGTTAACGCATAACCCATAACGCATAAGGCTTGATGCATGACGCATATCGCATATCGCATAACGCATAAGGCTTGATGCATGACGCATATCGCATAACGCATAAGGCATAACGCATAATACATAACGTATAATGCATTATGCATAACGCATAACGCATAACGCATAACGCATAACGCATATCGCATAACACATACGCATAACGCATAACGCATAACGCATAACGCATAACGCATAACGCATAACGCATAACGCATAACGCATAACGCATAACGCATAACGCATAACGCATAACCATAACGCATAACGCATAACCCATAACGCATAACGCATAACGCATAACGTATAACGCATAACGCATACCGTATAACGCATAATGCATAACGCATAAAGCATAACGCATAACGCATAACGCATAACGCATAACGCATAACGCATAACGCATAACGCATAACGCATAACGCATAACGCATAACGCATAACGCATAACGCATAACGCATAACGCATAACGCATAACGCATAACGCATAACGCATAACGCATAACGCATAACGCATATCGCATAACATATACGCATAACGCATAAGGCATAACCCATTACGCATAACTTATAACTCATAACTCATAACGAATAACGCATAACGCAAAATGAATAACGCATAAAGCATAACGCATAACCCATAACCCATAACGCACAACGCATAAGGCATAATGCACAACGCATAACGAATACCGCAAAACGCATAACGCATAACGCATAACGCATAACGCGTAACTCATACCGCATAACGCATAACGCATAACGCACACCGTATAACGCATAACGCATACCGTATAACGCATAATGCATAACGCATAAAGCATAACGCATAACGCATAACGCATAACGCATAACGCATAACGCATAACGCATAACGCATAACGCATAACGCATAACGCATAACGCATAACGCATAACGCATAACGCATAACGCATAACGCATAACGCATAACGCATAACGCATATCGCATAACATATACGCATAACGCATAAGGCATAACCCATTACGCATAACTTATAACTCATAACTCATAACGAATAACGCATAACGCAAAATGAATAACGCATAAAGCATAACGCATAACCCATAACCCATAACGCACAACGCATAAGGCATAATGCACAACGCATAACGAATACCGCAAAACGCATAACGCATAACGCATAACGCATAACGCGTAACTCATACCGCATAACGCATAACGCATAACGCACACCGTATAATGCATAACGCATAACGCATAACGCAAACGTATAGCGCACAACGCATAATGCATAAACCATAACCCTTACTTCATAACACATAACGCATAATGCACAACGCATAACGAACACCGGAAAACCCATAACGCCTAACGCATAACGGATCACGAATAACGCATAATGCATAACGCATAAAGCATAACGCATAACGCATAACGCATAACGCATAACGCATAACGCATAACGCATAACGCATAACGCATAAGGCTTGATGCATGACGCATATCGCATATCGCATAACGCATAAGGCTTGATGCATGACGCATATCGCATAATGCATAAACCATAACCCTTACTTCATAACACATAACGCATAATGCACAACGCATAACGAACACCGGAAAACCCATAACGCCTAACGCATAACGGATCACGAATAACGCATAATGCATAACGCATAAAGCATAACGCATAACGCATAACGCATAACGCATAACGCATAACGCATAACGCATAACGCATAACGCATAACGCATAACGCATAACGCATAACGCATAACGCATAACGCATAACGCATAAAGTATAACGCATAACGCATAACGCATAACGCAAACTTATAACGCACAACGCATAGCGCATAACGCATAACGCATAACCCATAACGCATAACGCATAACGCATAACGCATAACGCATAACGCATAACGCATAACGCATAACGCATAACGCATAACGCATAACGCATAACGCATAACGCATAACGCATAACGGATCACGCATAACGCAAAACGCATAGCGCATAACGCATAACGCATAACGCATAACGCATAACGCATAACGCATAACGCATAACGCATAACGCATAACGCATAACGCATAACGCATAACGCATAACGCATAACGCATAACGCATAACGCATAACGCATAACGCATAACGCATAACGCATAACGCATAACGCATAACGCATAACGCATAACGCATAACGGATCACGCATAACGCACAACGCATAGCGCATAACGCATAACGCATAACGCATAACGCATAACGCATAACGCATAACGCATAACGCATAACGCATAACGCATAACGCATAACGCATAACGCATAACGCATAACGCATAACGCATAACGCATAACGCATATCGCATAACACATAACGCATAACGCATAACGCATAACGCATAACGCATAACGCATAACGCATAACGCATAACGGATCACGCATAACGCACAACGCATAGCGCATAACGCATAACCAATAACGCATACTTATAACGCACAACGCCTAGCGCATAAAGCATAACGCATAACCCATAACCCATAACGCACAACGCATAAGGCATAATGCACAACGCATAACGAATACCGCAAAACGCATAACGCATAACGCGTAACTCATAACACATAACGCATAACGCATAACGCACACCGTATAACGCATAACGCATAACGCATAACGCATAAAGCATAACGCATAACGCATAACGCATAACGCATAATGCAAACGTATAACGCCCAACGCATAAAGCATAACGAACAACCCATAACGCATAATCCATAACGCATAACGCATAACGCATAAAGTATAACGCATAACGCATAACGCATAACGCATACTTATAACGCACAACGCCTAGCGCATAACGCATAACGCATAACGCATAACGCATAACGCATAACGCATAACGCATAACGCATAACGCATAACGCATAACGCATAACGCATAACGCATAACGCATAACGCATAATGCAAACGTATAACGCCCAACGCATAAAGCATAACGAACAACCCATAACGCATAATCCATAACGCATAACGCATAACGCATAACGCATAAAGTATAACGCATAACGCATAACGCATAACGCATACTTATAACGCACAACGCCTAGCGCATAACGCATAACGCATAACGCATAACGCATAACGCATAACGCATAACGCATAACGCATAACGCATAACGCATAACGCATAACGCATAACGGATCACGCATAACGCACAACGCATAGCGCATAACGCATAACGCATAACGCATACTTATAACGCACAACGCCTAGCGCATAACGCATAACGCATAACGCATAACGCATAACGCATAACGCATAACGCATAACGCATAACGGATCACGCATAACGCACAACGCATAGCGCATAACGCATAACGCATAACGCATAACGCATAACGCATAACGCATAACGCATAACGCATAACGCATAACGCATAACGCATAACCCATAACGCATAACGCATAACGCATAACGTATAACGCATAACGCATACCGTATAACGCATAATGCATAACGCATAAAGCATAACGCATAACGCATAACGCATAACGCATAACGCATAACGCATAACGCATAACGCATAACGCATAACGCATAACGCATAACGCATAACGCATAACGCATAACGCATAACGCATAACGCATAACGCATAACGCATAACGCATATCGCATAACATATACGCATAACGCATAAGGCATAACCCATTACGCATAACTTATAACTCATAACTCATAACGAATAACGCATAACGCAAAATGAATAACCCATAAAGCAGAACGCATAACCCATAACCCATAACGCACAACGCATAAGGCATAATGCACAACGCATAACGAATACCGCAAAACGCATAACGCATAACGCATAACGCATAACGCATAACGCATAACCATAACGCATAACGCATAACCCATAACGCATAACGCATAACGCATAACGTATAACGCATAACGCATACCGTATAACGCATAATGCATAACGCATAAAGCATAACGCATAACGCATAACGCATAACGCATAACGCATAACGCATAACGCATAACGCATAACGCATAACGCATAACGCATAACGCATAACGCATAACGCATAACGCATAACGCATAACGCATAACGCATAACGCATAACGCATAACGCATAACGCATAACGCATAACGCATATCGCATAACACATACGCATAACGCATAAGGCATAACGCATTACGCATAACTTATAACTCATAACTCATAACGAATAACGCATAACGCATAACGCATAACGCATATCGCATAACATATACGCATAACGCATAAGGCATAACCCATTACGCATAACTTATAACTCATAACTCATAACGAATAACGCATAACGCAAAATGAATAACGCATAAAGCAGAACGCATAACCCATAACCCATAACGCACAACGCATAAGGCATAATGCACAACGCATAACGAATACCGCAAAACGCATAACGCATAACGCATAACGCATAACGCATAACCATAACGCATAACGCATAACCCATAACGCATAACGCATAACGCATAACGTATAACGCATAACGCATACCGTATAACGCATAATGCATAACGCATAAAGCATAACGCATAACGCATAACGCATAACGCATAACGCATAACGCATAACGCATAACGCATAACGCATAACGCATAACGCATAACGCATAACGCATAACGCATAACGCATAACGCATAACGCATAACGCATAACGCATAACGCATAACGCATAACGCATATCGCATAACACATACGCATAACGCATAAGGCATAACGCATTACGCATAACTTATAACTCATAACTCATAACGAATAACGCATAACGCAAAATGAATAACGCATAAAGCATAACGCATAACCCATAACCCATAACCCATAACGCACAACGCATAAGGCATAATGCACAACGCATAACGAATACCGCAAAACGCATAACGCATAACGCATAACGCATAAAGCATAACGCATAACGCATAACGCATAACGCATAATGCAAACGTATAACGCCCAACGCATAAAGCATAACGAACAACCCATAACGCATAATCCATAACGCATAACGCATAACGCATAACGCATAAAGTATAACGCATAACGCATAACGCATAACGCATACTTATAACGCACAACGCCTAGCGCATAACGCATAACGCATAACGCATAACGCATAACGCATAACGCATAACGCATAACGCATAACGCATAACGGATCACGTATAACGCACAACGCATAGCGCATAACGCATAACGCATAACGCATAACGCATAACGCATAACGCATAACGCATAACGCATAACGCATAACGCATAACGCATAACGCATAACGCATAACGCATAACGCATAACGCAAAACGCATAACGTTAACGCATAACCCATAACGCATAAGGCTTGATGCATGACGCATATCGCATATCGCATAACGCATAAGGCTTGATGCATGACGCATATCGCATAACGCATAAGGCATAACGCATAATACATAACGTATAATGCATTATGCATAACGCATAACGCATAACGCATAACGCATAACGCATATCGCATAACACATACGCATAACGCATAACGCATAACGCATAACGCATAACGCATAACCATAACGCATAACGCATAACCCATAACGCATAACGCATAACGCATAACGTATAACGCATAACGCATACCGTATAACGCATAATGCATAACGCATAAAGCATAACGCATAACGCATAACGCATAACGCATAACGCATAACGCATAACGCATAACGCATAACGCATAACGCATAACGCATAACGCATAACGCATAACGCATAACGCATAACGCATAACGCATAACGCATAACGCATAACGCATAACGCATAACGCATAACGCATAACGCATAACGCATAACGCATAACGCATAACGCATAACGCATAACGCATAACGCATAACACATAACGCATATCGCATAACATATACGCATAACGCATAAGGCATAACCCATTACGCATAACTTATAACTCATGACTCATAACGAATAACGCATAACGCAAAATGAATAACGCATAAAGCAGAACGCATAACCCATAACCCATAACGCACAACGCATAAGGCATAATGCACAACGCATAACGAATACCGCAAAACGCATAACGCATAACGCATAACGCATAACGCGTAACTCATACCGCATAACGCATAACGCATAACGCATAACGCACACCGTATAACGCATAACGCATACCGTATAACGCATAATGCATAACGCATAAAGCATAACGCATAACGCATAACGCATAACGCATAACGCATAACGCATAACGCATAACGCATAACGCATAACGCATAACGCATAACGCATAACGCATAACGCATAACGCATAACGCATAACGCATAACGCATAACGCATAACGCATAACGCATAACGCATAACGCATAACGCATAACGCATAAGGCATAACCCATTACGCATAACTTATAACTCATAACTCATAACGAATAACGCATAACGCAAAATGAATAACGCATAAAGCATAACGCATAACCCATAACCCATAACGCACAACGCATAAGGCATAATGCACAACGCATAACGAATACCGCAAAACGCATAACGCATAACGCATAACGCATAACGCGTAACTCATACCGCATAACGCATAACGCATAACGCACACCGTATAATGCATAACGCATAACGCATAACGCAAACGTATAGCGCACAACGCATAATGCATAAACCATAACCCTTACTTCATAACACATAACGCATAATGCACAACGCATAACGAACACCGGAAAACCCATAACGCCTAACGCATAACGGATCACGAATAACGCATAATGCATAACGCATAAAGCATAACGCATAACGCATAACGCATAACGCATAACGCATAACGCATAACGCATAACGCATAACGCATAACGCATAACGCATAACGCATAACGCATAACGCATAACGCATAACGCATAACGCATAACGCATAACGCATAACGCATAACGCATAACGCATAACGCATAACGCATAATGCATATCGCATAACACATACGCATAAAGCATAAGGCATAACGCATTACTCATAACTTATAACTCATAACTCATAACGAATAACGCATAACGCAAAATGAATAACGCATAAAGCATAACGCATAACCCATAACCCATAACGCACAACGCATAAGGCATAATGCACAACGCATAACGAATACCGCAAAACGCATAACGCATAACGCATAACGCATAACGCGTAACTCATAACGCATAACGCATAACGCATAACGCACACCGTATAACGCATAACGCATAACGCATAACGCATACCGTATAACGCATAACGCATAACGCATAACGCAAACGTATAGCGCACAACGCATAATGCATAAACCATAACCCTTACTTAATAACGCATAACGCATAATGCACAACGCATAACGAACACCGGAAAACCCATAACGCCTAACGCATAACGGATCACGAATAACGCATAAAGCATAACGCATAACGCATAACGCATAACGCATAACGCATAACGCATAACGCATAACGCATAACGCATAACGCATAACGCATAACGCATAACGCATAACGCATAACGCATAACGCATAACGCATAACGCATAACGCATAACGCATAACGCATAACGCATAACGCATAACGCATAACGCATAACGCATAACGCATAACGCATATCGCATAACATATACGCATAACGCATAAGGCATAACCCATTACGCATAACTTATAACTCATAACTCATAACGAATAACTCATAACGCAAAATGAATAACGCATAAAGCATAACGCATAACCCATAACCCATAACGCACAACGCATAAGGCATAATGCACAACGCATAACGAATACCGCAAAACGCATAACGCATAACGCATAACGCATAACGCGTAACTCATACCGCATAACGCATAACGCATAATGCACAACGCATAACGAACACCGGAAAACCCATAACGCCTAACGCATAACGGATCACGAATAACGCATAATGCATAACGCATAAAGCATAACGCATAACGCATAACGCATAACGCATAACGCATAACGCATAACGCATAACGCATAACGCATAACGCATAACGCATAACGCATAACGCATAACGCATAACGCATAACGCATAACGCATAACGCATAACGCATAACGCATAACGCATAACGCATAACGCATAACGCATAACGCATAACGCATAACGCATAACGCATAACGCATAACGCATAACGCATAACGCATAACGCATAACGCATAACGCATAACGCATAACGCATATCGCATAACACATACGCATAAAGCATAAGGCATAACGCATTACGCATAACTTATAACTCATAACTCATAACGAATAACGCATAACGCAAAATGAATAACGCATAAAGCATAATGCATAACCCATAACCCATAACGCACAACGCATAAGGCATAATGCACAACGCATAACGAATACCGCAAAACGCATAACGCATAACGCATAACGCGTAACTCATAACGCATAACGCATAACGCATAACGCACACCGTATAACGCATAACGCATAACGCATAACGCATACCGTATAACGCATAACGCATAACGCATAACGCAAACGTATAGCGCACAACGCATAATGCATAAACCATAACCCTTACTTAATAACGCATAACGCATAATGCACAACGCATAACGAACACCGGAAAACCCATAACGCCTAACGCATAACGGATCACGAATAACGCATAAAGCATAACGCATAACGCATAACGCATAACGCATAACGCATAACGCATAACGCATAACGCATAACGCATAACGCATAACGCATAACGCATAACGCATAACGCATAACGCATAACGCATAACGCAAAACGCATAACGCAAAACGCATAACGTTAACGCATAACCCATAACGCATAAGGCTTGATGCATGACGCATATCGCATATCGCATAACGCATAAGGCTTGATGCATGACGCATATCGCATAACGCATAAGGCATAACGCATAATACATAACGTATAACGCATTATGCATAACGCATAACGCATAACGCATATCGCATAACACATACGCATAACGCATAACGCATAACGCATAACGCATAACGCATAACCATAACGCATAACGCATAAGGCATAACGCATAACGCATAACGCATAACGCATAACGCATAACGCATAACGCATATCGCATAACACATACGCATAACGCATAAGGCATAACGCATTACGCATAACTTATAACTCATAACTCATAACGAATAACGCATAACGCAAAATGAATAACGCATAAAGCATAACGCACAACCCATAACCCATAACGCACAACGCATAAGGCATAATGCACAACGCATAACGAATACCGCAAAACGCATAACGCATAACGCATAACGCATAACGCGTAACTCATAACGCATAACGCATAACGCATAACGCACACCGTATAACGCATAACGCATAACGCATAACGCATAACGCATACCGTATAACGCATAACGCATAACGCATAACGCAAACGTATAGCGCACAACGCATAATGCATAAACCATAACCCTTACTTAATAACGCATAACGCATAATGCACAACGCATAACGAACACCGGAAAACCCATAACGCCTAACGCATAACGGATCACGAATAACGCATAAAGCATAACGCATAACGCATAACGCATAACGCATAACGCATAACGCATAACGCATAACGCATAACGCATAACGCATAACGCATAACGCATAACGCATAACGCATAACGCGTAACGCATAACGCCAAACGCATAACGTTAACGCACAACCCATAACGCATAAGGCTTGATGCATGACGCATATCGCATATCGCATAACGCATAAGGCATAACGCATAACGCATAACGCATAACGCATAACGCATAACGCATAACGCATAACGCATAACGCATAACGCATAACGCATAACGCATAACGCATAACGCATAACGCATAACGCATATCGCATAACACATACGCATAAAGCATAAGGCATAACGCATTACGCATAACTTATAACTCATAACTCATAACGAATAACGCATAACGCAAAATGAATAACGCATAAAGCATAATGCATAACCCATAACCCATAACGCACAACGCATAAGGCATAATGCACAACGCATAACGAATACCGCAAAACGCATAACGCATAACGCATAACGCGTAACTCATAACGCATAACGCATAACGCATAACGCACACCGTATAACGCATAACGCATAACGCATAACGCATACCGTATAACGCATAACGCATAACGCAAACGTATAGCGCACAACGCATAATGCATAAACCATAACCCTTACTTAATAACGCATAACGCATAATGCACAACGCATAACGAACACCGGAAAACCCATAACGCCTAACGCATAACGGATCACGAATAACGCATAAAGCATAACGCATAACGCATAACGCATAACGCATAACGCATAACGCATAACGCATAACGCATAACGCATAACGCATAACGCATAACGCATAACGCATAACGCAAAACGCATAACGCAAAACGCATAACGTTAACGCATAACCCATAACGCATAAGGCTTGATGCATGACGCATATCGCATATCGCATAACGCATAAGGCTTGATGCATGACGCATATCGCATAACGCATAAGGCATAACGCATAATACATAACGTATAACGCATTATGCATAACGCATAACGCATAACGCATATCGCATAACACATACGCATAACGCATAACGCATAACGCATAACGCATAACGCATAACCATAACGCATAACGCATAACCCATAACGCATAACGCATAACGCATAACGTATAACGCATAACGCATATCGCATAACACATACGCATATCGCATAAGGCATAACGCATTACGCATAACTTATAACTCATAACTCATAACGAATAACGCATAACGCAAAATGAATAACGCATAAAGCATAACGCATAACCCATAACCCATAACGCACAACGCATAAGGCATAATGCACAACGCATAATGAATACCGCAAAACGCATAACGCATAACGCGTAACTCATAACACATAACGCATAACGCATAACGCACACCGTATAACGCATAACGCATAACGCATAACGCGTAAAGCATAACGCATAACGCATAACGCATAACGCATAATGCAAACGTATAACGCCCAACGCATAAAGCATAACGAACAACCCATAACGCATAATCCATAACGCATAACGCATAACGCATAACGCATAAAGTATAACGCATAACGCTTAACGCAAACTTATAACGCACAACGCATAGCGCACAACGCATAGCGCATAACGCATAACGCATAACGCATAACGCATAACGCATAACGCATAACGGATCACGCATAACGCATAACGCACAACGCATAGCGCATAACGCATAACGCATAACGCATAACGCATAACGCATAACGCATAACGCATAACGCATAACGCATAACGCATAACGCATAACGCATAACGCATATCGCATAACACATACGCATAACGCATAAGGCATAACGCATTACGCATAACTTATAACTCATAACTCATAACGAATAACGCATAACGCAAAATGAATAACGCATAAAGCATAACGCACAACCCATAACCCATAACGCACAACGCATAAGGCATAATGCACAACGCATAACGAATACCGCAAAACGCATAACGCATAACGCATAACGCATAACGCGTAACTCATAACGCATAACGCATAACGCATAACGCACACCGTATAACGCATAACGCATAACGCATAACGCATAACGCATACCGTATAACGCATAACGCATAACGCATAACGCAAACGTATAGCGCACAACGCATAATGCATAAACCATAACCCTTACTTAATAACGCATAACGCATAATGCACAACGCATAACGAACACCGGAAAACCCATAACGCCTAACGCATAACGGATCACGAATAACGCATAAAGCATAACGCATAACGCATAACGCATAACGCATAACGCATAACGCATAACGCATAACGCATAACGCATAACGCATAACGCATAACGCATAACGCATAACGCATAACGCATAACGCATAACGCCAAACGCATAACGTTAACGCACAACCCATAACGCATAAGGCTTGATGCATGACGCATATCGCATATCGCATAACGCATAAGGCTTGATGCATGACGCATATCGCATAACGCATAAGGCATAACGCATAATACATAACGTATAACGCATTATGCATAACGCATAACGCATAACGCATAACGCATAACGCATATCGCATAACACATACGCATAACGCATATGTCATAAAACATAATGCAAACGTATAACGCCCAACGCATAAAGCATAACGAACAACCCATAACGCATAATCCATAACGCATAACGCATAAGGCTTGATGCATGACGCATATCGCATAACGCATAACGCATAACGCATAACGCGTAACTCATAACGCATAACGCATAACGCATAACGCACACCGTATAACGCATAACGCATAACGCATAACGCATAACGCATACCGTATAACGCATAACGCATAACGCATAACGCAAACGTATAGCGCACAACGCATAATGCATAAACCATAACCCTTACTTAATAACGCATAACGCATAATGCACAACGCATAACGAACACCGGAAAACCCATAACGCCTAACGCATAACGGATCACGAATAACGCATAACGCATAATGCACAACGCATAACGAACACCGGAAAACCCATAACGCCTAACGCATAACGGATCACGAATAACGCATAAAGCATAACGCATAACGCATAACGCATAACGCATAACGCATAACGCATAACGTATAACGCATAACGCATAACGCATAACGCATAACGCATAACGCATAACGCATAACGCATAACGCATAACGCATAACGCATAACGCATAACGCATAACGCATAACGCATAACGCATAACGCATAACGCATAACGCATAACGCATAACGCATAACGCATAACGCATAACGGATCACGCATAACGCACAACGCATAACGCATAACGCATAACGCATAACGCATAACGCATAACGCATAACGCATAACGCATAACGCATTACGCATAACGCATAACGCATAACGCATAACGCATAACGCATAACGCATAACGCATAACGCATAACGCATAACGCATAACCCATAACGCATAACGCATAACGCATATCGCATAACACATACGCATAACGCATAAGGCATAACGCATTACGCATAACGCATAACGCATAACGCATAACGCATAACGCATAACGCATAACGCATAACGCATAACGGATCACGCATAACGCACAACGCATAACGCATAACGCATAACGCATAACGCATAACGCATAACGCATAACGCATAACGCATATCGCATAACACATACGCATAAAGCATAAGGCATAACGCATTACGCATAACTTATAACTCATAACTCATAACGAATAACGCATAACGCAAAATGAATAACGCATAAAGCATAATGCATAACCCATAACCCATAACGCACAACGCATAAGGCATAATGCACAACGCATAACGAATACCGCAAAACGCATAACGCATAACGCATAACGCGTAACTCATAACGCATAACGCATAACGCATAACGCACACCGTATAACGCATAACGCATAACGCATAACGCATACCGTATAACGCATAACGCATAACGCATAACGCAAACGTATAGCGCACAACGCATAATGCATAAACCATAACCCTTACTTAATAACGCATAACGCATAATGCACAACGCATAACGAACACCGGAAAACCCATAACGCCTAACGCATAACGGATCACGAATAACGCATAAAGCATAACGCATAACGCATAACGAATAACGCATAACGCATAACGCATAACGCATAACGCATAACGCATAACGCATAACGCATAACGCATAACGCATAACGCAAAACGCATAACGCAAAACGCATAACGTTAACGCATAACCCATAACGCATAAGGCTTGATGCATGACGCATATCGCATATCGCATAACGCATAAGGCTTGATGCATGACGCATATCGCATAACGCATAAGGCATAACGCATAATACATAACGTATAACGCATTATGCATAACGCATAACGCATAACGCATATCGCATAACACATACGCATAACGCATAACGCATAACGCATAACGCATAACGCATAACCATAACGCATAACGCATAACCCATAACGCATAACGCATAACGCATAACGTATAACGCATAACGCATATCGCATAACACATACGCATATCGCATAAGGCATAACGCATTACGCATAACTTATAACTCATAACTCATAACGAATAACGCATAACGCAAAATGAATAACGCATAAAGCATAACGCATAACCCATAACCCATAACGCACAACGCATAAGGCATAATGCACAACGCATAATGAATACCGCAAAACGCATAACGCATAACGCGTAACTCATAACACATAACGCATAACGCATAACGCACACCGTATAACGCATAACGCATAACGCATAACGCGTAAAGCATAACGCATAACGCATAACGCATAACGCATAATGCAAACGTATAACGCCCAACGCATAAAGCATAACGAACAACCCATAACGCATAATCCATAACGCATAACGCATAACGCATAACGCATAAAGTATAACGCATAACGCTTAACGCAAACTTATAACGCACAACGCATAGCGCACAACGCATAGCGCATAACGCATAACGCATAACGCATAACGCATAACGCATAACGCATAACGCATAACGGATCACGCATAACGCACAACGCATAGCGCATAACGCATAACGCATAACGCATAACGCATAACGCATAACGCATAACGCATAACGCATAACGCATAACGCATAACGCATAACGCATATCGCATAACACATACGCATAACGCATAAGGCATAACGCATTACGCATAACTTATAACTCATAACTCATAACGAATAACGCATAACGCAAAATGAATAACGCATAAAGCAGAACGCACAACCCATAACCCATAACGCACAACGCATAAGGCATAATGCACAACGCATAACGAATACCGCAAAACGCATAACGCATAACGCATAACGCATAACGCGTAACTCATAACGCATAACGCATAACGCATAACGCACACCGTATAACGCATAACGCATAACGCATAACGCATAACGCATACCGTATAACGCATAACGCATAACGCATAACGCAAACGTATAGCGCACAACGCATAATGCATAAACCATAACCCTTACTTAATAACGCATAACGCATAATGCACAACGCATAACGAACACCGGAAAACCCATAACGCCTAACGCATAACGGATCACGAATAACGCATAAAGCATAACGCATAACGCATAACGCATAACGCATAACGCATAACGCATAACGCATAACGCATAACGCATAACGCATAACGCATAACGCATAACGCATAACGCATAACGCATAACGCCAAACGCATAACGTTAACGCACAACCCATAACGCATAAGGCTTGATGCATGACGCATATCGCATATCGCATAACGCATAAGGCTTGATGCATGACGCATATCGCATAACGCATAAGGCATAACGCATAATACATAACGTATAACGCATTATGCATTACGCATAACGCATAACGCATAACGCATAACGCATATCGCATAACACATACGCATAACGCATATGTCATAAAACATAATGCAAACGTATAACGCCCAACGCATAAAGCATAACGAACAACCCATAACGCATAATCCATAACGCATAACGCATAACGCATAACGCATAAGGCTTGATGCATGACGCATATCGCATAACGCATAACGCATAACGCATAACGCGTAACTCATAACGCATAACGCATAACGCATAACGCACACCGTATAACGCATAACGCATAACGCATAACGCATAACGCATACCGTATAACGCATAACGCATAACGCATAACGCAAACGTATAGCGCACAACGCATAATGCATAAACCATAACCCTTACTTAATAACGCATAACGCATAATGCACAACGCATAACGAACACCGGAAAACCCATAACGCCTAACGCATAACGGATCACGAATAACGCATAAAGCATAACGCATAACGCATAACGCATAACGCATAACGCATAACGCATAACGTATAACGCATAACGCATAACGCATAACGCATAACGCATAACGCATAACGCATAACGCATAACGCATAACGCATAACGCATAACGCATAACGCATAACGCATAACGCATAACGCATAACGCATAACGCATAACGCATAACGCATAACGCATAACGCATAACGGATCACGCATAACGCACAACGCATAGCGCATAACGCATAACGCATAACGCATAACGCATAACGCATAACGCATAACGCATAACGCATAACGCATAACGCATTACGCATAACGCATAACGCATAACGCATAACGCATAACGCATAACGCATAACGCATAACGCATAACGCATAACGCATAACGCATAACCCATAACGCATAACGCATAACGCATAACGCATATCGCATAACACATACGCATAACGCATAAGGCATAACGCATTACGCATAACGCATAACGCATAACGCATAACGCATAACGCATAACGCATAACGCATAACGCATAACGCATAACGCATAACGGATCACGCATAACGCACAACGCATAGCGCATAACGCATAACGCATAACGCATAACGCATAACGCATAACGCATAACGCATAACGCATAACGCATAACACATACGCATAACGCATAAGGCATAACCCATTACGCATAACTTATAACTCATAACTCATAACGAATAACGCATAACGCAAAATGAATAACGCATAAAGCATAACGCATAACCCATAACCCATAACGCACAACGCATAAGGCATAATGCACAACGCATAACGAATACCGCAAAACGCATAACGCATAACGCATAACGCATAACGCGAAACTCATACCGCATAACGCATAACGCACACCGTATAATGCATAACGCATAACGCATAACGCATAACGCATAACGCATAACGTATAACGCATAACGCATACCGTATAACGCATAATGCATAACGCATAAAGCATAACGCATAACGCATAACGCATAACGCATAACGCATAACGCATAACGCATAACGCATAAGGCATAACGCATAACGCATAACGCATAACGGATCACGTATAACGCATAACGCATAGCGCAAATCGCATAACGCATAACGCATAACGGATCACACATTACTCATAACGCATAACGCATAACGGATCACGCATTACTCATAACGCATAACGCATAACGCATAACGCAAAACGCACAACGCATAACGCATAACGCATAACGCATAACGCATAACGCATAACGCATAATGGATCACGTATAACGCATAACGCATAACGCATAACGGATCACGCATTACTCATAACGCATAACGCATTACTCATAACGCATAAAGCATAACGCATAACGCATAACGCATAACGCATAACGTATAACGCATAACGCATAACGGATCACGCATAACACATAACGGATCACGTATAACGCATAACGCATAACGCATAACGCATAACGCATAACGGATCACACATTACTCATAACGCATAACGCATAACGGATCACGCATTACTCATAACGCATAACGCATTACTCATAACGCATAACGCAAAACGCATAACGCATAACGCATAAGGCATAAGGCATCACGCATAACGCATAAGGCATAAGGCATCACGCATATAGCATAACGCATAACGCATAACGCATAACGGATCACGCATAACACATAACGCATAACGCATAACGGATCACGTATAACGTATAACGCATAACGCAAAACGCACAACGCATAACGCATAACGCATAACGCATAACGGATCACGTATAACGCATAACGCATAACGCATAACGGATCACGCATTACTCATAACGCATAACGCATTACTCATAACGCATAACGCATAACGCATAACGCATAACGCATAACGTATAACGCATAACGCATAACGGATCACGCATAACACATAACGGATCACGTATAACGCATAACGCATAACGCATAGCGCAAAAAGCATAACGCATAACGCATAACGGATCACGCATTACTCATAACGCATAACGCATAACGGATCACGCATTACTAATAACGCATAACGCATTACTCATAACGCATAACGCATTACTCATAACGCATGACGCATAACGCAAAACGCATAACGCATAACGCATAAGGCATAAGGCATCACGCATATAGCATAACGCATAACGCATGACGGATCACGCATTACTCATAACGCATAACGCACAAAAAATAACCCATAACGCATAACGCATAACGCATAACGCATAACGCATAACGCATAACGGATCACGCGTAACACATAACGCATAACGCATAACGGATCACGTATAACGCATAACGCATAACGCATAACGCATAACGCATAACGGATCACGTATAACGCATAACGCATAGCGCAAATCGCATAACGCATAACGCATAACGGATCACACATTACTCATAACGCATAACGCATAACGGATCACGCATTACTCATAACGCATAACGCATTACTCATAACGCATAACGCATAACGCAAAACGCATAACGCATAACGCATAAGGCATAAGGCATCACGCATATAGCGTAACGCATAACGCATAACGCATAACGCATAACGCATAACGCAAAACGCACAACGCATAACGCATAACGCATAACGCATAACGCATAACGCATAACGCATAACGGATCACGTATAACGCATAACGCATAACGCATAACGCATAACGGATCACGTATAACGCATAACGCATAGCGCAAATCGCATAACGCATAACGCATAACGGATCACACATTACTCATAACGCATAACGCATAACGGATCACGCATTACTCATAACGCATAACGCATTACTCATAACGCATAACGCATAACGCAAAACGCATAACGCATAACGCATAACGCATAAGGCATAAGGCATCACGCATATAGCGTAACGCATAACGCATAACGCATAACGCATAACGGATCACGCATAACGCACAACGCATAGCGCATAACGCATAACGCATAACGCATAACGCATAACGCATAACGCATAACGCATAACGCATAACGCATAACGCATAACGCATAACGCATAACGCATATCGCATAACACATACGCATAACGCATAAGGCATAACGCATTACGCATAACTTATAACTCATAACTCATAACGAATAACGCATAACGCAAAATGAATAACGCATAAAGCATAACGCACAACCCATAACCCATAACGCACAACGCATAAGGCATAATGCACAACGCATAACGAATACCGCAAAACGCATAACGCATAACGCATAACGCATAACGCGTAACTCATAACGCATAACGCATAACGCATAACGCACACCGTATAACGCATAACGCATAACGCATAACGCATAACGCATACCGTATAACGCATAACGCATAACGCATAACGCAAACGTATAGCGCACAACGCATAATGCATAAACCATAACCCTTACTTAATAACGCATAACGCATAATGCACAACGCATAACGAACACCGGAAAACCCATAACGCCTAACGCATAACGGATCACGAATAACGCATAAAGCATAACGCATAACGCATAACGCATAACGCATAACGCATAACGCATAACGTATAACGCATAACGCATAACGCATAACGCATAACGCATAACGCATAACGCATAACGCATAACGCATAACGCATAACGCATAACGCATAACGCATAACGCATAACGCATAACGCATAACGCATAACGGATCACGCATAACGCACAACGCATAGCGCATAACGCATAACGCATAACGCATAACGCATAACGCATAACGCATAACGCATAACGCATAACGCATAACGCATTACGCATAACGCATAACGCATAACGCATAACGCATAACGCATAACGCATAACGCATAACGCATAACGCATAACGCATAACGCATAACCCATAACGCATAACGCATAACGCATAACGCATATCGCATAACACATACGCATAACGCATAAGGCATAACGCATTACGCATAACGCATAACGCATAACGCATAACGCATAACGCATAACGCATAACGCATAACGCATAACGCATAACGGATCACGCATAACGCACAACGCATAGCGCATAACGCATAACGCATAACGCATAACGCATAACGCATAACGCATAACGCATAACGCATAACGCATAACGCATAACGCATAACGCATAACGCATAACGCATAACGCATAACACATACGCATAACGCATAAGGCATAACCCATTACGCATAACTTATAACTCATAACTCATAACGAATAACGCATAACGCAAAATGAATAACGCATAAAGCATAACGCATAACCCATAACCCATAACGCACAACGCATAAGGCATAATGCACAACGCATAACGAATACCGCAAAACGCATAACGCATAACGCATAACGCATAACGCGAAACTCATACCGCATAACGCATAACGCACACCGTATAATGCATAACGCATAACGCATAACGCATAACGCATAACGCATAACGCATAACGCATAACGCATAACGCATAACGCATAACGCATAACGCATAACGCGTAACGCATAACGCATAACGCATAACGCATAACGCATAACGCATATCGCATAACACATACGCACAACGCATAATGCATAAACCATAACCCTTACTTCATAACGCATAACGCATAACGCATAACGCATAACGCATAACGCATAACGGATCACGCATAACACATAACGCATAACGCATAACGGATCACGTATAACGCATAACGCATAACGCAAAAGGCATAACGCATAACGCAT
Source organism: Lasioglossum morio (assembly GCA_916610235.2). Classification (NCBI taxonomy): domain Eukaryota; kingdom Metazoa; phylum Arthropoda; class Insecta; order Hymenoptera; family Halictidae; genus Lasioglossum; species Lasioglossum morio. The sequence continues at coordinate 5,310,987 of CAKAJA020000347.1, forward strand.
AACGCATAACGCATAACGGATCACGTATAACGCATAACGCATAGCGCAAATCGCATAACGCATAACGCATAACGGATCACACATTACTCATAACGCATAACGCATAACGGATCACGCATTACTCATAACGCATAACGCATAACGCATAACGCAAAACGCACAACGCATAACGCATAACGCATAACGCATAACGCATAACGCATAATGGATCACGTATAACGCATAACGCATAACGCATAACGGATCACGCATTACTCATAACGCATAACGCATTACTCATAACGCATAACGCATAACGCATAACGCATAACGCATAACGCATAACGTATAACGCATAACGCATAACGGATCACGCATAACACATAACGGATCACGTATAACGCATAACGCATAACGCATAACGCATAACGCATAACGGATCACACATTACTCATAACGCATAACGCATAACGGATCACGCATTACTCATAACGCATAACGCATTACTCATAACGCATAACGCAAAACGCATAACGCATAACGCATAAGGCATAAGGCATCACGCATAACGCATAAGGCATAAGGCATCACGCATATAGCATAACGCATAACGCATAACGCATAACGGATCACGCATAACACATAACGCATAACGCATAACGGATCACGTATAACGCATAACGCATAACGCAAAACGCACAACGCATCACGCATAACGCATAACGCATAACGGATCACGTATAACGCATAACGCATAACGCATAACGGATCACGCATTACTCATAACGCATAACGCATTACTCATAACGCATAACGCATAACGCATAACGCATAACGCATAACGTATAACGCATAACGCATAACGGATCACGCATAACACATAACGGATCACGTATAACGCATAACGCATAACGCATAGCGCAAAAAGCATAACGCATAACGCATAACGGATCACGCATTACTCATAACGCATAACGCATAACGGATCACGCATTACTAATAACGCATAACGCATTACTCATAACGCATAACGCATTACTCATAACGCATAACGCATAACGCAAAACGCATAACGCATAACGCATAAGGCATAAGGCATCACGCATATAGCATAACGCATAACGCATGACGGATCACGCATTACTCATAACGCATAACGCACAAAAAATAACCCATAACGCATAACGCATAACGCATAACGCATAACGCATAACGCATAACGCATAACGCATAACGGATCACGCATAACACATAACGCATAACGCATAACGGATCACGTATAACGCATAACGCATAACGCATAACGCATAACGCATAACGGATCACGTATAACGCATAACGCATAGCGCAAATCGCATAACGCATAACGCATAACGGATCACACATTACTCATAACGCATAACGCATAACGGATCACGCATTACTCATAACGCATAACGCATTACTCATAACGCATAACGCATAACGCAAAACGCATAAGGCATAAGGCATCACGCATATAGCGTAACGCATAACGCATAACGCATAACGCATAACGCATAACGCATAACGGATCACGCATAACACATAACGCATAACGCATAACAGATCACGTATAACGCATAACGCATAACGCAAAACGCACAACGCATAACGCATAACGCATAACGCATAACGCATAACGCATAACGCATAACGGATCACGTATAACGCATAACGCATAACGCATAACGCATAACGGATCACGTATAACGCATAACGCATAGCGCAAATCGCATAACGCATAACGCATAACGGATCACACATTACTCATAACGCATAACGCATAACGGATCACGCATTACTCATAACGCATAACGCATTACTCATAACGCATAACGCATAACGCAAAACGCATAACGCATAACGCATAAGGCATAAGGCATCACGCATATAGCGTAACGCATAACGCATAACGCATAACGCATAACGCATAACGGATCACGCATAACACATAACGCATAACGCATAACAGATCACGTATAACGCATAACGCATAACGCAAAACGCACAACGCATAACGCATAACGCATAACGCATAACGCATAACGCATAACGGATCACGTATAACGCATAACGCATAACGCATAACGGATCACGCATTACTCATAACGCATAACGCATTACTCATAACGCATAACGCATAACGCATAACGCATAACGCATAACGTATAACGCATAACGCATAACGGATCACGCAAAACACATAACGGATCACGTATAACGCATAACGCATAACGCATAGCGCAAAAAGCATAACGCATAACGCATAACGGATCACGCATATAGCATAACGCATAACGCATGACGGATCACGCATTACTCATAACGCATAACGCACAAAAAATAACCCATAATGCATAACGCATAACGCATAACGCATAACGCATAACGCATAACGCGTAACGCATAACGCATAACGCATAACGCATAACGCACAACGTATAACGCATAACGCATAACGCATAACGCATAACGCATAACGCATAACACAACGAATATTGCATAGCGCATAATCCATAACGCGTAACGCATAAAGCATAACTCATAAGGCATAAGGCATAACGCAGAACGCATAACGCATAACGCACAAAAAATAACCCATAATGCATAACGCATAACGCATAACGCATAACGCATAACGCATAACGCGTAACGCATAACGCATAACGCATAACGCATAACGCACAAAGCATAACGCATAACGCATAACGCATAACGCAGAACGCATAACGCATAACGCATAACGCATAACGCATAACGCATAACGCATAACGCATAACGCATAACGCAAAACGCATAACGCATAACGCATAACTCATAACGCATAACGCATAACGCATAACGCATAACGCATAACTCATAAGGCATAAGGCATAACGCAGAACGCATAACGCATTACTCATAACGCATAACGCATAACGCATAACGCATAACGCATAACGCATAACGGATCACGCATTACTCATAACGCATAACGCATTACGGATATCGGATCAAGCATTACTCATAACGCACAACGCATAACGCATAACGCATAACGCATAACGGATCACACATTACTCATAACGCATAACGCATAACGGATCACGCATTACTCATAACGCATAACGCATTACTCATAACGCATAACGCATAACGCAAAACGCATAACGCATAACGCATAACGCATAAGGCATAAGGCATCACGCATATAGCGTAACGCATAACGCATAACGCATAACGCATAACGCATAACGGATCACGCATAACACATAACGCATAACGCATAACAGATCACGTATAACGCATAACGCATAACGCAAAACGCACAACGCATAACGCATAACGCATAACGCATAACGCATAACGCATAACGCATAACGGATCACGTATAACGCATAACGCATAACGCATAACGGATCACGCATTACTCATAACGCATAACGCATTACTCATAACGCACAACGCATAACGCATAACGCATAACGCATAACGTATAACGCATAACGCATAACAGATCACGCATAACACATAACGGATCACGTATAACGCATAACGCATAACGCATAGCGCAAAAAGCATAACGCATAACGCATAACGGATCACGCATATAGCATAAAGCATAACGCATGACGGATGACGCATTACTCATAACGCATAACGCACAAAAAATAACCCATAACGCATAACGCATAACGCATAACGCATAACGCATAACGCATAACGCGTAACGCATAACGCATAACGCATAACGCATAACGCACAACGTATAACGCATAACGCATAACGCATAACGCATAACGCATAACACAACGAATATTGCATAGCGCATAATCCTTAACGCGTAACGCATAAAGCATAACGCATAACGCATAACGCATAACGGATCCAGCATTACTCATAACGCATAACACATAACGCATAACGCATTACGTATAACGCATAAGGCATAAGGCATAACGCATATAGCGTAACGCATAACGCATGACGGATCACGCATTACTCATAACGCATAACGCATAACGCATAACGCATAACGGATCACGCATAACACATAACGGATCACGTATAACGCATAACGCATAACGCATAGCGCAAAAAGCATAACGCATAACGCATAACGGATCACGCATTACTCATAACGCATAACGCATAACGGATCACGCATTACTAATAACGCATAACGCATTACTCATAACGCATAACGCATTACTCATAACGCATAACGCATAACGCAAAACGCATAACGCATAACGCATAAGGCATAAGGCATCACGCATATAGCATAACGCATAACGCATGACGGATCACGCATTACTCATAACGCATAACGCACAAAAAATAACCCATAACGCATAACGCATAACGCATAACGCATAACGCATAACGCATAACGCATAACGGATCACGCATAACACATAACGCATAACGCATAACGGATCACGTATAACGCATAACGCATAACGCATAACGCATAACGCATAACGGATCACGTATAACGCATAACGCATAGCGCAAATCGCATAACGCATAACGCATAACGGATCACACATTACTCATAACGCATAACGCATAACGGATCACGCATTACTCATAACGCATAACGCATTACTCATAACGCATAACGCATAACGCAAAACGCATAACGCATAACGCATAAGGCATAAGGCATCACGCATATAGCGTAACGCATAACGCATAACGCATAACGCATAACGCATAACGCATAACGGATCACGCATAACACATAACGCATAACGCATAACAGATCACGTATAACGCATAACGCATAACGCAAAACGCACAACGCATAACGCATAACGCATAACGCATAACGCATAACGCATAACGCATAACGCATAACGGATCACGTATAACGCATAACGCATAACGCATAACGCATAACGGATCACGTATAACGCATAACGCATAGCGCAAATCGCATAACGCATAACGCATAACGGATCACACATTACTCATAACGCATAACGCATAACGGATCACGCATTACTCATAACGCATAACGCATTACTCATAACGCATAACGCATAACGCAAAACGCATAACGCATAACGCATAAGGCATAAGGCATCACGCATATAGCGTAACGCATAACGCATAACGCATAACGCATAACGCATAACGGATCACGCATAACACATAACGCATAACGCATAACAGATCACGTATAACGCATAACGCATAACGCAAAACGCACAACGCATAACGCATAACGCATAACGCATAACGCATAACGCATAACGGATCACGTATAACGCATAAGGCATCACGCATATAGCATAACGCATAACGCATGACGGATCACGCATTACTCATAACGCATAACGCACAAAAAATAACCCATAACGCATAACGCATAACGCATAACGCATAACGCATAACGCATAACGGATCACGCATAACACATAACGCATAACGCATAACGGATCACGTATAACGCATAACGCATAACGCATAACGCATAACGCATAACGGATCACGTATAACGCATAACGCATAGCGCAAATCGCATAACGCATAACGCATAACGGATCACACATTACTCATAACGCATAACGCATAACGGATCACGCATTACTCATAACGCATAACGCATTACTCATAACGCATAACGCATAACGCATAACGCATAACGCATAACGTATAACGCATAACGCATAACGGATCACGCAAAACACATAACGGATCACGTATAACGCATAACGCATAACGCATAGCGCAAAAAGCATAACGCATAACGCATAACGGATCACGCATATAGCATAACGCATAACGCATGACGGATCACGCATTACTCATAACGCATAACGCACAAAAAATAACCCATAACGCATAACGCATAACGCATAACGCATAACGCATAACGCATAACGCATAACGCGTAACGCATAACGCATAACGCATAACGCATAACGCACAACGTATAACGCATAACGCATAACGCATAACGCATAACGCATAACACAACGAATATTGCATAGCGCATAATCCATAACGCGTAACGCATAAAGCATAACGCATAACGCATAACGGATCCAGCATAACACATAACGCATAACGCATAACGCATATCGGATCAAGCATTACTCATAACGCATAACGCATTACGTATAACGCATAAGGCATAAGGCATAACGCATATAGCGTAACGTATAACGCATGACGGATCACGCATTACTCATAACGCATAACGCATAACGCATAACGCACAAAGCATAACGCATAACGCATAACGCATAACGTATAACGCATAACGCATAACGCATAACGCATAACGCATAACGCATAACGCATAACGCATAACGCATAACGCATAACGCATGATGGATCGCGCATTTCTCATATCGCATAACGCATAACGCACAAAGCATAACGCATAACGCATAACGCATAACGCAGAACGCATAACGCATAACGCATAACGCATAACGCATAACGCATAACGCATAACGCATAACGCATAACGCATAACGGATCACGCATTACTCATAACGCATAACGCATTACGGATATCGGATCAAGCATTACTCATAACGCACAACGCATAACGCATAACGCATAACGCATAACGCATAACTCATAACGCATAAAGCATAACGCATAACGCATAACGCATAACGGATCCAGCATTACTCATAACGCATAACACATAACGCATAACGCATAACGCATATCGGATCAAGCATTACTCATAACGCATAACGCATTACGTATAACGCATAAGGCATAAGGCATAACGCATATAGCGTAACGCATAACGCATAACGAATAACGCATAACGCATAACGCATAACGGATCACGCATTACTCATAACGCATAACGCATAACGCATAACGCATAACGCATAACGCATAACGCATAACGCATAACGGATCACGCATTACTCATAACGCATAACGCATAACGCATAACGCATAACGCATAAGGCATAACGCATAACTTATAACGCATAACGCATAACGCATAACGCAAAACGCATAACGCATAACGCATAACTCATAACGCATAAGGCATAACGCATAACGCATAACGCATAACTCATAAGGCATAAGGCATAACGCATATAGCATAACGCATAACGCATAACGAATAACGCATAACGCATAACGCATAACGCATAACGGATCACGCATTACTCATAACGCATAACGCATTACGGATATCGGATCAAGCATTACGCATAACGCATAACGCATAAGGCATAACGCATAACTTATAACGCATAACGCATAACGCATAACGCAAAACGCATAACGCATAACTCATAACGCATAAGGCATAACGCATAACGCATAACTCATAAGGCATAAGGCATAACGCAGAACGCATAACGCATTACTCATAACGCATAACGCATAACGCATAACGCATAACGCATAACGCATAACGGATCACGCATTACTCATAACGCATAACGCATTACGGATATCGGATCAAGCATTACTCATAACGCACAACGCATAACGCATAACGCATAACGCATAACGCATAACGCATAACGCATAACGCATAACGGATCACACATTACTCATAACGCATAACGCATAACGGATCACGCATTACTCATAACGCATAACGCATTACTCATAACGCATAACGCATAACGCAAAACGCATAACGCATAACGCATAAGGCATAAGGCATCACGCATATAGCGTAACGCATAACGCATAACGCATAACGCATAACGCATAACGGATCACGCATAACACATAACGCATAACGCATAACAGATCACGTATAACGCATAACGCATAACGCAAAACGCACAACGCATAACGCATAACGCATAACGCATAACGCATAACGCATAACGCATAACGGATCACGTATAACGCATAACGCATAACGCATAACGGATCACGCATTACTCATAACGCATAACGCATTACTCATAACGCATAACGCATAACGCATAACGCATAACGCATAACGTATAACGCATAACGCATAACAGATCACGCATAACACATAACGGATCACGTATAACGCATAACGCATAACGCATAGCGCAAAAAGCATAACGCATAACGCATAACGGATCACGCATATAGCATAAAGCATAACGCATGACGGATGACGCATTACTCATAACGCATAACGCACAAAAAATAACCCAAAACGCATAACGCATAACGCATAACGCATAACGCATAACGCGTAACGCATAACGCATAACGCATAACGCAAAACGTATAACGCATAACGCATAACGCATAACGCATAACGCATAACACAACGAATATTGCATAGCGCATAATCCATAACGCGTAACGCATAAAGCATAACGCATAACGCATAACGCATAACGGATCCAGCATTACTCATAACGCATAACACATAACGCATAACGCATTACGTATAACGCATAAGGCATAAGGCATAACGCATATAGCGTAACGCATAACGCATGACGGATCACGCATTACTCATAACGCATAACGCATAACGCATAACGCACAAAGCATAACGCATAACGCATAACGCATAACGTATAACGCATAACGCATAACGCATAACGCATAACGCATAACGCATAACGCATAACGCATAACGCATAACGGATAACACATAACGAATAACCCATAACGCTTTTCGCATAACGCATAACGCATAACGCATAACGCATAACGGATCACGCATTACTCATAACGCATAACGCATAACGCATAACGCATAACGCATAACGCATAACGCATAACGCATAACGCATAACGCATAACGCATAACGCATAACGCATGACGGATCGCGCATTACTCATAACGCATAACGCATAACGCACAAAGCATAACGCATAACCCATAACGCATAACGCATAACGCATAACGCATAACGCATAACGCATAACGCATAACGCATAACGCATAACGCATAACGCAGAGCGCATAACGCATTACTCATAACGCATAACGCATAACGCATAACGCTTAACGCATAACGCATAACGGATCACGCATTACTCATAACGCATAACGCATTACGGATATCGGATCAAGCATTACTCATAACGCACAACGCATAACGCATAACGCATAACGCATAACGCATAACGCATAACTCATAACGCATAAAGCATAACGCATAACGCATAACGCATAACGGATCCAGCATTACTCATAACGCATAACGCATAACGCATAACGCATAACGCATAAGGCATAACGCATAACTTATAACGCATAACGCATAACGCATAACGCAAAACGCATAACGCATAACGCATAACTCATAACGCATAAGGCATAACGCATAACGCATAACGCATAACTCATAAGGCATAAGGCATAACGCATATAGCATAACGCATAACGCATAACGAATAACGCATAACGCATAACGCATAACGCATAACGCATAACGCATAACGGATCACGCATTACTCATAACGCATAACGCATTACGGATATCGGATCAAGCATTACGCATAACGCATAACGCATAAGGCATAACGCATAACTTATAACGCATAACGCATAACGCATAACGCAAAACGCATAACGCATAACGCATAACTCATAACGCATAAGGCATAACGCATAACGCATAACTCATAAGGCATAAGGCATAACGCAGAACGCATAACGCATTACTCATAACGCATAACGCATAACGCATAACGCATAACGCATAACGCATAACGGATCACGCATTACTCATAACGCATAACGCATTACGGATATCGGATCAAGCATTACTCATAACGCACAACGCATAACGCATAACGCATAACGCATAACGCATAACGCATAACGCATAACGCATAACGCATAACGCATAACGGATCACACATTACTCATAACGCATAACGCATAACGGATCACGCATTACTCATAACGCATAACGCATTACTCATAACGCATAACGCATAACGCAAAACGCATAACGCATAACGCATAAGGCATAAGGCATCACGCATATAGCGTAACGCATAACGCATAACGCATAACGCATAACGCATAACGGATCACGCATAACACATAACGCATAACGCATAACAGATCACGTATAACGCATAACGCATAACGCAAAACGCACAACGCATAACGCATAACGCATAACGCATAACGCATAACGGATCACGTATAACGCATAACGCATAACGCATAACGGATCACGCATTACTCATAACGCATAACGCATTACTCATAACGCATAACGCATAACGCATAACGCATAACGCATAACGTATAACGCATAACGCATAACAGATCACGCATAACACATAACGGATCACGTATAACGCATAACGCATAACGCATAGCGCAAAAAGCATAACGCATAACGCATAACGGATCACGCATATAGCATAAAGCATAACGCATGACGGATGACGCATTACTCATAACGCATAACGCACAAAAAATAACCCATAACGCATAACGCATAACGCATAACGCATAACGCATAACGCGTAACGCATAACGCATAACGCATAACGCAAAACGTATAACGCATAACGCATAACGCATAACGCATAACGCATAACACAACGAATATTGCATAGCGCATAATCCATAACGCGTAACGCATAAAGCATAACGCATAACGCATAACGCATAACGGATCCAGCATTACTCATAACGCATAACACATAACGCATAACGCATTACGTATAACGCATAAGGCATAAGGCATAACGCATATAGCGTAACGCATAACGCATGACGGATCACGCATTACTCATAACGCATAACGCATAACGCATAACGCATAACGCACAAAGCATAACGCATAACGCATAACGCATAACGTATAACGCATAACGCATAACGCATAACGCATAACGCATAACGCATAACGCATAACGCATAACGCATAACGGATAACACATAACGAATAACCCATAACGCTTTTCGCATAACGCATAACGCATAACGCATAACGCATAACGGATCACGCATTACTCATAACGCATAACGCATAACGCATAACGCATAACGCATAACGCATAACGCATAACGCATAACGCATAACGCATAACGCATAACGCATAACGCATGACGGATCGCGCATTACTCATAACGCATAACGCATAACGCACAAAGCATAACGCATAACGCATAACGCATAACGCATAACGCATAACGCATAACGCATAACGCATAACGCATAACGCATAACGCATAACGCAGAGCGCATAACGCATTACTCATAACGCATAACGCATAACGCATAACGCTTAACGCATAACGCATAACGGATCACGCATTACTCATAACGCATAACGCATTACGGATATCGGATCAAGCATTACTCATAACGCACAACGCATAACGCATAACGCATAACGCATAACGCATAACGCATAACTCATAACGCATAAAGCATAACGCATAACGCATAACGCATAACGGATCCAGCATTACTCATAACGCATAACACATAACGCATAACGCATATCGGATCAAGCATTACTCATAACGCATAACGCATTACGTATAACGCATAAGGCATAAGGCATAACGCATATAGCGTAACGCATAACGCATGACGGATCACGCATTACTCATAACGCATAACGCATAACGCATAACGCACAAAGCATAACGCATAACGCATAACGCATAACGTATAACGCATAACGCATAACGCATAACGCATAACGCATAACGCATAACGCATAACGCATAACGCATAACGCATAACGCATAACGGATCACGCATAACACATAACGCATAACGCATAACAGATCACGTATAACGCATAACGCATAACGCAAAACGCACAACGCATAACGCATAACGCATAACGCATAACGCATAACGCATAACGGATCACGTATAACGCATAACGCATAACGCATAACGGATCACGCATTACTCATAACGCATAACGCATTACTCATAACGCATAACGCATAACGCATAACGCATAACGCATAACGTATAACGCATAACGCATAACGGATCACGCAAAACACATAACGGATCACGTATAACGCATAACGCATAACGCATAGCGCAAAAAGCATAACGCATAACGCATAACGGATCACGCATATAGCATAACGCATAACGCATGACGGATCACGCATTACTCATAACGCATAACGCACAAAAAATAACCCATAACGCATAACGCATAACGCATAACGCATAACGCATAACGCATAACGCGTAACGCATAACGCATAACGCATAACGCATAACGCACAACGTATAACGCATAACGCATAACGCATAACGCATAACGCATAACACAACGAATATTGCATAGCGCATAATCCATAACGCGTAACGCATAAAGCATAACGCATAACGCATAACGCATAACGGATCCAGCATAACACATAACGCATAACGCATAACGCATATCGGATCAAGCATTACTCATAACGCATAACGCATTACGTATAACGCATAAGGCATAAGGCATAACGCATATAGCGTAACGTATAACGCATGACGGATCACGCATTACTCATAACGCATAACGCATAACGCATAACGCACAAAGCATAACGCATAACGCATAACGCATAACGTATAACGCATAACGCAGAACGCATAACGCATAACGCATAACGCATAACGCATAACGCATAACGCATAACGCATAACGCATAACGCATAACGGATCACGCATTACTCATAACGCATAACGCATTACGGATATCGGATCAAGCATTACTCATAACGCACAACGCATAACGCATAACGCATAACGCATAACGCATAACTCATAACGCATAAAGCATAACGCATAACGCATAACGCATAACGGATCCAGCGTTACTCATAACGCATAACACATAACGCATAACGCATAACGCATATCGGATCAAGCATTACTCATAACGCATAACGCATTACGTATAACGCATAAGGCATAAGGCATAACGCATATAGCGTAACGCATAACGCATAACGAATAACGCATAACGCATAACGCATAACGGATCACGCATTACTCATAACGCATAACGCATAACGCATAACGCATAACGCTTAACGCATAACGCATAACGCATAACGTATAACGCATAACGCATAACGCATAACGGATAACACATAACGAATAACCCATAACGCTTTTCGCATAACGCATAACGCATAACGCATAACGCATAACGGATCACGCATTACTCATAACGCATAACGCATAACGCATAACGCATAACGCATAAGGCATAACGCATAACTTATAACGCATAACGCATAACGCATAACGCAAAACGCATAACGCATAACGCATAACTCATAACGCATAAGGCATAACGCATAACGCATAACGCATAACTCATAAGGCATAAGGCATAACGCATATAGCATAACGCATAACGCATAACGAATAACGCATAACGCATAACGCATAACGCATAACGCATAACGCATAACGGATCACGCATTACTCATAACGCATAACGCATTACGGATATCGGATCAAGCATTACGCATAACGCATAACGCATAAGGCATAACGCATAACTTATAACGCATAACGCATAACGCATAACGCAAAACGCATAACGCATAACGGATAACTCATAACGCATAAGGCATAACGCATAACGCATAACGCATAACTCATAAGGCATAAGGCATAACGCAGAACGCATAACGCATTACTCATAACGCATAACGCATAACGCATAACGCATAACGCATAACGGATCACGCATTACTCATAACGCATAACGCATTACGGATATCGGATCAAGCATTACTCATAACGCACAACGCATAACGCATAACGCATAACGCATAACGCATAACGCATAACGCATAACGCATAACGCATAACGGATCACACATTACTCATAACGCATAACGCATAACGGATCACGCATTACTCATAACGCATAACGCATTACTCATAACGCATAACGCATAACGCAAAACGCATAACGCATAACGCATAAGGCATAAGGCATCACGCATATAGCGTAACGCATAACGCATAACGCATAACGCATAACGCATAACGGATCACGCATAACACATAACGCATAACGCATAACAGATCACGTATAACGCATAACGCATAACGCAAAACGCACAACGCATAACGCATAACGCATAACGCATAACGCATAACGCATAACGCATAACGCATAACGGATCACGTATAACGCATAACGCATAACGCATAACGGATCACGCATTACTCATAACGCATAACGCATTACTCATAACGCATAACGCATAACGCATAACGCATAACGCATAACGTATAACGCATAACGCATAACAGATCACGCATAACACATAACGGATCACGTATAACGCATAACGCATAACGCATAGCGCAAAAAGCATAACGCATAACGCATAACGGATCACGCATATAGCATAAAGCATAACGCATGACGGATGACGCATTACTCATAACGCATAACGCACAAAAAATAACCCATAACGCATAACGCATAACGCATAACGCATAACGCATAACGCGTAACGCATAACGCATAACGCATAACGCATAACACACAACGTATAACGCATAACGCATAACGCATAACGCATAACGCATAACACAACGAATATTGCATAGCGCATAATCCATAACGCGTAACGCATAAAGCATAACGCATAACGCATAACGCATAACGGATCCAGCATTACTCATAACGCATAACACATAACGCATAACGCATTACGTATAACGCATAAGGCATAAGGCATAACGCATATAGCGTAACGCATAACGCATGACGGATCACGCATTACTCATAACGCATAACGCATAACGCATAACGCACAAAGCATAACGCATAACGCATAACGCATAACGTATAACGCATAACGCATAACGCATAACGCATAACGCATAACGCATAACGCATAACGCATAACGCATAACGCATAACGGATAACACATAACGAATAACCCATAACGCTTTTCGCATAACGCATAACGCATAACGCATAACGCATAACGGATCACGCATTACTCATAACGCATAACGCATAACGCATAACGCATAACGCATAACGCATAACGCATAACGCATAACGCATAACGCATAACGCATAACGCATAACGCATAACGCATAACGCATAACGCATGACGGATCGCGCATTACTCATAACGCATAACGCATAACGCACAAAGCATAACGCATAACGCATAACGCATAACGCATAACGCATAACGCATAACGCATAACGCATAACGCATAACGCATAACGCATAACGCATAACGCAGAGCGCATAACGCATTACTCATAACGCATAACGCATAACGAATAACGCTTAACGCATAACGCATAACGGATCACGCATTACTCATAACGCATAACGCATTACGGATATCGGATCAAGCATTACTCATAACGCACAACGCATAACGCATAACGCATAACGCATAACGCATAACGCATAACTCATAACGCATAAAGCATAACGCATAACGCATAACGCATAACGCATAACGGATCCAGCATTACTCATAACGCATAACACATAACGCATAACGCATATCGGATCAAGCATTACTCATAACGCATAACGCATTACGTATAACGCATAAGGCATAAGGCATAACGCATATAGCGTAACGCATAACGCATGACGGATCACGCATTACTCATAACGCATAACGCATAACGCATAACGCACAAAGCATAACGCATAACGCATAACGCATAACGTATAACGCATAACGCATAACGCATAACGCATAACGCATAACGCATAACGCATAACGCATAACGCATAACGTATAACGCATAACGCATAACGCATAACGGATAACACATAACGAATAACCCATAACGCTTTTCGCATAACGCATAACGCATAACGCATAACGGATCACGCATTACTCATAACGCATAACGCATAACGCATAACGCATAACGCATAACGCATAAGGCATAACGCATAACTTATAACGCATAACGCATAACGCATAACGCAAAACGCATAACGCATAACGCATAACTCATAACGCATAAGGCATAACCCATAACGCATAACGCATAACTCATAAGGCATAAGGCATAACGCATATAGCATAACGCATAACGCATAACGAATAACGCATAACGCATAACGCATAACGCATAACGCATAACGGATCACGCATTACTCATAACGCATAACGCATTACGGATATCGGATCAAGCATTACGCATAACGCATAACGCATAAGGCATAACGCATAACTTATAACGCATAACGCATAACGCATAACGCATAACGCAAAACGCATAACGCATAACGCATAACTCATAACGCATAAGGCATAACGCATAACTTATAACGCATAACGCATAACGCATAACGCAAAACGCATAACGCATAACGCATAACGCATAACGTATAACGCATAACGCATAACGCATAACGCATAACGCATAACGCATAACGCATAACGCTTAACGCATAACGCATAACGCATAACGTATAACGCATAACGCATAACGCATAACGGATAACACATAACGAATAACCCATAACGCTTTTCGCATAACGCATAACGCATAACGCATAACGCATAACGGATCACGCATTACTCATAACGCATAACGCATAACGCATAACGCATAACGCATAAGGCATAACGCATAACTTATAACGCATAACGCATAACGCATAACGCATAACGCAAAACGCATAACGCATAACGCATAACTCATAACGCATAAGGCATAACGCATAACGCATAACGCATAACTCATAAGGCATAAGGCATAACGCATATAGCATAACGCATAACGCATAACGAATAACGCATAACGCATAACGCATAACGCATAACGCATAACGCATAACGGATCACGCATTACTCATAACGCATAACGCATTACGGATATCGGATCAAGCATTACGCATAACGCATAACGCATAAGGCATAACGCATAACTTATAACGCATAACGCATAACGCATAACGCAAAACGCATAACGCATAACGCATAACTCATAACGCATAAGGCATAACGCATAACGCATAACGCATAACTCATAAGGCATAAGGCATAACGCAGAACGCATAACGCATTACTCATAACGCATAACGCATAACGCATAACGCATAACGCATAACGGATCACGCATTACTCATAACGCATAACGCATTACGGATATCGGATCAAGCATTACTCATAACGCACAACGCATAACGCATAACGCATAACGCATAACGCATAACGCATAACGCATAACGCATAACGGATCACACATTACTCATAACGCATAACGCATAACGGATCACGCATTACTCATAACGCATAACGCATTACTCATAACGCATAACGCATAACGCAAAACGCATAACGCATAACGCATAAGGCATAAGGCATCACGCATATAGCGTAACGCATAACGCATAACGCATAACGCATAACGCATAACGCATAACGGATCACGCATAACACATAACGCATAACGCATAACAGATCACGTATAACGCATAACGCATAACGCAAAACGCACAACGCATAACGCATAACGCATAACGCATAACGCATAACGCATAACGCATAACGGATCACGTATAACGCATAACGCATAACGCATAACGGATCACGCATTACTCATAACGCATAACGCATTACTCATAACGCATAACGCATAACGCATAACGCATAACGCATAACGTATAACGCATAACGCATAACAGATCACGCATAACACATAACGGATCACGTATAACGCATAACGCATAACGCATAGCGCAAAAAGCATAACGCATAACGCATAACGGATCACGCATATAGCATAAAGCATAACGCATGACGGATGACGCATTACTCATAACGCATAACGCACAAAAAATAACCCATAACGCATAACGCATAACGCATAACGCATAACGCATAACGCGTAACGCATAACGCATAACGCATAACGCATAACGCACAACGTATAACGCATAACGCATAACGCATAACGCATAACACAACGAATATTGCATAGCGCATAATCCATAACGCGTAACGCATAAAGCATAACGCATAACGCATAACGCATAACGGATCCAGCATTACTCATAACGCATAACACATAACGCATAACGCATTACGTATAACGCATAAGGCATAAGGCATAACGCATATAGCGTAACACATAACGCATGACGGATCACGCATTACTCATAACGCATAACGCATAACGCATAACGCACAAAGCATAACGCATAACGCATAACGCATAACGTATAACGCATAACGCATAACGCATAACGCATAACGCATAACGCATAACGCATAACGCATAACGCATAACGCATAACGGATAACACATAACGAATAACCCATAACGCTTTTCGCATAACGCATAACGCATAACGCATAACGCATAACGGATCACGCATTACTCATAACGCATAACGCATAACGCATAACGCATAACGCATAACGCATAACGCATAACGCATAACGCATAACGCATAACGCATAACGCATAACGCATAACGCATGACGGATCGCGCATTACTCATAACGCATAACGCATAACGCACAAAGCATAACGCATAACGCATAACGCATAACGCATAACGCATAACGCATAACGCATAACGCATAACGCATAACGCATAACGCATAACGCATAACGCATAACGCATAACGCAGAGCGCATAACGCATTACTCATAACGCATAACGCATAACGCATAACGAATAACGCTTAACGCATAACGCATAACGGATCACGCATTACTCATAACGCATAACGCATTACGGATATCGGATCAAGCATTACTCATAACGCACAACGCATAACGCATAACGCATAACGCATAACGCATAACGCATAACTCATAACGCATAAAGCATAACGCATAACGCATAACGCATAACGGATCCAGCATTACTCATAACGCATAACACATAACGCATAACGCATATCGGATCAAGCATTACACATAACGCATAACGCATTACGTATAACGCATAAGGCATAAGGCATAACGCATATAGCGTAACGCATAACGCATGACGGATCACGCATTACTCATAACGCATAACGCATAACGCATAACGCACAAAGCATAACGCATAACGCATAACGCATAACGTATAACGCATAACGCATAACGCATAACGCATAACGCATAACGCATAACGCATAACGCATAACGCATAACGCATAACGTATAACGCATAACGCATAACGCATAACGGATAACACATAACGAATAACCCATAACGCTTTTCGCATAACGCATAACGCATAACGCATAACGGATCACGCATTACTCATAACGCATAACGCATAACGCATAACGCATAACGCATAACGCATAAGGCATAACGCATAACTTATAACGCATAACGCATAACGCATAACGCATAACGCAAAACGCATAACGCATAACGCATAACTCATAACGCATAAGGCATAACGCATAACGCATAACGCATAACTCATAAGGCATAAGGCATAACGCATATAGCATAACGCATAACGCATAACGAATAACGCATAACGCATAACGCATAACGCATAACGCATAACGGATCACGCATTACTCATAACGCATAACGCATTACGGATATCGGATCAAGCATTACGCATAACGCATAACGCATAAGGCATAACGCATAACTTATAACGCATAACGCATAACGCATAACGCATAACGCAAAACGCATAACGCATAACGCATAACTCATAACGCATAAGGCATAACGCATAACGCATAACTCATAAGGCATAAGGCATAACGCAGAACGCATAACGCATTACTCATAACGCATAACGCATAAGGCATAACGCATAACTTATAACGCATAACGCATAACGCATAACGCAAAACGCATAACGCATAACGCATAACTCATAACGCATAAGGCATAACGCATAACGCATAACGCATAACTCATAAGGCATAAGGCATAACGCATATAGCATAACGCATAACGCATAACGGATCACGCATTACTCATAACGCATAACGCATTACGGATATCGGATCAAGCATTACTCATAACGCACAACGCATAACGCATAACGCATAACGCATAACGCATAACGCATAACGCATAACGCATAACTCATAACGCATAAAGCATAACGCATAACGCATAACGCATAACGGATCCAGCATTACTCATAACGCATAACACATAACGCATAACGCATAACGCATATCGGATCAAGCATTACTCATAACGCATAACGCATTACGTATAACGCATAAGGCATAAGGCATAACGCATATAGCGTAACGCATAACGCATGACGGATCACGCATTACTCATAACGCATAACGCATAACGCATAACGCATAACGCATAACGGATCACGCATTACTCATAACGCATAACGCATTACGGATATCGGATCAAGCATTACTCATAACGCACAACGCATAACGCATAACGCATAACGCATAACGCATAACTCATAACGCATAAAGCATAACGCATAACGCATAACGCATAACGGATCCAGCATTACTCATAACGCATAACACATAACATCATAACGCATAACGCATATCGGATCAAGCATTACTCATAACGCATAACGCATTACGTATAACGCATAAGGCATAAGGCATAACGCATATAGCGTAACGCATAACGCATAACGCATAACGGATAACACATAACGAATAACCCATAACGCTTTTCGCATAACGCATAACGCATAACGCATAACGCATAACGCATAACGCATAACGCATAACGCATAACGCAGAGCGCATAACGCATTACTCATAACGCATAACGCATAACGAATAACGCTTAACGCATAACGCATAACGGATCACGCATTACTCATAACGCATAACGCATTACGGATATCGGATCAAGCATTACTCATAACGCACAACGCATAACGCATAACGCATAACGCATAACGCATAACGCATAACTCATAACGCATAAAGCATAACGCATAACGCATAACGCATAACGGATCCAGCATTACTCATAACGCATAACACATAACGCATAACGCATATCGGATCAAGCATTACTCATAACGCATAACGCATTACGTATAACGCATAAGGCATAAGGCATAACGCATATAGCGTAACGCATAACGCATGACGGATCACGCATTACTCATAACGCATAACGCATAACGCATAACGCACAAAGCATAACGCATAACGCATAACGCATAACGTATAACGCATAACGCATAACGCATAACGCATAACGCATAACGCATAACGCATAACGCATAACGCATAACGCATAACGTATAACGCATAACGCATAACGCATAACGGATAACACATAACGAATAACCCATAACGCTTTTCGCATAACGCATAACGCATAACGCATAACGGATCACGCATTACTCATAACGCATAACGCATAACGCATAACGCATAACGCATAACGCATAACGCATAACGGATCACGCATTACTCATAACGCATAACGCATTACGGATATCGGATCAAGCATTACGCATAACGCATAACGCATAAGGCATAACGCATAACTTATAACGCATAACGCATAACGCATAACGCATAACGCATAACGCAAAACGCATAACGCATAACGCATAACTCATAACGCATAAGGCATAACGCATAACGCATAACTCATAAGGCATAAGGCATAACGCAGAACGCATAACGCATTACTCATAACGCATAACGCATAAGGCATAACGCATAACTTATAACGCATAACGCATAACGCATAACGCAAAACGCATAACGCATAACGCATAACTCATAACGCATTACTCATAACGCATAACGCATAACGCACAAAGCATAACGCATAACGCATAACGCATAACGCAGAACGCATAACGCATAACGCATAACGCATAACGCATAACGCATAACTCATAAGGCATAAGGCATAACGCATATAGCATAACGCATAACGCATGACGGATCGCGCATTACTCATAACGCATAACGCATAACGCACAAAGCATAACGCATAACGCATAACGCATAACGCAGAACGCATAACGCATAACGCATAACGCATAACGCATAACGCAAAACGCATAACGCATAACGGATCACGCTTTACTCATAACGCATAACGCATAACGCATAACGCATAACGCATAACGCATAACGCATAACGCATAACGCATAACGCATAACGCATAACGCATAACGCATAACGCATAACGCATAACGCATAACGCATAACGCATAACGCATAACTTATAACGCATAACGCATAACGCATAACGCATAACGCATAACGCATAACGCAAAACGCATAACGCATAACGCATAACTCATAACGCATAAGGCATAACGCATAACGAATCACGCATTACTCATAACGCATAACGCATAAGGCATAAGGCATAACTCATAACGCACAAAGCATAACGCATAACGCATAACGCATAACGCATAACGCATAACGCATAACGCATAACGCATAACGCATAACGCATAACGCATAACGCATAACGCATAACGCATAATGCATAACGCATAACGCATAACGCATAACGCATAACGCATAACTTATAACGCATAACGCATAACGCATAACGCATAACGCATAACGCATAACGCATAACGCATAACGCATAACGCATAACTTATAACGCATAACGCATAACGCATAACGCATAACGCATAACGCATAACGCATAACGCATAACGCATAACGCATAACGCATAACGCATAACTTATAACGCATAACGCATAACGCATAACGCATAACGCATAACGCAAAACGCATAACGCATAACGCATAACTCATAACGCATAAGGCATAACGCATAACGAATCACGCATTACTCATAACGCATAACGCATAAGGCATAAGGCATAACGCATAACGCATAACGCATAACGGATAACACATAACGAATAACCCATAACGCTTTTCGCATAACGCATAACGCATAACGCATAACGCATAACGGATCACGCATTACTCATAACGCATAACGCATAACGCATAACGCATAACGCATAACGCATAAGGCATAACGCATAACTTATAACACATAACGCATAACGCATAACGCAAAACGCATAACGCATAACGCATAACTCATAACGCATAAGGCATAACGCATAACGCATAACGCATAACTCATAAGGCATAAGGCATAACGCATATAGCATAACGCATAACGCATGACGGATCGCGCATTACTCATAACGCATAACGCATAACGCACAAAGCATAACGCATAACGCATAACGCATAAGGCAGAACGCATAACGCATAACGCATAACGCATAACGGATCACGTATAACGCATAACGCATAACGCATAACGGATCACGCATTACTCATAACGCATAACGCATTACTCATAACGCATAACGCATAACGCATAACGCATAACGCATAACGTATAACGCATAACGCATAACGGATCACGCATAACACATAACGGATCACGTATAACGCATAACGCATAGCGCAAAAAGCATAACGCATAACGCATAACGGATCACGCATTACTCATAACGCATAACGCATAAGGGATCACGCATTACTCATAACGCATAACGCATTACTCATAACGCATAACGCATTACTCATAACGCATAACGCATAACGCAAAACGCAAAACGCATAACGCATAACGCATAAGGCATAAGGCATCACGCATATAGCATAACGCATAACGCATGACGGATCACGCATTACTCATAACGCATAACGCACAAAAAATAACCCATAACGCATAACGCATAACGCATAACGCATAACGCATAACGGATCACGCATAACACATAACGCATAACGCATAACGGATCACGTATAACGCATAACGCATAAGGCATAACGCATAACGCATAACGCATAACGCATAACGGATCACGTATAACGCATAACGCATAGCGCAAATCGCATAACGCATAACGCATAACGGATCACACATTACTCATAACGCATAACGCATAACGCAAAACGCATAACGCATAACGCATAAGGCATAAGGCATCACGCATATAGCATAACGCATAACGCATGACGGATCACGCATTACTCATAACGCATAACGCACAAAAAATAACCCATAACGCATAACGCATAACGCATAACGCATAACGCATAACGCATAACGCATAACGGATCACGCATAACACATAACGCATAACGCATAACGGATCACGTATAACGCATAACGCATAACGCATAACGCATAACGCATAACGCATAACGGATCACGTATAACGCATAACGCATAGCGCAAATCGCATAACGCATAACGCATAACGGATCACACATTACTCATAACGCATAACGCATAACGGATCACGCATTACTCATAACGCATAACGCATTACTCATAACGCATAACGCATAACGCAAAACGCATAACGCATAACGCATAAGGCATAAGGCATCGCGCATATAGCGTAACGCATAACGCATAACGCATAACGCATAACGCATAACGCATAACGGATCACGCATAACACATAACGCATAACGCATAACAGATCACGTATAACGCATAACGCATAACGCAAAACGCACAACGCATAACGCATAACGCATAACGCATAACGCATAACGCATAACGGATCACGTATAACGCATAACGCATAACGCATAACGCATAACGGATCACGTATAACGCATAACGCATAGCGCAAATCGCATAACGCATAACGCATAACGGATCACACATTACTCATAACGCATAACGCATAACGGATCACGCATTACTCATAACGCATATCGCATTACTCATAACGCATAACGCATAACGCAAAACGCATAACGCATAACGCATAAGGCATAAGGCATCACGCATATAGCGTAACGCATAACGCATAACGCATAACGCATAACGCATAACGCATAACGCATAACGGATCACGCATAACACATAACGCATAACGCATAACAGATCACGTATAACGCATAACGCATAACGCAAAACGCACAACGCATAACGCATAACGCATAACGCATAACGCATAACGCATAACGCATAACGCATAACGGATCACGCATAACACATAACGCATAACGCATAACAGATCACGTATAACGCATAACGCATAACGCAAAACGCACAACGCATAACGCATAACGCATAACGCATAACGCATAACGCATAACGGATCACGTATAACGCATAACGCATAACGCATAACGCATAACGGATCACGTATAACGCATAACGCATAGCGCAAATCGCATAACGCATAACGCATAACGGATCACACATTACTCATAACGCATAACGCATAACGGATCACGCATTACTCATAACGCATAACGCATTACTCATAACGCATAACGCATAACGCAAAACGCATAACGCATAACGCATAAGGCATAAGGCATCACGCATATAGCGTAACGCATAACGCATAACGCATAACGCATAACGCATAACGCATAACGCATAACGGATCACGCATAACACATAACGCATAACGCATAACAGATCACGTATAACGCATAACGCATAACGCAAAACGCACAACGCATAACGCATAACGCATAACGCATAACGCATAACGCATAACGCATAACGGATCACGTATAACGCATAACGCATAACGCATAACGGATCACGCATTACTCATAACGCATAACGCATTACTCATAACGCATAACGCATAACGCATAACGCATAACGCATAACGTATAACGCATAACGCATAACGGATCACGCATAACACATAACGGATCACGTATAACGCATAACGCATAACGCATAACGCGTAACGCATAACGCATAACGCATAACGCATAACGCACAACGTATAACGCATAACGCATAACGCATAACGCATAACGCATAACGCATAACGCATAACGCGTAACGCATAACGCATAACGCATAACGCATAACGCACAACGTATAACGCATAACGCATAACGCATAACGCATAACACAACGAATATTGCATAGCGCATAATCCATAACGCGTAACGCATAAAGCATAACGCATAACGCATAACGCATAACGGATCACGCATATAGCATAACGCATAACGCATGACGGATCACGCATTACTCATAACGCATAACGCACAAAAAATAACCCATAACGCATAACGCATAACGCATAACGCATAACGCATAACGCATAACGCGTAACGCATAACGCATAACGCATAACGCATAACGCACAACGTATAACGCATAACGCATAACGCATAACGCATAACACAACGAATATTGCATAGCGCATAATCCATAACGCGTAACGCATAAAGCATAACGCATAACGCATAACGCATAACGGATCCAGCATTACACATAACGCATAACGCATAACGCATATCGGATCAAGCATTACTCATAACGCATAACGCATTACGTATAACGCATAAGGCATAAGGCATAACGCATATAGCGTAACGTATAACGCATGACGGATCACGCATTACTCATAACGCATAACGCATAACGCATAACGCACAAAGCATAACGCATAACGCATAACGCATAACGTATAACGCATAACGCATAACGCATAACGCATAACGCATAACGCATAACGCATAACGCATAACGCATAACGCATAACGCATAACGGATAACACATAACGAATAACCCATAACGCTTTTCGCATAACGCATAACGCATAACGCATAACGGATCACGCATTACTCATAACGCATAACGCATAACGCATAACGCATAACGCATAACGCATAAGGCATAACGCATAACGCATAACGCATAACGCATAACGCATAACGCATAACGCATGACGGATCGCGCATTTCTCATATCGCATAACGCATAACGCACAAAGCATAACGCATAACGCATAACGCATAACGCAGAACGCATAACGCATAACGCATAACGCATAACGCATAACGCATAACGCATAACGCATAACGCATAACGCATAACGCATAACGCATAACGCAGAACGCATAACGCATTACTCATAACGCATAACGCATAACGCATAACGCATAACGCAGAACGCATAACGCATTACTCATAACGCATAACGCATAACGCATAACGCATAACGCATAACGCATAACGGATCACGCATTACTCATAACGCACAACGCATAACGCATAACGCATAACGCATAACGCATAACTCATAACGCATAAAGCATAACGCATAACGCATAACGCATAACGGATCCAGCATTACTCATAACGCATAACACATAACGCATAACGCATAACGCATATCGGATCAAGCATTACTCATAACGCATAACGCATTACGTATAACGCATAAGGCATAAGGCATAACGCATATAGCGTAACGCATAACGCATAACGAATAACGCATAACGCATAACGGATCACGCATTACTCATAACGCATAACGCATAACGCATAACGCATAACGCATAACGCATAACGCATAACGTATAACGCATAACGCATAACGCATAACGGATAACACATAACGAATAACCCATAACGCTTTTCGCATAACGCATAACGCATAACGCATAACGGATCACGCATTACTCATAACGCATAACGCATAACGCATAACGCATAACGCATAACGCATAACGCATAACGCATAACGCATAACGCATAACGCATAACGCATAACGCATAACTTATAACGCATAACGCATAACGCATAACGCAAAACGCATAACGCATAACGCATAACTCATAACGCATAAGGCATAACGCATAACGCATAACGCATAACTCATAAGGCATAAGGCATAACGCATATAGCATAACGCATAACGCATAACGAATAACGCATAACGCATAACGCATAACGGATCACGCATTACTCATAACGCATAACGCATTACGGATATCGGATCAAGCATTACGCATAACGCATAACGCATAAGGCATAACGCATAACTTATAACGCATAACGCATAACGCATAACGCATAACGCAAAACGCATAACGCATAACGCATAACTCATAACGCATAAGGCATAACGCATAACGCATAACGCATAACTCATAAGGCATAAGGCATAACGCAGAACGCATAACGCATTACTCATAACGCATAACGCATAACGCATAACGCATAACGCATAACGGATCACGCATTACTCATAACGCATAACGCATTACGGATATCGGATCAAGCATTACTCATAACGCACAACGCATAACGCATAACTTATAACGCATAACGCATAACGCATAACGCAAAACGCATAACGCATAACGCATAACTCATAACGCATAAGGCATAACGCATAACGCATAACGCATAACTCATAAGGCATAAGGCATAACGCATATAGCATAACGCATAACGCATAACGCATAACGCATAACGCATAACGCATAACGCATAACGCATAACGCATAACGTATAACGCATAACGCATAACGGATCACGCATAACACATAACGGATCACGTATAACGCATAACGCATAACGCATAACGCATAACGCATAACGCATAACGGATCACACATTACTCATAACGCATAACGCATAACGGATCACGCATTACTCATAACGCATAACGCATTACTCATAACGCATAACGCATAACGCAAAACGCATAACGCATAACGCATAACGCATAAGGCATAAGGCATCACGCATAACGCATAAGGCATAAGGCATCACGCATATAGCATAACGCATAACGCATAACGCATACCGGATCACGCATAACACATAACGCATAACGCATAACGGATCACGTATAACGCATAACGCATAACGCAAAACGCACAACGCATAACGCATAACGCATAACGCATAACGCATAACGGATCACGTATAACGCATAACGCATAACGCATAACGGATCACGCATTACTCATAACGCATAACGCATTACTCATAACGCATAACGCATAACGCATAACGCATAACGCATAACTTATAACGCATAACGCATAACGGATCACGCATAACACATAACGGATCACGTATAACGCATAACGCATAACGCATAGCGCAAAAAGCATAACGCATAACGCATAACGGATCACGCATTACTCATAACGCATAACGCATAACGGATCACGCATTACTCATAACGCATAACGCATTACTCATAACGCATAACGCATTACTCATAACGCATAACGCATAACGCAAAACGCATAACGCATAACGCATAAGGCATAAGGCATCACGCATATAGCATAACGCATAACGCATGACGGATCACACATTACTCATAACGCATAACGCACAAAAAATAACCCATAACGCATAACGCATAACGCATAACGCATAACGCATAACGCATAACGCATAACGGATCACGCATATCGGATCAAGCATTACTCATAACGCATAACGCATTACGTATAACGCATAAGGCATAAGGCATAACGCATATAGCGTAACGTATAACGCATGACGGATCACGCATTACTCATAACGCATAACGCATAACGCATAACGCACAAAGCATAACGCATAACGCATAACGCATAACGTATAACGCATAACGCATAACGCATAACGCATAACGCATAACGCATAACGCATAACGCATAACGCATAACGCATAACGCATAACGCATAACGCATAACGCATAACGGATAACACATAACGAATAACCCATAACGCTTTTCGCATAACGCATAACGCATAACGCATAACGGATCACGCATTACTCATAACGCATAACGCATAACGCATAACGCATAACGCATAACGCATAAGGCATAACGCATAACGCATAACGCATAACGCATAACGCATAACGCATAACGCATAACGCATAACGCATAACGCATACCGCATAACGCATAACAAATAACGCATAACGCATAACGGATATCGGATGACGCATTACTCATAACGCATAACTCATAACGCATAACGCATAACGCAAAACGCATAAAGCATAACGCATAACGCATAACGCATAACGCAAAACGCATAACGCATAACGGATCACGCATTACTCATAACGAATAACGCAAAACGCATAACGCATAACGCATAACGGATCCAGCATTACTCACAACGAATAACGCAAAACGCATAACGCATAACGGATCCAGCATTACTCACAACGCATAACGCATAACGCATAACGGATATCGGATCAGGCATTACTCATAACGCATAACGCATAACGCATAACGCATAACGCATAACGCATAACGCATAACGCATAACGGATGACGCATTACTCATAATGCATAACGCATAACGCATAACGCATAACGCATAACGGATCACGCATTACTCATAACGCATAACGCATAACGCATAACGCATAACGCATAACGCATAACGCATAACGCATAACGCATAACGCATAACGCATAACGCATACCGCATAACGCATAACAAATAACGCATAACGCATAACGGATATCGGATGACGAATTACTCATAACGCATAACGCATAACTCATAACGCATAACGCATAACGCAAAACGCATAAAGCATAACGCATAACTCATAACGCATAACGCATAACGCATAACGCATAACGCATAACGCATAACGCATAACGCATAACGCATAACGCATAACGCATAACGCATAACGCATAACGCATAACGCATAACGCATAACGCATAACGCATAACGCACAACGCGTAACGCTTAACGCATAACGCATAACGCATAACGCATAACGCATAACGCATAACGCATAACGCATAACGCATAACGCATATCGCATAACGCATAACGCATAACGCATAACGCATAACGAATATCGCATAACGCATAATCCATAACGCATAACGCATAACGCATAACGCATAACGCACAAAGCATGACGCATAAGGCATAACGCATAACGCACAAAAAATAACCCATAACGCATAACGCATAACGCATAACGCATAATGCATAACGCATAACGCATAACTCATAAAGCAGAACGCATAACGAATAACGCAAAACGCATAACGCATAACGCATAACGCATAACGCATAACGCATAACGCATAACGCATAATGCATAACGCATAACGCATAACGGATAACGGATCACGCATTACTCATAACGCATAACGCATAACGGATATCGGATCAAGCATTACTCATAACGCATAACGCATAACGCATATCGCATATCGCATAACGCATAACGCATAACGCATAACGCATAACGCATAACGCATAACGCATAACGCATAACGCATATCGCATATCGCATAACGCATAACGCATAACGCATAACGCATAACGCATAACGCATAACGCATAACGCATAACGCATAACGCATAACGCATAACGCATAACGCATATCGCATATCGCATAACGCATAACGCATAACGCATAACGCATAACGCATAACGCATAACGCATAACGCATAACGGATCACGCATTACACATAACGCATAACGCATAACGCATAACGCATAACGCATAACGCATAACGCATAACGCATAACGCATAACGCATAACGCATAACGCATAACGCATAACGCATACCGCATAACGCATAACAAATTACGCATAACGCATAACGGATATCGGATGACGCATTACTCATAACGCATAACTCATAACGCATAACGCATAACGCAAAACGCATAAAGCATAACGCATAACGCATAACGCATAACGCATAACGCATAACGCATAACGCATAACGCAAAACGCATAACGCATAACGGATCACGCATTACTCATAACGAATAACGCAAAACGCATAACGCATAACGCATAACGGATCCAGCATTACTCACAACGAATAACGCAAAACGCATAACGCATAACGGATCCAGCATTACTCACAACGCATAACGCATAACGCATAACGGATATCGGATCAGGCATTACTCATGACGCATAACGCATAACGCATAACGCATAACGCATAACGCATAACGGATGACGCATTACTCATAATGCATAACGCATAACGCATAACGCATAACGCATAACGGATCACGCATTACTCATAACGCATAACGCATAACGCATAACGCATAACGCATAACGCATAACGCATAACGCATAACGCATAACGCATAACGCATACCGCATAACAAATAACGCATAACGCATAACGGATATCGGATGACGCATTACTCATAACGCATAACGCATAACTCATAACGCATAACGCATAACGCAAAACGCATAAAGCATAACGCATAACTCATAACGCATAACGCATAACGCATAACGCATAACGCAAAACGCATAACGCATAACGCATAACGCATAACGCATAACGCATAACGCATAACGCATAACGCACAACGCGTAACGCTTAACGCATAACGCATAACGCATAACGCATAACGCATAACGCATAACGCATAACGCATAACGCATAACGCATATCGCATAACGCATAACGCATAACGCATAACGCATAACGAATATCGCATAACGCATAATCCATAACGCATAACGCATAACGCATAACGCACAAAGCATGACGCATAAGGCATAACGCATAACGCACAAAAAATAACCCATAACGCATAACGCATAACGCATAACGCATAACGCATAACGCATAACGCATAACTCATAAAGCAGAACGCATAACGAATAACGCAAAACGCATAACGCATAACGCATAACGCATAACGCATAACGCATAACGCATAATGCATAACGCATAACGCATAACGGATAACGGATCACGCATTACTCATAACGCATAACGCATAACGGATATCGGATCAAGCATTACTCATAACGCATAACGCATAACGCATATCGCATATCGCATAACGCATAACGCATAACGCATAACGCATAACGCATAACGCATAACGCATAACGCATATCGCATATCGCATAACGCATAACGCATAACGCATAACGCATAACGCATAACGCATAACGCATATCGCATAACGCATAATCCATAACGCATAACGCATAACGCATAACGCATAACGAATAACGCAAAACGCATAACGCATAACGCATAACGCATAACGCATAACGCATAACGCATAACGCATATCGCATAACGCATAATCCATAACGCATAACGCATAACGCATAACGAATAACGCATAACGCATAACGCATAACGGATCCAGCATTACTCACAACGAATAACGCAAAACGCATAACGCATAACGGATCCAGCATTACTCACAACGCATAACGCATAACGCATAACGGATATCGGATCAGGCATTACTCATAACGCATAACGCATAACGCATAACGCATAACGCATAACGGATATCGGATGACGCATTACTCATAACGCATAACGCATAACTCATAACGCATAACGCATAACGCAAAACGCATAAAGCATAACGCATAACTCATAACGCATAACGCATAACGCATAACGGATCACGCATTACTCATAACGCATAACGCATAACGGATCACGCATTACTCATAACGCATAACGCATTACTCATAACGCATAACGCATAACGCATAGCGCATAACGCATAACGCATAACGCATAACGGATCACTCATTACTCATAACGCATAACGCATAACGCATAACGCATAACGCATAACGCATAACGCATAACGCATAACGCATAACGCATAACGCATAACGCATAACGCATAACGCATAACGCATAACGCATAACGCATATCGCATAACGCATAACGCATAACGCATAACGCATAACGAATATCGCATAACGCATAATCCATAACGCATAACGCATAACGCATAACGCATAACGCATAACGCACAAAGCATGACGCATAAGGCATAACGCATAACGCACAAAAAATAACCCATAACGCATAACGCATAACGCATAACGCATAATGCATAACGCATAACGCATAACGCATAAAGCAGAACGCATAACGAATAACGCAAAACGCATAACGCATAACGCATAACGCATAACGCATAACGCATAACGCATAATGCATAACGCATAACGCATAACGGATAACGGATCACGCATTACTCATAACGCATAACGCATAACGGATATCGGATCAAGCATTACTCATAACGCATAACGCATTACGTATAACGTATAACGCATAACGCATAACGCATAAAGCATACCGTATAACGCTTAACGCATAACGCATAACGCATAACGCATAACGCATAACGCACAACGCATAACGCATAACGCATAACGCATAACGCATAACGCATAACGCATAACGCATAACGCATAACGCAAAACGCATAACGCATAACGGATCACGCATTACTCATAACGCATAACGCATAACGCATAACGCATAACGCATAACGCATAACGAATAACGCAAAACGCATAACGCATAACGCATAACGCATAACGCATAACGCATAACGCATAACGCATAATGCATAACGCATAACGCATAACGGATAACGGATCACGCATTACTCATAACGCATAACGCATAACGGATATCGGATCAAGCATTACTCATAACGCATAACGCATAACGCATATCGCATAATCCATAACGCATAACGCATAACGCATAACGAATAACGCAAAACGCATAACGCATAACGGATCCAGCATTACTCACAACGAATAACGCATAACGCATAACGGATCCAGCATTACTCGCAACGCATAACGCATAACCCATAACGGATATCGGATCAGGCATTACTCATAACGCATAACGCATAACGCATAACGCATAACGCATAACGCATAACGCATAACGCCTAACGGATCACGCATTACTCATAACGCATAACGCATAACGCATAACGCATAACGCATAACGCATAACGCATAACGCATAACGCATAACGCATAACGCATAACGCATAACGCATAACGCATAACGCATAACGCATAACGCATAACGGATGACGCATTACTCATAATGCATAACGCATAACGCATAACGCATAACGCATAACGCATAACGCATAACGCATAACGCATAACGCATACCGCATAACGCATAACAAATAACGCATAACGCATAACGGATATCGGATGACGCATTACTCATAACGCATAACGCATAACTCATAACGCATAACGCATAACGCAAAACGCATAAAGCATAACGCATAACTCATAACGCATAACGCATAACGCATAACGGATCACGCATTACTCATAACGCATAACGCATAACGGATCACGCATTACTCATAACGCATAACGCATAACGGATCACGCATTACTCATAACGCATAACGCATTACTCATAACGCATAACGCATAACGCATAGCGCATAACGCATAACGCATAACGCATAACGGATCACTCATTACTCATAACGCATAACGCATAACGCATAACGCATAACGCATAACGCATAACGCATAACGCATAACGCATAACGCATAACGCATAACGCACAACGCGTAACGCTTAACGCATAACGCATAACGCATAACGCATAACGCATAACGCATAACGCATAACGCATAACGCATAACGCATAACGCATAACGCATAACGCATAACGCATAACGCATAACGAATATCGCATAACGCATAATCCATAACGCATAACGCATAACGCATAACGCATAACGCACAAAGCATGACGCATAAGGCATAACGCATAACGCACAAAAAATAACCCATAACGCATAACGCATAACGCATAACGCATAATGCATAACGCATAACGCATAACGCATAAAGCAGAACGCATAACGAATAACGCAAAACGCATAACGCATAACGCATAACGCATAACGCATAACGCATAACGCATAACGCATAACGCATAACGCATAACGCATAACGCATAACGGATAACGGATCACGCATTACTCATAACGCATAACGCATAACGGATATCGGATCAAGCATTACTCATAACGCATAACGCATTACGTATAACGTATAACGCATAACGCATAACGCATAAAGCATACCGTATAACGCTTAACGCATAACGCATAACGCATAACGCATAACGCATAACGCACAACGCATAACGCATAACGCATAACGCATAACGCATAACGCATAACGCATAACGCATAACGCAAAACGCATAACGCATAACGGATCACGCATTACTCATAACGCATAACGCATAACGCATAACGCATAACGCATAACGCATAACGCATAACGCATAACGCATAACGCATAACGAATAACGCAAAACGCATAACGCATAACGCATAACGCATAACGCATAACGCATAACGCATAATGCATAACGCATAACGCATAACGGATAACGGATCACGCATTACTCATAACGCATAACGCATAACGGATATCGGATCAAGCATTACTCATAACGCATAACGCATAACGCATATCGCATAATCCATAACGCATAACGCATAACGCATAACGAATAACGCAAAACGCATAACGCATAACGGATCCAGCATTACTCACAACGAATAACGCATAACGCATAACGGATCCAGCATTACTCGCAACGCATAACGCATAACCCATAACGGATATCGGATCAGGCATTACTCATAACGCATAACGCATAACGCATAACGCATAACGCATAACGCATAACGCATAACGGATGACGCATTACTCATAATGCATAACGCATAACGCATAACGCATAACGCATAACGCCTAACGGATCACGCATTACTCATAACGCATTACGCATAACGCATAACGCATAACGCATAACGCATAACGCATAACGCATAACGCATAACGCATAACGCATAACGCATAACTCATAACGCATAACGCATAACGCGTAACGCATAACGCATAACGCATAACGCATAACGCACAACGCATAACGCATAACGCATAACGCATAAAGCATAACGCATAACGAATAACGCATAACGCATAACGGATCCAGCATTACTCATAACGCATAACGCATAACGCATAATCCATAACGCATAACGCATAAAGCACAACGCATAACGGATCACGCATAACACTTAACGCATAACGCATAACGGATCACGTATAACGCATAATGCATAACGCATAACGCATAAAGCAGAACGCATAACGTATAACGCATAACGCATAACGCATAAAGCATACCGTATAACGCATTGCGCATAACGCATAACGCATAACGCATAACGCACAACGCATAACGCATAACGCATAACGCATAACGCATAACGCATAACGCATAACGCTTAACGCAAAACGCATAACGCATAACTCATAACGCATAAGGCATAACGCATAACGAATCACGCATTACTCATAACGCATAACGCATAAGGCATAACGCATAACGGATCCAGCATTACTCATAACGAATAACGCAAAACGCGTAACGCATAACGAATAACGCATAACGCATAACGCATAACGCACAACGCATAACGCATAACGCATAGCGCATAACGCATAACACATAACGAATAACCCATAACGCATAACGCATAACGCATAACGCATAACGCATAACGCATAACGCATAACGCATAACGCATAACGCATAACGCATAACGCACAAAGCATGACGCATAAGGCATAACGCATAACGCACAAAAAATAACCCATAACGCATAACGCATAACGCAGAACGCATAATGCATAAGGCATAACGCATAACGCACAAAAAATAACCCATAACGCATAACGCATAACGCATAACGCATAATGCATAACGCATAACGCATAACGCATAACGCATAAAGCAGAACGCATAACGAATAACGCAAAACGCATAACGCATAACGCATGACGGATCACGCATTACTCATAACGCATAACGCATAACGCATAAAAAATAACCCATAACGCATAACGCATAACGCATAACGCATAACGCATAACGCATAACGCATAACTCATAACGCATAACGCATAACGCGTAACGCATAACGCATAACGCATAACGCATAACGCACAACGCATAACGCATAACGCATAACGCATAAAGCATAACGCATAACGAATAACGCATAACGCATAACGGATCCAGCATTACTCATAACGCATAACGCATAACGCATAATCCATAACGCATAACGCATAAAGCACAACGCATAACGGATCACGCATAACACTTAACGCATAACGCATAACGGATCACGTATAACGCATAATGCATAACGCATAACGCATAAAGCAGAACGCATAACGTATAACGCAAAACGCATAACGCATAACGGATCCAGCATTACTCATGACGAATAACGCCTAACGCATAACGGATCCAGCATTACTCACAACGCATAACGGATATCGGATCAACCATTACTCATAACGAATAACGCACAACGCATAACGCATAACGCATAACGCACAAAGCATAACGCATAACGCATAACGCATAACGTATAACGCATAACGCATAACGCATAACGCATAACGCATAACGCATAACGCATAACGCATAACGCATAACGCATAGCGCATAACGCATAACACATAACGAATAACCCATAACGCATAACGCATAACGCATAACGCATAACGCATAACGCATAACGCATAACGCATAACGCATAACGCATAACGCACAAAGCATGACGCATAAGGCATAACGCATAACGCACAAAAAATAACCCATAACGCATAACGCATAACGCAGAACGCATAATGCATAAGGCATAACGCATAACGCACAAAAAATAACCCATAACGCATAACGCATAACGCATAACGCATAATGCATAACGCATAACGCATGACGCATAACGCATAACGCATAACGCATAACGCATAACGCACAAAGCATGACGCATAAGGCATAACGCATAACGCACAAAAAATAACCCATAACGCATAACGCATAACGCAGAACGCATAATGCATAAGGCATAACGCATAACGCACAAAAAATAACCCATAACGCATAACGCATAACGCATAACGCATAACGCATAACGCATAACGCATAACGCATAACGCATAAAGCATAACGCATAACGAATAACGCAAAAAGCATAACGCATAACGCATGACGGATCACGCATTACTCATAACGCATAACGCATAACGCATAAAAAATAACGCATAACGCATAACGCATAACGCATAACGCATAACGCATAACGCATAACGCATAACTCATAACCCATAACGCATAACGCGTAACGCATAACGCATAACGCATAACGCATAACGCACAACGCATAACGCATAACGCATAACGCATAAAGCATAACGCATAACGAATAACGCATAACGCATAACGGATCCAGCATTACTCATAACGCATAACGCATAACGCATAATCCATAACGCATAACGCATAAAGCACAACGCATAACGGATCACGCATAACACTTAACGCATAACGCATAACGGATCACGTATAACGCATAATGCATAACGCATAACGCATAAAGCAGAACGCATAACGTATAACGCAAAACGCATAACGCATAACGGATCCAGCATTACTCATGACGAATAACGCCTAACGCATAACGGATCCAGCATTACTCACAACGCATAACGGATATCGGATCAACCATTACTCATAACGAATAACGCACAACGCATAACGCATAACGCATAACGCACAAAGCATAACGCATAACGCATAACGCATAACGTATAACGCATAACGCATAACGCATAACGCATAACGCATAACGCATAACGCATAACGCATAACGCATAACGCATAACGCATAACGGATCACGCATAACACTTAACGCTTAACGCATAACGGATCACGTATAACGCATAATGCATAACGCATAACGCATAAAGCAGAACGCATAACGCATAACGCATAACGCATAACGCATAACGGATCCAGCATTACTCATAACGAATAACGCCTAACGCATAACGGATCCAGCATTACTCACAACGCATAACGGATATCGGATCAAGCATTACTCATAACGAATAACGCATAACGCATAACGCATAACGCATAACGCATAACGCATAAAGCAGAACGCATAACGAATAACGCAAAACGCATAACGCATAACGCATGACGGATCACGCATTACTCATAACGCATAACGCATAACGCATAAAAAATAACCCATAACGCATAACGCATAACGCATAACGCATAACCCATAACGCATAACGCATAACGCATAACGCATAACGCATAATGCATAACGCATAACGCATAACGCATAAAGCAGAACGCATAACGCATGACGGATCACGCATTACGCATAACGCATAACGCATAACGGATCACGCATTATTCATAACGCATAACGCATAACGGATATCGGATCAAGCATTACTCATAACGCATAACGCATTACGTATAACGTATAACGCATAACGCATAACGCATAACGCATAACGCATAACGCATAACGCAAAACGCATAACGCATAACGGATCACGCATTACTCATAACGCATAACGCATAACGCAAAACGCATAACGCATAACGGATCACGCATTACTCATAACGCATAACGCATAACGCATAACGCATAACGCATAACGCATAACGCATAACGCATAACGCATAACGCATAACGCATAACGCATAACGAATAACGCAAAACGCATAACGCATAACGCATGACGGATCACGCATTACTCATAACGCATAACGCATAACGCATAAAAAATAACCCATAACGCATAACGCATAACGCATAACACATAACGCATAACGCATAACGCATAACGCATAACGCATAACTCATAACGCATAACGCATAACGCGTAACGCATAACGCATAACGCATAACGCATAACGCACAACGCATAACGCATAACGCATAAAGCATAACGCATAACGAATAACGCAAAACGCATAACGCATAACGGATCCAGCATTACTCATAACGCATAGCGCATAACGCATAATCCATAACGCATAACGCATAAAGCACAACGCATAACGAATAACGCAAAACGCATAACGCATAACGGATCCAGCATTACTCATAACGCATAACGCATACCGCATAACGCATATCGGATCAAGCATTACTCATAACGCATAACGCATTACGTATAACGCATAAGGCATAAGGCATAACGCATATAGCATAACGCATAACGTATGACGGATCACGCATTACTCATAACGCATAACGCATAACGCACAAAGCATAACGCATAACGCATAACGCATAACGTATAACGCATAACGCATAACGCATAACGCATAACGCATAACGCATAACGCATAACGCATAACGCATAACGCATAACGCATAATGCATAACGCATAACGCATAACGCATAACGGATCACGCATTATTCATAACGCATAACGCATAACGCATAACGGATCACGCATTACTCATAACGCATAACGCATAACGCATAACGCATAACGCATAACGCATAACGCATAACGCTTAACGCAAAACGCATAACGCATAACTCATAACGCATAAGGCATAACGCATAACGAATCACGCATTACTCATAACGCATAACGCATAAGGCATAACGCATAACGGATCCAGCATTACTCATAACGAATAACGCAAAACG
The DNA here is from genome assembly GCA_916610235.2 of Lasioglossum morio. Taxonomy (NCBI): domain Eukaryota; kingdom Metazoa; phylum Arthropoda; class Insecta; order Hymenoptera; family Halictidae; genus Lasioglossum; species Lasioglossum morio. Next base: position 5,351,999 of record CAKAJA020000347.1, read on the forward strand.
CGTAACGCATAACGCATAACGCATAACGCATAACGCATAACGCACAACGCATAACGCATAACGCATAGCGCATAACGCATAACACATAACGAATAACCCATAACGCATAACGCATAACGCATAACGCATAACGCATAACGCATAACGCATAACGCACAAAGCATGACGCATAAGGCATAACGCATAACGCACAAAAAATAACCCATAACGCATAACGCATAACGCAGAACGCATAATGCATAAGGCATAACGCATAACGCAAAACGAATAACCCATAACGCATAACGCATAACGCATAACGCATAATGCATAACGCATAACGCATGACGCATAACGCATAAAGCAGAACGCATAACGAATAACGCAAAACGCATAACGCATAACGCATGACGGATCACGCATTACTCATAACGCATAACGCATAACGCATAAAAAATAACCCATAACGCATAACGCATAACGCATAACGCATAACGCATAACGCATAACGCATAACTCATAACGCATAACGCATAACGCATAACGCATAACGCATAACGCATAACGCATAACGCATAACGCATAACGCATAACGCATAACGCATAAAGCATAACGCATAACGAATAACGCAAAACGCATAACGCATAACGGATCCAGCATTACTCATAACGCATAACGCATAACGCATAATCCATAACGCATAACGCATAAAGCACAACGCATAACGGATCACGCATAACACTTAACGCATAACGCATAACGGATCACGTATAACGCATAATGCATAACGCATAACGCATAAAGCAGAACGCATAACGAATAACGCAAAACGCATAACGCATAACGGATCCAGCATTACTCATGACGAATAACGCCTAACGCATAACGGATCCAGCATTACTCACAACACATAACGGATATCGGATCAAGCATTACTCATAACGAATAACGCACAACGCATAACGCATAACGCATAACGCACAAAGCATAACGCATAACGCATAACGCATAACGCATAACGCATAACGCATAACGCATAACGCATAACGCATAACGCATAACGCATAACGCATAACGCATAACGCATAACGGATCACACATAACACTTAACGCTTAACGCATAACGGATCACGTATAACGCATAATGCATAACGCATAACGCATAAAGCAGAACGCATAACGAATAACGCAAAACGCATAACGCATAACGGATCCAGCATTACTCATAACGAATAACGCCTAACGCATAACGGATCCAGCATTACTCACAACGCATAACGGATATCGGATCAAGCATTACTCATAACGAATAACGCATAACGCATAACGCATAACGAATAACGCATAACGCATAACGCATAACGCATAACGCATAACGCAAAACGCATAACGCATAACGCATGACGGATCACGCATTACTCATAACGCATAACGCATAACGCATAAAAAATAACCCATAACGCATAACGCATAACGCATAACGCATAACCCATAACGCATAACGCATAACGCATAACGCATAACGCATAACGCATAACGCATAACGCATAAAGCAGAACGCATAACGCATGACGGATCACGCATTACGCATAACGCATAACGCATAACGGATCACGCATTATTCATAACGCATAACGCATAACGGATATCGGATCAAGCATTACTCATAACGCATAACGCATTACGTATAACGTATAACGCATAACGCATAACGCATAACGCATAACGCATAACGCATAACGCAAAACGCATAACGCATAACGGATCACGCATTACTCATAACGCATAACGCATAACGCAAAACGCATAACGCATAACGGATCACGCATTACTCATAACGCATAACGCATAACGCATAACGCATAACGCATAACGCATAACGCATAACGCATAACGCATAACGCATAACGCATAACGCATAACGAATAACGCAAAACGCATAACGCATAACGCATGACGGATCACGCATTACTCATAACGCATAACGCATAACGCATAAAAAATAACCCATAACGCATAACGCATAACGCATAACACATAACGCATAACGCATAACGCATAACGCATAACGCATAACTCATAACGCATAACGCATAACGCATAACGAATAACGCAAAACGCATAACGCATAACGGATCCAGCATTACTCATAACGCATAACGCATACCGCATAACGCATATCGGATCAAGCATTACTCATAACGCATAACGCATTACGTATAACGCATAAGGCATAAGGCATAACGCATATAGCATAACGCATAACGTATGACGGATCACGCATTACTCATAACGCATAACGCATAACGCACAAAGCATAACGCATAACGCATAACGCATAACGCATAACGTATAACGCATAACGCATAACGCATAACGCATAACGCATAACGCATAACGCATAACGCATAACGCATAACGCATAACGCATAATGCATAACGCATAACGCATAACGCATAACGGATCACGCATTATTCATAACGCATAACGCATAACGCATAACGGATCACGCATTACTCATAACGCATAACGCATAACGCATAACGCATAACGCATAACGCATAACGCATAACGCATAACGCATAACGCATAACGCACAACGCATAACGCATAACACATAACGCATAACTTATAACGCATAACGCATAACGCATAACGCATAACGCAAAACGCATAACGCATAACGCATAACTCATAACGCATAAGGCATAACGCATAACGAATCACGCATTACTCATAACGCACAACGCATAAGGCATAAGGCATAACGCATAACGCATAACGTATAACGCATAACGCATAACGCATAACGCATAACGCATAACGCATAACGCATAACGCATAACGCATAACGCATAACGCATAACGCATAACGCATAACACATAACGAATAACCCATAACGCATAACGCATAACGCATAACGCAAACGGATCACGCATTACTCATAACGCATAACGCATAACGCATAACGCATAACGCATAACGCATAACGCATAACGTATAACGCATAACGCATAACGCATAACGGATAACACATAACGAATAACCCATAACGCTTTTCGCATAACGCATAACGCATAACGCATAACGGATCACGCATTACTCATAACGCATAACGCATAACGCATAACGCATAACGCATAACGCATAACGCATAACGCATAACGCATAACGCATAACGCATAACGCATAACGCATAACGCATAACTTATAACGCATAACGCATAACGCATAACGCAAAACGCATAACGCATAACGCATAACTCATAACGCATAAGGCATAACGCATAACGCATAACGCATAACTCATAAGGCATAAGGCATAACGCATATAGCATAACGCATAACGCATAACGAATAACGCATAACGCATAACGCATAACGGATCACGCATTACTCATAACGCATAACGCATTACGGATATCGGATCAAGCATTACGCATAACGCATAACGCATAAGGCATAACGCATAACTTATAACGCATAACGCATAACGCATAACGCAAAACGCATAACGCATAACGCATAACTCATAACGCATAAGGCATAACGCATAACGCATAACGCATAACTCATAAGGCATAAGGCATAACGCAGAACGCATAACGCATTACTCATAACGCATAACGCATAACGCATAACGCATAACGCATAACGGATCACGCATTACTCATAACGCATAACGCATTACGGATATCGGATCAAGCATTACTCATAACGCACAACGCATAACGCATAACTTATAACGCATAACGCATAACGCATAACGCAAAACGCATAACGCATAACGCATAACTCATAACGCATAAGGCATAACGCATAACGCATAACGCATAACTCATAAGGCATAAGGCATAACGCATATAGCATAACGCATAACGCATAACGCATAACGCATAACGCATAACGCATAACGCATAACGCATAACGCATAACGTATAACGCATAACGCATAACGGATCACGCATAACACATAACGGATCACGTATAACGCATAACGCATAACGCATAACGCATAACGCATAACGCATAACGGATCACACATTACTCATAACGCATAACGCATAACGGATCACGCATTACTCATAACGCATAACGCATTACTCATAACGCATAACGCATAACGCAAAACGCATAACGCATAACGCATAACGCATAAGGCATAAGGCATCACGCATAACGCATAAGGCATAAGGCATCACGCATATAGCATAACGCATAACGCATAACGCATACCGGATCACGCATAACACATAACGCATAACGCATAACGGATCACGTATAACGCATAACGCATAACGCAAAACGCACAACGCATAACGCATAACGCATAACGCATAACGCATAACGGATCACGTATAACGCATAACGCATAACGCATAACGGATCACGCATTACTCATAACGCATAACGCATTACTCATAACGCATAACGCATAACGCATAACGCATAACGCATAACTTATAACGCATAACGCATAACGGATCACGCATAACACATAACGGATCACGTATAACGCATAACGCATAACGCATAGCGCAAAAAGCATAACGCATAACGCATAACGGATCACGCATTACTCATAACGCATAACGCATAACGGATCACGCATTACTCATAACGCATAACGCATTACTCATAACGCATAACGCATTACTCATAACGCATAACGCATAACGCAAAACGCATAACGCATAACGCATAAGGCATAAGGCATCACGCATATAGCATAACGCATAACGCATGACGGATCACACATTACTCATAACGCATAACGCACAAAAAATAACCCATAACGCATAACGCATAACGCATAACGCATAACGCATAACGCATAACGCATAACGGATAACACATAACGAATAACCCATAACGCTTTTCGCATAACGCATAACGCATAACGCATAACGGATCACGCATTACTCATAACGCATAACGCATAACGCATAACGCATAACGCATAACGCATAAGGCATAACGCATAACGCATAACGCATAACGCATAACGCATAACGCATAACGCATAACGCATAACGCATAACGCATACCGCATAACGCATAACAAATAACGCATAACGCATAACGGATATCGGATGACGCATTACTCATAACGCATAACTCATAACGCATAACGCATAACGCAAAACGCATAAAGCATAACGCATAACGCATAACGCATAACGCAAAACGCATAACGCATAACGGATCACGCATTACTCATAACGAATAACGCAAAACGCATAACGCATAACGCATAACGGATCCAGCATTACTCACAACGAATAACGCAAAACGCATAACGCATAACGGATCCAGCATTACTCACAACGCATAACGCATAACGCATAACGGATATCGGATCAGGCATTACTCATAACGCATAACGCATAACGCATAACGCATAACGCATAACGCATAACGCATAACGCATAACGGATGACGCATTACTCATAACGCATAACGCATAACGCATAACGCATAACGCATAACGGATCACGCATTACTCATAACGCATAACGCATAACGCATAACGCATAACGCATAACGCATAACGCATAACGCATAACGCATAACGCATAACGCATAACGCATACCGCATAACGCATAACAAATAACGCATAACGCATAACGGATATCGGATGACGAATTACTCATAACGCATAACGCATAACTCATAACGCATAACGCATAACGCAAAACGCATAAAGCATAACGCATAACTCATAACGCATAACGCATAACGCATAACGCATAACGCATAACGCATAACGCATAACGCATAACGCATAACGCATAACGCATAACGCATAACGCATAACGCATAACGCATAACGCATAACGCATAACGCATAACGCACAACGCGTAACGCTTAACGCATAACGCATAACGCATAACGCATAACGCATAACGCATAACGCATAACGCATAACGCATAACGCATATCGCATAACGCATAACGCATAACGCATAACGCATAACGAATATCGCATAACGCATAATCCATAACGCATAACGCATAACGCATAACGCATAACGCACAAAGCATGACGCATAAGGCATAACGCATAACGCACAAAAAATAACCCATAACGCATAACGCATAACGCATAACGCATAATGCATAACGCATAACGCATAACTCATAAAGCAGAACGCATAACGAATAACGCAAAACGCATAACGCATAACGCATAACGCATAACGCATAACGCATAACGCATAACGCATAATGCATAACGCATAACGCATAACGGATAACGGATCACGCATTACTCATAACGCATAACGCATAACGGATATCGGATCAAGCATTACTCATAACGCATAACGCATAACGCATATCGCATATCGCATAACGCATAACGCATAACGCATAACGCATAACGCATAACGCATAACGCATAACGCATAACGCATATCGCATATCGCATAACGCATAACGCATAACGCATAACGCATAACGCATAACGCATAACGCATAACGCATAACGCATAACGCATAACGCATAACGCATAACGCATATCGCATATCGCATAACGCATAACGCATAACGCATAACGCATAACGCATAACGCATAACGCATAACGCATAACGCATAACGGATCACGCATTACACATAACGCATAACGCATAACGCATAACGCATAACGCATAACGCATAACGCATAACGCATAACGCATAACGCATAACGCATAACGCATACCGCATAACGCATAACAAATTACGCATAACGCATAACGGATATCGGATGACGCATTACTCATAACGCATAACTCATAACGCATAACGCATAACGCAAAACGCATAAAGCATAACGCATAACGCATAACGCATAACGCATAACGCATAACGCATAACGCATAACGCAAAACGCATAACGCATAACGGATCACGCATTACTCATAACGAATAACGCAAAACGCATAACGCATAACGCATAACGGATCCAGCATTACTCACAACGAATAACGCAAAACGCATAACGCATAACGGATCCAGCATTACTCACAACGCATAACGCATAACGCATAACGGATATCGGATCAGGCATTACTCATGACGCATAACGCATAACGCATAACGCATAACGCATAACGCATAACGCATAACGGATGACGCATTACTCATAATGCATAACGCATAACGCATAACGCATAACGCATAACGGATCACGCATTACTCATAACGCATAACGCATAACGCATAACGCATAACGCATAACGCATAACGCATAACGCATAACGCATAACGCATAACGCATACCGCATAACGCATAACAAATAACGCATAACGCATAACGGATATCGGATGACGCATTACTCATAACGCATAACGCATAACTCATAACGCATAACGCATAACGCAAAACGCATAAAGCATAACGCATAACTCATAACGCATAACGCATAACGCATAACGCATAACGCAAAACGCATAACGCATAACGCATAACGCATAACGCATAACGCATAACGCATAACGCATAACGCACAACGCGTAACGCTTAACGCATAACGCATAACGCATAACGCATAACGCATAACGCATAACGCATAACGCATAACGCATAACGCATATCGCATAACGCATAACGCATAACGCATAACGCATAACGCACAACGCGTAACGCTTAACGCATAACGCATAACGCATAACGCATAACGCATAACGCATAACGCATAACGCATAACGCATAACGCATAACGCATAACGCATAACGCATAACGCATAACGCATAACGAATATCGCATAACGCATAATCCATAACGCATAACGCATAACGCATAACGCATAACGCACAAAGCATGACGCATAAGGCATAACGCATAACGCACAAAAAATAACCCATAACGCATAACGCATAACGCATAACGCATAATGCATAACGCATAACGCATAACTCATAAAGCAGAACGCATAACGAATAACGCAAAACGCATAACGCATAACGCATAACGCATAACGCATAACGCATAACGCATAACGCATAACGCATAACGCATAACGCATAACGGATAACGGATCACGCATTACTCATAACGCATAACGCATAACGGATATCGGATCAAGCATTACTCATAACGCATAACGCATAACGCATATCGCATATCGCATAACGCATAACGCATAACGCATAACGCATAACGCATAACGCATAACGCATAACGCATAACGCATATCGCATATCGCATAACGCATAACGCATAACGCATAACGCATAACGCATAACGCATAACGCATAACGCATAACGCATAACGCATAACGCATAACGCATAACGCATATCGCATATCGCATAACGCATAACGCATAACGCATAACGCATAACGCATAACGCATAACGCATAACGCATAACGCATAACGGATCACGCATTACACATAACGCATAACGCATAACGCATAACGCATAACGCATAACGCATAACGCATAACGCATAACGCATAACGCATAACGCATAACGCATACCGCATAACGCATAACAAATTACGCATAACGCATAACGGATATCGGATGACGCATTACTCATAACGCATAACTCATAACGCATAACGCATAACGCAAAACGCATAAAGCATAACGCATAACGCATAACGCATAACGCATAACGCATAACGCATAACGCATAACGCAAAACGCATAACGCATAACGCATCACGCATTACTCATAACGAATAACGCAAAACGCATAACGCATAACGCATAACGGATCCAGCATTACTCACAACGAATAACGCAAAACGCATAACGCATAACGGATCCAGCATTACTCACAACGCATAACGCATAACGCATAACGGATATCGGATCAGGCATTACTCATGACGCATAACGCATAACGCATAACGCATAACGCATAACGCATAACGCATAACGGATGACGCATTACTCATAATGCATAACGCATAACGCATAACGCATAACGCATAACGGATCACGCATTACTCATAACGCATAACGCATAACGCATAACGCATAACGCATAACGCATAACGCATAACGCATAACGCATAACGCATAACGCATACCGCATAACGCATAACAAATAACGCATAACGCATAACGGATATCGGATGACGCATTACTCATAACGCATAACGCATAACTCATAACGCATAACGCATAACGCAAAACGCATAAAGCATAACGCATAACTCATAACGCATAACGCATAACGCATAACGCATAACGCAAAACGCATAACGCATAACGCATAACGCATAACGCATAACGCATAACGCATAACGCATAACGCACAACGCGTAACGCTTAACGCATAACGCATAACGCATAACGCATAACGCATAACGCATAACGCATAACGCATAACGCATAACGCATAACGCATAACGCATAACGCATAACGCATAACGCATAACGAATATCGCATAACGCATAATCCATAACGCATAACGCATAACGCATAACGCACAAAGCATGACGCATAAGGCATAACGCATAACGCACAAAAAATAACCCATAACGCATAACGCATAACGCATAACGCATAATGCATAACGCATAACGCATAACTCATAAAGCAGAACGCATAACGAATAACGCAAAACGCATAACGCATAACGCATAACGCATAACGCATAACGCATAACGCATAATGCATAACGCATAACGCATAACGGATAACGGATCACGCATTACTCATAACGCATAACGCATAACGGATATCGGATCAAGCATTACTCATAACGCATAACGCATAACGCATATCGCATATCGCATAACGCATAACGCATAACGCATAACGCATAACGCATAACGCATAACGCATAACGCATATCGCATATCGCATAACGCATAACGCATAACGCATAACGCATAACGCATAACGCATAACGCATATCGCATAACGCATAATCCATAACGCATAACGCATAACGCATAACGCATAACGAATAACGCAAAACGCATAACGCATAACGCATAACGCATAACGCATAACGCATAACGCATAACGCATATCGCATAACGCATAATCCATAACGCATAACGCATAACGCATAACGAATAACGCATAACGCATAACGCATAACGGATCCAGCATTACTCACAACGAATAACGCAAAACGCATAACGCATAACGGATCCAGCATTACTCACAACGCATAACGCATAACGCATAACGGATATCGGATCAGGCATTACTCATAACGCATAACGCATAACGCATAACGCATAACGCATAACGGATATCGGATGACGCATTACTCATAACGCATAACGCATAACTCATAACGCATAACGCATAACGCAAAACGCATAAAGCATAACGCATAACTCATAACGCATAACGCATAACGCATAACGGATCACGCATTACTCATAACGCATAACGCATAACGGATCACGCATTACTCATAACGCATAACGCATTACTCATAACGCATAACGCATAACGCATAACGCATAACGCATAACGCATAACGCATAACGGATCACTCATTACTCATAACGCATAACGCATAACGCATAACGCATAACGCATAACGCATAACGCATAACGCATAACGCATAACGCATAACGCATAACGCATAACGCATAACGCATAACGCATAACGCATAACGCATATCGCATAACGCATAACGCATAACGCATAACGCATAACGAATATCGCATAACGCATAATCCATAACGCATAACGCATAACGCATAACGCATAACGCACAAAGCATGACGCATAAGGCATAACGCATAACGCACAAAAAATAACCCATAACGCATAACGCATAACGCATAACGCATAATGCATAACGCATAACGCATAACGCATAAAGCAGAACGCATAACGAATAACGCAAAACGCATAACGCATAACGCATAACGCATAACGCATAACGCATAACGCATAACGCATAATGCATAACGCATAACGCATAACGGATAACGGATCACGCATTACTCATAACGCATAACGCATAACGGATATCGGATCAAGCATTACTCATAACGCATAACGCATTACGTATAACGTATAACGCATAACGCATAACGCATAAAGCATACCGTATAACGCTTAACGCATAACGCATAACGCATAACGCATAACGCATAACGCACAACGCATAACGCATAACGCATAACGCATAACGCATAACGCATAACGCATAACGCATAACGCATAACGCAAAACGCATAACGCATAACGGATCACGCATTACTCATAACGCATAACGCATAACGCATAACGCATAACGCATAACGCATAACGAATAACGCAAAACGCATAACGCATAACGCATAACGCATAACGCATAACGCATAACGCATAACGCATAACGCATAACGCATAACGCATAACGCATAACGGATCACGCATTACTCATAACGCATAACGCATAACGGATATCGGATCAAGCATTACTCATAACGCATAACGCATAACGCATATCGCATAATCCATAACGCATAACGCATAACGCATAACGAATAACGCAAAACGCATAACGCATAACGGATCCAGCATTACTCACAACGAATAACGCATAACGCATAACGGATCCAGCATTACTCGCAACGCATAACGCATAACCCATAACGGATATCGGATCAGGCATTACTCATAACGCATAACGCATAACGCATAACGCATAACGCATAACGCATAACGCATAACGGATGACGCATTACTCATAATGCATAACGCATAACGCATAACGCATAACGCATAACGCATAACGCCTAACGGATCACGCATTACTCATAACGCATAACGCATAACGCATAACGCATAACGCATAACGCATAACGCATAACGCATAACGCATAACGCATAACGCATAACGCATAACGCATAACGCATAACGCATAACGCATAACGCATAACGCATAACGCATAACGGATGACGCATTACTCATAATGCATAACGCATAACGCATAACGCATAACGCATAACGCATAACGCATAACGCATAACGCATAACGCATAACGCATAACGCATAACAAATAACGCATAACGCATAACGGATATCGGATGACGCATTACTCATAACGCATAACGCATAACTCATAACGCATAACGCATAACGCAAAACGCATAAAGCATAACGCATAACTCATAACGCATAACGCATAACGCATAACGGATCACGCATTACTCATAACGCATAACGCATAACGGATCACGCATTACTCATAACGCATAACGCATAACGGATCACGCATTACTCATAACGCATAACGCATTACTCATAACGCATAACGCATAACGCATAGCGCATAACGCATAACGCATAACGCATAACGGATCACTCATTACTCATAACGCATAACGCATAACGCATAACGCATAACGCATAACGCATAACGCATAACGCATAACGCATAACGCATAACGCATAACGCACAACGCGTAACGCTTAACGCATAACGCATAACGCATAACGCATAACGCATAACGCATAACGCATAACGCATAACGCATAACGCATATCGCATAACGCATAACGCATAACGCATAACGCATAACGAATATCGCATAACGCATAACCCATAACGCATAACGCATAACGCATAACGCATAACGCACAAAGCATGACGCATAAGGCATAACGCATAACGCACAAAAAATAACCCATAACGCATAACGCATAACGCATAACGCATAATGCATAACGCATAACGCATAACGCATAAAGCAGAACGCATAACGAATAACGCAAAACGCATAACGCATAACGCATAACGCATAACGCATAACGCATAACGCATAACGCATAACGCATAACGCATAACGCATAACGCATAACGGATAACGGATCACGCATTACTCATAACGCATAACGCATAACGGATATCGGATCAAGCATTACTCATAACGCATAACGCATTACGTATAACGTATAACGCATAACGCATAACGCATAAAGCATACCGTATAACGCTTAACGCATAACGCATAACGCATAACGCATAACGCATAACGCACAACGCATAACGCATAACGCATAACGCATAACGCATAACGCATAACGCATAACGCATAACGCATAACGCAAAACGCATAACGCATAACGGATCACGCATTACTCATAACGCATAACGCATAACGCATAACGCATAACGCATGACGCATAACGCATAACGCATAACGCATAACGAATAACGCAAAACGCATAACGCATAACGCATAACGCATAACGCATAACGCATAACGCATAATGCATAACGCATAACGCATAACGGATAACGGATCACGCATTACTCATAACGCATAACGCATAACGGATATCGGATCAAGCATTACTCATAACGCATAACGCATAACGCATATCGCATAATCCATAACGCATAACGCATAATGCATAACGCATAACGCATAACGGATAACGGATCACGCATTACTCATAACGCATAACGCATAACGGATATCGGATCAAGCATTACTCATAACGCATAACGCATAACGCATATCGCATAATCCATAACGCATAACGCATAACGCATAACGCATATCGCATAACGCATAACGCATATCGCATAACGCATAACGCATAACGCATAACGCATAACGAATATCGCATAACGCATAATCCATAACGCATAACGCATAACGCATAACGCATAACGCACAAAGCATGACGCATAAGGCATAACGCATAACGCACAAAAAATAACCCATAACGCATAACGCATAACGCATAACGCATAATGCATAACGCATAACGCATAACGCATAAAGCAGAACGCATAACGAATAACGCAAAACGCATAACGCATAACGCATAACGCATAACGCATAACGCATAACGCATAACGCATAATGCATAACGCATAACGCATAACGGATAACGGATCACGCATTACTCATAACGCATAACGCATAACGGATATCGGATCAAGCATTACTCATAACGCATAACGCATTACGTATAACGTATAACGCATAACGCATAACGCATAAAGCATACCGTATAACGCTTAACGCATAACGCATAACGCATAACGCATAACGCATAACGCACAACGCATAACGCATAACGCATAACGCATAACGCATAACGCATAACGCATAACGCATAACGCATAACGCAAAACGCATAACGCATAACGGATCACGCATTACTCATAACGCATAACGCATAACGCATAACGCATAACGCATAACGCATAACGAATAACGCAAAACGCATAACGCATAACGCATAACGCATAACGCATAACGCATAACGCATAACGCATAATGCATAACGCATAACGCATAACGGATAACGGATCACGCATTACTCATAACGCATAACGCATAACGGATATCGGATCAAGCATTACTCATAACGCATAACGCATAACGCATATCGCATAATCCATAACGCATAACGCATAACGCATAACGAATAACGCAAAACGCATAACGCATAACGGATCCAGCATTACTCACAACGAATAACGCATAACGCATAACGGATCCAGCATTACTCGCAACGCATAACGCATAACCCATAACGGATATCGGATCAGGCATTACTCATAACGCATAACGCATAACGCATAACGCATAACGCATAACGCATAACGCATAACGGATGACGCATTACTCATAATGCATAACGCATAACGCATAACGCATAACGCATAACGCATAACGCCTAACGGATCACGCATTACTCATAACGCATAACGCATAACGCATAACGCATAACGCATAACGCATAACGCATAACGCATAACGCATAACGCATAACGCATAACGCATAACGCATAACGCATAACGCATAACGCATAACGCATAACGCATAACGCATAACGGATGACGCATTACTCATAATGCATAACGCATAACGCATAACGCATAACGCATAACGCATAACGCATAACGCATAACGCATAACGCATAACGCATAACGCATAACAAATAACGCATAACGCATAACGGATATCGGATGACGCATTACTCATAACGCATAACGCATAACTCATAACGCATAACGCATAACGCAAAACGCATAAAGCATAACGCATAACTCATAACGCATAACGCATAACGCATAACGGATCACGCATTACTCATAACGCATAACGCATAACGGATCACGCATTACTCATAACGCATAACGCATAACGGATCACGCATTACTCATAACGCATAACGCATTACTCATAACGCATAACGCATAACGCATAACGCATAACGCATAACGCATAACGCATAACGGATCACTCATTACTCATAACGCATAACGCATAACGCATAACGCATAACGCATAACGCATAACGCATAACGCATAACGCATAACGCATAACGCATAACGCACAACGCGTAACGCTTAACGCATAACGCATAACGCATAACGCATAACGCATAACGCATAACGCATAACGCATAACGCATAACGCATATCGCATAACGCATAACGCATAACGCATAACGCATAACGAATATCGCATAACGCATAATCCATAACGCATAACGCATAACGCATAACGCATAACGCACAAAGCATGACGCATAAGGCATAACGCATAACGCACAAAAAATAACCCATAACGCATAACGCATAACGCATAACGCATAATGCATAACGCATAACGCATAACGCATAAAGCAGAACGCATAACGAATAACGCAAAACGCATAACGCATAACGCATAACGCATAACGCATAACGCATAACGCATAACGCATAATGCATAACGCATAACGCATAACGCATAACGCATAAAGCATACCGTATAACGCTTAACGCATAACGCATAACGCATAACGCATAACGCATAACGCACAACGCATAACGCATAACGCATAACGCATAACGCATAACGCATAACGCATAACGCATAACGCAAAACGCATAACGCATAACGGATCACGCATTACTCATAACGCATAACGCATAACGCATAACGCATAACGCATAACGCATAACGCATAACGCATAACGCATAACGAATAACGCAAAACGCATAACGCATAACGCATAACGCATAACGCATAACGCATAACGCATAATGCATAACGCATAACGCATAACGGATAACGGATCACGCATTACTCATAACGCATAACGCATAACGGATATCGGATCAAGCATTACTCATAACGCATAACGCATAACGCATATCGCATAATCCATAACGCATAACGCATAACGCATAACGAATAACGCAAAACGCATAACGCATAACGGATCCAGCATTACTCACAACGAATAACGCATAACGCATAACGGATCCAGCATTACTCGCAACGCATAACGCATAACCCATAACGGATATCGGATCAGGCATTACTCATAACGCATAACGCATAACGCATAACGCATAACGCATAACGCATAACGCATAACGGATGACGCATTACTCATAATGCATAACGCATAACGCATAACGCATAACGCATAACGCCTAACGGATCACGCATTACTCATAACGCATTACGCATAACGCATAACGCATAACGCATAACGCATAACGCATAACGCATAACGCATAACGCATAACGCATAACTCATAACGCATAACGCATAACGCGTAACGCATAACGCATAACGCATAACGCATAACGCACAACGCATAACGCATAACGCATAACGCATAAAGCAAAACGCATAACGAATAACGCATAACGCATAACGGATCCAGCATTACTCATAACGCATAACGCATAACGCATAATCCATAACGCATAACGCATAAAGCACAACGCATAACGGATCACGCATAACACTTAACGCATAACGCATAACGGATCACGTATAACGCATAATGCATAACGCATAACGCATAAAGCAGAACGCATAACGTATAACGCATAACGCATAACGCATAAAGCATACCGTATAACGCATAACGCATAACGCATAACGCATAACGCATAACGCACAACGCATAACGCATAACGCATAACGCATAACGCATAACGCATAACGCATAACGCTTAACGCAAAACGCATAACGCATAACTCATAACGCATAAGGCATAACGCATAACGAATCACGCATTACTCATAACGCATAACGCATAAGGCATAACGCATAACGGATCCAGCATTACTCATAACGAATAACGCAAAACGCGTAACGCATAACGAATAACGCATAACGCATAACGCATAACGCACAACGCATAACGCATAACGCATAGCGCATAACGCATAACACATAACGAATAACCCATAACGCATAACGCATAACGCATAACGCATAACGCATAACGCATAACGCATAACGCATAACGCATAACGCATAACGCATAACGCATAACGCACAAAGCATGACGCATAAGGCATAACGCATAACGCACAAAAAATAACCCATAACGCATAACGCATAACGCAGAACGCATAATGCATAAGGCATAACGCATAACGCACAAAAAATAACCCATAACGCATAACGCATAACGCATAACGCATAAAGCATAACGCATAACGCATAACGCATAACGCATAAAGCAGAACGCATAACGAATAACGCAAAACGCATAACGCATAACGCATGACGGATCACGCATTACTCATAACGCATAACGCATAACGCATAAAAAATAACCCATAACGCATAACGCATAACGCATAACGCATAACGCATAACGCATAACGCATAACTCATAACGCATAACGCATAACGCGTAACGCATAACGCATAACGCATAACGCATAACGCACAACGCATAACGCATAACGCATAACGCATAAAGCATAACGCATAACGAATAACGCATAACGCATAACGGATCCAGCATTACTCATAACGCATAACGCATAACGCATAATCCATAACGCATAACGCATAAAGCACAACGCATAACGGATCACGCATAACACTTAACGCATAACGCATAACGGATCACGTATAACGCATAATGCATAACGCATAACGCATAAAGCAGAACGCATAACGTATAACGCAAAACGCATAACGCATAACGGATCCAGCATTACTCATGACGAATAACGCCTAACGCATAACGGATCCAGCATTACTCACAACGCATAACGGATATCGGATCAACCATTACTCATAACGAATAACGCACAACGCATAACGCATAACGAATAACGCACAAAGCATAACGCATAACGCATAACGCATAACGTATAACGCATAACGCATAACGCATAACGCATAACGCATAACGCATAACGCATAACGCATAACGCATAACGCATAGCGCATAACGCATAACACATAACGAATAACCCATAACGCATAACGCATAACGCATAACGCATAACGCATAACGCATAACGCATAACGCATAACGCATAACGCACAAAGCATGACGCATAAGGCATAACGCATAACGCACAAAAAATAACCCATAACGCATAACGCATAACGCAGAACGCATAATGCATAAGGCATAACGCATAACGCACAAAAAATAACCCATAACGCATAACGCATAACGCATAACGCATAATGCATAACGCATAACGCATAACGCATAACGCATAACGCATAACGCATAACGCATAACGCACAAAGCATGACGCATAAGGCATAACGCATAACGCACAAAAAATAACCCATAACGCATAACGCATAACGCAGAACGCATAATGCATAAGGCATAACGCATAACGCACAAAAAATAACCCATAACGCATAACGCATAACGCATAACGCATAACGCATAA
This sequence comes from Lasioglossum morio, assembly GCA_916610235.2. NCBI lineage: Eukaryota > Metazoa > Arthropoda > Insecta > Hymenoptera > Halictidae > Lasioglossum > Lasioglossum morio. The sequence goes on from CAKAJA020000347.1 coordinate 5,370,581, forward strand.
CGCATAACGCATAACGCATAACGCATAAAGCAGAACGCATAACGAATAACGCAAAAAGCATAACGCATAACGCATGACGGATCACGCATTACTCATAACGCATAACGCATAACGCATAAAAAATAACCCATAACGCATAACGCATAACGCATAACGCATAACGCATAACGCATAACGCATAACTCATAACGCATAACGCATAACGCATAACGCATAACGCATAACGCATAACGCATAACGCACAACGCATAACGCATAACGCATAACGCATAAAGCATAACGCATAACGAATAACGCATAACGCATAACGGATCCAGCATTACTCATAACGCATAACGCATAACGCATAATCCATAACGCATAACGCATAAAGCACAACGCATAACGGATCACGCATAACACTTAACGCATAACGCATAACGCATCACGTATAACGCATAATGCATAACGCATAACGCATAAAGCAGAACGCATAACGTATAACGCAAAACGCATAACGCATAACGGATCCAGCATTACTCATGACGAATAACGCCTAACGCATAACGGATCCAGCATTACTCACAACGCATAACGGATATCGGATCAACCATTACTCATAACGAATAACGCACAACGCATAACGCATAACGCATAACGCACAAAGCATAACGCATAACGCATAACGCATAACGCATAACGCATAACGCATAACGCATAACGCATAACGCATAACGCATAACGCATAACGCATAACGCATAACGCATAACGCATAACGGATCACGCATAACACTTAACGCTTAACGCATAACGGATCACGTATAACGCATAATGCATAACGCATAACGCATAAAGCAGAACGCATAACGAATAACGCAAAACGCATAACGCATAACGGATCCAGCATTACTCATAACGAATAACGCCTAACGCATAACGGATCCAGCATTACTCACAACGCATAACGGATATCGGATCACGCATTACTCATAACGAATAACGCATAACGCATAACGCATAACGAATAACGCATAACGCATAAAGCAGAACGCATAACGAATAACGCATAACGCATAACGCATAACGCATGACGGATCACGCATTACTCATAACGCATAACGCATAACGCATAAAAAATAACCCATAACGCATAACGCATAACGCATAACGCATAACCCATAACGCATAACGCATAACGCATAACGCATAACGCATAACGCATAACGCATAACGCATAACGCATAAAGCAGAACGCATAACGCATGACGGATCACGCATTACGCATAACGCATAACGCATAACGGATCACGCATTATTCATAACGCATAACGCATAACGGATATCGGATCAAGCATTACTCATAACGCATAACGCATTACGTATAACGTATAACGCATAACGCATAACGCATAACGCATAACGCATAACGCATAACGCAAAACGCATAACGCATAACGGATCACGCATTACTCATAACGCATAACGCATAACGCAAAACGCATAACGCATAACGGATCACGCATTACTCATAACGCATAACGCATAACGCATAACGCATAACGCATAACGCATAACGCATAACGCATAACGCATAACGCATAACGCATAACGCATAACGAATAACGCAAAACGCATAACGCATAACGCATGACGGATCACGCATTACTCATAACGCATAACGCATAACGCATAAAAAATAACCCATAACGCATAACGCATAACGCATAACACATAACGCATAACGCATAACGCATAACGCATAACGCATAACTCATAACGCATAACGCATAACGCGTAACGCATAACGCATAACGCATAACGCATAACGCACAACGCATAACGCATAAAGCATAACGCATAACGAATAACGCAAAACGCATAACGCATAACGGATCCAGCATTACTCATAACGCATAATGCATAACGCATAACGCATGACGCATAACGCATAAAGCAGAACGCATAACGAATAACGCAAAAAGCATAACGCATAACGCATGACGGATCACGCATTACTCATAACGCATAACGCATAACGCATAAAAAATAACCCATAACGCATAACGCATAACGCATAACGCATAACGCATAACGCATAACGCATAACTCATAACGCATAACGCATAACGCGTAACGCATAACGCATAACGCATAACGCATAACGCACAACGCATAACGCATAACGCATAACGCATAAAGCATAACGCATAACGAATAACGCATAACGCATAACGGATCCAGCATTACTCATAACGCATAACGCATAACGCATAATCCATAACGCATAACGCATAAAGCACAACGCATAACGGATCACGCATAACACTTAACGCATAACGCATAACGGATCACGTATAACGCATAATGCATAACGCATAACGCATAAAGCAGAACGCATAACGTATAACGCAAAACGCATAACGCATAACGGATCCAGCATTACTCATGACGAATAACGCCTAACGCATAACGGATCCAGCATTACTCACAACGCATAACGGATATCGGATCAACCATTACTCATAACGAATAACGCACAACGCATAACGCATAACGCATAACGCATAAAGCATAACGCATAACGCATAACGCATAACGCATAACGCATAACGCATAACGCATAACGCATAACGCATAACGCATAACGCATAACGCATAACGCATAACGCATAACGCATAACGGATCACGCATAACACTTAACGCTTAACGCATAACGGATCACGTATAACGCATAATGCATAACGCATAACGCATAAAGCAGAACGCATAACGAATAACGCAAAACGCATAACGCATAACGGATCCAGCATTACTCATAACGAATAACGCCTAACGCATAACGGATCCAGCATTACTCACAACGCATAACGGATATCGGATCAAGCATTACTCATAACGAATAACGCATAACGCATAACGCATAACGAATAACGCATAACGCATAAAGCACAACGCATAACGAATAACGCAAAACGCATAACGCATAACGCATGACGGATCACGCATTACTCATAACGCATAACGCATAACGCATAAAAAATAACCCATAACGCATAACGCATAACGCATAACGCATAACCCATAACGCATAACGCATAACGCATAACGCATAACGCATAACGCATAACGCATAACGCATAACGCATAAAGCAGAACGCATAACGCATGACGGATCACGCATTACGCATAACGCATAACGCATAACGGATCACGCATTATTCATAACGCATAACGCATAACGGATATCGGATCAAGCATTACTCATAACGCATAACGCATTACGTATAACGTATAACGCATAACGCATAACGCATAACGCATAACGCATAACGCATAACGCAAAACGCATAACGCATAACGGATCACGCATTACTCATAACGCATAACGCATAACGCAAAACGCATAACGCATAACGGATCACGCATTACTCATAACGCATAACGCATAACGCATAACGCATAACGCATAACGCATAACGCATAACGCATAACGCATAACGCATAACGCATAACGCATAACGCATAACGAATAACGCAAAACGCATAACGCATAACGCATGACGGATCACGCATTACTCATAACGCATAACGCATAACGCATAAAAAATAACCCATAACGCATAACGCATAACGCATAACACATAACGCATAACGCATAACGCATAACGCATAACGCATAACTCATAACGCATAACGCATAACGCGTAACGCATAACGCATAACGCATAACGCATAACGCACAACGCATAACGCATAACGCATAAAGCATAACGCATAACGCATAACGCAAAACGCATAACGCATAACGGATCCAGCATTACTCATAACGCATAGCGCATAACGCATAATCCATAACGCATAACGCATAAAGCACAACGCATAACGAATAACGCAAAACGCATAACGCATAACGGATCCAGCATTACTCATAACGCATAACGCATACCGCATAACGCATATCGGATCAAGCATTACTCATAACGCATAACGCATTACGTATAACGCATAAGGCATAAGGCATAACGCATATAGCATAACGCATAACGTATGACGGATCACGCATTACTCATAACGCATAACGCATAACGCACAACGCATAACGCATAACGCATAACGCATAACGTATAACGCATAACGCATAACGCATAACGCATAACGCATAACGCATAACGCATAACGCATAACGCATAACGCATAATGCATAACGCATAACGCATAACGCATAACGGATCACGCATTATTCATAACGCATAACGCATAACGCATAACGGATCACGCATTACTCATAACGCATAACGCATAACGCATAACGCATAACGCATAACGCATAACGCATAACGCTTAACGCAAAACGCATAACGCATAACTCATAACGCATAAGGCATAACGCATAACGAATCACGCATTACTCATAACGCATAACGCATAAGGCATAACGCATAACGGATCCAGCATTACTCATAACGAATAACGCAAAACGCGTAACGCATAACGCATAACGCATAACGCATAACGCATAACGCACAACGCATAACGCATAACGCATAGCGCATAACGCATAACACATAACGAATAACCCATAACGCATAACGCATAACGCATAACGCATAACGCATAACGCATAACGCATAACGCACAAAGCATGACGCATAAGGCATAACGCATAACGCACAAAAAATAACCCATAACGCATAACGCATAACGCAGAACGCATAATGCATAAGGCATAACGCATAACGCACAAAAAATAACCCATAACGCATAACGCATAACGCATAACGCATAATGCATAACGCATAACGCATAACGCATAACGCATAACGCAGAACGCATAACGAATAACGCAAAACGCATAACGCATAACGCATGACGGATCACGCATTACTCATAACGCATAACGCATAACGCATAAAAAATAACCCATAACGCATAACGCATAACGCATAACGCATAACGCATAACGCATAACGCATAACTCATAACGCATAACGCATAACGCATAACGCATAACGCATAACGCATAACGCATAACGCACAACGCATAACGCATAACGCATAACGCATAAAGCATAACGCATAACGAATAACGCAAAACGCATAACGCATAACGGATCCAGCATTACTCATAACGCATAACGCATAACGCATAATCCATAACGCATAACGCATAAAGCACAACGCATAACGGATCACGCATAACGCATAACGCATAACGCATAACGGATCACGTATAACGCATAACGCATAACGCATAACGCATAAAGCATAAAGCATAACGAATAACGCAAAACGCATAACGCATAACGGATCCAGCATTACTCATGACGAATAACGCCTAACGCATAACGGATCCAGCATTACTCACAACGCATAACGGATATCGTATCAAGCATTACTCATAACGAATAACGCACAACGCATAACGCATAACGCATAACGCACAAAGCATAACGCATAACGCATAACGCATAACGCATAACGCATAACGCATAACGCATAACGCATAACGCATAACGCATAACGCATAACGCATAACGCATAACGCATAACGGATCACACATAACACTTAACGCTTAACGCATAACGGATCACGTATAACGCATAATGCATAACGCATAACGCATAAAGCAGAACGCATAACGAATAACGCAAAACGCATAACGCATAACGGATCCAGCATTACTCATAACGAATAACGCCTAACGCATAACGGATCCAGCATTACTCACAACGCATAACGGATATCGGATCAAGCATTACTCATAACGAATAACGCATAACGCATAACGCATAACGAATAACGCATAACGCATAAAGCAGAACGCATAACGAATAACGCAAAACGCATAACGCATAACGCATGACGGATCACGCATTACTCATAACGCATAACGCATAACGCATAAAAAATAACGCATAACGCATAACGCATAACGCATAACGCATAACCCATAACGCATAACGCATAACGCATAACGCATAATGCATAACGCATAACGCATAACGCATAAAGCAGAACGCATAACGCATGACGGATCACGCATTACGCATAACGCATAACGCATAACGGATCACGCATTATTCATAACGCATAACGCATAACGGATATCGGATCAAGCATTACTCATAACGCATAACGCATTACGTATAACGTATAACGCATAACGCATAACGCATAACGCATAACGCATAACGCATAACGCAAAACGCATAACGCATAACGGATCACGCATTACTCATAACGCATAACGCATAACGCAAAACGCATAACGCATAACGGATCACGCATTACTCATAACGCATAACGCATAACGCATAACGCATAACGCATAACGCATAACGCATAACGCATAACGCATAACGCATAACGCATAACGCATAACGAATAACGCAAAACGCATAACGCATAACGCATGACGGATCACGCATTACTCATAACGCATAACGCATAACGCATAAAAAATAACCCATAACGCATAACGCATAACGCATAACACATAACGCATAACGCATAACGCATAACGCATAACGCATAACTCATAACGCATAACGCATAACGCATAACGCATAACGCATAACGCATAACGCATAACGCATAACGCATAACGCATAACGCATAAAGCATAACGCATAACGAATAACGCAAAACGCATAACGCATAACGGATCCAGCATTACTCATAACGCATAGCGCATAACGCATAATCCATAACGCATAACGCATAAAGCACAACGCATAACGAATAACGCAAAACGCATAACGCATAACGGATCCAGCATTACTCATAACGCATAACGCATACCGCATAACGCATAACGGATCAAGCATTACTCATAACGCATAACGCATTACGTATAACGCATAAGGCATAAGGCATAACGCATATAGCATAACGCATAACGTATGACGGATCACGCATTACTCATAACGCATAACGCATAACGCACAAAGCATAACGCATAACGCATAACGCATAACGCATAACGTATAACGCATAACGCATAACGCATAACGCATAACGCATAACGCATAACGCATAACGCATAACGCATAACGCATAACGCATAATGCATAACGCATAACGCATAACGCATAACGGATCACGCATTATTCATAACGCATAACGCATAACGCATAACGGATCACGCATTACTCATAACGCATAACGCATAACGCATAACGCATAACGCATAACGCATAACGCATAACGCATAACGCATAACGCATAACGCACAACGCATAACGCATAACACATAACGCATAACTTATAACGCATAACGCATAACGCATAACGCATAACGCAAAACGCATAACGCATAACGCATAACGCATAACGCATAACGCATAACGCATAACGGATCACGCATTACTCATAACGCACAACGCATAAGGCATAAGGCATAACGCATAACGCATAACGTATAACGCATAACGCATAACGCATAACGCATAACGCATAACGCATAACGCATAACGCATAACGCATAACGCATAACGCATAACGCATAACGCATAACACATAACGAATAACCCATAACGCATAACGCATAACGCATAACGCAAACGGATCACGCATTACTCATAACGCATAACGCATAACGCATAACGCATAACGCATAACGCATAACGCATAACGCATAACGCATAACGCATAACGCATAACGCATAACGGATCACGCATTACTCATAACGCATATCGCTTAACGCATAACGCATAACGCATAACGCATAACGCATAACGCATAACGCATAACGCATAACGCATAACGCATAACGCATAACGCATAACGCATAACGCATAACGCATAACGCATAACGCATATCGCATATCGCATAACGCATAACGCATAACGCATAACGCATAACGCATAACGCATAACGCATAACGCATAACGCATAACGCATAACGCATAACGCATAACGCATAACGCATAACGCATAACGCATAACGCATAACGCATAACACATAACGCATAACGCATAACGCATAACGCATAACGCATAACTCATAACGCATAACGCATAACGCGTAACGCATAACGCATAACGCATAACGCATAACGCACAACGCATAACGCATAACGCATAACGCATAACGCATAACGAATAACGCAAAACGCATAACGCATAACGGATCCAGCATTACTCATAACGCATAACGCATAACGCATAATCCATAACGCATAACGCATAAAGCACAACGCATAACGAATAACGCAAAACGCATAACGCATAACGGATCCAGCATTACTCATAACGCATAACGCATACCGCATAACGCATATCGGATCAAGCATTACTCATAACGCATAACGCATTACGTATAACGCATAAGGCATAAGGCATAACGCATATAGCATAACGCATAACGTATGACGGATCACGCATTACTCATAACGCATAACGCATAACGCACAAAGCATAACGCATAACGCATAACGCATAACGTATAACGCATAACGCATAACGCATAACGCATAACGCATAACGCATAACGCATAACGCATAACGCATAACGCATAACGCATAACGCATAACGCATAACGGATCACGCATTATTCATAACGCATAACGCATAACGCATAACGGATCACGCATTACTCATAACGCATAACGCATAACGCATAACGCATAACGCATAACGCATAACGCATAACGCATAACGCATAACGCATAACGCATAACGCATAACGCACAACGCATAACGCATAACGCATAACGCATAACGTATAACGCATAACGCATAACGCATAACGCATAACGCATAACGCATAACGCATAACGCATAACGCATAACGCATAACGCATAACACATAACGAATAACCCATAACGCATAACGCATAACGCATAACGCAAACGAATCACGCATTACTCATAACGCATAACGCATAACGCATAACGCATAACGCATAACGCATAACGCATAACGCATAACGCATAACGCACAAAGCATGACGCATAAGGCATAACGCATAACGCACAAAAAATAACCCATAACGCATAACGCATAACGCAGAACGCATAATGCATAAGGCATAACGCATAACGCACAAAAAATAACCCATAACGCATAACGCATAACGCATAACGCATAATGCATAACGCATAACGCATGACGCATAACGCATAAAGCAGAACGCATAACGAATAACGCAAAACGCATAACGCATAACGCATGACGGATCACGCATTACTCATAACGCATAACGCATAACGCATAAAAAATAACCCATAACGCATAACGCATAACGCATAACGCATAACGCATAACGCATAACGCATAACTCATAACGCATAACGCATAACGCGTAACGCATAACGCATAACGCATAACGCATAACGCATAACGCATAACGCATAACGCATAACGCATAAAGCATAACGCATAACGAATAACGCAAAACGCATAACGCATAACGGATCCAGCATTACTCATAACGCATAACGCATAACGCATAATCCATAACGCATAACGCATAAAGCACAACGCATAACGGATCACGCATAACACTTAACGCATAACGCATAACGGATCACGTATAACGCATAATGCATAACGCATAACGCATAAAGCAGAACGCATAACGAATAACGCAAAACGCATAACGCATAACGGATCCAGCATTACTCATGACGAATAACGCCTAACGCATAACGGATCCAGCATTACTCACAACGCATAACGGATATCGGATCAAGCATTACTCATAACGAATAACGCACAACGCATAACGCATAACGCATAACGCATAACGCATAACGCATAACGCATAACGCATAACGTATAACGCATAACGCATAACGCATAACGCATAACGCATAACGCATAACGCATAACGCATAACGCATAACGCATAACGGATCACACATAACACTTAACGCTTAACGCATAACGGATCACGTATAACGCATAATGCATAACGCATAACGCATAAAGCAGAACGCATAACGAATAACGCAAAACGCATAACGCATAACGGATCCAGCATTACTCATAACGAATAACGCCTAACGCATAACGGATCCAGCATTACTCACAACGCATAACGGATATCGGATCAAGCATTACTCATAACGAATAACGCATAACGCATAACGCATAACGAATAACGCATAACGCATAAAGCAGAACGCATAACGAATAACGCAAAACGCATAACGCATAACGCATGACGCATCACGCATTACTCATAACGCATAACGCATAACGCATAAATAATAACGCATAACGCATAACGCATAACGCATAACGCATAACGCATAACGCATAACGCATAACGCATAACGCATAACGCATAACGCATAACGCATAACGCATAAAGCAGAACGCATAACGCATGACGGATCACGCATTACGCATAACGCATAACGCATAACGGATCACGCATTACTCATAACGCATAACGCATAACGGATATCGGATCAAGCATTACTCATAACGCATAACGCATTACGTATAACGTATAACGCATAACGCATAACGCATAACGCATAACGCATAACGCATAACGCAAAACGCATAACGCATAACGGATCACGCATTACTCATAACGCATAACGCATAACGCAAAACGCATAACGCATAACGGATCACGCATTACTCATAACGCATAACGCATAACGCATAACGCATAACGCATAACGCATAACGCATAACGCATAACGCATAACGCATAACGCATAACGCATAACGAATAACGCAAAACGCATAACGCATAACGCATGACGGATCACGCATTACTCATAACGCATAACGCATAACGCATAAAAAATAACCCATAACGCATAACGCATAACGCATAACACATAACGCATAACGCATAACGCATAACGCATAACGCATAACTCATAACGCATAACGCATAACGCATAACGCATAACGCATAACGCATAACGCATAACGCACAACGCATAACGCATAACGCATAAAGCATAACGCATAACGAATAACGCAAAACGCATAACGCATAACGGATCCAGCATTACTCATAACGCATAGCGCATAACGCATAATCCATAACGCATAACGCATAAAGCACAACGCATAACGAATAACGCAAAACGCATAACGCATAACGGATCCAGCATTACTCATAACGCATAACGCATACCGCATAACGCATATCGGATCAAGCATTACTCATAACGCATAACGCATTACGTATAACGCATAAGGCATAAGGCATAACGCATATAGCATAACGCATAACGTATGACGGATCACGCATTACTCATAACGCATAACGCATAACGCACAAAGCATAACGCATAACGCATAACGCATAACGCATAACGTATAACGCATAACGCATAACGCATAACGCATAACGCATAACGCATAACGCATAACGCATAACGCATAACGCATAACGCATAACGCATAATGCATAACGCATAACGCATAACGCATAACGGATCACGCATTATTCATAACGCATAACGCATAACGCATAACGGATCACGCATTACTCATAACGCATAACGCATAACGCATAACGCATAACGCATAACGCATAACGCATAACGCATAACGCATAACGCATAACGCATAACGCACAACGCATAACGCATAACACATAACGCATAACTTATAACGCATAACGCATAACGCATAACGCATAACGCAAAACGCATAACGCATAACGCATAACTCATAACGCATAAGGCATAACGCATAACGAATCACGCATTACTCATAACGCACAACGCATAAGGCATAAGGCATAACGCATAACGCATAACGCATAACGCATAACGCATAACGCATAACGCATAACGCATAACGCATAACGCATAACGCATAACGCATAACGCATAACGCATAACGCATAACGCATAACACATAACGAATAACCCATAACGCATAACGCATAACGCATAACGCAAACGGATCACGCATTACTCATAACGCATAACGCATAACGCATAACGCATAACGCATAACGCATAACGCATAACGCATAACGCATAACGCATAACGCATAACGCATAACGGATCACGCATTACTCATAACGCATATCGCTTAACGCATAACGCATAACGCATAACGCATAACGCATAACGCATAACGCATAACGCATAACGCATAACGCATAACGCATAACGCATAACGCATAACGCATAACGCATAACGCATAACGCATAACGCATAACACATAACGCATAACGCATAACGCATAACGCATAACGCATAACTCATAACGCATAACGCATAACGCGTAACGCATAACGCATAACGCATAACGCATAACGCACAACGCATAACGCATAACGCATAAAGCATAACGCATAACGAATAACGCAAAACGCATAACGCATAACGGATCCAGCATTACTCATAACGCATAACGCATAACGCATAATCCATAACGCATAACGCATAAAGCACAACGCATAACGAATAACGCAAAACGCATAACGCATAACGGATCCAGCATTACTCATAACGCATAACGCATACCGCATAACGCATATCGGATCAAGCATTACTCATAACGCATAACGCATTACGTATAACGCATAAGGCATAAGGCATAACGCATATAGCATAACGCATAACGTATGACGGATCACGCATTACTCATAACGCATAACGCATAACGCATAAAGCATAACGCATAACGCATAACGCATAACGTATAACGCATAACGCATAACGCATAACGCATAACGCATAACGCATAACGCATAACGCATAACGCATAACGCATAATGCATAACGCATAACGCATAACGCATAACGGATCACGCATTATTCATAACGCATAACGCATAACGCATAACGGATCACGCATTACTCATAACGCATAACGCATAACGCATAACGCATAACGCATAACGCATAACGCATAACGCATAACGCATAACGCATAACGCATAACGCATAACGCACAACGCATAACGCATAACGCATAACGCATAACGTATAACGCATAACGCATAACGCATAACGCATAACGCATAACGCATAACGCATAACGCATAACGCATAACGCATAACGCATAACGCATAACACATAACGAATAACCCATAACGCATAACGCATAACGCATAACGCAAACGAATCACGCATTACTCATAACGCATAACGCATAACGCATAACGCATAACGCATAACGCATAACGCATAACGCATAACGCATAACGCATAACGCATAACGGATCACGCATTACTCATAACGCATATCGCTTAACGCATAACGCATAACGCATAACGCATAACGCATAACGCATAACGCATAACGCATAACGCATAACGCATAACGCATAACGCATAACGCATAACGCATAACGCATAACGCATAACGCATAACGCATATCGCATATCGCATAACGCATAACGCATAACGCATAACGCATAACGCATAACGCATAACGCATAACGCATAACGCATAACGCATAACGCATAACGCATAACGCATAACGCATAACGCATAACGCATAACGCATAACGCATAACACATAACGCATAACGCATAACGCATAACGCATAACGCATAACTCATAACGCATAACGCATAACGCGTAACGCATAACGCATAACGCATAACGCATAACGCACAACGCATAACGCATAACGCATAAAGCATAACGCATAACGAATAACGCAAAACGCATAACGCATAACGGATCCAGCATTACTCATAACGCATAACGCATAACGCATAATCCATAACGCATAACGCATAAAGCACAACGCATAACGAATAACGCAAAACGCATAACGCATAACGGATCCAGCATTACTCATAACGCATAACGCATACCGCATAACGCATATCGGATCAAGCATTACTCATAACGCATAACGCATTACGTATAACGCATAAGGCATAAGGCATAACGCATATAGCATAACGCATAACGTATGACGGATCACGCATTACTCATAACGCATAACGCATAACGCACAAAGCATAACGCATAACGCATAACGCATAACGTATAACGCATAACGCATAACGCATAACGCATAACGCATAACGCATAACGCATAACGCATAACGCATAATGCATAACGCATAACGCATAACGCATAACGGATCACGCATTATTCATAACGCATAACGCATAACGCATAACGGATCACGCATTACTCATAACGCATAACGCATAACGCATAACGCATAACGCATAACGCATAACGCATAACGCATAACGCATAACGCATAACGCATAACGCATAACGCATAACGCAAAACGCATAACGCATAACGCATAACTCATAACGCATAAGGCATAACGCATAACGAATCACGCATTACTCATAACGCACAACGCATAAGGCATAAGGCATAACGCATAACGCATAACGTATAACGCATAACGCATAACGCATAACGCATAACGCATAACGCATAACGCATAACGCATAACGCATAACGCATAACGCATAACACATAACGAATAACCCATAACGCATAACGCATAACGCATAACGCAAACGGATCACGCATTACTCATAACGCATAACGCATAACGCATAACGCATAACGCATAACGCATAACGCATAACGCATAACGCATAACGCATAACGGATCACGCATTACTCATAACGCATATCGCTTAACGCATAACGCATAACGCATAACGCATAACGCATAACGCATAACGCATAACGCATAACGCATAACGCATAACGCATAACGCATAACGCATAACGCATAACGCATAAAGCATAACGCATAACGCATATCGCATATCGCATAACGCATAACGCATAACGCATAACGCATAACGCATAACGCATAACGCATAACGCATAACGGATCACGCATTACTCATAACGCATAACGCATAACGCATAACGCATAACGCATAACGCATAACGCATAACGCATAACGCATAACGCATAACGCATAACGCATAACGCATAACGCATAACGCATACCGCATAACGCATAACAAATAACGCATAACGCATAACGGATATCGGATGACGCATTACTCATAACGCATAACTCATAACGCATAACGCATAACGCAAAACGCATAAAGCATAACGCATAACGCATAACGCATAACGCATAACGCATAACGCATAACGCAAAACGCATAACGCATAACGGATCACGCATTACTCATAACGAATAACGCAAAACGCATAACGCATAACGCATAACGGATCCAGCATTACTCACAACGAATAACGCAAAACGCATAACGCATAACGGATCCAGCATTACTCACAATGCATAACGCATAACGCATAACGCATAACGCATAACGCATAACGCATAACGCATAACGCATAACGCATAACGCATATCGCATATCGCATAACGCATAACGCATAACGCATAACGCATAACGCATAACGCATAACGCATAACGGATCACGCATTACTCATAACGCATAACGCATAACGCATAACGCATAACGCATAACGCATAACGCATAACGCATAACGCATAACGCATAACGCATAACGCATAACGCATAACGCATACCGCATAACGCATAACAAATAACGCATAACGCATAACGGATATCGGATGACGCATTACTCATAACGCAAAACGCATAACGCATAACGCATGACGGATCACGCATTACTTTTAACGCATAACGCATAACGCATAAAAAATAACCCATAACGCATAACGCATAACGCATAACACATAACGCATAACGCATAACGCATAACGCATAACGCATAACTCATAACGCATAACGCATAACGCGTAACGCATAACGCATAACGCATAACGCATAACGCACAACGCATAACGCATAACGCATAAAGCATAACGCATAACGAATAACGCAAAACGCATAACGCATAACGGATCCAGCATTACTCATAACGCATAACGCATAACGCATAATCCATAACGCATAACGCATAAAGCACAACGCATAACGAATAACGCAAAACGCATAACGCATAACGGATCCAGCATTACTCATAACGCATAACGCATACCGCATAACGCATATCGGATCAAGCATTACTCATAACGCATAACGCATTACGCATAACGCATAACGCATAACGCATAACGCATAACGCATAACGCATAACGCATAACGCATAACGCATAACGCACAACGCATAACGCATAACACATAACGCATAACTTATAACGCATAACGCATAACGCATAACGCATAACGCAAAACGCATAACGCATAACGCATAACTCATAACGCATAAGGCATAACGCATAACGCATAACGCATAACGTATAACGCATAACGCATAACGCATAACGCATAACGCATAACGCATAACGCATAACGCATAACGCATAACGCATAATGCATAATGCATAACGCATAACGCATAACGGATCACGCATTATTCATAACGCATAACGCATAACGCATAACGGATCACGCATTACTCATAACGCATAACGCATAACGCATAACGCATAACGCATAACGCATAACGCATAACGCATAACGCATAACGCATAACGCATAACGCACAACGCATAACGCATAACACATAACGCATAACTTATAACGCATAACGCATAACGCATAACGCATAACGCAAAACGCATAACGCATAACGCATAACTCATAACGCATAAGGCATAACGCATAACGAATCACGCATTACTCATAACGCACAACGCATAAGGCATAAGGCATAACGCATAACGCATAACGTATAACGCATAACGCATAACGCATAACGCATAACGCATAACGCATAACGCATAACGCATAACGCATAACGCATAACGCATAACGCATAACGCATAACGCATAACACATAACGAATAACCCATAACGCATAACGCATAACGCATAACGCAAACGGATCACGCATTACTCATAACGCATAACGCATAACGCATAACGCATAACGCATAACGCATAACGCATAACGCATAACGCATAACGGATCACGCATTACTCATAACGCATATCGCTTAACGCATAACGCATAACGCATAACGCATAACGCATAACGCATAACGCATAACGCATAACGCATAACGCATAACGCATAACGCAAAACGCATAACGCATAACGCATAACGCATATCGCATATCGCATAACGCATAACGCATAACGCATAACGCATAACGCATAACGCATAACGCATAACGCATAACGGATCACGCATTACTCATAACGCATAACGCATAACGCATAACGCATAACGCATAACGCATAACGCATAACGCATAACGCATAACGCATAACGCATAACGCATACCGCATAACGCATAACAAATAACGCATAACGCATAACGGATATCGGATGACGCATTACTCATAACGCATAACGCATAACTCATAACGCATAACGCATAACGCATAACGCATAACGCAAAACGCATAACGCATAACGCATAACTCATAACGCATAAGGCATAACGCATAACGAATCACGCATTACTCATAACGCACAACGCATAAGGCATAAGGCATAACGCATAACGCATAACGTATAACGCATAACGCATAACGCATAACGCATAACGCATAACGCATAACGCATAACGAATAACGCAAAACGCATAACGCATAACGCATGACGGATCACGCATTACTCATAACGCATAACGCATAACGCATAAAAAATAACCCATAACGCATAACGCATAACGCATAACGCATAACGCATAACGCATACCGCATAACTCATAACGCATAACGCATAACGCGTAACGCATAACGCATAACGCATAACGCATAACGCACAACGCATAACGCATAACGCATAAAGCATAACGCATAACGAATAACGCAAAACGCATAACGCATAACGGATCCAGCATTACTCATAACGCATAACGCATAACGCATAATCCATAACGCATAACGCATAAAGCACAACGCATAACGAATAACGCAAACCGCATAACGCATAACGGATCCAGCATTACTCATAACGCATAACGCATACCGCATAACGCATATCGGATCAAGCATTACTCATAACGCATAACGCATTACGTATAACGCATAAGGCATAAGGCATAACGCATATAGCATAACGCATAACGCATGACGGATCACGCATTACTCATAACGCATAACGCATAACGCACAAAGCATAACGCATAACGCATAACGGATCCAGCATTACTCACAATGCATAACGCATAACGCATAACGGATATCGGATCAGGCATTACTCATAACGCATAACGCATAACGCATAACGCATAACGCATAACGCATAACGCATAACGCATAACGCATAACGCATAACGGATGACGCATTACTCATAACGCATAACGCATAACGCATAACGCATAACGCATAACGCATAACGCATAACGCATAACGCATAACGCATAACGCATACCGCATAACGCATAACAAATAACGCATAACGCATAACGGATATCGGATGACGCATTACTCATAACGCATAACGCATAACTCATAACGCATAACGCATAACGCAAAACGCATAACGCATAACGCATAACGCATAACGCACAACGCATAACGCATAACGCATAACGCATAACGCATAACGCATAACGCATAACGCATAACGCATAACGCAAAACGCATAACGCATAACGGATCACGCATTACTCATAACGCATAACGCATAACGCAAAACGCATAACGCATAACGGATCACGCATTACTCATAACGCATAGCGCATAACGCATAACGCATAACGCATAACGCATAACGCATAACGCATAACGCATAACGCATAACGCATAACGCATAACGCATAACGCATAACGCATAACGCATAACGCATAACGCATAACGCATAACGCATAACGCGTAACGCATACCGCATAACGCATAACAAATAACGCATAACGCATAACGGATATCGGATGACGCATTACTCATAACGCATAACTCATAACGCATAACGCATAACGCAAAACGCATAAAGCATAACGCATAACGCATAACGCATAACGCAAAACGCATAACGCATAACGCAAAACGCATAACGCATAACGGATCACGCATTACTCATAACGAATAACGGAAAACGCATAACGCATAACGCATAACGGATCCAGCATTACTCACAACGAATAACGCAAAACGCATAACGCATAACGGATCCAGCATTACTCACAATGCATAACGCATAACGCATAACGGATATCGGATCAGGCATTACTCATAACGCATAACGCATAACGCATAACGCATAACGCATACCGCATAACGCATAACAAATAACGCATAACGCATAACGGATATCGGATGACGCATTACTCATAACGCATAACGCATAACTCATAACGCATAACGCATAACGCATAACGCAAAACGCATAAAGCATAACGCATAACGCATAACGCATAACGCAAAACGCATAACGCATAACGCAAAACGCATAACGCATAACGGATCACGCATTACTCATAACGAATAACGGAAAACGCATAACGCATAACGCATAACGGATCCAGCATTACTCACAACGAATAACGCAAAACGCATAACGCATAACGGATCCAGCATTACTCACAATGCATAACGCATAACGCATAACGGATATCGGATCAGGCATTACTCATAACGCATAACGCATAACGCATAACGCATAACGCATAACGCATAACGCATAACGGATGACGCATTACTCATAATGCATAACGCATAACGCATAACGCATAACGCATAACGCATAACGCATAACGCATAACGCATACCGCATAACGCATAACAAATAACGCATAACGCATAACGGATATCGGATGACGCATTACTCATAACGCATAACGCATAACTCATAACGCATAACGCATAACGCAAAACGCATAACGCATAACGCATAACGCATAACGCATAACGCACAACGCATAACGCATAACGCATAACGCGTAACGCATAACGCATAACGCATAACGCATAACGCATAACGCAAAACGCATAACGCATAACGGATCACGCATTACTCATAACGCATAACGCATAACGCAAAACGCATAACGCATAACGGATCACGCATTACTCATAACGCATAGCGCATAACGCATAACGCATAACGCATAACGCATAACGCATAACGCATAACGCATAACGCATAACGCATAACGCACAACGCATAACGCATAACACATAACGCATAACTTATAACGCATAACGCATAACGCATAACGCAAAACGCATAACGCATAACGCATAACTCATAACGCATAAGGCATAACGCATAACGAATCACGCATTACTCATAACGCACAACGCATAAGGCATAAGGCATAACGCATAACGCATAACGTATAACGCATAACGCATAACGCATAACGCATAACGCATAACGCATAACGCATAACGAATAACGCAAAACGCATAACGCATAACGCATGACGGATCACGCATTACTCATAACGCATAACGCATAACGCATAAAAAATAACCCATAACGCATAACGCATAACGCATAACGCATAACGCATAACGCATAACGCATACCGCATAACTCATAACGCATAACGCATAACGCGTAACGCATAACGCATAACGCATAACGCATAACGCACAACGCATAACGCATAACGCATAAAGCATAACGCATAACGAATAACGCAAAACGCATAACGCATAACGGATCCAGCATTACTCATAACGCATAACGCATAACGCATAATCCATAACGCATAACGCATAAAGCACAACGCATAACGACTAACGCAAACCGCATAACGCATAACGGATCCAGCATTACTCATAACGCATAACGCATACCGCATAACGCATGTCGGATCAAGCATTACTCATAACGCATAACGCATTACGTATAACGCATAAGGCATAAGGCATAACGCATATAGCATAACGCATAACGCATGACGGATCACGCATTACTCATAACGCATAACGCATAACGCACAAAGCATAACGCATAACGCATAACGGATCCAGCATTACTCACAATGCATAACGCATAACGCATAACGGATATCGGATCAGGCATTACTCATAACGCATAACGCATAACGCATAACGCATAAAGCATAACGCATAACGCATAACGCATAACGCATAACGGATGACGCATTACTCATAATGCATAACGCATAACGCATAACGCATAACGGATCACGCATTACTCATAACGCATAACGCATAACGCATAACGCATAACGCATAACGCATAACGCATAACGCATAACGCATAACGCATAACGCATACCGCATAACGCGTAACAAATAACGCATAACGCATAACGGATATCGGATGACGCATTACTCATAATGCATAACGCATAACTCATAACGCATAACGCATAGCGCATAACGCATAACGCATAACGCATAACGCATAACGCATAACGCATAACGCATAACGCATAACGCATAACGCACAACGCATAACGCATAACACATAACGCATAACTTATAACGCATAACGCATAACGCATAACGCAAAACGCATAACGCATAACGCATAACTCATAACGCATAAGGCATAACGCATAACGAATCACGCATTACTCATAACGCACAACGCATAAGGCATAAGGCATAACGCATAACGCATAACGTATAACGCATAACGCATAACGCATAACGCATAACGCATAACGCATAACGCATAACGAATAACGCAAAACGCATAACGCATAACGCATGACGGATCACGCATTACTCATAACGCATAACGCATAACGCATAAAAAATAACCCATAACGCATAACGCATAACGCATAACGCATAACGCATAACGCATAACGCATAACTCATAACGCATAACGCATAACGCGTAACGCATAACGCATAACGCATAACGCAT
This sequence comes from Lasioglossum morio, assembly GCA_916610235.2. Lineage (NCBI taxonomy): Eukaryota > Metazoa > Arthropoda > Insecta > Hymenoptera > Halictidae > Lasioglossum > Lasioglossum morio. Next base: position 5,392,266 of record CAKAJA020000347.1, read on the forward strand.
AACGCACAACGCATAACGCATAACGCATAAAGCATAACGCATAACGAATAACGCAAAACGCATAACGCATAACGGATCCAGCATTACTCATAACGCATAACGCATAACGCATAATCCATAACGCATAACGCATAAAGCACAACGCATAACGAATAACGCAAACCGCATAACGCATAACGGATCCAGCATTACTCATAACGCATAACGCATACCGCATAACGCATATCGGATCAAGCATTACTCATAACGCATAACGCATTACGTATAACGCATAAGGCATAAGGCATAACGCATATAGCATAACGCATAACGCATGACGGATCACGCATTACTCATAACGCATAACGCATAACGCACAAAGCATAACGCATAACGCATAACGCATAACGTATAACGCATAACGCATAACGCATAACGCATAACGCATAACGCATAACGCATAACGCATAACGCATAATGCATAACGCATAACGCATAACGCATAACGGATCACGCATTATTCATAACGCATAACGCATAACGGATATCGGATCAAGCATTACTCATAACGCATAACGCATTACGTATAACGTATAACGCATAACGCATAACGCATAAAGCATACCGTATAACGCATAACGCATAACGCATAACGCATAACGCATAACGCACAACGCATAACGCATAACGCATAACGCATAACGCATAACGCATAACGCATAACGCATAACGCATAACGCAAAACGCATAACGCATAACGGATCACGCATTACTCATAACGCATAACGCATAACGCAAAACGCATAACGCATAACGGATCACGCATTACTCATAACGCATAACGCATAACGCATAACGCATAACGCATAACGCAAACGCATAACGCATAACGCATAACGCACAACGCATAACGCATAACACATAACGCATAACTTATAACGCATAACGCATAACGCATAACGCATAACGCAAAACGCATAACGCATAACGCATAACTCATAACGCATAAGGCATAACGCATAACGAATCACGCATTACTCATAACGCACAACGCATAAGGCATAAGGCATAACGCATAACGCATAACGTATAACGCATAACGCATAACGCATAACGCATAACGCATAACGCATAACGCATAACGCATAACGCATAACGCATAACGCATAACGCATAACGCATAACGCATAACGCATAACACATAACGAATAACCCATAACGCATAACGCATAACGCATAACGCAAACGGATCACGCATTACTCATAACGCATAACGCATAACGCATAACGCATAACGCATAACGCATAACGCATAACGCATAACGCATAACGCATAACGGATCACGCATTACTCATAACGCATATCGCTTAACGCATAACGCATAACGCATAACGCATAACGCATAACGCATAACGCATAACGCATAACGCATAACGCATAACGCATAACGCATAACGCATAACGCATAACGCATAACGCATATCGCATATCGCATAACGCATAACGCATAACGCATAACGCATAACGCATAACGCATAACGGATCACGCATTACTCATAACGCATAACGCATAACGCATAACGCATAACGCATAACGCATAACGCATAACGCATAACGCATAACGCATAACGCATAACGCATAACGCATAACGCATACCGCATAACGCATAACAAATAACGCATAACGCATAACGGATATCGGATGACGCATTACTCATAACGCATAACTCATAACGCATAACGCATAACGCAAAACGCATAAAGCATAACGCATAACGCATAACGCATAACGCATAACGCATAACGCATAACGCATAACGCAAAACGCATAACGCATAACGGATCACGCATTACTCATAACGAATAACGCAAAACGCATAACGCATAACGCATAACGGATCCAGCATTACTCACAACGAATAACGCAAAACGCATAACGCATAACGGATCCAGCATTACTCACAACGCATAACGCATAACGCATAACGGATATCGGATCAGGCATTACTCATAACGCATAACGCATAACGCATAACGCATAACGCATAACGCATAACGCATAACGCATAACGGATGACGCATTACTCATAATGCATAACGCATAACGCATAACGCATAACGCATAACGGATCACGCATTACTCATAACGCATAACGCATAACGCATAACGCATAACGCATAACGCATAACGCATAACGCATAACGCATAACGCATAACGCATAACGCATAACGCATAACGCATAACGCATAACGCATAACGCATAACGCATAACGCATAACGCATAACGCATAACGCATAACGCATAACGCATAACGCATAACGCATAACGCATAACGCACAACGCGTAACGCTTAACGCATAACGCATAACGCATAACGCATAACGCATAACGCATAACGCATAACGCATAACGCATAACGCATATCGCATACCGCATAACGCATAACGCATAACGCATAACGAATATCGCATAACGCATAATCCATAACGCATAACGCATAACGCATAACGCATAACGCACAAAGCATGACGCATAAGGCATAACGCATAACGCACAAAAAATAACCCATAACGCATAACGCATAACGCATAACGCATAATGCATAACGCATAACGCATAACTCATAAAGCAGAACGCATAACGAATAACGCAAAACGCATAACGCATAACGCATAACGCATAACGCATAACGCATAACGCATAACGCATAACGCATAATGCATAACGCATAACGCATAACGGATAACGGATCACGCATTACTCATAACGCATAACGCATAACAGATATCGGATCAAGCATTACTCATAACGCATAACGCATAACGCATATCGCATATCGCATAACGCATAACGCATAACGCATAACGCATAACGCATAACGCATAACGCATAACGCATAACGCATATCGCATATCGCATAACGCATAACGCATAACGCATAACGCATAACGCATAACGCATAACGCATAACGCATAACGCATAACGCATAACGCATAACGCATAACGCATATCGCATATCGCATAACGCATAACGCATAACGCATAACGCATAACGCATAACGCATAACGCATAACGCATAACGCATAACGGATCACGCATTACTCATAACGCATAACGCATAACGCATAACGCATAACGCATATCGCATATCGCATAACGCATAACGCATAACGCATAACGCATAACGCATAACGCATAACGCATAACGCATAACGCATAACGCATATCGCATATCGCATAACGCATAACGCATAACGCATAACGCATAACGCATAACGCATAACGCATAACGCATAACGCATAACGCATAACGCATAACGCATAACGCATATCGCATATCGCATAACGCATAACGCATAACGCATAACGCATAACGCATAACGCATAACGCATAACGCATAACGCATAACGGATCACGCATTACTCATAACGCATAACGCATAACGCATAACGCATAACGCATAACGCATAACGCATAACGCATAACGCATAACGCATAACGCATAACGCATAACGCATAACGCATACCGCATAACGCATAACAAATTACGCATAACGCATAACGGATATCGGATGACGCATTACTCATAACGCATAACTCATAACGCATAACGCATAACGCAAAACGCATAAAGCATAACGCATAACGCATAACGCATAACGCATAACGCATAACGCATAACGCAAAACGCATAACGCATAACGGATCACGCATTACTCATAACGAATAACGCAAAACGCATAACGCATAACGCATAACGGATCCAGCATTACTCACAACGAATAACGCAAAACGCATAACGCATAACGGATCCAGCATTACTCACAACGCATAACGCATAACGCATAACGGATATCGGATCAGGCATTACTCATAACGCATAACGCATAACGCATAACGCATAACGCATAACGCATAACGCATAACGGATGACGCATTACTCATAATGCATAACGCATAACGCATAACGCATAACGCATAACGGATCACGCATTACTCATAACGCATAACGCATAACGCATAACGCATAACGCATAACGCATAACGCATAACGCATAACGCATAACGCATAACGCATAACGCATAACGCATACCGCATAACGCATAACAAATAACGCATAACGCATAACGGATATCGGATGACGCATTACTCATAACGCATAACGCATAACTCATAACGCATAACGCATAACGCAAAACGCATAAAGCATAACGCATAACTCATAACGCATAACGCATAACGCATAACGCATAACGCAAAACGCATAACGCATAACGCATAACGCATAACGCATAACGCATAACGCATAACGCATAACGCATAACGCACAACGCGTAACGCTTAACGCATAACGCATAACGCATAACGCATAACGCATAACGCATAACGCATAACGCATAACGCATATCGCATAACGCATAACGCATAACGCATAACGCATAACGAATATCGCATAACGCATAATCCATAACGCATAACGCATAACGCATAACGCACAAAGCATGACGCATAAGGCATAACGCATAACGCACAAAAAATAACCCATAACGCATAACGCATAACGCATAACGCATAATGCATAACGCATAACGCATAACTCATAAAGCAGAACGCATAACGAATAACGCAAAACGCATAACGCATAACGCATAACGCATAACGCATAACGGATATCGGATCAAGCATAACGCATAACGCATAACGGATAACGGATCACGCATTACTCATAACGCATAACGCATAACGGATATCGGATCAAGCATTACTCATAACGCATAACGCATAACGCATATCGCATATCGCATAACGCATAACGCATAACGCATAACGCATAACGCATAACGCATAACGCATAACGCATATCGCATATCGCATAACGCATAACGCATAACGCATAACGCATAACGCATAACGCATAACGCATATCGCATAACGCATAATCCATAACGCATAACGCATAACGCATAACGAATAACGCAAAACGCATAACGCATAACGCATAACGCATAACGCATAACGCATAACGCATAACGCATATCGCATAACGCATAATCCATAACGCATAACGCATAACGCATAACGCATAACGCATAACGCATAACGCATAACGCATAACGCATAACGCATAACGCATACCGCATAACGCATAACAAATAACGCATAACGCATAACGGATATCGGATGACGCATTACTCATAACGCATAACTCATAACGCATAACGCATAACGCAAAACGCATAAAGCATAACGCATAACGCATAACGCATAACGCATAACGCATAACGCATAACGCAAAACGCATAACGCATAACGGATCACGCATTACTCATAACGAATAACGCAAAACGCATAACGCATAACGCATAACGGATCCAGCATTACTCACAACGAATAACGCAAAACGCATAACGCATAACGGATCCAGCATTACTCACAATGCATAACGCATAACGCATAACGGATATCGGATCAGGCATTACTCATAACGCATAACGCATAACGCATAACGCATAACGCATAACGCATAACGCATAACGCATAACGGATGACGCATTACTCATAATGCATAACGCATAACGCATAACGCATAACGCATAACGGATCACGCATTACTCATAACGCATAACGCATAACGCATAACGCATAACGCATAACGCATAACGCATAACGCATAACGCATAACGCATAACGCATAACGCATAACGCATACCGCATAACGCATAACAAATAACGCATAACGCATAACGGATATCGGATGACGCATTACTCATAACGCATAACGCATAACTCATAACGCATAACGCATAACGCAAAACGCATAACGCATAACGCATAACGCATAACGCACAACGCATAACGCATAACGCATAACGCATAACGCATAACGCATAACGCATAACGCATAACGCATAACGCAAAACGCATAACGCATAACGGATCACGCATTACTCATAACGCATAACGCATAACGCAAAACGCATAACGCATAACGGATCACGCATTACTCATAACGCATAGCGCATAACGCATAACGCATAACGCATAACGCATAACGCATAACGCATAACGCATAACGCATAACGCATAACGCATAACGCACAACGCATAACGCATAACACATAACGCATAACTTATAACGCATAACGCATAACGCATAACGCAAAACGCATAACGCATAACGCATAACTCATAACGCATAAGGCATAACGCATAACGAATCACGCATTACTCATAACGCACAACGCATAAGGCATAAGGCATAACGCATAACGCATAACGTATAACGCATAACGCATAACGCATAACGCATAACGCATAACGCATAACGCATAACGAATAACGCAAAACGCATAACGCATAACGCATGACGGATCACGCATTACTCATAACGCATAACGCATAACGCATAAAAAATAACCCATAACGCATAACGCATAACGCATAACGCATAACGCATAACGCATAACGCATAACGCATAACGCATAACGCATACCGCATAACTCATAACGCATAACGCATAACGCGTAACGCATAACGCATAACGCATAACGCATAACGCACAACGCATAACGCATAACGCATAAAGCATAACGCATAACGAATAACGCATAACGTATAACGCATAACGCATAACGCATAACGCATAACGCATAACGCATAACGCATAACGAATAACGCAAAACGCATAACGCATAACGCATGACGGATCACGCATTACTCATAACGCATAACGCATAACGCATAAAAAATAACCCATAACGCATAACGCATAACGCATAACGCATAACGCATAACGCATAACGCATAACGCATAACTCATAACGCATAACGCATAACGCGTAACGCATAACGCATAACGCATAACGCATAACGCATAACGCACAACGCATAACGCATAACGCATAAAGCATAACGCATAACGAATAACGCAAAACGCATAACGCATAACGGATCCAGCATTACTCATAACGCATAACGCATAACGCATAATCCATAACGCATAACGCATAAAGCACAACGCATAACGAATAACGCAAACCGCATAACGCATAACGGATCCAGCATTACTCATAACGCATAACGCATACCGCATAACGCATATCGGATCAAGCATTACTCATAACGCATAACGCATTACGTATAACGCATAAGGCATAAGGCATAACGCATATAGCATAACGCATAACGCATGACGGATCACGCATTACTCATAACGCATAACGCATAACGCACAAAGCATAACGCATAACGCATAACGCATAACGCATAACGTATAACGCATAACGCATAACGCATAACGCATAACGCATAACGCATAACGCATAACGCATAACGCATAATGCATAACGCATAACGCATAACGCATAACGGATCACGCATTATTCATAACGCATAACGCATAACGGATATCGGATCAAGCATTACTCATAACGCATAACGCATTACGTATAACGTATAACGCATAACGCATAACGCATAAAGCATACCGTATAACGCATAACGCATAACGCATAACGCATAACGCATAACGCACAACGCATAACGCATAACGCATAACGCATAACGCATAACGCATAACGCATAACGCATAACGCAAAACGCATAACGCATAACGGATCACGCATTACTCATAACGCATAACGCATAACGCAAAACGCATAACGCATAACGGATCACGCATTACTCATAACGCATAACGCATAACGCATAACGCATAACGCATAACGCATAACGCATAACGCATAACGCATAACGCATAACGCACAACGCATAACGCATAACACATAACGCATAACTTATAACGCATAACGCATAACGCATAACGCATAACGCAAAACGCATAACGCATAACGCATAACTCATAACGCATAAGGCATAACGCATAACGAATCACGCATTACTCATAACGCACAACGCATAAGGCATAAGGCATAACGCATAACGCATAACGTATAACGCATAACGCATAACGCATAACGCATAACGCATAACGCATAACGCATAACGCATAACGCATAACGCATAACGCATAACGCATAACGCATAACGCATAACGCATAACACATAACGAATAACCCATAACGCATAACGCATAACGCATAACGCAAACGGATCACGCATTACTCATAACGCATAACGCATAACGCATAACGCATAACGCATAACGCATAACGCATAACGCATAACGCATAACGCATAACGCATAACGGATCACGCATTACTCATAACGCATATCGCTTAACGCATAACGCATAACGCATAACGCATAACGCATAACGCATAACGCATAACGCATAACGCATAACGCATAACGCATAACGCATAACGCATAACGCATAACGCATATCGCATATCGCATAACGCATAACGCATAACGCATAACGCATAACGCATAACGCATAACGCATAACGCATAACGGATCACGCATTACTCATAACGCATAACGCATAACGCATAACGCATAACGCATAACGCATAACGCATAACGCATAACGCATAACGCATAACGCATAACGCATAACGCATAACGCATACCGCATAACGCATAACAAATAACGCATAACGCATAACGGATATCGGATGACGCATTACTCATAACGCATAACTCATAACGCATAACGCATAACGCAAAACGCATAAAGCATAACGCATAACGCATAACGCATAACGCATAACGCATAACGCATAACGCATAACGCAAAACGCATAACGCATAACGGATCACGCATTACTCATAACGAATAACGCAAAACGCATAACGCATAACGCATAACGGATCCAGCATTACTCACAACGAATAACGCAAAACGCATAACGCATAACGGATCCAGCATTACTCACAACGCATAACGCATAACGCATAACGGATAACGGATCAGGCATTACTCATAACGCATAACGCATAACGCATAACGCATAACGCATAACGCATAACGCATAACGCATAACGGATGACGCATTACTCATAATGCATAACGCATAACGCATAACGCATAACGCATAACGGATCACGCATTACTCATAACGCATAACGCATAACGCATAACGCATAACGCATAACGCATAACGCATAACGCATAACGCATAACGCATAACGCATACCGCATAACGCATAACAAATAACGCATAACGCATAACGGATATCGGATGACGAATTACTCATAACGCATAACGCATAACTCATAACGCATAACGCATAACGCAAAACGCATAAAGCATAACGCATAACTCATAACGCATAACGCATAACGCATAACGCATAACGCATAACGCATAACGCATAACGCATAACGCATAACGCATAACGCATAACGCATAACGCACAACGCGTAACGCTTAACGCATAACGCATAACGCATAACGCATAACGCATAACGCATAACGCATAACGCATAACGCATAACGCATATCGCATAACGCATAACGCATAACGCATAACGCATAACGAATATCGCATAACGCATAATCCATAACGCATAACGCATAACGCATAACGCATAACGCACAAAGCATGACGCATAAGGCATAACGCATAACGCACAAAAAATAACCCATAACGCATAACGCATAACGCATAACGCATAACGCATAACGCATAACGCATAACTCATAAAGCAGAACGCATAACGAATAACGCAAAACGCATAACGCATAACGCATAACGCATAACGCATAACGCATAACGCATAACGCATAACGCATAATGCATAACGCATAACGCATAACGGATAACGGATCACGCATTACTCATAACGCATAACGCATAACGGATATCGGATCAAGCATTACTCATAACGCATAACGCATAACGCATATCGCATATCGCATAACGCATAACGCATAACGCATAACGCATAACGCATAACGCATAACGCATAACGCATAACGCATAACGCATATCGCATATCGCATAACGCATAACGCATAACGCATAACGCATAACGCATAACGCATAACGCATAACGCATAACGCATAACGCATAACGCATAACGCATAACGCATAACGCATATCGCATATCGCATAACGCATAACGCATAACGCATAACGCATAACGCATAACGCATAACGCATAACGCATAACGCATAACGGATCACGCATTACTCATAACGCATAACGCATAACGCATAACGCATAACGCATAACGCATAACGCATAACGCATAACGCATAACGCATAACGCATAACGCATACCGCATAACGCATAACAAATTACGCATAACGCATAACGGATATCGGATGACGCATTACTCATAACGCATAACTCATAACGCATAACGCATAACGCAAAACGCATAAAGCATAACGCATAACGCATAACGCATAACGCATAACGCATAACGCATAACGCATAACGCAAAACGCATAACGCATAACGGATCACGCATTACTCATAACGAATAACGCAAAACGCATAACGCATAACGCATAACGGATCCAGCATTACTCACAACGAATAACGCAAAACGCATAACGCATAACGGATCCAGCATTACTCACAACGCATAACGCATAACGCATAACGGATATCGGATCAGGCATTACTCATAACGCATAACGCATAACGCATAACGCATAACGCATAACGCATAACGCATAACGGATGACGCATTACTCATAATGCATAACGCATAACGCATAACGCATAACGCATAACGGATCACGCAATTCTCATAACGCATAACGCATAACGCATAACGCATAACGCATAACGCATAACGCATAACGCATAACGCATAACGCATAACGCATAACGCATACCGCATAACGCATAACAAATAACGCATAACGCATAACGGATATCGGATGACGCATTACTCATAACGCATAACGCATAACTCATAACGCATAACGCATAACGCAAAACGCATAAAGCATAACGCATAACTCATAACGCATAACGCATAACGCATAACGCATAACGCAAAACGCATAACGCATAACGCATAACGCATAACGCATAACGCATAACGCATAACGCATAACGCATAACGCACAACGCGTAACGCTTAACGCATAACGCATAACGCATAACGCATAACGCATAACGCATAACGCATAACGCATATCGCATAACGCATAACGCATAACGCATAACGCATAACGAATATCGCATAACGCATAATCCATAACGCATAACGCATAACGCATAACGCACAAAGCATGACGCATAAGGCATAACGCATAACGCACAAAAAATAACCCATAACGCATAACGCATAACGCATAACGCATAATGCATAACGCATAACGCATAACTCATAAAGCAGAACGCATAACGAATAACGCAAAACGCATAACGCATAACGCATAACGCATAACGCATAACGCATAACGCATAACGCATAATGCATAACGCATAACGCATAACGGATAACGGATCACGCATTACTCATAACGCATAACGCATAACGGATATCGGATCAAGCATTACTCATAACGCATAACGCATAACGCATATCGCATATCGCATAACGCATAACGCATAACGCATAACGCATAACGCATAACGCATAACGCATAACGCATATCGCATATCGCATAACGCATAACGCATAACGCATAACGCATAACGCATAACGCATAACGCATATCGCATAACGCATAATCCATAACGCATAACGCATAACGCATAACGAATAACGCAAAACGCATAACGCATAACGCATACCGCATAACGCATAACGCATAACGCATAACGCATATCGCATAACGCATAATCCATAACGCATAACGCATAACGCATAACGAATAACGCATAACGCATAACGCATAACGGATCCAGCATTACTCACAACGAATAACGCAAAACGCATAACGCATAACGGATCCAGCATTACTCACAACGCATAACGCATAACGCATAACGGATATCGGATCAGGCATTACTCATAACGCATAACGCATAACGCATAACGCATAACGCATAACGCATAACGGATGACGCATTACTCATAATGCATAACGCATAACGCATAACGCATAACGCATAACGCATAACGCATAACGGATCACGCATTACTCATAACGCATAACGCATAACGCATGACGCATAACGCATAACGCATAACGCATAACGCATAACGCATAACGCATAACGCATACCGCATAACGCATAACAAATAACGCATAACGCATAACGGATATCGGATGACGCATTACTCATAACGCATAACGCATAACTCATAACGCATAACGCATAACGCAAAACGCATAAAGCATAACGCATAACTCATAACGCATAACGCATAACGCATAACGGATCACGCATTACTCATAACGCATAACGCATAACGGATCACGCATTACTCATAACGCATAACGCATTACTCATAACGCATACCGCATAACGCATAGCGCATAACGCATAACGCATAACGCATAACGGATCACTCATTACTCATAACGCATAACGCATAACGCATAACGCATAACGCATAACGCATAACGCATAACGCATAACGCATAACGCATAACGCATAACGCATAACGCATAACGCATATCGCATAACGCATAACGCATAACGCATAACGCATAACGAATATCGCATAACGCATAATCCATAACGCATAACGCATAACGCATAACGCATAACGCACAAAGCATGACGCATAAGGCATAACGCATAACGCACAAAAAATAACCCATAACGCATAACGCATAAGGCATAACGCATAATGCATAACGCATAACGCATAACGCATAAAGCAGAACGCATAACGAATAACGCAAAACGCATAACGCATAACGCATAACGCATAACGCATAACGCATAACGCATAACGCATAATGCATAACGCATAACGCATAACGGATAACGGATCACGCATTACTCATAACGCATAACGCATAACGGATATCGGATCAAGCATTACTCATAACGCATAACGCATTACGTATAACGTATAACGCATAACGCATAACGCATAAAGCATACCGTATAACGCTTAACGCATAACGCATAACGCATAACGCATAACGCATAACGCACAACGCATAACGCATAACGCATAACGCATAACGCATAACGCATAACGCATAACGCATAACGCATAACGCAAAACGCATAACGCATAACGGATCACGCATTACTCATAACGCATAACGCATAACGCATAACGCATAACGCATAACGCATAACGCATAACGAATAACGCAAAACGCATAACGCATAACGCATAACGCATAACGCATAACGGATCACTCATTACTCATAACGCATAACGCATAACGCATAACGCATAACGCATAACGCTTAACGCATAACGCATAACGCATAACGCATAACGCATAACGCATAACGCATAACGCATATCGCATAACGCATAACGCATAACGCATAACGCATAACGAATATCGCATAACGCATAATCCATAACGCATAACGCATAACGCATAACGCATAACGCACAAAGCATGACGCATAAGGCATAACGCATAACGCACAAAAAATAACCCATAACGCATAACGCATAACGCATAACGCATAATGCATAACGCATAACGCATAACGCATAAAGCAGAACGCATAACGAATAACGCAAAACGCATAACGCATAACGCATAACGCATAACGCATAACGCATAACGCATAACGCATAACGCATAACGCATAACGCATAACGGATAACGGATCACGCATTACTCATAACGCATAACGCATAACGGATATCGGATCAAGCATTACTCATAACGCATAACGCATTACGTATAACGTATAACGCATAACGCATAACGCATAAAGCATACCGTATAACGCTTAACGCATAACGCATAACGCATAACGCATAACGCATAACGCACAACGCATAACGCATAACGCATAACGCATAACGCATAACGCATAACGCATAACGCATAACGCATAACGCAAAACGCATAACGCATAACGGATCACGCATTACTCATAACGCATAACGCATAACGCATAACGCATAACGCATAACGCATAACGCATAACGAATAACGCAAAACGCATAACGCATAACGCATAACGCATAACGCATAACGCATAACGCATAACGCATAATGCATAACGCATAACGCATAACGGATAACGGATCACGCATTACTCATAACGCATAACGCATAACGGATATCGGATCAAGCATTACTCATAACGCATAACGCATAACGCATAACGCATAATCCATAACGCATAACGCATAACGCATAACGCATAACGCAAAACGCATAACGCATAACGGATCCAGCATTACTCACAACGAATAACGCATAACGCATAACGGATCCAGCATTACTCGCAACGCATAACGCATAACCCATAACGGATATCGGATCAGGCATTACTCATAACGCATAACGCATAACGCATAACGCATAACGCATAACGCATAACGCATAACGGATGACGCATTACTCATAATGCATAACGCATAACGCATAACGCATAACGCATAACGCCTAACGGATCACGCATTACTCATAACGCATAACGCATAACGCATAACGCATAACGCATAACGCATAACGCATAACGCATAACGCATAACGCATAACGCATAACGCATAACGCATAACGCATAACGCATAACGGATGACGCATTACTCATAATGCATAACGCATAACGCATAACGCATAACGCATAACGCATAACGCATAACGCATAACGCATAACGCATACCGCATAACGCATAACAAATAACGCATAACGCATAACGGATATCGGATGACGCATTACTCATAACGCATAACGCATAACTCATAACGCATAACGCATAACGCAAAACGCATAAAGCATAACGCATAACTCATAACGCATAACGCATAACGCATAACGGATCACTCATTACTCATAACGCATAACGCATAACGCATAACGCATAACGCATAACGCATAACGCATAACGCATAACGCATAACGCATAACGCATAACGCACAACGCGTAACGCTTAACGCATAACGCATAACGCATAACGCATAACGCATAACGCATAACGCATAACGCATAACGCATAACGCATAACGCATAACGCATAACGCATATCGCATAACGCATAACGCATAACGCATAACGCATAACGAATATCGCATAACGCATAATCCATAACGCATAACGCATAACGCATAACGCATAACGCACAAAGCATGACGCATAAGGCATAACGCATAACGCACAAAAAATAACCCATAACGCATAACGCATAACGCATAACGCATAATGCATAACGCATAACGCATAACGCATAATGCAGAACGCATAACGAATAACGCAAAACGCATAACGCATAACGCATAACGCATAACGCATAACGCATAACGCATAACGCATAATGCATAACGCATAACGCATAACGGATAACGGATCACGCATTACTCATAACGCATAACGCATAACGGATATCGGATCAAGCATTACTCATAACGCATAACGCATTACGTATAACGTATAACGCATAACGCATAACGCATAAAGCATACCGTATAACGCTTAACGCATAACGCATAACGCATAACGCATAACGCATAACGCACAACGCATATCGCATAACGCATAACGCATAACGCATAACGAATATCGCGTAACGCATAATCCATAACACATAACGCATAACGCATAACGCATAACGCACAAAGCATGACGCATAAGGCATAACGCATAACGCACAAAAAATAACCCATAACGCATAACGCATAACGCATAACGCATAATGCATAACGCATAACGCATAACGCATAAAGCAGAACGCATAACGAATAACGCAAAACGCATAACGCATAACGCATAACGCATAACGCATAACGCATAACGCATAACGCATAATGCATAACGCATAACGCATAACGGATAACGGATCACGCATTACTCATAACGCATAACGCATAACGGATATCGGATCAAGCATTACTCATAACGCATAACGCATTACGTATAACGTATAACGCATAACGCATAACGCATAACGCATAAAGCATACCGTATAACGCTTAACACATAACGCATAACGCATAACGCATAACGCATAACGCACAACGCATAACGCATAACGCATAACGCATAACGCATAACGCATAACGCATAACGAATAACGCAAAACGCATAACGCATAACGCATAACGCATAACGCATAACGCATATCGCATAACGCATAATCCATAACGCATAACGCATAACGAATAACGCAAAACGCATAACGCATAACGGATCCAGCATTACTCACAACGAATAACGCATAACGCATAACGGATCCAGCATTACTCACAACGAATAACGCATAACGCATAACGGATCCAGCATTACTCGCAACGCATAACGCATAACCCATAACGGATATCGGATCAGGCATTACTCATAACGCATAACGCATAACGCATAACGCATAACGCATAACGCATAACGCATAACGCATAACGCATAACGGATGACGCATTACTCATAATGCATAACGCATAACGCATAACGCATAACGCATAACGCCTAACGGATCACGCATTACTCATAACGCATTACGCATAACGCATAACGCATAACGCATAACGCATAACGCATAACGCATAACGCATAACGCATAACGGATGACGCATTACTCATAATGCATAACGCATAACGCATAACGCATAACGCATAACGCATAACGGATCACGCATTACTCATAACGCATAACGCATAACGCATAACGCATAACGCATAACGCATAACGCATAACGCATACCGCATAACGCATAACAAATAACGCATAACGCATAACGGATATCGGATGACGCATTACTCATAACGCATAACGCATAACTCATAACGCATAACGCATAACGCAAAACGCATAAAGCATAACGCATAACTCATAACGCATAACGCATAACGCATAACGGATCACGCATTACTCATAACGCATAACGCATAACGGATCACGCATTACTCATAACGCATAACGCATTACTCATAACGCATAACGCATAACGCATAGCGCATAACGCATAACGCATAACGCATAACGGATCACTCATTACTCATAACGCATAACGCATAACGCATAACGCATAACGCATAACGCATAACGCATAACGCATAACGCATAACGCATAACGCATAACGCATAACGCACAACGCGTAACGCTTAACGCATAACGCATAACGCATAACGCATAACGCATAACGCATAACGCATAACGCATAACGCATAACGCATAACGCATATCGCATAACGCATAACGCATAACGCATAACGAATATCGCGTAACGCATAATCCATAACACATAACGCATAACGCATAACGCATAACGCACAAAGCATGACGCATAAGTCATAACGCATAACGCACAAAAAATAACCCATAACGCATAACGCATAACGCATAACGCATAATGCATAACGCATAACGCATAACGCATAAAGCAGAACGCATAACGAATAACGCAAAACGCATAACGCATAACGCATAACGCATAACGCATAACGCATAACGCATAACGCATAATGCATAACGCATAACGCATAACGGATAACGCATAACGCATAATGCATAACGCATAACGCATAACGGATAACGGATCACGCATTACTCATAACGCATAACGCATAACGGATATCGGATCAAGCATTACTCATAACGCATAACGCATTACGTATAACGTATAACGCATAACGCATAACGCATAAAGCATACCGTATAACGCTTAACGCATAACGCATAACGCATAACGCATAACGCATAACGCACAACGCATAACGCATAACGCATAACGCATAACGCATAACGCATAACGCATAACGCAAAACGCATAACGCATAACGGATCACGCATTACTCATAACGCATAACGCATAACGCATAACGCATAACGCATAACGCATAACGCATAACGAATAACGCAAAACGCATAACGCATAACGCATAACGCATAACGCATAACGCATAACGCATAACGCATAATGCATAACGCATAACGCATAACGGATAACGGATCACGCATTACTCATAACGCATAACGCATAACGGATATCGGATCAAGCATTACTCATAACGCATAACGCATAACGCATATCGCATAATCCATAACGCATAACGCATAACGCATAACGAATAACGCAAAACGCATAACGCATAACGGATCCAGCATTACTCACAACGAATAACGCATAACGCATAACGGATCCAGCATTACTCGCAACGCATAACGCATAACCCATAACGGATATCGGATCAGGCATTACTCATAACGCATAACGCATAACGCATAACGCATAACGCATAACGCATAATGCATAACGGATGACGCATTACTCATAATGCATAACGCATAACGCATAACGCATAACGCATAACGCCTAACGGATCACGCATTACTCATAACGCATAACGCATAACGCATAACGCATAACGCATAACGCATAACGCATAACGCATAACGCATAACGCATAACGCATAACGCATAACGCATAACGCATAACGCATAACGGATGACGCATTACTCATAATGCATAACGCATAACGCATAACGCATAACGCATAACGCATAACGCATAACGCATAACGCATAACGCATACCGCATAACGCATAACAAATAACGCATAACGCATAACGGATATCGGATGACGCATTACTCATAACGCATAACGCATAACTCATAACGCATAACGCATAACGCAAAACGCATAAAGCATAACGCATAACTCATAACGCATAACGCATAACGCATAACGGATCACGCATTACTCATAACGCATAACGCATAACGGATCACGCATTACTCATAACGCATAACGCATAACGGATCACGCATTACTCATAACGCATAACGCATTACTCATAACGCATAACGCATAACGCATAGCGCATAACGCATAACGCATAACGCATAACGGATCACTCATTACTCATAACGCATAACGCATAACGCATAACGCATAACGCATAACGCATAACGCATAACGCATAACGCATAACGCATAACGCATAACGCACAACGCGTAACGCTTAACGCATAACGCATAACGCATAACGCATAACGCATAACGCATAACGCATAACGCATAACGCATAACGCATAACGCATAACGCATAACGCATAACGCATAACGCATAACGCATAACGCATAACGCATAACGAATATCGCATAACGCATAATCCATAACGCATAACGCATAACGCATAACGCATAACGCACAAAGCATGACGCATAAGGCATAACGCATAACGCACAAAAAATAACCCATAACGCATAACGCATAACGCATAACGCATAAAGCATAACGCATAACGCATAACGCATAAAGCAGAACGCATAACGAATAACGCAAAACGCATAACGCATAACGCATAACGCATAACGCATAACGCATAACGCATAACGCATAATGCATAACGCATAACGCATAACGGATAACGGATCACGCATTACTCATAACGCATAACGCATAACGGATATCGGATCAAGCATTACTCATAACGCATAACGCATTACGTATAACGTATAACGCATAACGCATAACGCATAAAGCATACCGTATAACGCTTAACGCATAACGCATAACGCATAACGCATAACGCATAACGCACAACGCATAACGCATAACGCATAACGCATAACGCATAACGCATAACGCATAACGCATAACGCAAAACGCATAACGCATAACGGATCACGCATTACTCATAACACATAACGCATAACGCATAACGGATAACGCATAACGCATAACGCATAACGCATAACGCATAACGAATAACGCAAAACGCATAACGCATAACGCATAACGCATAACGCATAACGCATAACGCATAATGCATAACGCATAACGCATAACGGATAACGGATCACGCATTACTCATAACGCATAACGCATAACGGATATCGGATCAAGCATTACTCATAACGCATAACGCATAACGCATATCGCATAATCCATAACGCATAACGCATAACGCATAACGAATAACGCAAAACGCATAACGCATAACGGATCCAGCATTACTCACAACGAATAACGCATAACGCATAACGGATCCAGCATTACTCGCAACGCATAACGCATAACCCATAACGGATATCGGATCAGGCATTACTCATAACGCATAACGCATAACGCATAACGCATAACGCATAACGCATAACGCATAACGCATAACGGATGACGCATTACTCATAATGCATAACGCATAACGCATAACGCATAACGCATAACGCCTAACGGATCACGCATTACTCATAACGCATTACGCATAACGCATAACGCATAACGCATAACGCATAACGCATAACGCATAACGCATAACGCATAACGCATAACGGATGACGCATTACTCATAATGCATAACGCATAACGCATAACGCATAACGCATAACGCATAACGGATCACGCATTACTCATAACGCATAACGCATAACGCATAACGCATAACGCATAACGCATAACGCATAACGCATAACGCATAACGCATACCGCATAACGCATAACAAATAACGCATAACGCATAACGGATATCGGATGACGCATTACTCATAACGCATAACGCATAACTCATAACGCATAACGCATAACGCAAAACGCATAAAGCATAACGCATAACTCATAACGCATAACGCATAACGCATAACGGATCACGCATTACTCATAACGCATAACGCATAACGGATCACGCATTACTCATAACGCATAACGCATTACTCATAACGCATAACGCATAACGCATAGCGCATAACGCATAACGCATAACGCATAACGGATCACTCATTACTCATAACGCATAACGCATAACGCATAACGCATAACGCATAACGCATAACGCATAACGCATAACGCATAACGCATAACGCATAACGCATAACGCACAACGCGTAACGCTTAACGCATAACGCATAACGCATAACGCATAACGCATAACGCATAACGCATAACGCATAACGCATAACGCATAACGCATATCGCATAACGCATAACGCATAACGCATAACGCATAACGAATATCGCGTAACGCATAATCCATAACACATAACGCATAACGCATAACGCATAACGCACAAAGCATGACGCATAAGGCATAACGCATAACGCACAAAAAATAACCCATAACGCATAACGCATAACGCATAACGCATAATGCATAACGCATAACGCATAACGCATAAAGCAGAACGCATAACGAATAACGCAAAACGCATAACGCATAACGCATAACGCATAACGCATAACGCATAACGCATAACGCATAATGCATAACGCATAACGCATAACGGATAACGGATCACGCATTACTCATAACGCATAACGCATAACGGATATCGGATCAAGCATTACTCATAACGCATAACGCATTACGTATAACGTATAACGCATAACGCATAACGCATAAAGCATACCGTATAACGCTTAACACATAACGCATAACGCATAACGCATAACGCATAACGCACAACGCATAACGCATAACGCATAACGCATAACGCATAACGCATAACGCATAACGCATAACGCATAACGCATAACGCAAAACGCATAACGGATCACGCATTACTCATAACGCATAACGCATAACGCATAACGCATAACGCATAACGCATAACGCATAACGCATAACGCATAACGCATAACGCATAACGAATAACGCAAAACGCATAACGCATAACGCATAACGCATAACGCATAACGCATAACGCATAATGCATAACGCATAACGCATAACGGATAACGGATCACGCATTACTCATAACGCATAACGCATAACGGATATCGGATCAAGCATTACTCATAACGCATAACGCATAACGCATATCGCATATCGCATAACGCATAACGCATAACGCATAACGCATAACGCATAACGCATAACGCATATCGCATATCGCATAACGCATAACGCATAACGCATAACGCATAACGCATAACGCATAACGCATATCGCATAACGCATAATCCATAACGCATAACGCATAACGCATAACGAATAACGCAAAACGCATAACGCATAACGCATAACGCATAACGCATAACGCATATCGCATAACGCATAATCCATAACGCATAACGCATAACGCATAACGAATAACGCAAAACGCATAACGCATAAAGATCCAGCATTACTCACAACGAATAACGCATAACGCATAACGGATCCAGCATTACTCACAACGAATAACGCATAACGCATAACGGATCCAGCATTACTCGCAACGCATAACGCATAACCCATAACGGATATCGGATCAGGCATTACTCATAACGCATAACGCATAACGCATAACGCATAACGCATAACGCATAACGCATAACGCATAACGCATAACGGATGACGCATTACTCATAATGCATAACGCATAACGCATAACGCATAACGCATAACGCCTAACGGATCACGCATTACTCATAACGCATTACGCATAACGCATAACGCATAACGCATAACGCATAACGCATAACGCATAACGCATAACGCATAACGGATGACGCATTACTCATAATGCATAACGCATAACGCATAACGCATAACGCATAACGCATAACGGATCACGCATTACTCATAACGCATAACGCATAACGCATAACGCATAACGCATAACGCATAACGCATAACGCATAACGCATAACGCATAACGCATACCGCATAACGCATAACAAATAACGCATAACGCATAACGGATATCGGATGACGCATTACTCATAACGCATAACGCATAACTCATAACGCATAACGCATAACGCAAAACGCATAAAGCATAACGCATAACTCATAACGCATAACGCATAACGCATAACGGATCACGCATTACTCATAACGCATAACGCATAACGGATCACGCATTACTCATAACGCATAACGCATTACTCATAACGCATAACGCATAACGCATAGCGCATAACGCATAACGCATAACGCATAACGGATCACTCATTACTCATAACGCATAACGCATAACGCATAACGCATAACGCATAACGCATAACGCATAACGCATAACGCATAACGCATAACGCATAACGCATAACGCATAACGCACAACGCGTAACGCTTAACGCATAACGCATAACGCATAACGCATAACGCATAACGCATAACGCATAACGCATAACGCATAACGCATAACGCATATCGCATAACGCATAACGCATAACGCATAACGCATAACGAATATCGCGTAACGCATAATCCATAACACATAACGCATAACGCATAACGCATAACGCACAAAGCATGACGCATAAGTCATAACGCATAACGCACAAAAAATAACCCATAACGCATAACGCATAACGCATAACGCATAATGCATAACGCATAACGCATAACGCATAAAGCAGAACGCATAACGAATAACGCAAAACGCATAACGCATAACGCATAACGCATAACGCATAACGCATAACGCATAACGCATAATGCATAACGCATAACGCATAACGGATAACGGATCACGCATTACTCATAACGCATAACGCATAACGGATATCGGATCAAGCATTACTCATAACGCATAACGCATTACGTATAACGTATAACGCATAACGCATAACGCATAAAGCATACCGTATAACGCTTAACACATAACGCATAACGCATAACGCATAACGCATAACGCACAACGCATAACGCATAACGCATAACGCATAACGCATAACGCATAACGCATAACGCATAACGCAAAACGCATAACGCATAACGGATCACGCATTACTCATAACGCATAACGCATAACGCATAACGCATAACGCATAACGCATAACGCATAACGCATAACGCATAACGCATAACGAATAACGCAAAACGCATAACGCATAACGCATAACGCATAACGCATAACGCATAACGCATAATGCATAACGCATAACGCATAACGGATAACGGATCACGCATTACTCATAACGCATAACGCATAACGGATATCGGATCAAGCATTACTCATAACGCATAACGCATAACGCATATCGCATATCGCATAACGCATAACGCATAACGCATAACGCATAACGCATAACGCATAACGCATATCGCATATCGCATAACGCATAACGCATAACGCATAACGCATAACGCATAACGCATAACGCATATCGCATAACGCATAATCCATAACGCATATCGCATAACGCATAATCCATAACGCATAACGCATAACGCATAACGAATAACGCAAAACGCATAACGCATAACGCATAACGCATAACGCATAACGCATATCGCATAACGCATAATCCATAACGCATAACGCATAACGCATAACGAATAACGCAAAACGCATAACGCATAACGGATCCAGCATTACTCACAACGAATAACGCATAACGCATAACGGATCCAGCATTACTCGCAACGCATAACGCATAACCCATAACGGATATCGGATCAGGCATTACTCATAACGCATAACGCATAACGCATAACGCATAACGCATAACGCATAACGCATAACGCATAACGCATAACGCATAACGGATGACGCATTACTCATAATGCATAACGCATAACGCATAACGCATAACGCATAACGCCTAACGGATCACGCATTACTCATAACGCATAACGCATAACGCATAACGCATAACGCATAACGCATAACGCATAACGCATAACGCATAACGCATAACGCATAACGCATACCGCATAACGCATAACAAATAACGCATAACGCATAACGGATATCGGATGACGCATTACTCATAACGCATAACGCATAACTCATAACGCATAACGCATAACGCAAAACGCATAAAGCATAACGCATAACTCATAACGCATAACGCATAACGCATAACGCATAACGGATCACGCATTACTCATAACGCATACCGCATAACGGATCACGCATTACTCATAACGCATAACGCATTACTCATAACGCATAACGCATAACGCATAGCGCATAACGCATAACGCATAACGCATAACGGATCACTCATTACTCATAACGCATAACGCATAACGCATAACGCATAACGCATAACGCATAACGCATAACGCATAACGCATAACGCATAACGCATAACGCATAACGCATAACGCACAACGCGTAACGCTTAACGCATAACGCATAACGCATAACGCATAACGCATAACGCATAACGCATAACGCATAACGCATAACGCATAACGCATAACGCATATCGCATAACGCATAACGCATAACGCATAACGCATAACGAACATCGCATAACGCATAATCCATAACGCATAACGCATAACGCATAACGCATAACGCACAAAGCATGACGCATAAGGCATAACGCATAACGCACAAAAAATAACCCATAACGCATAACGCATAACGCATAACGCATAATGCATAACGCATAACGCGTAACGCATAAAGCAGAACGCATAACGAATAACGCAAAACGCATAACGCATAATGCATAACGCATAACGCATAACGCATAACGCATAATGCATAACGCATAACGCATAACGGATAACGGATCACGCATTACTCATAACGCATAACGCATAACGGATATCGGATCAAGCATTACTCATAACGCATAACGCATTACGTATAACGTATAACGCATAACGCATAACGCATAAAGCATACCGTATAACGCTTAACGCATAACGCATAACGCATAACGCATAACGCATAACGCACAACGCATAACGCATAACGCATAACGCATAACGCATAACGCATAACGCATAACGCATAACGCATAACGCATAACGCATAACGCAAAACGCATAACGCATAACGGATCACGCATTACTCATAACGCATAACGCATAACGCATAACGCATAACGCATAACGCATAACGCATAACGCATAACGCATACCACATAACGAATAACCCATAACGCATAACGCATAACGCATAACGCATAACGGATCACGCATTACTCATAACGCATGACGCATAACGCATAACGCATAACGCATAACAAATAACGCATAACGCATAACGCATAACGCATAACGCATAACGCATAACGCATAACGCATAACGCATAACGCATAACGCACAACGCATAACGCATAACACATAACGCATAACTTATAACGCATAACGCATAGCGCATAACGCATAACGCATAACGCATAACGGATCACTCATTACTCATAACGCATAACGCATAACGCATAACGCATAACGCATAACGCATAACGCATAACGCATAACGCATAACGCATAACGCATAACGCATAACGCATAACGCATAACGCATAACGCATAACGCATAACGCATAACGCACAACGCGTAACGCTTAACGCATAACGCATAGCGCATACCGCATAACGCATAACGCATAACGCATAACGCATAACGCATAACGCATAACGCATAACGCATATCGCATAACGCATAACGCATAACGCATAACGCATAACGCATGACGGATCACGCATTACTCATTACGCACAACGCATAACGCACAAAGCATAACGCATAACGCATAACGTATAATGCATAACGCATAACGCATAACGCATAATGCATAACGCATAACGCATAACGCATAACGCATAACGCATAATGCATAACGCATAACGCATAACGGATAACGGATCACGCATTACTCATAACGCATAACGCATAACGGATATCGGATCAAGCATTACTCATAACGCATAACGCATTACGTATAACGTATAACGCATAACGCATAACGCATAAAGCATACCGTATAACGCATAACGCATAACGCATAACGCATAACGCATAACGCACAACGCATAACGCATAACGCATAACGCATAACGCATAACGCATAACGCATAACGCTTAACGCAAAACGCATAACGCATAACTCATAACGCATAAGGCATAACGCATAACGAATCACGCATTACTCATAACGCATAACGCATAAGGCATAACGCATAACGGATCCAGCATTACTCATAACGAATAACGCAAAACGCGTAACGCATAACGAATAACGCATAACGCATAACGCATAACGCACAACGCATAACGCATAACGCATAGCGCATAACGCATAACACATAACGAATAACCCATAACGCATAACGCATAACGCATAACGCATAACGCATAACGCATAACGCATAACGCATAACGCACAAAGCATGACGCATAAGGCATAACGCATAACGCACAAAAAATAACCCATAACGCATAACGCATAACGCAGAACGCATAATGCATAAGGCATAACGCATAACGCACAAAAAATAACCCATAACGCATAACGCATAACGCATAACGCATAATGCATAACGCATAACGCATGACGCATAACGCATAAAGCAGAACGCATAACGAATAACGCAAAACGCATAACGCATAACGCATGACGGATCACGCATTACTCATAACGCATAACGCATAACGCATAAAAAATAACCCATAACGCATAACGCATAACGCATAACGCATAACGCATAACGCATAACGCATAACGCATAAAGCAGAACGCATAACGAATAACGCAAAACGCATAACGCATAACGGATCCAGCATTACTCATAACGAATAACGCCTAACGCATAACGGATCCAGCATTACTCACAACGCATAACGGATATCGGATCAAGCATTACTCATAACGAATAACGCATAACGCATAACGCATAACGAATAACGCATAACGCATAAAGCAGAACGCATAACGAATAACGCAAAACGCATAACGCATAACGCATGACGGATCACGCATTACTCATAACGCATAACGCATAACGCATAAAAAATAACCCATAACGCATAACGCATAACGCATAACGCATAACCCATAACGCATAACGCATAACGCATAACGCATAATGCATAACGCATAACGCATAACGCATAAAGCAGAACGCATAACGAATAACGCAAAACGCATAACGCATAACGCATGACGGATCACGCATTACTCATAACGCATAACGCATAACGCATAAAAAATAACCCATAACGCATAACGCATAACGCATAACGCATAACGCATAACGCATAACTCATAACGCATAACGCATAACGCGTAACGCATAACGCATAACGCATAACGCATAACGCACAACGCATAACGCATAACGCATAAAGCATAACGCATAACGAATAACGCAAAACGCATAACGCATAACGGATCCAGCATTACTCATGACGAATAACGCCTAACGCATAACGGATCCAGCATTACTCACAACACATAACGGATATCGGATCAAGCATTACTCATAACGAATAACGCACAACGCATAACGCATAACGCATAACGCACAAAGCATAACGCATAACGCATAACGTATAACGTATAACGCATAACGCATAACGCATAACGCATAACGCATAACGCATAACGCATAACGCATAACGCATAACGCATAACGCATAACGGATCACGCATAACACTTAACGCATAACGCATAACGGATCACGTATAACGCATAATGCATAACGCATAACGCATAAAGCAGAACGCATAACGAATAACGCAAAACGCATAACGCATAACGGATCCAGCATTACTCATAACGAATAACGCCTAACGCATAACGGATCCAGCATTACTCACAACGCATAACGGATATCGGATCAAGCATTACTCATAACGAATAACGCATAACGCATAACGCATAACGAATAACGCATAACGCATAACGCCTAACGCATAAGGCATAAGGCATCACACATATAGCATAACGCATAACGCATGACGGATCACGCATTACTCATAACGCATAACGCATAACGCACAAAAAATAACCCATAACGCATAACGCATAACGCATAACGCATAACGCATAACGGATCCAGCATTACTCATAACGCATAACGCATACCGCATAACGCATATCGGATCAAGCATTACTCATAACGCATAACGCATTACGTATAACGCATAAGGCATAAGGCATAACGCATATAGCATAACGCATAACGCATGACGGATCACGCGTTACTCATAACGCATAACGCATAACGCATAACGCAAAAAAGCATAACGCATAACGCATAATGCATAACGTATAACGCATTACGCATAACGCATAACGCATAACGCATAACGCATAACGGATCACGCATAACACATAACGCATAACGCATAACGCATAACGCATAACGCATAACGCATAACGGATCACGAATAACGCATAACGCATAACGCATAACGCATAACGCATAACGCATAACGCATAACGGATCACGCATAACACATAACGCATAACGCATAACGAATCACGTATAACGCATAACGCATAACGCATAACGCATAACGCATAACGCATAACGCATAACGCATAACGGATCACGTATAACGCATAACGCATAACGCATAACGCAAATCGCATAACGCATAACGCATAACGGATGACGCATTACTCATAACGCATAACGCATAACGCACAAAAAATAACGCATAAATCATAACGCATAACGCATAACGCATAACGCATAACGCATAACGCATAACGCATAATGCATAACGCATAACGCGTAACGCATAACGCATAACGCATAACGCATAACGCACAACGCATAACGCATAACGCATAACGCATAACGCATAACGCATAACGCATAACACAACGAATATGGCATAACGCATAATCCATAACGCGTAACGCATAAAGCATAACGCATAACGAATAACGCAAAACGCATAACGCATAACGGATCCAGCATTACTCATAACGCATAACGCATAACGCATAAAGCATAACGCATAACGCATAACGCATAACGCATAACGCATAACGCATAACGCATAACGGATCACGCATAACACTTAACGCATAACGCATAACGGATCACGTATAGCGCATAACGCATAACGCATAACGCATAACGGGTCACGCATAACACATAACGCATAACGCATAACGGATCACGTATAACGCATGACGCATAACGCATAACGCATAACGCATAACGCATAACGGATCACTCATTACTCATAACGCATAACGCATAACGCATAACGGATCACTCATTACTCATAACGCATAACGCATAACGCATAACGCATAACGCATAACGCATAACGCATAACGCATAACGCATAACGCATAACGCATAACGCATAACGCATAACGCATAACGCACAACGCGTAACGCTTAACGCATAACGCATAGCGCATACCGCATAACGCATAACGCATAACGCATAACGCATAACGCATAACGCATAACGCATAACGCATAACGCATAACGCATATCGCATAACGCATAACGCATAACGCATAACGCATAACGCATGACGGATCACGCATTACTCATAACGCACAACGCATAACGCACAAAGCATAACGCATAACGCATAACGTATAATGCATAACGCATAACGCATAACGCATAATGCATAACGCATAACGCATAACGCATAACGCATAACGCATAACGCATAACGCATAACGCATAACGCATAACGCATAACGCACAACGCATAACGCATAACGCATAAAGCATAACGCATAACGAATAACGCAAAACGCATAACGCATAACGGATCCAGCATTACTCATAACGCATAACGCATAACGCATAATCCATAACG
The DNA here is from genome assembly GCA_916610235.2 of Lasioglossum morio. Classification (NCBI taxonomy): domain Eukaryota; kingdom Metazoa; phylum Arthropoda; class Insecta; order Hymenoptera; family Halictidae; genus Lasioglossum; species Lasioglossum morio. The sequence goes on from CAKAJA020000347.1 coordinate 5,422,652, forward strand.
CATAACGCATAAAGCACAACGAATAACGGATCACGCATAACACTTAACGCATAACGCATAACGGATCACGTATAACGCATAATGCATAACGCATAACGCATAAAGCAGAACGCATAACGAATAACGCAAAACGCATAACGCATAACGGATCCAGCATTACTCATGACGAATAACGCCTAACGCATAACGGATCCAGCATTACTCACAACGCATAACGGATATCGGATCAAGCATTACTCATAACGAATAACGCACAACGCATAACGCATAACGCATAACGCACAAAGCATAACGCATAACGCATAACGCATAACGTATAACGCATAACGCATAACGCATAACGCATAACGCATAACGCATAACGCATAACGCATAACGCATAACGCATAACGCATAACGCATAACGGATCACGCATAACACTTAACGCATAACGCATAACGGATCACGTATAACGCATAATGCATAACGCATAACGCATAAAGCAGAACGCATAACGAATAACGCAAAACGCATATGGCATAACGGATCCAGCATTACTCATAACGAATAACGCCTAACGCATAACGGATCCAGCATTACTCACAACGCATAACGGATATCGGATCAAGCATTACTCATAACGAATAACGCATAACGCATAACGCATAACGAATAACGCATAACGCATAAAGCATAACGCATAACGAATAACGCAAAACGCATAACGCATAACGCATGACGGATCACGCATTACTCATAACGCATATCGCATAACGCATAAAAAATAACCCATAACGCATAACGCATAACGCATAACGCATAACGCATAACGCATAACGCATAACGCATAACGCATAACGCATAACGCATAACGCATAACGCATAAAGCAGAACGCATAACGAATAACGCAAAACGCATAACGCATAACGCATGACGGATCACGCATTACTCATAACGCATAACGCATAACGCATAAAAAATAACCCATAACGCATAACGCATAACGCATAACGCATAACGCATAACGCATAACTCATAACGCATAACGCATAACGCGTACCGCATAACGCATAACGCATAACGCATAACGCATAACGCATAACGCATAACGCATAAAGCATAACGCATAACGAATAACGCAAAACGCATAACGCATAACGGATCCAGCATTACTCATAACGAATAACGCCTAACGCATAACGGATCCAGCATTACTCACAACGCATAACGGATATCGGATCAAGCATTACTCATAACGAATAACGCATAACGCATAACGCATAACGAATAACGCATAACGCATAACGCCTAACGCATAAGGCATAAGGCATCACGCATATAGCATAACGCATAACGCATGACGGATCACGCATTACTCATAACGCATAACGCATAACGAACAAAAAATAACCCATAACGCATAACGCATAACGCATAACGCATAACGCATAACGCATAACGCATAACGGATCCAGCATTACTCATAACGCATAACGCATACCGCATAACGCATATCGGATCAAGCATTACTCATAACGCATAACGCATTACGTATAACGCATAAGGCATAAGGCATAACGCATATAGCATAACGCATAAGGAATGACGGATCACGCATTACTCATAACGCATAACGCATAACGCATAACGCAAAAAAGCATAACGCATAACGCATAAAGCATAACGTATAACGCATTACGCATAACGCATAACGCATAACGCATAACGCATAACGCATAACGGATCACGCATAACACATAACGCATAACGCATAACGAATCACGTATAACGCATAACGCATAACGCATAACGCATAACGCATAACGCATAACGGATCACGTATAACGCATAACGCATAACGCATAACGCATAACGCATAACGCATAACGCATAACGGATCACGCATAACATATAACGCATAACGCATAACGAATCACGTATAACGCATAACGCATAACGCATAACGCATAACGCATAACGCATAACGCATAACGCATAACGCATAACGCATAACGGATCACGTATAACGCATAACGCATAACGCATAACGCAAATCGCATAACGCATAACGCATAACGGATGACGCATTACTCATAACGCATAACGCATAACGCACAAAAAAAAACCCATAACGCATAAATCATAACGCATAACGCATAACGCATAACGCATAACGCATAACGCATAACGCATAATGCATAACGCATAACGCGTAACGCATAACGCATAACGCATAACGCATAACGCATAACGCATAACGCATAACGCATAACGCATAACGCATAACGCATAACACAACGAATATGGCATAACGCATAATCCATAACGCGTAACGCATAAAGCATAACGCATAACGAATAACGCAAAACGCATAACGCATAACGGATCCAGCATTACTCATAACGCATAACGCATAACGCATAAAGCATAACGCATAACGCATAACGCATAACGCATTACGCATAACGCATAACGCATAACGGATCACGCATAACACTTAACGCATAACGCATAACGGATCACGTATAGCGCATAACGCATAACGCATAACGCATAACGGGTCACACATAACACATAACGCATAACGCATAACGGATCACGTATAACGCATGACGCATAACGCATAACGCATAACGCATAACGCATAACGGATCACTCATTACTCATAACGCATAACGCATAACGCATAACGCATAACGCATAACGCATAACGCACAACGCGTAACGCTTAACGCACAAAGCATAACGCATAACGCATAACGCATAATGCATAACGCATAACGCATAACGCATAATGCATAACGCATAACGCATAACGCATAACGCATAACGCATAACGCATAACGCATAACTCATAACGCATAAGGCATAACGCATAACGAATCACGCATTACTCATAACGCATAACTCATAAGGCATAAGGCATAACGCATAACGCATAACGCATAACGCATAACGCATAACGCATAACGCATAACGCATAACGCATAACGCATAACGCATAACGCATAACACATAACGAATAACCCATAACGCATAACGCATAACGCATAACGCATAACGCATAACGCATAACGCATAACGGATCACGCATTACTCATAACGCATAACGCATAACGCATAACGCATAACGCATAACGCATAACGCATAACGCATAACGCATAACGCATAACGCATAACGAAAAACGCATAACGTATAACGCATAACGCATAACGCTTAACGCAAAACGCATAACGCATAACGCATAACTCATAACGCATAAGGCATAACGCATAACGAATCACGCATTACTCATAACGCATAACGCATAAGGCATAACGCATAACGGATCCAGCATTGCTCATAACGAATAACGCAAAACGCGTAACGCATAACGGATCCAGCATTACTCACAGCGCATAACGCATAACGCATAACGGATATCGGATCAGGCATTACTCATAACGCATAACGCATAACGCATAACGCATAACGCATAACGCATAACGCATAACGAATAACGCATAACGCATAACACATAACGCACAACGCATAACGCATAATGCATAGCGCATAATGCATAACACATAACGAATAACCCATAACGCATAACGCATAACGCATAACGCATAACGCATAACGCATAACGCACAATGCATGACGCATAAGGCATAACGCATAACGCACAAAAAATAACCCATAACGCATAACGCATAACGCAGAACGCATAATGCATAAGGCATAACGCATAACGCACAAAAAATAACCCATAACGCATAACGCATAACGCATAACGCATAATGCATAACGCATAACGCATAACGCATAAAGCAGAACGCATAACGAATAACGCAAAACGCATAACGCATAACGCATGACGGATCACGCATTACTCATAACGCATAACGCATAACGCATAAAAAATAACCCATAACGCATAACGCATAACGCATAACGCATAACGCATAACGCATAACGCATAACTCATAACGCATAACGCATAACGCGTAACGCATAACGCATAACGCATAACGCATAACGCACAACGCATAACGCATAACGCATAAAGCATAACGCATAACGAATAACGCAAAACGCATAACGCATAACGGATCCAGCATTACTCATAACGCATAACGCATAACGCATAATCCATAACGCATAACGCATAAAGCACAACGCATAACGAATAACGCAAAACGCATAACGCATAACGGATCCAGCATTACTCATAACGCATAACGCATACCGCATAACGCATATCGGATCAAGCATTACTCATAACGCATAACGCATTACGTATAACGCATAAGGCATAAGGCATAACGCATATAGCATAACGCATAACGCATGACGGATCACGCATTACTCATAACGCATAACGCATAACGCATAACGCACAACGCATAACGCATAACGCATAAAGCATAACGCATAACGAATAACGCAAAACGCATAACGCATAACGGATCCAGCATTACTCATAACGCATAACGCATAACGCATAATCCATAACGCATAACGCATAAAGCACAACGAATAACGGATCACGCATAACACTTAACGCATAACGCATAACGGATCACGTATAACGCATAATGCATAACGCATAACGCATAAAGCAGAACGCATAACGAATAACGCAAAACGCATAACGCATAACGGATCCAGCATTACTCATGACGAATAACGCCTAACGCATAACGGATCCAGCATTACTCACAACGCATAACGGATATCGGATCAAGCATTACTCATAACGAATAACGCACAACGCATAACGCATAACGCATAACGCACAAAGCATAACGCATAACGCATAACGCATAACGTATAACGCATAACGCATAACGCATAACGCATAACGCATAACGCATAACGCATAACGCATAACGCATAACGCATAACGCATAACGCATAACGGATCACGCATAACACTTAACGCATAACGCATAACGGATCACGTATAACGCATAATGCATAACGCATAACGCATAAAGCAGAACGCATAACGAATAACGCAAAACGCATATGGCATAACGGATCCAGCATTACTCATAACGAATAACGCCTAACGCATAACGGATCCAGCATTACTCACAACGCATAACGGATATCGGATCAAGCATTACTCATAACGAATAACGCATAACGCATAACGCATAACGAATAACGCATAACGCATAAAGCAGAACGCATAACGAATAACGCAAAACGCATAACGCATAACGCATGACGGATCACGCATTACTCATAACGCATATCGCATAACGCATAAAAAATAACCCATAACGCATAACGCATAACGCATAACGCATAACGCATAACGCATAACGCATAACGCATAACGCATAACGCATAACGCATAACGCATAACGCATAAAGCAGAACGCATAACGAATAACGCAAAACGCATAACGCATAACGCATGACGGATCACGCATTACTCATAACGCATAACGCATAACGCATAAAAAATAACCCATAACGCATAACGCATAACGCATAACGCATAACGCATAACGCATAACTCATAACGCATAACGCATAACGCGTACCGCATAACGCATAACGCATAACGCATAACGCATAACGCATAACGCATAACGCATAAAGCATAACGCATAACGAATAACGCAAAACGCATAACGCATAACGGATCCAGCATTACTCATAACGAATAACGCCTAACGCATAACGGATCCAGCATTACTCACAACGCATAACGGATATCGGATCAAGCATTACTCATAACGAATAACGCATAACGCATAACGCATAACGAATAACGCATAACGCATAACGCCTAACGCATAAGGCATAAGGCATCACGCATATAGCATAACGCATAACGCATGACGGATCACGCATTACTCATAACGCATAACGCATAACGAACAAAAAATAACCCATAACGCATAACGCATAACGCATAACGCATAACGCATAACGCATAACGCATAACGGATCCAGCATTACTCATAACGCATAACGCATACCGCATAACGCATATCGGATCAAGCATTACTCATAACGCATAACGCATTACGTATAACGCATAAGGCATAAGGCATAACGCATATAGCATAACGCATAACGAATGACGGATCACGCATTACTCATAACGCATAACGCATAACGCATAACGCAAAAAAGCATAACGCATAACGCATAATGCATAACGTATAACGCATTACGCATAACGCATAACGCATAACGCATAACGCATAACGCATAACGGATCACGCATAACACATAACGCATAACGCATAACGAATCACGTATAACGCATAACGCATAACGCATAACGCATAACGCATAACGCATAACGGATCACGTATAACGCATAACGCATAACGCATAACGCATAACGCATAACGCATAACGCATAACGGATCACGCATAACACATAACGCATAACGCATAACGAATCACGTATAACGCATAACGCATAACGCATAACGCATAACGCATAACGCATAACGCATAACGCATAACGCATAACGCATAACGGATCACGTATAACGCATAACGCATAACGCATAACGCAAATCGCATAACGCATAACGCATAACGGATGACGCATTACTCATAACGCATAACGCATAACGCACAAAAAAAAACCCATAACGCATAAATCATAACGCATAACGCATAACGCATAACGCATAACGCATAACGCATAACGCATAATGCATAACGCATAACGCGTAACGCATAACGCATAACGCATAACGCATAACGCATAACGCATAACGCATAACGCATAACGCATAACGCATAACGCATAACACAACGAATATGGCATAACGCATAATCCATAACGCGTAACGCATAAAGCATAACGCATAACGAATAACGCAAAACGCATAACGCATAACGGATCCAGCATTACTCATAACGCATAACGCATAACGCATAAAGCATAACGCATAACGCATAACGCATAACGCATTACGCATAACGCATAACGCATAACGGATCACGCATAACACTTAACGCATAACGCATAACGGATCACGTATAGCGCATAACGCATAACGCATAACGCATAACGGGTCACACATAACACATAACGCATAACGCATAACGGATCACGTATAACGCATGACGCATAACGCATAACGCATAACGCATAACGCATAACGGATCACTCATTACTCATAACGCATAACGCATAACGCATAACGCATAACGCATAACGCATAACGCACAACGCGTAACGCTTAACGCACAAAGCATAACGCATAACGCATAACGCATAATGCATAACGCATAACGCATAACGCATAATGCATAACGCATAACGCATAACGCATAACGCATAACGCATAACGCATAACGCATAACTCATAACGCATAAGGCATAACGCATAACGAATCACGCATTACTCATAACGCATAACTCATAAGGCATAAGGCATAACGCATAACGCATAACGCATAACGCATAACGCATAACGCATAACGCATAACGCATAACGCATAACGCATAACGCATAACGCATAACACATAACGAATAACCCATAACGCATAACGCATAACGCATAACGCATAACGCATAACGCATAACGGATCACGCATTACTCATAACGCATAACGCATAACGCATAACGCATAACGCATAACGCATAACGCATAACGCATAACGCATAACGCATAACGCATAACGAAAAACGCATAACGTATAACGCATAACGCATAACGCATAACGCAAAACGCATAACGCATAACGCATAACTCATAACGCATAAGGCATAACGCATAACGAATCACGCATTACTCATAACGCATAACGCATAAGGCATAACGCATAACGGATCCAGCATTACTCATAACGAATAACGCAAAACGCGTAACGCATAACGGATCCAGCATTACTCACAGCGCATAACGCATAACGCATAACGGATATCGGATCAGGCATTACTCATAACGCATAACGCATAACGCATAACGCATAACGCATAACGCATAACGCATAACGAATAACGCATAACGCATAACACATAACGCACAACGCATAACGCATAATGCATAGCGCATAATGCATAACACATAACGAATAACCCATAACGCATAACGCATAACGCATAACGCATAACGCATAACGCATAACGCACAATGCATGACGCATAAGGCATAACGCATAACGCACAAAAAATAACCCATAACGCATAACGCATAACGCAGAACGCATAATGCATAAGGCATAACGCATAACGCACAAAAAATAACCCATAACGCATAACGCATAACGCATAACGCATAATGCATAACGCATAACGCATAACGCATAAAGCAGAACGCATAACGAATAACGCAAAACGCATAACGCATAACGCATGACGGATCACGCATTACTCATAACGCATAACGCATAACGCATAAAAAATAACCCATAACGCATAACGCATAACGCATAACGCATAACGCATAACGCATAACGCATAACTCATAACGCATAACGCATAACGCATAACGCATAACGCATAACGCATAACGCATAACGCACAACGCATAACGCATAACGCATAAAGCATAACGCATAACGAATAACGCAAAACGCATAACGCATAACGGATCCAGCATTACTCATAACGCATAACGCATAACGCATAATCCATAACGCATAACGCATAAAGCACAACGCATAACGAATAACGCAAAACGCATAACGCATAACGGATCCAGCATTACTCATAACGCATAACGCATACCGCATAACGCATATCGGATCAAGCATTACTCATAACGCATAACGCATTACGTATAACGCATAAGGCATAAGGCATAACGCATATAGCATAACGCATAACGCATGACGGATCACGCATTACTCATAACGCATAACGCATAACGCATAACGTATAACGCATAACGCATAACGCATAACGCATAACGCATAACGCATAACGCATAACGCATAACGCATAACGCATAACGCATAACGGATCACGCATAACACTTAACGCATAACGCATAACGGATCACGTATAACGCATAATGCATAACGCATAACGCATAAAGCAGAACGCATAACGAATAACGCAAAACGCATAACGCAAAACGGATCCAGCATTACTCATAACGAATAACGCATAACGCATAACGAATAACGCATAACGCATAACGCCTAACGCATAAGGCATAAGGCATCACGCATATAGCATAACGCATAACGCATGACGGATCACGCATTACTCATAACGCATAACGCATAACGCACAAAAAATAACCCATAACGCATAACGCATAACGCATAACGCATAACGCATAACGCATAACGCATAACGCATAACTCATACCGCATAACGCATAACGCATAACGCATAACGCATAACGCATAACGCACAACGCATAACGCATAACGGATCCAGCATTACTCATAACGCATAACGCATACCGCATAACGCATATCGGATCAAGCATTACTCATAACGCATAACGCATTACGTATAACGCATAAGGCATAAGGCATAACGCATATAGCATAACGCATAACGCATGACGGATCACGCATTACTCATAACGCATAACGCATAACGCATAACGCAAAAAAGCATAACGCATAACGCATAACGCATAACGTATAACGCATTACGCATAACGCATAACGCATAACGCATAACGCATAACGGATCATGCATAACACATAACGCATAACGCATAACGAATCACGTATAACGCATAACGCATAACGCATAACGCATAACGCATAACGCATAACGCATAACGCATAACGCATAACGGATCACGTATAACGCATAACGCATAACGCATAACGCATAACGCATAACGCATAACGCATAACGGATCACGCATAACACATAACGCATAACGCATAACGAATCACGTATAACGCATAACGCATAACGCATAACGCATAACGCATAACGCATAACGCATAACGCATAACGGATCACGTATAACGCATAACGCATAACGCATAACGCAAATCGCATAACGCATAACGCATAACGGATGACGCATTACTCATAACGCATAACGCATAACGCACAAAAAATAACCCATAACGCATAAATCATGACGCATAACGCATAACGCATAACGCATAACGCATAACGCATAACGCATAACGCATAACGCATAACGCATAACGCATAACGCATAACGCGTAACGCATAACGCATAACGCATAACGCATAACGCACAACGCATAACGCATAACGCATAACGCATAACGCATAACGCATAACGCATAACGCATAACACAACGAATATCGCATAACGCATAATCCATAACGCGTAACGCATAAAGCATAACGCATATCCGAATAACGCAAAACGCATAACGCATAACGGATCCAGCATTACTCATAACGCATAACGCATAACGCATAACGCATAACGCATAACGCATAACGCATAACGCATAACGCATAACGCATAACGGATCACGCATAACACTTAACGCATAACGCATAACGGATCACGTATAGCGCATAACGCATAACGCATAACGCATAACGGGTCACGCATAACACATAACGCATAACGCATAACGAATCACGTATAACGCATGACGCATAACGCATAACGCATAACGCATAACGCACAAAAAATAACCCATAACGCATAACGCATAACGCATAACGCATAATGCATAACGCATAACGCATAACGCATAAAGCAGAACGCATAACGAATAACGCAAAACGCATAACGCATAACGCATGACGGATCACGCATTACTCATAACGCATAACGCATAACGCATAAAAAATAACCCATAACGCATAACGCATAACGCATAACGCATAACGCATAACGCATAACGCATAACTCATAACGCATAACGCATAACGCGTAACGCATAACGCATAACGCATAACGCATAACGCACAACGCATAACGCATTACGCATAAAGCATAACGCATAACGAATAACGCAAAACGCATAACGCATAACGGATCCAGCATTACTCATAACGCATAACGCATAATCCATAACGCATAACGCATAAAGCACAACGCATAACGAATAACGCAAAACGCATAACGCATAACGGATCCAGCATTACTCATAACGCATAACGCATACCGCATAACGCATATCGGATCAAGCATTACTCATAACGCATAACGCATTACGTATAACGCATAAGGCATAAGGCATAACGCATATAGCATAACGCATAACGCATGACGGATCACGCATTACTCATAACGCATAACGCATAACGCATAACGTATAACGCATAACGCATAACGCATAACGCATAACGCATAACGCATAACGCATAACGCATAACGCATAACGCATAACGCATAACGCATAACGCATAACGCATAACGCATAACGGATCACGCATAACACTTAACGCATAACGCATAACGGATCACGTATAACGCATAATGCATAACGCATAACGCATAAAGCAGAACGCATAACGAATAACGCAAAACGCATAACGCAAAACGGATCCAGCATTACTCATAACGAATAACGCATAACGCATAACGAATAACGCATAACGCATAACGCCTAACGCATAAGGCATAAGGCATCACGCATATAGCATAACGCATAACGCATGACGGATCACGCATTACTCATAACGCATAACGCATAACGCACAAAAAATAACCCATAACGCATAACGCATAACGCATAACGCATAACGCATAACGCATAACGCATAACGCATAACTCATACCGCATAACGCATAACGCATAACGCATAACGCATAACGCATAACGCACAACGCATAACGCATAACGGATCCAGCGTTACTCATAACGCATAACGCATACCGCATAACGCATATCGGATCAAGCATTACTCATAACGCATAACGCATTACGTATAACGCATAAGGCATAAGGCATAACGCATATAGCATAACGCATAACGCATGACGGATCACGCATTACTCATAACGCATAACGCATAACGCATAACGCAAAAAAGCATAACGCATAACGCATAACGCATAACGTATAACGCATTACGCATAACGCATAACGCTTAACGCATAACGCATAACGCATAACGGATCACGCATAACACATAACGCATAACGCATAACGAATCACGTATAACGCATAACGCATAACGCATAACGCATAACGCATAACGCATAACGGATCACGTATAACGCATAACGCATAACGCATAACGCATAACGCATAACGGATCACGCATAACACATAACGCATAACGCATAACGAATCACGTATAACGCATAACGCATAACGCATAACGCATAACGCATAACGCATAACGCATAACGCATAACGCATAACGGATCACGTATAACGCATAACGCATAACGCATAACGGATGACGCATTACTCATAACGCATAACGCATAACGCACAAAAAATAACCCATAACGCATAAATCATGACGCATAACGCATAACGCATAACGCATAACGCATAACGCATAACGCATAACGCATAACGCATAACGCATAACGCATAACGCGTAACGCATAACGCATAACGCATAACGCATAACGCACAACGCATAACGCATAACGCATAACGCATAACGCATAACGCATAACGCATAACGCATAACGCATAACGCATAACACAACGAATATCGCATAACGCATAATCCATAACGCGTAACGCATAAAGCATAACGCATAACGAATAACGCAAAACGCATAACGCATAACGGATCCAGCATTACTCATAACGCATAACGCATAACGCATAAAGCATAACGCATAACGCATGACGCATAACGCATAACGCATAACGCATAACGCATAACGCATAACGGATCACGCATAACACTTAACGCATAACGCATAACGGATCACGTATAGCGCATAACGCATAACGCATAACGCATAACGGGTCACGCATAACACATAACGCATAACGCATAACGAATCACGTATAACGCATGACGCATAACGCATAACGCATAACGCATAACGCATAACGGATCACTCATTACTCATAACGCATAACGCATAACGCATAACGCATAACGCATAACGCATAACGCATAACGCATAACGCATAACGCATAACGCATAACGCATAACGCATAACGCATAATGCATAACGCATAACGCATAACGCATAATGCATAACGCATAACGCATAACGCATAACGCATAACGCATAACGCATAATGCATAACGCATAACGCATAACGCATAACGGATCACGCATTACTCATAACGCATAACGCATAACGGATATCGGATCAAGCATTACTCATAACGCATAACGCATTACGTATAACGTATAACGCATAACGCATAACGCATAAAGCATACCGTATAACGCATAACGCATAACGCATAACGCATAACGCATAACGCACAACGCATAACGCATAACGCATAACGCATAACGCATAACGCATAACGCATAACGCATAACGCATAACGCATAACGCATAACGCATAACGCATAACGCATAACGCATAATTCATAACGCATAACGCATAACGCATAACGCATAACGCATAACGTATAACGCATAACGGATCACGCATAACACATAACGCATAACGCATAACGGATCACGTATAACGCATGACGCATAACGCATAACGCATAACGCATAACGCATAACGGATCACTCATTACTCATAACGCATAACGCATAACGCATAACGCATAACGCATAACGCATAACGCATAACGCACAACGCGTAACGCTTAACGCATAACGCATAACGCATAACGCATAACGCATAACGCATAACGCATAACGCATAACGCATAACGCATAACGCATGACGGATCACGCTTTACTCATAACGCACAACGCATAACGCACAAAGCATAACGCATAACGCATAACGCATAATGCATAACGCATAACGCATAACGCATAATGCATAACGCATAACGCATAACGCATAACGCATAACGCATAACGCATAACGCATAATGCATAACGCATAACGCATAACGCATAACGGATCACGCATTACTCATAACGCATAACGCATAACGGATCACGCATTACTCATAACGCATAACGCATAACGCATAACGCATAACGCATAACGCATAACGCATAACGCATAACGCATAACGCATAACGGATCACGCATTACTCATAACGCATAACGCATATCGCTTAACGCATAACGCATAACGCATATCGCATATCGCATAACGCATAACGCATAACGAATAACGCATAACGCATAACGCATAACGCACAACGCATAACGCATAACGCATAGCGCATAACGCATAACACATAACGAATAACCCATAACGCATAACGCATAACGCATAACGCATAACGCATAAAGCATACCGTATAACGCATAACGCATAACGCATAACGCATAACGCATAACGCACAACGCATAACCCATAACGCATAACGCATAACGCATAACGCATAACGCATAACGCATAACGCATAACGCATAACGCATAACGCATAACGCATAACGCATAACGCATAACGCATAACACATAACGAATAACCCATAACGCATAACGCATAACGGATCACGCATTACTCATAACGCATAACGCATAACGCATAACGCATAACGCATAACGCATAACGCATAACGCATAACGCACAACGCATAACGCATAACGCATAACGCATAACGCATAACGCATAACGCATAACGCATAACGCATAACGCATAACGCATAACGCATAACGCATAACGCATAACGCATAACGTATAACGCATAACGCATAACGCATAACGCATAACGCATAACGCATAACGCATAACGCATAACGGATCACGCATTACTCATAACGCATAACGCATATCGCTTAACGCATAACGCATAACGCATATCGCATATCGCATAACGCATAACGCATAACGAATAACGCATAACGCATAACGCATAACGCACAACGCATAACGCATAACGCATAGCGCATAACGCATAACACATAACGAATAACCCATAACGCATAACGCATAACGCATAACGCATAACGCATAACGCATAACGCATATCGCATAACGCATAACGCATAACGCATAACGCATAACGAATATCGCATAACGCATAATCCATAACGCATAACGTATAACGCATATCGCATAACGCACAAAGCATGACGCATAAGGCATAACGCATAACGCACAAAAAATAACCCATAACGCCTAACGCATAACGCATAACGCATAATGCATAACGCATAACGCATAACGCATAAAGCAGAACGCATAACGAATAACGCAAAACGCATAACGCATAACGCATGACGGATCACGCATTACTCATAACGCATAACGCATAACGCACAAAAAATAACCCATAACGCATAACGCATAACGCATAACGCATAACGCATAACGCATAACGCATAACTCATAACGCATAACGCATAACGCGTAACGCATAACGCGTAACGCATAACGCATAACGCACAACGCATAACGCATAACGCATAAAGCATAACCCATAACGAATAACGCAAAACGCATAACGCATAACGGATCCAGCATTACTCATAACGCATAACGCATAACGCATAATCCATAACGCATAACGCATAAAGCACAACGCATAACGAATAACGCAAAACGCATAACGCATAACGGATCCAGCATTACTCATAACGCATAACGCATACCGCATAACGCATATCGGATCAAGCATTACTCATAACGCATAACGCATTACGTATAACGCATAAGGCATAAGGCATAACGCATATAGCATAACGCATAACGCATGACGGATCACGCATTACTCATAACGCATAACGCATAACGCACAAAGCATAACGCATAACGCATAACGCATAACGTATAACGCATAACGCATAACGCATAACGCATAACGCATAACGCATAACGCATAACGCATAACGCATAACGCATAACGGATCACGCATAACACTTAACGCATAACGCATAACGGATCACGTATAACGCATAATGCATAACGCATAACGCATAACGCATAAAGCAGAACGCATAACGAATAACGCAAAACGCATAACGCATAACGGATCCAGCATTACTCATAACGAATAACGCCTAACGCATAACGGATCCAGCATTACTCACAACGCATAACCCATAACGCATAACGGATATCGGATCAAGCATTACTCATAACGAATAACGCATAACCCATAACGCATAACGAATAACGCATAACGCATAACGCCTAACGCATAAGGCATAAGGCATCACGCATATAGCATAACGCATAACGCATGACGGATCACGCATTACTCATAACGCATAACGCATAACGCACAAAAAATAACCCATAACGCAAAACGCATAACGCATAACGCATAACGCATAACGCATAACGCATAACTCATAACGCATAACGCATAACGCATAACGCATAACGCACAACGCATAACGCATAACGGATCCAGCATTACTCATAACGCATAACGCATACCGCATAACGCATATCGGATCAAGCATTACTCATAACGCATAACGCATTACGTATAACGCATGAGGCATAAGGCATAACGCATATAGCATAACGCATAACGCATAACGCATAACGTATAACGCATAACGCATAACGCATAACGCATAACGCATAACGCATAACGCATAACGCATAACGGATCACGCATAACACATAACGCATAACGCATAACGAGTCACGTATAACGCATAACGCATAACGCATAACGCATAACGCATAACGCATAACGCATAACGCATAACGCATAACGCATAACGGATCACGTATAAAGCATAACGCATAACGCATAACGCATAACGCATAACGCATAACGCATAACGCATAACGGATCACGCATAACACATAACGCATAACGCATAACGAATCACGTATAACGCATAACGCATAACGCATAACGCATAACGCATAACGCATAACGCATAACGCATAACGCATAACGCATAACGGATCACGTATAACGCATAACGCATAACGCATAACGCAAATCGCATAACGCATAACGCATAACGGATGACGCATTACTCATAACGCATAACGCATAACGCACAAAAAATAACCCATAACGCATAAATCATAACGCATAACGCATAACGCATAACGCATAACGCATAACGCATAACGCATAACGCATAACGCATAACGCATAACGCATAACGCATAACGCATAACGCGTAACGCATAACGCATAACGCATAACGCACAACGCATAACGCATAACGCATAACGCATAACGCATAACGCATAACACAACGAATATCGCATAACGCATAATCCATAACGCATAACGCATAAAGCATAACGCATAACGCATAACGCATAACGCATAACGCATAACGGATCACGCATAACACTTAACGCATAACGCATAACGGATCACGTATAACGCATAACGCATAACGCATAACGCATAACGCATAACGCATAACGCAAAACGCATAACGCATAACGCATAACGGATCACGCATAACACATAACGCATAACGCATAACGCATAACGCATAACGCATAACGCATAACGGATCACGCATAACACATAACGCATAACGCATAGCGAATCACGTATAACGCATAACGCATAACGCATAACGCATAACGCATAACGCATAACGCATAACGCATAACGGTTCAAGTATAAAGCATAACGCATAACGCATAACGCATAACGCATAACGCATAACGCATAACGCATAACGCATAACGGATCACGCATAACACATAACGCATAACGCATAACGAATCACGTAT
Organism: Lasioglossum morio; assembly: GCA_916610235.2. NCBI lineage: Eukaryota > Metazoa > Arthropoda > Insecta > Hymenoptera > Halictidae > Lasioglossum > Lasioglossum morio. The sequence goes on from CAKAJA020000347.1 coordinate 5,440,262, forward strand.
AACGCATAACGCATAACGCATAACGCATAACGCATAACGCATAACGCATAACGGATCACGTATAACGCATAACGCATAACGCATAACGCAAATCGCATAACGCATAACGCATAACGGATGACGCATTACTCATAACGCATAACGCATAACGCACAAAAAATTACCCATAACGCATAAATCATAACTCATAACGCATAACGCATAACGCATAACGTATAACGCATAACGCATAACGCATAACGCATAACGCATAACGCAAAACGCATAACGCATAACGCATAACGCATAACGGATCACGCATAACACATAACGCATAACGCATTACTCATAACGCATAACGCATTACGTATAACGTATAACGCATAACGCATAACGCATAACGCATGACGCATAAAGCATACCGTATAACGCATAACGCATAACGCATAACGCATAACGCATAACGCACAACGCATAACGCATAACGCATAACGCATAACGCAAATCGCATAACGCATAACGCATAACGGATCACGCATTACTCATAACGCATAACGCATATCGCACAAAAAATAACCCATAACGCATAACCCATAACGCATAACGCATAACGCATAACGCGTAACGCATAAGGCATAACGCATAACGCATAACGCACAACGCATAACGCATAACGCATAACGCATAACGCATAACGCATAACACAACGAATATCGCATAACGCATAACGCATAACGCATATCGGATCAAGCATTACTCATAACGCATAACGCATTACGTATAACGCATAACGCATAACGCATAACGCAAATCGCATAACGCATAACGCATAACGGATCACGCATTACTCATAACGCATAACGCATATCGCACAAAAAATAACCCATAACGCATAACGCATAACGCATAACGCATAACGCATAACGCATAACGCATAACGCGTAACGCATAAGGCATAACGCATAACGCATAACGCACAACGCATAACGCATAACGCATAACGCATAACGCATAACACAACGAATATCGCATAACGCATAACGCATAACGCATATCGGATCAAGCATTACTCATAACGCATAACGCATTACGTATAACGCATAAGGCATAAGGCATAACGCATATAGCGTAACGCATAACGCATGACGGATCACGCATTACTCATAACGCATAACCCATAACGCACAAAGCATAACGCATAACGCATAACGCATAACGGATCACGCATTACTCATAACGCATAACGCATAACGCATAACGCACAAAAAATAACCCATAACGCATAACGCATAACGCATAACGCATAACGCATAACGCATAACGCATAACGCATAACGCGTAACGCATAAGGCATAACGCATAACGCATAACGCACAACGCATAACGCATAACGCATAACGCATAACGCATAACGCATAACACAACGAATATCGCATAACGCATAACGCATAACGCATATCGGATCAAGCATTACTCATAACGCATAACGCATTACGTATAACGCATAACGCATAACGCATAACGCATATCGCATAACGCATAACGCATAACGGATCACGCATTACTCATAACGCATAACGCATATCGCACAAAAAATAACCCATAACGCATAACGCATAACGCATAACGCATAACGCATAACGCATAACGCATAACGCATAACGCATAAGGCATAACGCATAACGCATAACGCACAACGCATAACGCATAACGCATAACGCATAACGCATAACACAACGAATATCGCATAACGCATAACGCATAACGCATATCGGATCAAGCATTACTCATAACGCATAACGCATTACGTATAACGCATAAGGCATAAGGCATAACGCATATAGCGTAACGCATAACGCATGACGGATCACGCATTACTCATAACGCATAACCCATAACGCACAAAGCATAACGCATAACGCATAACGCATAACGGATCACGCATTACTCATAACGCATAACGCATAACGCATAACGCATAACGCATAACGCATAACGCATAACGCATAACGCATAACGCATAACGCATAACGCATAACGCATAACGCATAACCCATAACTTATAACGCATAACGCATAACGCATAACGCCAACGCATAACGCATAACGCATAACTCATAACGCATAAGGCATAACGCATAACGAATCACGCATTACTCATAACGCATAACGCATAAGGCATAAGGCATAACGCATAACGCATAACGAATAACGCATAACACATAACGCATAACGAATAACGCATAACGCATAACGCCTAACGCATAAGGCATAAGGCATCACGCATATAGCAACGCATAAGGCATGACGGATCACGCATTACTCATAACGCATAACGCACAACGCACAAAAAATAACCCATAACGCATAACGCATAACGCATAACGCATAACGCATAACGCATAACGCATAACGCATAACGCATAACGCATAACGCATAACGCATAACGCATAACGCATAACGCAAAACGCATAAGGCATAACGCATAAAGCATAACGCATAACAAATAACGCAAAACGCATAACGCATAACGGATCCAGCATTACTCATAACGCATAACGCATAACGCATAATCCATAACGCATAACGCATAAAGCACAACGCATAACGAATAACGCAAAACGCATAACGCATAACGGATCCAGCATTACTCATAACGCATAACGCATACCGCATAACGCATAACGCATAACGCATAACGCATAACGCATAACGCATAACGCATAACGCATAACGCATAACGCATAACCCATAACTTATAACGCATAACGCATAACGCATAACGCCAACGCATAACGCATAACGAATAACGCATAACGCATAACGCATAACGCATAACGCATAACGCATAACGCATAAGGCATAACGCATAACGCATAACGCACAACGCATAACGCATAACGCATAACGCATAACGCATAACGCATAACCCATAACTTATAACGCATAACGCATAACGCATAACGCCAACGCATAACGCATAACGCATAACTCATAACGCATAACGCATAACGCATAAGGCATAACGCATAACGCATAACGAATAACGCATAACACATAACGCATAACGAATAACGCATAACGCGTAACGCATAACGCATAACGCATAACGCATAACGCACAACGCATAAGGCATAACGCATAAAGCATAACGCATAACAAATAACGCAAAACGCATAACGCATAACGGATCCAGCATTACTCATAACGCATAACGCATAACGCATAATCCATAACGCATAACGCATAAAGCACAACGCATAACGAATAACGCAAAACGCATAACGCATAACGGATCCAGCATTACTCATAACGCATAACGCATACCGCATAACGCATATCGGATCAAGCATTACTCATAACGCATAACGCATTACGTATAACGCATAAGGCATAAGGCATAACGCATATAGCATAACGCATAACGCATGACGGATCACGCATTACTCATAACGCATAACGCATAACGCATAACGCATAACGCATAACGCATAACGCATAACGCATAACGCATAACACATAACGCAAATCGCATAACGCATAACGCATAACGGATCACGCATTACTCTTAACGCATAACGCATATCGCACAAAAAATAACCCATAACGCATAACGCATAACGCATAACGCATAACGCATAACGCATAACGCATAACGCATAACGCATAACGCGTAACGCATAAGGCATAACGCATAACGCATAACGCACAACGCATAACGCATAACGCATAACGCATAACGCATAACGCATAACGCATAACCCATAACTTATAACGCATAACGCATAACGCATAACGCCAACGCATAACGCATAACGCATAACTCATAACGCATAACGCATAACGCATAAGGCATAACGCATAACGCATAACGAATAACGCATAACACATAACGCATAACGCATAACGCATAACGCGTAACGCATAACGCATAACGCATAACGCATAACGCACAACGCATAAGGCATAACGCATAAAGCATAACGCATAACAAATAACGCAAAACGCATAACGCATAACGGATCCAGCATTACTCATAACGCATAACGCATAACGCATAATCCATAACGCATAACGCATAAAGCACAACGCATAACGAATAACGCAAAACGCATAACGCATAACGGATCCAGCATTACTCATAACGCATAACGCATACCGCATAACGCATATCGGATCAAGCATTACTCATAACGCATAACGCATTACGTATAACGCATAAGGCATAAGGCATAACGCATATAGCATAACGCATAACGCATGACGGATCACGCATTACTCATAACGCATAACGCATAACGCATAACGCATAACGCATAACACATAACGCATAACGCATAACGCATAACGCATAACGCATAACGCATAACGCATAACGCATAATACATAACGTATAACGCATTATGCATAACGCATAACGCATAACGCATAACGCAAACCATAAGGCATAAGGCATAACGCATAACGCATAACGCATAACGCATGTCAGATCACGCATAACGCATAATGCATAACGCATAAAGCATAACGCATAACGCATAACGCATAACGCATAACGCATAACCCATAACGCATAACCCATAACGCATAAGGCTTGATGCATGACGCATATCGCATATCGCATAACGCATAATGCTTGATGCATGACGCATATCGCATAACGCATAAGGCATAACGCATAATACATAACGGATAACGCATTATGCATAACGCATAAAGCATAACACATAACGCATAACTCATGAAGCATAACGCATAACGCATAACGCATAACGCATAACGTATAACGCATAAAGCATAACGCATAACGCAAACGTATAGCGCACAACGCATAACGCATAAACCATAACCCATACTTCATAACGCATAACGCATAATGCACAACGCATAACGAACACCGGAAAACCCATAACGCCTAACGCATAACGGATCACGCATAACGCATAATGCATAACGCATAAAGCATAACGCATAACGCATAACGCATAACCCCTAACGCAATAACGCATAACGCATAACGCATAAAGTATAACGAGTAACTCATAACGCATAACGCATAAAGCATAACGCATAACGCATAACGCATTTCGCATAACGCATAACGCATAACGCATAACGCACAACGCATACCGTACAACGCATAACGCATAACGCATAACGCAAACGAATAACGCAAATCATAAGGCATAAGGCATAACTCATAACGCATAACGCATAACGCATAACGCATAACGCAAACTTATAACGCACAACGCATAGCGCATAACGCATAACGCATAACTCATAACGCATAACGCATAAAGCATAACGCATAACGCATAACGCATAACGCATAACGCATAACGCATAACGCATTATGCATAACGCATAACGCATAACGCATAACGCATAACGCATAACGCATAACGCATAACGCATAACGCATAACGCATAACGCATAACGCATAAAGCATAACGCATAACGCATAACGTATGAAGCATAACCCATAACGCATAACGCATAACGCATAACGTATAACGCATAACGCATAACGCATAACACAAACGTATAGCGCACAACGCATAACGCATAAACCATAACCCATACTTCATAACGCATAACACATAATGCACAACGCATAACGAACACCGGAAAACCCATTAAGCCTAACGCATAACGGATCACGCATATCGCATAATGCATAACGCATAAAGCATAACGCATAACGCATAACGCATAACGCATAACGCATAACCCCTAACGCAATAACGCATAACGCATAACGCATAACGCATAACGCATAACGCATAACGCATAACGCATAACGCATAACGCATAACGCGTAACGCATAACGCATAACGCATAACGCATAACGCACAACGCATGACGCATAACGCATAAAGCATAACCCATAACGAATAACGCAAAACGCATAACGCATAACGGATCCAGCATTACTCATAACGCATAACGCATAACGCATAACGCATAACGCATAACGCATAAAGCACAACGCATAACGAATAACGCAAAACGCATAACGCATAACGGATCCAGCATTACTCATAACGCATAACGCATACCGCATAACGCATATCGGATCAAGCATTACTCATAACGCATAACGCATTACGTATAACGCATAAGGCATAAGGCATAACGCATATAGCATAACGCATAACGCATGACGGATCACGCATTACTCATAACGCATAACGCATAACGCACAAAGCATAACGCATAACGCATAACGCATAACGCATAACGCATAACGCATAACGCATAACGCATAACGCATAACGCATAACGCATAACGCATAACGCATAACGAATCACGCATAACACTTAACGCATAACGCATAACGGATCACGTATAACGCATAATGCATAACGCATAACGCATAACGCATAAAGCAGAACGCATAACGAATAACCCATAACGCATAAGGCTTGATGCATGACGCATATCGCATATCGCATAACGCATAATGCTTGATGCATGACGCATATCGCATAACGCATAAGGCATAACGCATAATACATAAAGGATAACGCATTATGCATAACGCATAAAGCATAACACATAACGCATAACTCATGAAGCATAACCCATAACGCATAACGCATAACGCATAACGCATAACGCATAACGCATAACGCATAACGCATAACGCAAACGTATAGCGCACAACGCATAACGCATAAACCATAACCCATACTTCATAACGCATAACGCATAATGCACAACGCATAACGAACACCGGAAAACCCATAACGCCTAACGCATAACGGATCACGCATAACGCTAATGTATAACGCATAAAGCATAACGCATAACGCATAACGCATAACCCCTAACGCAATAACGCATAACGCATAACGCATAAAGCATAACGAGTAACTCATAACGCATAACGCATAAAGCATAACGCATAACGCATAACGCATAACGCATTTCGCATAACGCATAACGCATATCGTATAACGCACAACGCATACCGTACAACGCATAACGCATAACGCATAACGCAAACGAATAACGCAAATCATAAGGCATAAGGCATAACTCATAACGCATAACGCATAACGCATAACGCAAACTTATAACGCACAACGCATAGCGCATAACGCATAACGCATAACTCATAACGCATAACGCATAAAGCATAACGCATAACGCATAACGCATAACGCATAACGCATAACGCATAACGCATAACGCATAACGCATAACGCATAACGCATAACGGATGACGCATTACTCATAACGCATAACGCATAACGCACAAAAAATAACCCATAACGCATAAATCATAACGCATAACGCATAACGCATAACGCATAACGCATAACGCATAACGCATAACGCATAACGCATAACGCATAACGCATAACGCATAACGCATAACGCGTAACGCATAACGCATAACGCATAACGCACAACGCATAACGCATAACGCATAACGCATAACGCATAACGCATAACACAACGAATATCGCATAACGCATAATCCATAACGCATAACGCATAAAGCATAACGCATAACGCATAACGCATAACGCATAACGCATAACGGATCACGCATAACACTTAACGCATAACGCATAACGGATCACGTATAACGCATAACGCATAACGCATAACGCATAACGCATAACGCATAACGCATAACGCATAACGCATAACGGATCACGCATAACACATAACGCATAACGCATAACGCATAACGCATAACGCATAACGCATAACGGATCACGCATAACACATAACGCATAACGCATAGCGAATCACGTATAACGCATAACGCATAACGCATAACGCATAACGCATAACGCATAACGCATAACGCATAACGCATAACGGTTCAAGTATAAAGCATAACGCATAACGCATAACGCATAACGCATAACGCATAACGCATAACGCATAACGCATAACGGATCACGCATAACACATAACGCATAACGCATAACGAATCACGTATAACGCATAACGCATAACGCATAACGCATAACGCATAACGCATAACGCATAACGGATCACGTATAACGCATAACGCATAACGCATAACGCAAATCGCATAACGCATAACGCATAACGGATGACGCATTACTCATAACGCATAACGCATAACGCACAAAAAATTACCCATAACGCATAAATCATAACTCATAACGCATAACGCATAACGCATAACGTATAACGCATAACGCATAACGCATAACGCATAACGCATAACGCAAAACGCATAACGCATAACGCATAACGCATAACGGATCACGCATAACGCATAACGCATAACGCATTACTCATAACGCATAACGCATTACGTATAACGTATAACGCATAACGCATAACGCATAACGCATAACGCATAAAGCATACCGTATAACGCATAACGCATAACGCATAACGCATAACGCATAACGCACAACGCATAACGCATAACGCATAACGCAAATCGCATAACGCATAACGCATAACGGATCACGCATTACTCATAACGCATAACGCATATCGCACAAAAAATAACCCATAACGCATAACGCATAACGCATAACGCATAACGCATAACGCGTAACGCATAAGGCATAACGCATAACGCATAACGCACAACGCATAACGCATAACGCATAACGCATAACGCATAACGCATAACACAACGAATATCGCATAACGCATAACGCATAACGCATATCGGATCAAGCATTACTCATAACGCATAACGCATTACGTATAACGCATAACGCATAACGCATAACGCAAATCGCATAACGCATAACGCATAACGGATCACGCATTACTCATAACGCATAACGCATATCGCACAAAAAATAACCCATAACGCATAACGCATAACGCATAACGCATAACGCATAACGCATAACGCATAACGCGTAACGCATAACGCATAACGCATAACGCATAACGCACAACGCATAACGCATAACGCATAACGCATAACGCATAACACAACGAATATCGCATAACGCATAACGCATAACGCATATCGGATCAAGCATTACTCATAACGCATAACGCATTACGTATAACGCATAAGGCATAAGGCATAACGCATATAGCGTAACGCATAACGCATGACGGATCACGCATTACTCATAACGCATAACGCATAACGCACAAAGCATAACGCATAACGCATAACGCATAACGGATCACGCATTACTCATAACGCATAACGCATAACGCATAACGCATAACGCATAACGCATAACGCATAACGCATAACGCATAACGCATAACGCATAACGCATAACGCATAACGCATAACCCATAACTTATAACGCATAACGCATAACGCATAACGCCAACGCATAACGCATAACGCATAACTCATAACGCATAAGGCATAACGCATAACGAATCACGCATTACTCATAACGCATAACGCATAAGGCATAAGGCATAACGCATAACGCATAACGAATAACGCATAACACATAACGCATAACGAATAACGCATAACGCATAACGCCTAACGCATAAGGCATAAGGCATCACGCATATAGCAACGCATAAGGCATGACGGATCACGCATTACTCATAACGCATAACGCACAACGCACAAAAAATAACCCATAACGCATAACGCATAACGCATAACGCATAACGCATAACGCATAACGCATAACTCATAACGCATAACGCATAACGCGTAACGCATAACGCATAACGCATAACGCATAACGCACAACGCATAAGGCATAACGCATAAAGCATAACGCATAACAAATAACGCAAAACGCATAACGCATAACGGATCCAGCATTACTCATAACGCATAACGCATAACGCATAATCCATAACGCATAACGCATAAAGCACAACGCATAACGAATAACGCAAAACGCATAACGCATAACGGATCCAGCATTACTCATAACGCATAACGCATACCGCATAACGCATAACGCATAACGCATAACGCACAACGCATAACGCATAACGCATAACGCATAACGCATAACGCATAACCCATAACTTATAACGCATAACGCATAACGCATAACGCCAACGCATAACGCATAACGCATAACGCATAACGCATAACGCATAACGCATAACGCATAACCCATAACGCATAACGCATAACGCATAACGCATAACGCACAACGCATAACGCATAACGCATAACGCATAACGCATAACGCATAACCCATAACTTATAACGCATAACGCATAACGCATAACGCCAACGCATAACGCATAACGCATAACTCATAACGCATAACGCATAACGCATAACGCATAACGCATAACGCATAACGAATAACGCATAACACATAACGCATAACGAATAACGCATAACGCGTAACGCATAACGCATAACGCATAACGCATAACGCACAACGCATAACGCATAACGCATAAAGCATAACGCATAACAAATAACGCAAAACGCATAACGCATAACGGATCCAGCATTACTCATAACGCATAACGCATAACGCATAATCCATAACGCATAACGCATAAAGCACAACGCATAACACATAACGCAAATCGCATAACGCATAACGCATAACGGATCACGCATTACTCATAACGCATAACGCATATCGCACAAAAAATAACCCATAACGCATAACGCATAACGCATAACGCATAACGCATAACGCATAACGCATAACGCATAACGCATAACGCGTAACGCATAAGGCATAACGCATAACGCATAACGCACAACGCATAACGCATAACGCATAACGCATAACGCATAACGCATAACGCATAACGCATAACTCATAACGCATAACGCATAACGCATAACGCCAACGCATAACGCATAACGCATAACTCATAACGCATAACGCATAACGCATAAGGCATAACGCATAACGCATAACGAATAACGCATAACACATAACGCATAACGAATAACGCATAACGCATAACGCATAACGCATAACGCATAACGCATAACGCACAACGCATAAGGCATAACGCATAAAGCATAACGCATAACAAATAACGCAAAACGCATAACGCATAACGGATCCAGCATTACTCATAACGCATAACGCATAACGCATAATCCATAACGCATAACGCATAAAGCACAACGCATAACGAATAACGCAAAACGCATAACGCATAACGGATCCAGCATTACTCATAACGCATAACGCATACCGCATAACGCATATCGGATCAAGCATTACTCATAACGCATAACGCATTACGTATAACGCATAAGGCATAAGGCATAACGCATATAGCATAACGCATAACGCATGACGGATCACGCATTACTCATAACGCATAACGCATAACGCATAACGCATAACGCATAACACATAACGCATAACGCATAACGCATAACGCATAACGCATAACGCGTAACGCATAACGCATAATACATAACGTATAACGCATTATGCATAACGCATAACGCATAACGCATAACGCAAACCATAAGGCATAAGGCATAACGCATAACGCATAACGCATAACGCATGTCAGATCACGCATAACGCATAATGCATAACGCATAAAGCATAACGCATAACGCATAACGCATAACGCAAAACGCATAACCCATAACGCATAACCCATAACGCATAAGGCTTGATGCATGACGCATATCGCATATCGCATAACGCATAATGCTTGATGCATGACGCATATCGCATAACGCATAAGGCATAACGCATAATACATAACGGATAACGCATTATGCATAACGCATAAAGCATAACACATAACGCATAACTCATGAAGCATAACCCATAACGCATAACGCATAACGCATAACGTATAACGCATAAAGCATAACTCATAACGCAAACGTATAGCGCACAACGCATAACGCATAAACCATAACCCATACTTCATAACGCATAACGCATAATGCACAACGCATAACGAACACCGGAAAACCCATAACGCCTAACGCATAACGGATCACGCATAACGCATAATGCATAACGCATAAAGCATAACGCATAACGCATAACGCATAACCCCTAACGCAATAACGCATAACGCATAACGCATAAAGTATAACGAGTAACTCATAACGCATAACGCATAAAGCATAACGCATAACGCATAACGCATTTCGCATAACGCATAACGCATATCGTATAACGCACAACGCATACCGTACAACGCATAACGCATAACGCATAACGCAAACGAATAACGCAAATCATAAGGCATAAGGCATAACTCATAACGCATAACGCATAACGCATAACGCATAACGCAAACTTATAACGCACAACGCATAGCGCATAACGCATAACGCATAACTCATAACGCATAACGCATAAAGCATAACGCATAACGCATAACGCATAACGCATAACGCATAACGCATTATGCATAACGCATAACGCATAACGCATAACGCATAACGCATAACGCATAACGCATAACGCATAACGCATAACGCATAACGCATAACGCATAAAGCATAACGCATAACGCATAACGTATGAAGCATAACCCATAACGCATAACGCATAACGCATAACGCATAACGCATAACGCATAACGCATAACACAAACGTATAGCGCACAACGCATAACGCATAAACCATAACCCATACTTCATAACGCATAACACATAATGCACAACGCATAACGAACACCGGAAAACCCATTAAGCCTAACGCATAACGGATCACGCATATCGCATAATGCATAACGCATAAAGCATAACGCATAACGCATAACGCATAACGCATAACGCATAACCCCTAACGCAATAACGCATAACGCATAACGCATAACGCATAACGCATAACGCATAACGCATAACGCATAACGCATAACGCATAACGCGTAACGCATAACGCATAACGCATAACGCATAACGCACAACGCATGACGCATAACGCATAAAGCATAACCCATAACGAATAACGCAAAACGCATAACGCATAACGGATCCAGCATTACTCATAACGCATAACGCATAACGCATAATCCATAACGCATAACGCATAAAGCACAACGCATAACGAATAACGCAAAACGCATAACGCATAACGGATCCATCATTACTCATAACGCATAACGCATACCGCATAACGCATATCGGATCAAGCATTACTCATAACGCATAACGCATTACGTATAACGCATAAGGCATAAGGCATAACGCATATAGCATAACGCATAACGCATGACGGATCACGCATTACTCATAACGCATAACGCATAACGCACAAAGCATAACGCATAACGCATAACGCATAACGTATAACGCATAACGCATAACGCATAACGCATAACGCATAACGCATAACGCATAACGCATAACGCATAACGAATCACGCATAACACTTAACGCATAACGCATAACGGATCACGTATAACGCATAATGCATAACGCATAACGCATAACGCATAAAGCAGAACGCATAACGAATAAGCCATAACGCATAAGGCTTGATGCATGACGCATATCGCATATCGCATAACGCATAATGCTTGATGCATGACGCATATCGCATAACGCATAAGGCATAACGCATAATACATAAAGGATAACGCATTATGCATAACGCATAAAGCATAACACATAACGCATAACTCATGAAGCATAACCCATAACGCATAACGCATAACGCATAACGTATAACGCATAACGCATAACGCATAACGCATAACGCAAACGTATAGCGCACAACGCATAACGCATAAACCATAACCCATACTTCATAACGCATAACGCATAATGCACAACGCATAACGAACACCGGAAAACCCATAACGCCTAACGCATAACGGATCACGCATAACGCTAATGTATAACGCATAAAGCATAACGCATAACGCATAACGCATAACCCCTAACGCAATAACGCATAACGCATAACGCATAAAGCATAACGAGTAACTCATAACGCATAACGCATAAAGCATAACGCATAACGCATAACGCATAACGCATTTCGCATAACGCATAACGCATATCGTATAACGCACAACGCATACCGTACAACGCATAACGCATAACGCATAACGCAAACGAATAACGCAAATCATAAGGCATAAGGCATAACTCATAACGCATAACGCATAACGCATAACGCAAACTTATAACGCATAACGCATAGCGCATAACGCATAACGCATAACTCATAACGCATAACGCATAAAGCATAACGCATAACGCATAACGCATAACGCATAACGCATAACGCATTATGCATAACGCATAACGCATAACGCATAACGCATAACGCATAACGCATAACGCATAACGCATAACGCATAACGCATAACGCATAACGCATAACGCATAACGCATAACGCATAAAGCATAACGCATAACGCATAACGCATGAAGCATAACCCATAACGCATAACGCATAACGCATAACGTATAACGCATAACGCATAACGCATAACACAAACGTATAGCGCACAACGCATAACGCATAAACCATAACCCATACTTCATAACGCATAACACATAATGCACAACGCATAACGAACACCGGAAAACCCATTAAGCCTAACGCATAACGGATCACGCATAACGCATAATGCATAACGCATAACGCATAACGCATAACGCATAACCCCTAACGCAATAACGCATAACGCATAACGCATAACGCATAACGCATAACGCATAACGCATAACGCATAACGCATAACGCATAACGCATAACGCATAACGCATAACGCATAACGCATAACGCATAACGCATAACGCATAACGCATAACGCATAACGCATAACGCATAACGCATAACGCATAACGCATAACGCATAACGCATAACGCATAACGCATAACGCATAACGCATAACGCATAACGCATAACGTATAACTCATAACGCATAACGCATAACGCATAAAGCATAACGCATAACGCATAACGCATAACGCATAACTTATAACGCATAACGCATAACGCATAATGCATAACGCATAACGCATAACGCATATCGCATAACGCATAACGCATAACGCATAAAGCATAACACATAACGCATAACTCATGAAGCATAACCCATAACGCATAACGCATAACGCATAAAGCATAACACATAACGCATAACTCATGAAGCATAACCCATAACGCATAACGCATAACGCAAACGTATAGCGCACAACGCATAACGCATATACCATAACCCATACTTCATAACGCATAACGCATAATGCACAACGCATAACGAACACCGGAAAACCCATAACGCCTAACGCATAACGGATCACGCATAACGCATAATGCATAACGCATAAAGCATAACGCATAACGCATAACGCATAACCCCTAACGCAATAACGCATAACGCATAACGCATAAAGCATAACGAGTAACTCATAACGCATAACGCATAAAGCATAACGCATAAAGCATAACGCATAACGTATAACGCATAACGCATAACGCATAACGCAAACGTATAGCGCACAACGCATAACGCATAAACCATAACCCATACTTCATAACGCATAACGCATAATGCACAACGCATAACGAACACCGGAAAACCCATAACGCCTAACGCATAACGGATCACGCATAACGCATAATGCATAACGCATAAAGCATAACGCATAACGCATAACGCATAACCCCTAACGCAATAACGCATAACGCATAACGCATAAAGCATAACGAGTAACTCATAACGCATAACGCATAAAGCATAACGCATAACGCATAACGCATAACGCATTTCGCATAACGCATAACGCATATCGTTTAACGCACAACGCATACCGTACAACGCATAACGCATAACGCATAACGCAAACGAATAACGCAAATCATAAGGCATAAGGCATAACGCATAACGCATAACGCAAACTTATAACGCACAACGCATAGCGCATAACGCATAACGCATAACTCATAACGCATAACGCATAAAGCATAACGCATAACGCATAACGCATAACGCATAACGCATAACGCATAACGCATAACGCATAACGCATTATGCATAACGCATAACGCATAACGCATAACGCATAACGCTTATCGTATAACGCATAACGCATAACGCATAACGCATAACGCATAACGCATAACGCATAAAACATAACGCATAACGCATAACGCATGAAGCATAACCCATAACGCATAACGCATAACGCATAACGTATAACGCATAACGCATAACACAAACGTATAGCGCACAACGCATAACGCATAAACCATAACCCATACTTCATAACGCATAACACATAATGCACAACGCATAACGAACACCGGAACACCCATAACGCCTAACGCATAACGGATCACGCATAACGCATAATGCATAACGCATAACGCATAACGCATAACGCATAACGCATAACGCATAACCCCTAACGCAATAACGCATAACGCATAACGCATAAAGCATAACGAGTAACTCATAACGCATAACGCATAAAGCATAACGCATAACGCATAACGCATAACGCATATCGCATAACGCATAACGCATAACGTATAACGCATAACGCATAAAGCATAACGCATAACGCATAACGCATAACGCATAACGCATAATACATAACGTATAACGCATTATGCATAACGCATAACGCATAACGCAAACCATAAGGCATAAGGCATATCGCATAACGCATAACGCATAACGCATGTCAGATCACGCATAACGCATAATGCATAACGCATAACGCATAACGCATAACGCATAACGCATAACGCAAAACGCATAACATTAACGCATAACCCATAACGCATAAGGCTTGATGCATGACGCATATCGCATATCGCATAACGCATAATGCTTGATGCATGACGCATATCGCATAACGCATAAGGCATAACGCATAATACATAACGTATAACGCATTATGCATAACGCATAACGCATAACGCATAACGCAAATCGCATAACGCATAACGCATAACGGATGACGCATAACGGATCACGCATAACACATAACGCATAACGCATAACGAATCACGTATAACGCATAACGCATAACGCATAACGCATAACGCATAACGCATAACGCATAACGCATAACGCATAACGGATCACGTATAACGCATAACGCATAACGCATAACGCATAACGCATAACGCATAACGCATAACGCATAACGAATCACGCATAACACATAACGCATAACGCATAACGAATCACGTATAACGCATAACGCATAACGCATAACGCATAACGCATAACGCATAACGGATCACGTAATACGCATAACGCTTAACGCATAACGCAAATCGCATAACGCATAACGCATAACGGATGACGCATTACTCATGACGCACAACGCATAACGCATAACGCATAACGCATAATGCTTGATGCATGACGCATATCGCATAACGCATAAGGCATAACGCATAATACATAACGTATAACGCATTATGCATAACGCATAACGCATAACGCATAACGCAAATCGCATAACGCATAACGCATAACGGATGACGCATAACGGATCACGCATAACACATAACGCATAACGCATAACGAATCACGTATAACGCATAACGCATAACGCATAACGCATAACGCATAACGCATAACGCATAACGCATAACGGATCACGCATAACACATAACGCATAACGCATAACGAATCACGTATAACGCATAACGCATAACGCATAACGCATAACGCATAACGCATAACGCATAACGGATCACGTATAACGCATAACGCATAACGCATAACGCATAACGCATAACGCATAACGCATAACGCATAACGGATCACGCATAACACATAACGCATAACGCATAACGAATCACGTATAACGCATAACGCATAACGCATAACGCATAACGCATAAAGCATACCGTATAACGCATAACGCATAACGCATAACGCATAACGCATAACGCACAACGCATAACGCATAACGCATAACGCATAACGCAAATCGCATAACGCATAACGCATAACGGATCACGCATTACTCATAACGCATAACGCATATCGCACAAAAAATAACCCATAACGCATAACCCATAACGCATAACGCATAACGCATAACGCGTAACGCATAAGGCATAACGCATAACGCATAACGCACAACGCATAACGCATAACGCATAACGCATAACGCATAACGCATAACACAACGAATATCGCATAACGCATAACGCATAACGCATATCGGATCAAGCATTACTCATAACGCATAACGCATTACGTATAACGCATAACGCATAACGCATAACGCAAATCGCATAACGCATAACGCATAACGGATCACGCATTACTCATAACGCATAACGCATATCGCACAAAAAATAACCCATAACGCATAACGCATAACGCATAACGCATAACGCATAACGCATAACGCATAACGCATAACGCATAACGCATAACGCATAACGCATAACGCACAACGCATAACGCATAACGCATAACGCATAACGCATAACACAACGAATATCGCATAACGCATAACGCATAACGCATATCGGATCAAGCATTACTCATAACGCATAACGCATTACGTATAACGCATAAGGCATAAGGCATAACGCATATAGCGTAACGCATAACGCATGACGGATCACGCATTACTCATAACGCATAACCCATAACGCACAAAGCATAACGCATAACGCATAACGCATAACGGATCACGCATTACTCATAACGCATAACGCATAACGCATAACGCACAAAAAATAACCCATAACGCATAACGCATAACGCATAACGCATAACGCATAACGCATAACGCATAACGCATAACGCATAACGCATAAGGCATAACGCATAACGCATAACGCACAACGCATAACGCATAACGCATAACGCATAACGCATAACGCATAACACAACGAATATCGCATAACGCATAACGCATAACGCATATCGGATCAAGCATTACTCATAACGCATAACGCATTACGTATAACGCATAACGCATAACGCATAACGCAAATCGCATAACGCATAACGCATAACGGATCACGCATTACTCATAACGCATAACGCATAACGCACAAAAAATAACCCATAACGCATAACGCATAACGCATAACGCATAACGCATAACGCATAACGCATAACGCATAACGCATAAGGCATAACGCATAACGCATAACGCATAACGCATAACGCATAACGCATAACGCATAACGCATAACACAACGAATATCGCATAACGCATAACGCATAACGCATATCGGATCAAGCATTACTCATAACGCATAACGCATTACGTATAACGCATAAGGCATAAGGCATAACGCATATAGCGTAACGCATAACGCATGACGGATCACGCATTACTCATAACGCATAACCCATAACGCACAAAGCATAACGCATAACGCATAACGCATAACGGATCACGCATTACTCATAACGCATAACGCATAACGCATAACGCATAACGCATAACGCATAACGCATAACGCATAACGCATAACGCATAACGCATAACGCATAACGCATAACGCATAACCCATAACTTATAACGCATAACGCATAACGCATAACGCCAACGCATAACGCATAACGCATAACTCATAACGCATAAGGCATAACGCATAACGAATCACGCATTACTCATAACGCATAACGCATAAGGCATAAGGCATAACGCATAACGCATAACGAATAACGCATAACACATAACGCATAACGAATAACGCATAACGCATAACGCCTAACGCATAAGGCATAAGGCATCACGCATATAGCAACGCATAAGGCATGACGGATCACGCATTACTCATAACGCATAACGCACAACGCACAAAAAATAACCCATAACGCATAACGCATAACGCATAACGCATAACGCATAACGCATAACGCATAACGCATAACGCATAACGCATAACGCATAACGCATAACGCATAACGCATAACGCATAACGCATAAGGCATAACGCATAAAGCATAACGCATAACAAATAACGCAAAACGCATAACGCATAACGGATCCAGCATTACTCATAACGCATAACGCATAACGCATAATCCATAACGCATAACGCATAAAGCACAACGCATAACGAATAACGCAAAACGCATAACGCATAACGGATCCAGCATTACTCATAACGCATAACGCATACCGCATAACGCATAACGCATAACGCATAACGCACAACGCATAACGCATAACGCATAACGCATAACGCATAACGCATAACCCATAACTTATAACGCATAACGCATAACGCATAACGCCAACGCATAACGCATAACGAATAACGCATAACGCATAACGCATAACGCATAACGCATAACGCGTAACGCATAAGGCATAACGCATAACGCATAACGCACAACGCATAACGCATAACGCATAACGCATAACGCATAACGCATAACCCATAACTTATAACGCATAACGCATAACGCATAACGCCAACGCATAACGCATAACGCATAACTCATAACGCATAACGCATAACGCATAAGGCATAACGCATAACGCATAACGAATAACGCATAACACATAACGCATAACGAATAACGCATAACGCATAACGCATAACGCATAACGCATAACGCATAACGCATAACGCATAACGCATAACGCATAAAGCATAACGCATAACAAATAACGCAAAACGCATAACGCATAACGGATCCAGCATTACTCATAACGCATAACGCATAACGCATAATCCATAACGCATAACGCATAAAGCACAACGCATAACGAATAACGCAAAACGCATAACGCATAACGGATCCAGCATTACTCATAACGCATAACGCATACCGCATAACGCATATCGGATCAAGCATTACTCATAACGCATAACGCATTACGTATAACGCATAAGGCATAAGGCATAACGCATATAGCATAACGCATAACGCATGACGGATCACGCATTACTCATAACGCATAACGCATAACGCATAACGCATAACGCATAACGCATAACGCATAACGCATAACGCATAACACATAACGCAAATCGCATAACGCATAACGCATAACGGATCACGCATTACTCTTAACGCATAACGCATATCGCACAAAAAATAACCCATAACGCATAACGCATAACGCATAACGCATAACGCATAACGCATAACGCATAACGCATAACGCATAACGCATAACGCATAAGGCATAACGCATAACGCATAACGCACAACGCATAACGCATAACGCATAACGCATAACGCATAACGCATAACGCATAACCCATAACTTATAACGCATAACGCATAACGCATAACGCCAACGCATAACGCATAACGCATAACTCATAACGCATAACGCATAACGCATAAGGCATAACGCATAACGCATAACGAATAACGCATAACACATAACGCATAACGAATAACGCATAACGCGTAACGCATAACGCATAACGCATAACGCATAACGCACAACGCATAAGGCATAACGCATAAAGCATAACGCATAACAAATAACGCAAAACGCATAACGCATAACGGATCCAGCATTACTCATAACGCATAACGCATAACGCATAATCCATAACGCATAACGCATAAAGCACAACGCATAACGAATAACGCAAAACGCATAACGCATAACGGATCCAGCATTACTCATAACGCATAACGCATACCGCATAACGCATATCGGATCAAGCATTACTCATAACGCATAACGCATTACGTATAACGCATAAGGCATAAGGCATAACGCATATAGCATAACGCATAACGCATGACGGATCACGCATTACTCATAACGCATAACGCATAACGCATAACGCATAACGCATAACACATAACGCATAACGCATAACGCATAACGCATAACGCATAACGCATAACGCATAACGCATAATACATAACGTATAACGCATTATGCATAACGCATAACGCATAACGCATAACGCAAACCATAAGGCATAAGGCATAACGCATAACGCATAACGCATAACGCATGTCAGATCACGCATAACGCATAATGCATAACGCATAAAGCATAACGCATAACGCATAACGCATAACGCAAAACGCATAACGCATAACGCATAACCCATAACGCATAAGGCTTGATGCATGACGCATATCGCATATCGCATAACGCATAATGCTTGATGCATGACGCATATCGCATAACGCATAAGGCATAACGCATAATACATAACGGATAACGCATTATGCATAACGCATAAAGCATAACACATAACGCATAACTCATGAAGCATAACCCATAACGCATAACGCATAACGCATAACGTATAACGCATAAAGCATAACGCATAACGCAAACGTATAGCGCACAACGCATAACGCATAAACCATAACCCATACTTCATAACGCATAACGCATAATGCACAACGCATAACGAACACCGGAAAACCCATAACGCCTAACGCATAACGGATCACGCATAACGCATAATGCATAACGCATAAAGCATAACGCATAACGCATAACGCATAACCCCTAACGCAATAACGCATAACGCATAACGCATAAAGTATAACGAGTAACTCATAACGCATAACGCATAAAGCATAACGCATAACGCATAACGCATAACGCATAACGCATAACGCATATCGTATAACGCACAACGCATACCGTACAACGCATAACGCATAACGCATAACGCAAACGAATAACGCAAATCATAAGGCATAAGGCATAACTCATAACGCATAACGCATAACGCATAACGCATAACGCAAACTTATAACGCACAACGCATAGCGCATAACGCATAACGCATAACTCATAACGCATAACGCATAAAGCATAACGCATAACGCATAACGCATAACGCATAACGCATAACGCATAACGCATTATGCATAACGCATAACGCATAACGCATAACGCATAACGCATAACGCATAACGCATAACGCATAACGCATAACGCATAACGCATAACGCATAAAGCATAACGCATAACGCATAACGTATGAAGCATAACCCATAACGCATAACGCATAACGCATAACGTATAACGCATAACGCATAACGCATAACACAAACGTATAGCGCACAACGCATAACGCATAAACCATAACCCATACTTCATAACGCATAACACATAATGCACAACGCATAACGAACACCGGAAAACCCATTAAGCCTAACGCATAACGGATCACGCATATCGCATAATGCATAACGCATAAAGCATAACGCATAACGCATAACGCATAACGCATAACGCATAACCCCTAACGCAATAACGCATAACGCATAACGCATAACGCATAACGCATAACGCATAACGCATAACGCATAACGCATAACGCATAACGCGTAACGCATAACGCATAACGCATAACGCATAACGCACAACGCATGACGCATAACGCATAAAGCATAACCCATAACGAATAACGCAAAACGCATAACGCATAACGGATCCAGCATTACTCATAACGCATAACGCATAACGCATAATCCATAACGCATAACGCATAAAGCACAACGCATAACGAATAACGCAAAACGCATAACGCATAACGGATCCAGCATTACTCATAACGCATAACGCATACCGCATAACGCATATCGGATCAAGCATTACTCATAACGCATAACGCATTACGTATAACGCATAAGGCATAAGGCATAACGCATATAGCATAACGCATAACGCATGACGGATCACGCATTACTCATAACGCATAACGCATAACGCACAAAGCATAACGCATAACGCATAACGCATAACGTATAACGCATAACGCATAACGCATAACGCATAACGCATAACGCATAACGCATAACGCATAACGCATAACGAATCACGCATAACACTTAACGCATAACGCATAACGGATCACGTATAACGCATAATGCATAACGCATAACGCATAACGCATAACGCATAACGCATAACGAATAACCCATAACGCATAAGGCTTGATGCATGACGCATATCGCATATCGCATAACGCATAATGCTTGATGCATGACGCATATCGCATAACGCATAAGGCATAACGCATAATACATAAAGGATAACGCATTATGCATAACGCATAAAGCATAACACATAACGCATAACTCATGAAGCATAACGCATAACGCATAACGCATAACGCATAACGTATAACGCATAACGCATAACGCATAACGCATAACGCAAACGTATAGCGCACAACGCATAACGCATAAACCATAACCCATACTTCATAACGCATAACGCATA
Organism: Lasioglossum morio; assembly: GCA_916610235.2. NCBI lineage: Eukaryota > Metazoa > Arthropoda > Insecta > Hymenoptera > Halictidae > Lasioglossum > Lasioglossum morio. The sequence continues at coordinate 5,464,295 of CAKAJA020000347.1, forward strand.
ATGCACAACGCATAACGAACACCGGAAAACCCATAACGCCTAACGCATAACGGATCACGCATAACGCTAATGTATAACGCATAAAGCATAACGCATAACGCATAACGCATAACCCCTAACGCAATAACGCATAACGCATAACGCATAAAGCATAACGAGTAACTCATAACGCATAACGCATAAAGCATAACGCATAACGCATAACGCATAACGCATTTCGCATAACGCATAACGCATATCGTATAACGCACAACGCATACCGTACAACGCATAACGCATAACGCATAACGCAAACGAATAACGCAAATCATAAGGCATAAGGCATAACTCATAACGCATAACGCATAACGCATAACGCAAACTTATAACGCACAACGCATAGCGCATAACGCATAACGCATAACTCATAACGCATAACGCATAAAGCATAACGCATAACGCATAACGCATAACGCATAACGCATAACGCATAACGCATAACGCATAACGCATAACGCATAACGCATAACGGATGACGCATTACTCATAACGCATAACGCATAACGCACAAAAAATAACCCATAACGCATAAATCATAACGCATAACGCATAACGCATAACGCATAACGCATAACGCATAACGCATAACGCATAACGCATAACGCATAACGCATAACGCATAACGCATAACGCGTAACGCATAACGCATAACGCATAACGCACAACGCATAACGCATAACGCATAACGCATAACGCATAACGCATAACACAACGAATATCGCATAACGCATAATCCATAACGCATAACGCATAAAGCATAACGCATAACGCATAACGCATAACGCATAACGCATAACGGATCACGCATAACACTTAACGCATAACGCATAACGGATCACGTATAACGCATAACGCATAACGCATAACGCATAACGCATAACGCATAACGCATAACGCATAACGCATAACGGATCACGCATAACACATAACGCATAACGCATAACGCATAACGCATAACGCATAACGCATAACGGATCACGCATAACACATAACGCATAACGCATAGCGAATCACGTATAACGCATAACGCATAACGCATAACGCATAACGCATAACGCATAACGCATAACGCATAACGCATAACGGTTCAAGTATAAAGCATAACGCATAACGCATAACGCATAACGCATAACGCATAACGCATAACGCATAACGCATAACGGATCACGCATAACACATAACGCATAACGCATAACGAATCATGTATAACGCATAACGCATAACGCATAACGCATAACGCATAACGCATAACGCATAACGGATCACGTATAACGCATAACGCATAACGCATAACGCAAATCGCATAACGCATAACGCATAACGGATGACGCATTACTCATAACGCATAACGCATAACGCACAAAAAATTACCCATAACGCATAAATCATAACTCATAACGCATAACGCATAACGCATAACGTATAACGCATAACGCATAACGCATAACGCATAACGCATAACGCATAACGCATAACGCATAACGCATAACGCATAACGGATCACGCATAACACATAACGCATAACGCATTACTCATAACGCATAACGCATTACGTATAACGTATAACGCATAACGCATAACGCATAACGCATAACGCATAAAGCATACCGTATAACGCATAACGCATAACGCATAACGCATAACGCATAACGCACAACGCATAACGCATAACGCATAACGCAAATCGCATAACGCATAACGCATAACGGATCACGCATTACTCATAACGCATAACGCATATCGCACAAAAAATAACCCATAACGCATAACGCATAACGCATAACGCATAACGCATAACGCGTAACGCATAAGGCATAACGCATAACGCATAACGCACAACGCATAACGCATAACGCATAACGCATAACGCATAACGCATAACACAACGAATATCGCATAACGCATAACGCATAACGCATATCGGATCAAGCATTACTCATAACGCATAACGCATTACGTATAACGCATAACGCATAACGCATAACGCAAATCGCATAACGCATAACGCATAACGGATCACGCATTACTCATAACGCATAACGCATATCGCACAAAAAATAACCCATAACGCATAACGCATAACGCATAACGCATAACGCATAACGCATAACGCATAACGCGTAACGCATAACGCATAACGCATAACGCATAACGCATAACGCATAACGCATAACGCATAACGCATAACGCATAACACAACGAATATCGCATAACGCATAACGCATAACGCATATCGGATCAAGCATTACTCATAACGCATAACGCATTACGTATAACGCATAAGGCATAAGGCATAACGCATATAGCGTAACGCATAACGCATGACGGATCACGCATTACTCATAACGCATAACCCATAACGCACAAAGCATAACGCATAACGCATAACGCATAACGGATCACGCATTACTCATAACGCATAACGCATAACGCATAACGCATAACGCATAACGCATAACGCATAACGCATAACGCATAACGCATAACGCATAACGCATAACGCATAACGCATAACCCATAACTTATAACGCATAACTCATAACGCATAACGCCAACGCATAACGCATAACGCATAACTCATAACGCATAAGGCATAACGCATAACGAATCACGCATTACTCATAACGCATAACGCATAACGCATAACGCATAACGCATAACGCATAACGAATAACGCATAACACATAACGCATAACGAATAACGCATAACGCATAACGCCTAACGCATAAGGCATAAGGCATCACGCATATAGCAACGCATAAGGCATGACGGATCACGCATTACTCATAACGCATAACGCACAACGCACAAAAAATAACCCATAACGCATAACGCATAACGCATAACGCATAACGCATAACGCATAACGCATAACGCATAACGCATAACGCATAACGCATAACGCATAACGCATAACGCATAACGCATAACGCACAACGCATAAGGCATAACGCATAAAGCATAACGCATAACAAATAACGCAAAACGCATAACGCATAACGGATCCAGCATTACTCATAACGCATAACGCATAACGCATAATCCATAACGCATAACGCATAAAGCACAACGCATAACGAATAACGCAAAACGCATAACGCATAACGGATCCAGCATTACTCATAACGCATAACGCATACCGCATAACGCATAACGCATAACGCATAACGCACAACGCATAACGCATAACGCATAACGCATAACGCATAACGCATAACCCATAACTTATAACGCATAACGCATAACGCATAACGCCAACGCATAACGCATAACGAATAACGCATAACGCATAACGCATAACGCATAACGCATAACGCGTAACGCATAAGGCATAACGCATAACGCATAACGCACAACGCATAACGCATAACGCATAACGCATAACGCATAACGCATAACCCATAACTTATAACGCATAACGCATAACGCATAACGCCAACGCATAACGCATAACGCATAACTCATAACGCATAACGCATAACGCATAACGCATAACGCATAACGCATAACGAATAACGCATAACACATAACGCATAACGAATAACGCATAACGCATAACGCATAACGCATAACGCATAACGCATAACGCATAACGCATAAGGCATAACGCATAAAGCATAACGCATAACAAATAACGCAAAACGCATAACGCATAACGGATCCAGCATTACTCATAACGCATAACGCATAACGCATAATCCATAACGCATAACGCATAAAGCACAACGCATAACACATAACGCAAATCGCATAACGCATAACGCATAACGGATCACGCATTACTCTTAACGCATAACGCATATCGCACAAAAAATAACCCATAACGCATAACGCATAACGCATAACGCATAACGCATAACGCATAACGCATAACGCATAACGCATAACGCGTAACGCATAAGGCATAACGCATAACGCATAACGCACAACGCATAACGCATAACGCATAACGCATAACGCATAACGCATAACGCATAACACATAACTTATAACGCATAACGCATAACGCATAACGCCAACGCATAACGCATAACGCATAACTCATAACGCATAACGCATAACGCATAAGGCATAACGCATAACGCATAACGAATAACGCATAACACATAACGCATAACGAATAACGCATAACGCGTAACGCATAACGCATAACGCATAACGCATAACGCACAACGCATAAGGCATAACGCATAAAGCATAACGCATAACAAATAACGCAAAACGCATAACGCATAACGGATCCAGCATTACTCATAACGCATAACGCATAACGCATAATCCATAACGCATAACGCATAAAGCACAACGCATAACGAATAACGCAAAACGCATAACGCATAACGGATCCAGCATTACTCATAACGCATAACGCATACCGCATAACGCATATCGGATCAAGCATTACTCATAACGCATAACGCATTACGTATAACGCATAAGGCATAAGGCATAACGCATATAGCATAACGCATAACGCATGACGGATCACGCATTACTCATAACGCATAACGCATAACGCATAACGCATAACGCATAACACATAACGCATAACGCATAACGCATAACGCATAACGCATAACGCGTAACGCATAACGCATAATACATAACGTATAACGCATTATGCATAACGCATAACGCATAACGCATAACGCAAACCATAAGGCATAAGGCATAACGCATAACGCATAACGCATAACGCATGTCAGATCACGCATAACGCATAATGCATAACGCATAAAGCATAACGCATAACGCATAACGCATAACGCAAAACGCATAACCCATAACGCATAACCCATAACGCATAAGGCTTGATGCATGACGCATATCGCATATCGCATAACGCATAATGCTTGATGCATGACGCATATCGCATAACGCATAAGGCATAACGCATAATACATAACGGATAACGCATTATGCATAACGCATAAAGCATAACACATAACGCATAACTCATGAAGCATAACCCATAACGCATAACGCATAACGCATAACGTATAACGCATAAAGCATAACTCATAACGCAAACGTATAGCGCACAACGCATAACGCATAAACCATAACCCATACTTCATAACGCATAACGCATAATGCACAACGCATAACGAACACCGGAAAACCCATAACGCCTAACGCATAACGGATCACGCATAACGCATAACGCATAACGCATAAAGCATAACGCATAACGCATAACGCATAACCCCTAACGCAATAACGCATAACGCATAACGCATAAAGTATAACGAGTAACTCATAACGCATAACGCATAAAGCATAACGCATAACGCATAACGCATAACGCAAACTTATAATAACGCATAACGCAAATCGCATAACGCATAACGCATAACGGATGACGCATAACGCATAACGCATAACGCAAACGAATAACGCAAATCATAAGGCATAAGGCATAACTCATAACGCATAACGCATAACGCAAAACGCATAACGCAAACTTATAACGCACAACGCATAACGCATAACGCATAACGCATAACTCATAACGCATAACGCATAAAGCATAACGCATAACGCATAACGCATAACGCATAACGCATAACGCATTATGCATAACGCATAACGCATAACGCATAACGCATAACGCATAACGCATAACGCATAACGCATAACGCATAACGCATAACGCATAACGCATAAAGCATAACGCATAACGCATAACGTATGAAGCATAACCCATAACGCATAACGCATAACGCATAACGTATAACGCATAACGCATAACGCATAACACAAACGTATAGCGCACAACGCATAACGCATAAACCATAACCCATACTTCATAACGCATAACACATAATGCACAACGCATAACGAACACCGGAAAACCCATTAAGCCTAACGCATAACGGATCACGCATATCGCATAATGCATAACGCATAAAGCATAACGCATAACGCATAACGCATAACGCATAACGCATAACCCCTAACGCAATAACGCATAACGCATAACGCATAACGCATAACGCATAACGCATAACGCATAACGCATAACGCATAACGCATAACGCGTAACGCATAACGCATAACGCATAACGCATAACGCACAACGCATGACGCATAACGCATAAAGCATAACCCATAACGAATAACGCAAAACGCATAACGCATAACGGATCCAGCATTACTCATAACGCATAACGCATAACGCATAATCCATAACGCATAACGCATAAAGCACAACGCATAACGAATAACGCAAAACGCATAACGCATAACGGATCCATCATTACTCATAACGCATAACGCATACCGCATAACGCATATCGGATCAAGCATTACTCATAACGCATAACGCATTACGTATAACGCATAAGGCATAAGGCATAACGCATATAGCATAACGCATAACGCATGACGGATCACGCATTACTCATAACGCATAACGCATAACGCACAAAGCATAACGCATAACGCATAACGCATAACGTATAACGCATAACGCATAACGCATAACGCATAACGCATAACGCATAACGCATAACGCATAACGCATAACGAATCACGCATAACACTTAACGCATAACGCATAACGGATCACGTATAACGCATAATGCATAACGCATAACGCATAACGCATAAAGCAGAACGCATAACGAATAAGCCATAACGCATAAGGCTTGATGCATGACGCATATCGCATATCGCATAACGCATAATGCTTGATGCATGACGCATATCGCATAACGCATAAGGCATAACGCATAATACATAAAGGATAACGCATTATGCATAACGCATAAAGCATAACACATAACGCATAACTCATGAAGCATAACCCATAACGCATAACGCATAACGCATAACGTATAACGCATAACGCATAACGCATAACGCATAACGCAAACGTATAGCGCACAACGCATAACGCATAAACCATAACCCATACTTCATAACGCATAACGCATAATGCACAACGCATAACGAACACCGGAAAACCCATAACGCCTAACGCATAACGGATCACGCATAACGCTAATGTATAACGCATAAAGCATAACGCATAACGCATAACGCATAACCCCTAACGCAATAACGCATAACGCATAACGCATAAAGCATAACGAGTAACTCATAACGCATAACGCATAAAGCATAACGCATAACGCATAACGCATAACGCATTTCGCATAACGCATAACGCATATCGTATAACGCACAACGCATACCGTACAACGCATAACGCATAACGCATAACGCAAACGAATAACGCAAATCATAAGGCATAAGGCATAACTCATAACGCATAACGCATAACGCATAACGCAAACTTATAACGCACAACGCATAGCGCATAACGCATAACGCATAACTCATAACGCATAACGCATAAAGCATAACGCATAACGCATAACGCATAACGCATAACGCATAACGCATTATGCATAACGCATAACGCATAACGCATAACGCATAACGCATAACGCATAACGCATAACGCATAACGCATAACGCATAACGCATAACGCATAACGCATAACGCATAACGCATAAAGCATAACGCATAACGCATAACGCATGAAGCATAACCCATAACGCATAACGCATAACGCATAACGTATAACGCATAACGCATAACGCATAACACAAACGTATAGCGCACAACGCATAACGCATAAACCATAACCCATACTTCATAACGCATAACACATAATGCACAACGCATAACGAACACCGGAAAACCCATTAAGCCTAACGCATAACGGATCACGCATAACGCATAATGCATAACGCATAACGCATAACGCATAACGCATAACCCCTAACGCAATAACGCATAACGCATAACGCATAACGCATAACGCATAACGCATAACGCATAACGCATAACGCATAACGCATAACGCATAACGCATAACGCATAACGCATAACGCATAACGCATAACGCATAACGCATAACGCATAACGCATAACGCATAACGCATAACGCATAACGCATAACGCATAACGCATAACGCATAACGCATAACGCATAACGCATAACGCATAACGCATAACGCATAACGTATAACTCATAACGCATAACGCATAACGCATAAAGCATAACGCATAACGCATAACGCATAACGCATAACTTATAACGCATAACGCATAACGCATAATGCATAACGCATAACGCATAACGCATATCGCATAACGCATAACGCATAACGCATAAAGCATAACACATAACGCATAACTCATGAAGCATAACCCATAACGCATAACGCATAACGCATAAAGCATAACACATAACGCATAACTCATGAAGCATAACCCATAACGCATAACGCATAACGCAAACGTATAGCGCACAACGCATAACGCATATACCATAACCCATACTTCATAACGCATAACGCATAATGCACAACGCATAACGAACACCGGAAAACCCATAACGCCTAACGCATAACGGATCACGCATAACGCATAATGCATAACGCATAAAGCATAACGCATAACGCATAACGCATAACCCCTAACGCAATAACGCATAACGCATAACGCATAAAGCATAACGAGTAACTCATAACGCATAACGCATAAAGCATAACGCATAAAGCATAACGCATAACGTATAACGCATAACGCATAACGCATAACGCAAACGTATAGCGCACAACGCATAACGCATAAACCATAACCCATACTTCATAACGCATAACGCATAATGCACAACGCATAACGAACACCGGAAAACCCATAACGCCTAACGCATAACGGATCACGCATAACGCATAATGCATAACGCATAAAGCATAACGCATAACGCATAACGCATAACCCCTAACGCAATAACGCATAACGCATAACGCATAAAGCATAACGAGTAACTCATAACGCATAACGCATAAAGCATAACGCATAACGCATAACGCATAACGCATTTCGCATAACGCATAACGCATATCGTTTAACGCACAACGCATACCGTACAACGCATAACGCATAACGCATAACGCAAACGAATAACGCAAATCATAAGGCATAAGGCATAACGCATAACGCATAACGCAAACTTATAACGCACAACGCATAGCGCATAACGCATAACGCATAACTCATAACGCATAACGCATAAAGCATAACGCATAACGCATAACGCATAACGCATAACGCATAACGCATAACGCATAACGCATAACGCATTATGCATAACGCATAACGCATAACGCATAACGCATAACGCTTATCGTATAACGCATAACGCATAACGCATAACGCATAACGCATAACGCATAACGCATAAAACATAACGCATAACGCATAACGCATAAAGCATAACCCATAACGCATAACGCATAACGCATAACGTATAACGCATAACGCATAACACAAACGTATAGCGCACAACGCATAACGCATAAACCATAGCCCATACTTCATAACGCATAACACATAATGCACAACGCATAACGAACACCGGAACACCCATAACGCCTAACGCATAACGGATCACGCATAACGCATAATGCATAACGCATAAAGCATAACGCATAACGCATAACGCATAACGCATAACCCCTAACGCAATAACGCATAACGCATAACGCATAAAGCATAACGAGTAACTCATAACGCATAACGCATAAAGCATAACGCATAACGCATAACGCATAACGCATATCGCATAACGCATAACGCATAACGTATAACGCATAACGCATAAAGCATAACGCATAACGCATAACGCATAACGCATAAGGCATAATACATAACGTATAACGCATTATGCATAACGCATAACGCATAACGCAAACCATAAGGCATAAGGCATATCGCATAACGCATAACGCATAACGCATGTCAGATCACGCATAACGCATAATGCATAACGCATAAAGCATAACGCATAACGCATAACGCATAACGCAAAACGCATAACATTAACGCATAACCCATAACGCATAAGGCTTGATGCATGACGCATATCGCATATCGCATAACGCATAATGCTTGATGCATGACGCATATCGCATAACGCATAAGGCATAACGCATAATACATAACGTATAACGCATTATGCATAACGCATAACGCATAACGCATAACGCAAATCGCATAACGCATAACGCATAACGGATGACGCATAACGGATCACGCATAACACATAACGCATAACGCATAACGAATCACGTATAACGCATAACGCATAACGCATAACGCATAACGCATAACGCATAACGCATAACGCATAACGCATAACGGATCACGTATAACGCATAACGCATAACGCATAACGCATAACGCATAACGCATAACGCATAACGCATAACGAATCACGCATAACACATAACGCATAACGCATAACGAATCACGTATAACGCATAACGCATAACGCATAACGCATAACGCATAACGCATAACGGATCACGTAATACGCATAACGCTTAACGCATAACGCAAATCGCATAACGCATAACGCATAACGGATGACGCATTACTCATGACGCATAACGCATAACGCATAACGCATAACGCATAATGCTTGATGCATGACGCATATCGCATAACGCATAAGGCATAACGCATAATACATAACGTATAACGCATTATGCATAACGCATAACGCATAACGCATAACGCAAATCGCATAACGCATAACGCATAACGGATGACGCATAACGGATCACGCATAACACATAACGCATAACGCATAACGAATCACGTATAACGCATAACGCATAACGCATAACGCATAACGCATAACGCATAACGCATAACGCATAACGGATCACGCATAACACATAACGCATAACGCATAACGAATCACGTATAACGCATAACGCATAACGCATAACGCATAACGCATAACGCATAACGCATAACGGATCACGTATAACGCATAACGCATAACGCATAACGCATAACGCATAACGCATAACGCATAACGCATAACGGATCACGCATAACACATAACGCATAACGCATAACGAATCACGTATAACGCATAACGCATAACGCATAACGCATAACGCATAACGCATAACGGATCACGTAATACGCATAACGCTTAACGCATAACGCAAATCGCATAACGCATAACGCATAACGGATGACGCATTACTCATGACGCACAACGCATAACGCATAACGCATAACGCAAACGAATAACGCAAATCATAAGGCATAAGGCATAACTCATAACGCATAACGCATAACGCATAACGCAAACTTATAACGCACAACGCATAGCGCATAACGCATAACGCATAACTCATAACGCATAACGCATAATGCATAACGCATAACGCATAACGCATAACGCATAACGCATAACGCATTATGCATAACGCATAACGCATAACGCATAACGCATAACGCATAACGCATAACGCATAACGCATAACGCATAACGCATAAAGCATAACGCATAACGCATAACGCATGAAGCATAACCCATAACGCATAACGCATAACGCATAACGTATAACGCATAACGCATAACGCATAACACAAACGTATGGCGCACAACGCATAACGCATAAACCATAACCCATACTTCATAACGCATAACACATAATGCACAACGCATAACGAACACCGGAAAACCCATTAAGCCTAACGCATAACGGATCACGCATAACGCATAATGCATAACGCATAACGCATAACGCATAACGCATAACGCATAACGCATAACCCCTAACGCAATAACGCATAATGCATAACGCATAACGCATAACGCATAACGCATAACGCATTACGCATAACGCATAACTCATAACGCATAACGCATAACGCATAACGCATAACGCATAACGCATAACGCATAACGCATAACGCATAACGCATAACGCATAACGTATAACTCATAACGCATAACGCATAAAGCATAACGCATAACGCATAACGCATAACGCATAACTTATAACGCATAACGCATAACGCATAATGCATAACGCATAACGCATAACGCATATCGCATAACGCATAACGCATAACGCATAAAGCATAACACATAACGCATAACTCATGAAGCATAACCCATAACGCATAACGCATAACGCATAACGCATAACGCATAACGCATAACTCATGAAGCATAACCCATAACGCATAACGCATAACGCAAACGTATAGCGCACAACGCATAACGCATAAACCATAACCCATACTTCATAACGCATAACGCATAATGCACAACGCATAACGAACACCGGAAAACCCATAACGCCTAACGCATAACGGATCACGCATAACGCATAATGCATAACGCATAAAGCATAACGCATAACGCATAACGCATAACCCCTAACGCAATAACGCATAACGCATAACGCATAAAGCATAACGAGTAACTCATAACGCATAACGCATAAAGCATAACGCATAACGTATAACGCATAACGCATAACGCATAACGCAAACGTATAGCGCACAACGCATAACGCATAAACCATAACCCATACTTCATAACGCATAACGCATAATGCACAACGCATAACGAACACCGGAAAACCCATAACGCCTAACGCATAACGGATCACGCATAACGCATAATGCATAACGCATAAAGCATAACGCATAACGCATAACGCATAACCCCTAACGCAATAACGCATAACGCATAACGCATAAAGCATAACGAGTAACTCATAACGCATAACGCATAAAGCATAACGCATAACGCATAAAGCATAACGCATTTCGCATAACGCATAACGCATATCGTTTAACGCACAACGCATACCGTACAACGCATAACGCATAACGCATAACGCAAACGAATAACGCAAATCATAAGGCATAAGGCATAACGCATAACGCATAACGCATAACACAAACTTATAACGCACAACGCATAGCGCATAACGCATAACGCATAACTCATAACGCATAACGCATAAAGCATAACGCATAACGCATAACGCATAACGCATAACGCATAACGCATAACGCATAACGCATAACGCATAACGCATTATGCATAACGCATAACGCATAACGCATAACGCATAACGCATAACCCCTAACGCAATAACGCATAACGCATAACGCATAAAGCATAACGCATAAAGCATAACGCATAACGCATAACGCATAACGCATAACCCCTAACGCAATAACGCATAACGCATAACGCATAAAGCATAACGAGTAACTCATAACGCATAACGCATAAAGCATAACGCATAACGCATAACGCATAACGCATATCGCATAACGCATGACGCATAACGTATAACGCACAACGCATAAAGCATAACGCATAACGCATAACGCATAACGCATAACGCATAAGGCATGATGCATGACGCATATCGCATATCGCATAACGCATAATGCATAACGCATAACGCATAACGTATAACGCATAACGCATACCGTATAACACATAACGCATAATGCATAACGCATAACGCATAACGCATAACGTATAACGCATAACGCATAATGCATAAAGCATAACGCATAACGCATAACGCATGAAGCATAATCCATAACGCAAAACCCATAACGCATAACGTATAACGCATAACGCATACCGTATATCGCATAACGCATAACGCATAACGCATAACGTGTAACGCATAACGCATAACGCATAACGCATAACGCATAACGCATAACGCATAACGCATAACATATAACGCATAACGCATAACGCATAACACATAACGCATAACGCATAACGCATAACTGATCACGCATAACGCATAACGCATAATGCATAACGCATAAAGCATAACACATAACGCATAACGCATAACGCATAACGCATAACGCATAACACATAACGCATGACGCATAACGCATAACGCATAACGCATAACGCGTAACGCATAACGCATAATACATAACGTATAACGCATTATGCATAACGCATATCGCATAACGCATAACGCAAACCATAAGGCATAAGGCATAACGCATAACGCATAACGCATAACGCATGTCAGATCACGCATAACGCATAATGCATAACGCATAAAGCATAACGCATAACGCATAACGCATAACGCAAAACGCATAACATTAACGCATAACCCATAACGCATAAGGCTTGATGCATGACGCATATCGCATATCGCATAACGCATAATGCTTGATGCATGACGCATATCGCATAACGCATAAGGCATAACGCATAATACATAACGTATAACGCATTATGCATAACGCATAACGCATAACGCATAACGCAAATCGCATAACGCATAACGCATAACGGATGACGCATTACTCATAACGCATAACGCATAACGCATAACGCATAACGCATAACGCATAACGCATAACGGATCACGCATAACACATAACGCATAACGCATAACGAATCACGTATAACGCATAACGCATAACGCATAACGCATAACGCATAACGCATAACGCATAACGCATAACGGATCACGTATAACGCATAACGCATAACGCATAACGCATAACGCATAACGCATAACGCATAACGCATAACGGATCACGCATAACACATAACGCATAACGCATAACGAATCACGTATAACGCATAACGCATAACGCATAACGCATAACGCATAACGCATAACGCATAACGGATCACGTAATACGCATAACGCATAACGCATAACGCAAATCGCATAACGCATAACGCATAACGGATGACGCATTACTCATAACGCATAACGCATAACGCACAAAAAATAACCCATAACGCATAAATCATAACGCATAACGCATAACGCATAACGCATAACGCATAACGCATAACGCATAACGCATAACGCATAACGCATAACGCGTAACGCATAACGCATAACGCATAACGCATAACGCACAACGCATAACGCATAACGCATAACGCATAACGCATAACGCATAACACAACGAATATCGCATAACGCATAATCCATAACGCGTAACGCATAAAGCATAACGCATAACGCATAACGGATCCAGCATTACTCATAACGCATAACGCATAACGCATAACGCATAACGCATAACGCATAACGCATAACGCATAACGCATAACGCATAACGCATAACGGATCACGCATAACACTTAACGCATAACACATAACGGATCACGTATAACGCATAACGCATAACGCATAACGCATAACGCATAACGGATCACGCATAACACATAACGCATAACGCATAACGGATCACGTATAACGCATGACGCATAACGCATAACGCATAACGCATAACGCATAACGGATCACTCATTACTCATAACGCATAACGCATAACGCATAACGCATAACGCATAACGCATAACGCATAACGCACAACGCGTAACGCTTAACGCATAACGCATAACGCATAACGCATAACGCATAACGCATAACGCATAACGCATAACGCATAACGCATAACGCATGACGGATCACGCATTACTCATAACGCACAACGCATAACGCACAAAGCATAACGCATAACGCATAACGCATAATGCATAACGCATAACGCATAACGCATAATGCATAACGCATAACGCATAACGCATAACGCATAACGCATAACGCATAACGCATAACGCATAATGCATAACGCAAAACGCATAACGCATAACGGATCACGCATTACTCATAACGCATAACGCATAACGCATAACGCATAACGCAAATCGCATAACGCATAACGCATAACGGATCACGCATTACTCATAACGCATAACGCATAACGGATCACGTATAACGCATGACGCATAACGCATAACGCATAACGCATAACGCATAACGCATAACGCATAACGCATAACGCATAACGGATCACGTATAACGCATAACGCATAACGCATAACGCATAACGCATAACGGATCACGCATAACACATAACGCATAACGCATAACGGATCACGTATAACGCATGACGCATAACGCATAACGCATAACGCATAACGGATCACTCATTACTCATAACGCATAACGCATAACGCATAACGTATAACGCATAACGCATAACGCATAACGCATAACGCACAACGCGTAACGCTTAACGCATAACGCATAACGCATAACGCATAACGCATAACGCATAACGCATAACGCATAACGCATAACGCATAACGGATCACGCATTACTCATAACGCATAACGCATAACGGATATCGGATCAAGCATTACTCATAACGCATAACGCATTACGTATAACGTATAACGCATAACGCATAACGCATAAAGCATACCGTATAACGCATAACGCATAACGCATAACGCATAACGCATAACGCATAACGCATAACGCATAACGCATAACGCATAACGCAAAACGCATAACGCATAACGGATCACGCATTACTCATAACGCATAACGCATAACGCATAACGCATACCGCATAACGCAAATCGCATAACGCATAACGCATAACGGATCACGCATTACTCATAACGCATAACGCATAACGGATCACGTATAACGCATAACGCATAACGCATAACGCATAACGCATAACGGATGACGCATTACTCATAACGCATAACGCATAACGCATAACGCATAACGCATATCGTATAACGCATAACGCATAACGCATAACGCATAACGCATAACGCATAACGCATAACGCATAACGCATAACGCATAACGCATAAAGCATAACGCATAACGCATGAAGCATAACCCATAACGCAAAACGCATAACGCATAACGTATAACGCATAACGCATAACGCATAACACAAACGTATAGCGCACAACGCATAACGCATAAACCATAACCCATACTTCATAACGCATAACACATAATGCACAACGCATAACGAACACCGGAAAACCCATAACGCCTAACGCATAACGGATCACGCATAACGCATAACGCATAACGCATAACGCATAACGCATAACGCATAACGCATAACGCATAACCCCTAACGCAATAACGCATAACGCATAAAGCATAACGAGTAACTCATAACGCATAACGCATAAAGCATAACGCATAACGCATAACGCATAACGCATATCGCATAACGCATAACGCATAACGTATAACGCATAACGCATAAAGCATAACGCATAACGCATAACGCATAACGCATAAGGCATGATGCATGACGCATATCGCATATCGCATAACGCATAAGGCTTGATGCATGACGCATATCGCATAACGCATAACGCAAAACGCATAACATTAACGCATAACCCATAACGCATAAGGCTTGATGCATGACGCATATCGCATATCGCATAACGCATAATGCTTGATGCATGACGCATATCGCATAACGCATAAGGCATAACGCATAACGCATAACGCATAACGCATAACGCATAACGCATAACGCATAACGCATAACACTTAACGCATAACGCATAACGGATCACGTATAACGCATAACGCATAACGCATAACGCATAACGCATAACGGATCACGCATAACACATAACGCATAACGCATAACGGATCACGTATAACGCATGACGCATAACGCATAACGCATAACGCATAACGCATAACGGATCACTCATTACTCATAACGCATAACGCATAACGCATAACGCATAACGCATAACGCATAACGCATAACGCATAACGCATAACGCACAACGCGTAACGCTTAACGCATAACGCATAACGCATAACGCATAACGCATAACGCATAACGCATAACGCATAACGCATAACGCATAACGCATAACGCATGACGGATCACGCATTACTCATAACGCACAACGCATAACGCACAAAGCATAACGCATAACGCATAACGCATAATGCATAACGCATAACGCATAACGCATAATGCATAACGCATAACGCATAACGCATAACGCATAACGCATAACGCATAACGCATAATGCATAACGCAAAACGCATAACGCATAACGGATCACGCATTACTCATAACGCATAACGCATAACGCATAACGCATAACGCATAACGCAAATCGCATAACGCATAACGCATAACGGATCACGCATTACTCATAACGCATAACGCATAACGGATCACGTATAACGCATGACGCATAACGCATAACGCATAACGCATAACGCATAACGCATAACGCATAACGCATAACGCATAACGGATCACGTATAACGCATAACGCATAACGCATAACGCATAACGCATAACGGATCACGCATAACACATAACGCATAACGCATAACGGATCACGTATAACGCATGACGCATAACGCATAACGCATAACGCATAACGGATCACTCATTACTCATAACGCATAACGCATAACGCATAACGTATAACGCATAACGCATAACGCATAACGCATAACGCACAACGCGTAACGCTTAACGCATAACGCATAACGCATTACGTATAACGTATAACGCATAACGCATAACGCATAAAGCATACCGTATAACGCATAACGCATAACGCATAACGCATAACGCATAACGCATAACGCATAACGCATAACGCATAACGCATAACGCAAAACGCATAACGCATAACGGATCACGCATTACTCATAACGCATAACGCATAACGCATAACGCATACCGCATAACGCAAATCGCATAACGCATAACGCATAACGGATCACGCATTACTCATAACGCATAACGCATAACGGATCACGTATAACGCATAACGCATAACGCATAACGCATAACGCATAACGGATGACGCATTACTCATAACGCATAACGCATAACGCATAACGCATAACGCATATCGTATAACGCATAACGCATAACGCATAACGCATAACGCATAACGCATAACGCATAACGCATAACGCATAACGCATAACGCATAAAGCATAACGCATAACGCATGAAGCATAACCCATAACGCAAAACGCATAACGCATAACGTATAACGCATAACGCATAACGCATAACACAAACGTATAGCGCACAACGCATAACGCATAAACCATAACCCATACTTCATAACGCATAACACATAATGCACAACGCATAACGAACACCGGAAAACCCATAACGCCTAACGCATAACGGATCACGCATAACGCATAACGCATAACGCATAACGCATAACGCATAACGCATAACGCATAACGCATAACCCCTAACGCAATAACGCATAACGCATAAAGCATAACGAGTAACTCATAACGCATAACGCATAAAGCATAACGCATAACGCATAACGCATAACGCATATCGCATAACGCATAACGCATAACGTATAACGCATAACGCATAAAGCATAACGCATAACGCATAACGCATAACGCATAAGGCATGATGCATGACGCATATCGCATATCGCATAACGCATAAGGCTTGATGCATGACGCATATCGCATAACGCATAACGCAAAACGCATAACATTAACGCATAACCCATAACGCATAAGGCTTGATGCATGACGCATATCGCATATCGCATAACGCATAATGCTTGATGCATGACGCATATCGCATAACGCATAAGGCATAACGCATAATACATAACGTATAACGCATTATGCATAACGCATAACGCATAACGCATAACGCATAACGCATAACGCATAACGCATAACGTATAACGCATAACGCATTATGCATAACGCATAACGCATAACGCATAACGCAAACCATAAGGCATAAGGCATAACGCATAACGCATAACGCATAACGCATGTCAGATCACGCATAACGCATAATGCATAACGCATAAAGCATAACGCATAACGCATAACGCAAAATGCATAACATTAACGCATAACCCATAACGCATAAGGCTTGATGCATGACGCATATCGCATATCGCATAACGCATAATGCTTGATGCATGACGCATATCGCATAACGCATAAGGCATAACGCATAATACATAACGTATAACGCATTATGCATAACGCATAACGCATAACGCATAACGCAAATCGCATAACGCATAACGCATAACGGATGACGCATTACTCATAACGCATAACGCATAACGCATAACGCATAACGCATAACGCATAACGCATAACGCATTATGCATAACGCATAACGCATAACGCATAACGCATAACGCTTATCGTATAACGCATAACGCATAACGCATAACGCATAACGCATAACGCATAACGCATAAAACATAACGCATAACGCATAACGCATGAAGCATAACCCATAACGCATAACGCATAACGCATAACGTATAACGCATAACGCATAACACAAACGTATAGCGCACAACGCATAACGCATAAACCATAGCCCATACTTCATAACGCATAACACATAATGCACAACGCATAACGAACACCGGAACACCCATAACGCCTAACGCATAACGGATCACGCATAACGCATAATGCATAACGCATAAAGCATAACGCATAACGCATAACGCATAACGCATAACCCCTAACGCAATAACGCATAACGCATAACGCATAAAGCATAACGAGTAACTCATAACGCATAACGCATAAAGCATAACGCATAACGCATAACGCATAACGCATATCGCATAACGCATAACGCATAACGTATAACGCATAACGCATAAAGCATAACGCATAACGCATAACGCATAACGCATAAGGCATAATACATAACGTATAACGCATTATGCATAACGCATAACGCATAACGCAAACCATAAGGCATAAGGCATATCGCATAACGCATAACGCATAACGCATGTCAGATCACGCATAACGCATAATGCATAACGCATAAAGCATAACGCATAACGCATAACGCATAACGCAAAACGCATAACATTAACGCATAACCCATAACGCATAAGGCTTGATGCATGACGCATATCGCATATCGCATAACGCATAATGCTTGATGCATGACGCATATCGCATAACGCATAAGGCATAACGCATAATACATAACGTATAACGCATTATGCATAACGCATAACGCATAACGCATAACGCAAATCGCATAACGCATAACGCATAACGGATGACGCATAACGGATCACGCATAACACATAACGCATAACGCATAACGAATCACGTATAACGCATAACGCATAACGCATAACGCATAACGCATAACGCATAACGCATAACGCATAACGCATAACGGATCACGTATAACGCATAACGCATAACGCATAACGCATAACGCATAACGCATAACGCATAACGCATAACGGATCACGCATAACACATAACGCATAACGCATAACGAATCACGTATAACGCATAACGCATAACGCATAACGCATAACGCATAACGCATAACGGATCACGTAATACGCATAACGCTTAACGCATAACGCAAATCGCATAACGCATAACGCATAACGGATGACGCATTACTCATGACGCACAACGCATAACGCATATCGCATAACGCATAATGCTTGATGCATGACGCATATCGCATAACGCATAAGGCATAACGCATAATACATAACGTATAACGCATTATGCATAACGCATAACGCATAACGCATAACGCAAAACGCATAACGCATAACGCATAACGGATGACGCATAACGGATCACGCATAACACATAACGCATAACGCATAACGAATCACGTATAACGCATAACGCATAACGCATAACGCATAACGCATAACGCATAACGCATAACGCATAACGGATCACGCATAACACATAACGCATAACGCATAACGAATCACGTATAACGCATAACGCATAACGCATAACGCATAACGCATAACGCATAACGCATAACGGATCACGTATAACGCATAACGCATAACGCATAACGCATAACGCATAACGCATAACGCATAACGCATAACGGATCACGCATAACACATAACGCATAACGCATAACGAATCACGTATAACGCATAACGCATAACGCATAACGCATAACGCATAACGCATAACGGATCACGTAATACGCATAACGCTTAACGCATAACGCAAATCGCATAACGCATAACGCATAACGGATGACGCATTACTCATGACGCACAACGGATAACGCATAACGCATAACGCAAACGAATAACGCAAATCATAAGGCATAAGGCATAACTCATAACGCATAACGCATAACGCATAACGCAAACTTATAACGCACAACGCATAGCGCATAACGCATAACGCATAACTCATAACGCATAACGCATAATGCATAACGCATAACGCATAACGCATAACGCATAACGCATAACGCATTATGCATAACGCATAACGCATAACGCATAACGCATAACGCATAACGCATAACGCATAACGCATAACGCATAAAGCATAACGCATAACGCATAACGCATGAAGCATAACCCATAACGCATAACGCATAACGCATAACGTATAACGCATAACGCATAACGCATAACACAAACGTATGGCGCACAACGCATAACGCATAAACCATAACCCATACTTCATAACGCATAACACATAATGCACAACGCATAACGAACACCGGAAAACCCATTAAGCCTAACGCATAACGGATCACGCATAACGCATAATGCATAACGCATAACGCATAACGCATAACGCATAACGCATAACGCATAACCCCTAACGCAATAACGCATAATGCATAACGCATAACGCATAACGCATAACGCATAACGCATTACGCATAACGCATAACTCATAACGCATAACGCATAACGCATAACGCATAACGCATAACGCATAACGCATAACGCATAACGCATAACGCATAACGCATAACGTATAACTCATAACGCATAACGCATAAAGCATAACGCATAACGCATAACGCATAACGCATAACTTATAACGCATAACGCATAACGCATAATGCATAACGCATAACGCATAACGCATATCGCATAACGCATAACGCATAACGCATAAAGCATAACACATAACGCATAACTCATGAAGCATAACCCATAACGCATAACGCATAACGCATAAAGCATAACACATAACGCATAACTCATGAAGCATAACCCATAACTCATAACGCATAACGCAAACGTATAGCGCACAACGCATAACGCATAAACCATAACCCATACTTCATAACGCATAACGCATAATGCACAACGCATAACGAACACCGGAAAACCCATAACGCCTAACGCATAACGGATCACGCATAACGCATAATGCATAACGCATAAAGCATAACGCATAACGCATAACGCATAACCCCTAACGCAATAACGCATAACGCATAACGCATAAAGCATAACGAGTAACTCATAACGCATAACGCATAAAGCATAACGCATAACGTATAACGCATAACGCATAACGCATAACGCAAACGTATAGCGCACAACGCATAACGCATAAACCATAACCCATACTTCATAACGCATAACGCATAATGCACAACGCATAACGAACACCGGAAAACCCATAACGCCTAACGCATAACGGATCACGCATAACGCATAATGCATAACGCATAAAGCATAACGCATAACGCATAACGCATAACCCCTAACGCAATAACGCATAACGCATAACGCATAAAGCATAACGAGTAACTCATAACGCATAACGCATAAAGCATAACGCATAACGCATAAAGCATAACGCATTTCGCATAACGCATAACGCATATCGTTTAACGCACAACGCATACCGTACAACGCATAACGCATAACGCATAACGCAAACGAATAACGCAAATCATAAGGCATAAGGCATAACGCATAACGCATAACGCATAACGCAAACTTATAACGCACAACGCATAGCGCATAACGCATAACGCATAACTCATAACGCATAACGCATAAAGCATAACGCATAACGCATAACGCATAACGCATAACGCATAACGCATAACGCATAACGCATAACGCATAACGCATTATGCATAACGCATAACGCATAACGCATAACGCATAACGCATAACCCCTAACGCAATAACGCATAACGCATAACGCATAAAGCATAACGCATAAAGCATAACGCATAACGCATAACGCATAACGCATAACCCCTAACGCAATAACGCATAACGCATAACGCATAAAGCATAACGAGTAACTCATAACGCATAACGCATAAAGCATAACGCATAACGCATAACGCATAACGCATATCGCATAACGCATGACGCATAACGTATAACGCACAACGCATAAAGCATAACGCATAACGCATAACGCATAACGCATAACGCATAAGGCATGATGCATGACGCATATCGCATATCGCATAACGCATAATGCATAACGCATAACGCATAACGTATAACGCATAACGCATACCGTATAACACATAACGCATAATGCATAACGCATAACGCATAACGCATAACGTATAACGCATAACGCATAATGCATAAAGCATAACGCATAACGCATAACGCATGAAGCATAATCCATAACGCAAAACCCATAACGCATAACGTATAACGCATAACGCATACCGTATATCGCATAACGCATAACGCATAACGCATAACGTGTAACGCATAACGCATAACGCATAACGCATAACGCATAACGCATAACGCATAACGCATAACATATAACGCATAACGCATAACGCATAACACATAACGCATAACGCATAACGCATAACTGATCACGCATAACGCATAACGCATAATGCATAACGCATAAAGCATAACACATAACGCATAACGCATAACGCATAACGCATAACGCATAACACATAACGCATGACGCATAACGCATAACGCATAACGCATAACGCGTAACGCATAACGCATAATACATAACGTATAACGCATTATGCATAACGCATAACGCATAACGCATAACGCAAACCATAAGGCATAAGGCATAACGCATAACGCATAACGCATAACGCATGTCAGATCACGCATAACGCATAATGCATAACGCATAAAGCATAACGCATAACGCATAACGCATAACGCAAAACGCATAACATTAACGCATAACCCATAACGCATAAGGCTTGATGCATGACGCATATCGCATATCGCATAACGCATAATGCTTGATGCATGACGCATATCGCATAACGCATAAGGCATAACGCATAATACATAACGTATAACGCATTATGCATAACGCATAACGCATAACGCATAACGCAAATCGCATAACGCATAACGCATAACGGATGACGCATTACTCATAACGCATAACGCATAACGCATAACGCATAACGCATAACGCATAACGCATAACGGATCACGCATAACACATAACGCATAACGCATAACGAATCACGTATAACGCATAACGCATAACGCATAACGCATAACGCATAACGCATAACGCATAACGCATAACGGATCACGTATAACGCATAACGCATAACGCATAACGCATAACGCATAACGCATAACGCATAACGCATAACGGATCACGCATAACACATAACGCATAACGCATAACGAATCACGTATAACGCATAACGCATAACGCATAACGCATAACGCATAACGCATAACGCATAACGGATCACGTAATACGCATAACGCATAACGCATAACGCAAATCGCATAACGCATAACGCATAACGGATGACGCATTACTCATAACGCATAACGCATAACGCACAAAAAATAACCCATAACGCATAAATCATAACGCATAACTCATAACGCATAACGCATAACGCATAACGCATAACGCATAACGCATAACGCATAACGCATAACGCGTAACGCATAACGCATAACGCATAACGCATAACGCACAACGCATAACGCATAACGCATAACGCATAACGCATAACGCATAACACAACGAATATCGCATAACGCATAATCCATAACGCGTAACGCATAAAGCATAACGCATAACGCATAACGGATCCAGCATTACTCATAACGCATAACGCATAACGCATAACGCATAACGCATAACGCATAACGCATAACGCATAACGCATAACGCATAACGCATAACGGATCACGCATAACACATAACGGATCACGTATAACGCATAACGCATAACGCATAACGCATAACGCATAACGGATCACGCATAACACATAACGCATAACGCATAACGGATCACGTATAACGCATGACGCATAACGCATAACGCATAACGCATAACGCATAACGGATCACTCATTACTCATAACGCATAACGCATAACGCATAACGCATAACGCATAACGCATAACGCATAACGCACAACGCGTAACGCTTAACGCATAACGCATAACGCATAACGCATAACGCATAACGCATAACGCATAACGCATAACGCATAACGCATAACGCATGACGGATCACGCATTACTCATAACGCACAACGCATAACGCACAAAGCATAACGCATAACGCATAACGCATAATGCATAACGCATAACGCATAACGCATAATGCATAACGCATAACGCATAACGCATAACGCATAACGCATAACGCATAACGCATAACGCATAATGCATAACGCAAAACGCATAACGCATAACGGATCACGCATTACTCATAACGCATAACGCATAACGCATAACGCATAACGCAAATCGCATAACGCATAACGCATAACGGATCACGCATTACTCATAACGCATAACGCATAACGGATCACGTATAACGCATAACGCATAACGCATAACGCATAACGCATAACGCATAACGCATAACGCATAACGCATAACGCATAACGGATCACGTATAACGCATAACGCATAACGCATAACGCATAACGCATAACGGATCACGCATAACACATAACGCATAACGCATAACGGATCACGTATAACGCATGACGCATAACGCATAACGCATAACGCATAACGGATCACTCATTACTCATAACGCATAACGCATAACGCATAACGTATAACGCATAACGCATAACGCATAACGCATAACGCACAACGCGTAACGCTTAACGCATAACGCATAACGCATAACGCATAACGCATAACGCATAACGCATAACGCATAACGCATAACGCATAACGGATCACGCATTACTCATAACGCATAACGCATAACGGATATCGGATCAAGCATTACTCATAACGCATAACGCATTACGTATAACGTATAACGCATAACGCATAACGCATAAAGCATACCGTATAACGCATAACGCATAACGCATAACGCATAACGCATAACGCATAACGCATAACGCATAACGCATAACGCATAACGCAAAACGCATAACGCATAACGGATCACGCATTACTCATAACGCATAACGCATAACGCATAACGCATACCGCATAACGCAAATCGCATAACGCATAACGCATAACGGATCACGCATTACTCATAACGCATAACGCATAACGGATCACGTATAACGCATAACGCATAACGCATAACGCATAACGCATAACGGATGACGCATTACTCATAACGCATAACGCATAACGCATAACGCATAACGCATATCGTATAACGCATAACGCATAACGCATAACGCATAACGCATAACGCATAACGCATAACGCATAACGCATAACGCATAACGCATAAAGCATAACGCATAACGCATGAAGCATAACCCATAACGCAAAACGCATAACGCATAACGTATAACGCATAAAACATAACGCATAACACAAACGTATAGCGCACAACGCATAACGCATAAACCATAACCCATACTTCATAACGCATAACACATAATGCACAACGCATAACGAACACCGGAAAACCCATAACGCCTAACGCATAACGGATCACGCATAACGCATAACGCATAACGCATAACGCATAACGCATAACGCATAACGCATAACGCATAACCCCTAACGCAATAACGCATAACGCATAAAGCATAACGAGTAACTCATAACGCATAACGCATAAAGCATAACGCATAACGCATAACGCATAACGCATATCGCATAACGCATAACGCATAACGTATAACGCATAACGCATAAAGCATAACGCATAACGCATAACGCATAACGCATAAGGCATGATGCATGACGCATATCGCATATCGCATAACGCATAAGGCTTGATGCATGACGCATATCGCATAACGCATAACGCAAAATGCATAACATTAACGCATAACCCATAACGCATAAGGCTTGATGCATGACGCATATCGCATATCGCATAACGCATAATGCTTGATGCATGACGCATATCGCATAACGCATAAGGCATAACGCATAACGCATAACGCATAACGCATAACGCATAACGCATAACGGATCACGCATAACACTTAACGCATAACGCATAACGGATCACGTATAACGCATAACGCATAACGCATAACGCATAACGCATAACGGATCACGCATAACACATAACGCATAACGCATAACGGATCACGTATAACGCATGACGCATAACGCATAACGCATAACGCATAACGCATAACGGATCACTCATTACTCATAACGCATAACGCATAACGCATAACGCATAACGCATAACGCATAACGCATAACGCATAACGCATAACGCACAACGCGTAACGCTTAACGCATAACGCATAACGCATAACGCATAACGCATAACGCATAACGCATAACGCATAACGCATAACGCATAACGCATGACGGATCACGCATTACTCATAACGCACAACGCATAACGCACAAAGCATAACGCATAACGCATAACGCATAATGCATAACGCATAACGCATAACGCATAACGCATAACGCATAACGCATAACGCATAACGCATAACGCATAACGCATAACGCATAATGCATAACGCAAAACGCATAACGCATAACGGATCACGCATTACTCATAACGCATAACGCATAACGCATAACGCATAACGCATAACGCAAATCGCATAACGCATAACGCATAACGGATCACGCATTACTCATAACGCATAACGCATAACGGATCACGTATAACGCATGACGCATAACGCATAACGCATAACGCATAACGCATAACGCATAACGCATAACGCATAACGCATAACGGATCACGTATAACGCATAACGCATAACGCATAACGCATAACGCATAACGGATCACGCATAACACATAACGCATAACGCATAACGGATCACGTATAACGCATGACGCATAACGCATAACGCATAACGCATAACGGATCACTCATTCCTCATAACGCATAACGCATAACGCATAACGTATAACGCATAACGCATAACGCATAACGCATAACGCACAACGCGTAACGCTTAACGCATAACGCATAACGCATTACGTATAACGTATAACGCATAACGCATAACGCATAAAGCATACCGTATAACGCATAACGCATAACGCATAACGCATAACGCATAACGCATAACGCATAACGCATAACGCATAACGCATAACGCAAAACGCATAACGCATAACGGATCACGCATTACTCATAACGCATAACGCATAACGCATAACGCATACCGCATAACGCAAATCGCATAACGCATAACGCATAACGGATCACGCATTACTCATAACGCATAACGCATAACGGATCACGTATAACGCATAACGCATAACGCATAACGCATAACGCATAACGTATAACGCATAACGCATAACGCATAAAGCATACCGTATAACGCATAACGCATAACGCATAACGCATAACGCATATCGTATAACGCATAACGCATAACGCATAACGCATAACGCATAACGCATAACGCATAACGCATAACGCATAACGCATAACGCATAAAGCATAACGCATAACGCATGAAGCATAACCCATAACGCAAAACGCATAACGCATAACGTATAACGCATAACGCATAACGCATAACACAAACGTATAGCGCACAACGCATAACGCATAAACCATAACCCATACTTCATAACGCATAACACATAATGCACAACGCATAACGAACACCGGAAAACCCATAACGCCTAACGCATAACGGATCACGCATAACGCATAATGCATAACGCATAACGCACAAAGCATAACGCATAACGCATAACGCATAACCCCTAACGCAATAACGCATAACGCATAAAGCATAACGAGTAACTCATAACGCATAACGCATAAAGCATAACGCATAACGCATAACGCATAACGCATATCGCATAACGCATAACGCATAACGTATAACGCATAACGCATAAAGCATAACGCATAACGCATAACGCATAACGCATAAGGCATGATGCATGACGCATATCGCATATCGCATAACGCATAAGGCTTGATGCATGACGCATATCGCATAACGCATAACGCAAAACGCATAACATTAACGCATAACCCATAACGCATAAGGCTTGATGCATGACGCATATCGCATATCGCATAACGCATAATGCTTGATGCATGACGCATATCGCATAACGCATAAGGCATAACGCATAATACATAACGTATAACGCATTATGCATAACGCATAACGCATAACGCATAACGCATATCGCATAACGCATAACGCATAACGTATAACGCATAACGCATTATGCATAACGCATAACGCATAACGCATAACGCAAACCATAAGGCATAAGGCATAACGCATAACGCATAACGCATAACGCATGTCAGATCACGCATAACGCATAATGCATAACGCATAAAGCATAACGCATAACGCATAACGCAAAATGCATAACATTAACGCATAACCCATAACGCATAAGGCTTGATGCATGACGCATATCGCATATCGCATAACGCATAATGCTTGATGCATGACGCATATCGCATAACGCATAAGGCATAACGCATAATACATAACGTATAACGCATTATGCATAACGCATAACGCATAACGCATAACGCAAATCGCATAACGCATAACGCATAACGGATGACGCATTACTCATAACGCATAACGCATAACGCATAACGCATAACGCATATCGTATAACGCATAACGCATAACGCATAACGCATAACGCATAACGCATAACGCATAACGCATAACGCATAACGCATAACGCATAACGCATAACGCATAAAGCATAACGCATAACGCATGAAGCATAACCCATAACGCAAAAGGCATAACGCATAACGTATAACGCATAACGCATAACGCATAACACAAACGTATAGCGCACAACGCATAACGCATAAACCATAACCCATACTTCATAACGCATAACACATAATGCACAACGCATAACGAACACCGGAAAACCCATAACGCCTAACGCATAACGGATCACGCATAACGCATAAGGCATAACGCATAAAGCATAACGCATAACGCATAACGCATAACGCATAACGCATAACGCAAACGTATAACGCACAACGCATAACGCATAACGCATAACGCATAACGCACAACGCATAACGCATAACGCATAACGCATAACGCATAATGCATAACGTATAACGCATAACGCATACCGTATAACGCATAATGCAGAACGCATAACGCAAACGTATAACGCACAACGCATAACGCATAACGCATAACGCATAACGCACAACGCATAACGCATAACGCATAACGCATAACGCATAATGCATAGCGCATAACGCAAAACGTATTACGCATAACGCATAACGCATAACGCATAACGCATAACGTATAACGCATAACGCATACCGTATAACGCATAATGCAGAACGCATAACGCAAACGTATAACGCACAACGCATAACGCATAACGCATAACGCATAACGCATAACGCACAACGCATTACGCATAACGCATAACGCATAACGCATAATGCATAGCGCATAACGCATAACGCATAACGCAAAACGTATTACGCATAACGCATACCGTATAACGCATAACACATAACTGATCACGCATAACGCATAATGCATAACGCACAACCATAACGCATAACGCAAACGTATAACGCATAACGTATACCGTATAACGCATAATGCATAACGCATAACGCAAACGTATAACGCACAACGCATAACGCATAACGCATAACGCATAACGCATAACGCATAACGCATAACGCATAACGCATAACGCATAACGCATAACGCATAACGCATAACGCATAACGCATAACGCATAACGCATAACTCATAACGCATAACGCATAACGCATAACGCATAACGCATAACGCATAACGCATAACGCATAACGCATAACGCATAACGCATAACGCATAACGCAAAACGTATAACCCATAACGCATACCGTATAACGCATAACGCATAACGCATAACGCATAACGCATAACGCATTTCGCATAACGCATAACGCATATCGTATAACGCACAACGCATACCGTACAACGCATAACGCATAACGCATAACGCAAACGAATAACGCAAATCATAAGGCATAAGGCATAACGCATAACGCATAACGCATAACGCATAACGCAAACTTATAACGCACAACGCATAGCGCATAACGCATAACGCATAACGCAATAACGCATAACGCATAACGCATAACGCATAACGCATAACGCATAACACATAATGCACAACGCATAACGAACACCGGAAAACCCATAACGCCTAACGCATAACGGATCACGCATAACGCATAATGCATAACGCATAAAGCATAACGCATAACGCATAACCCCTAACGCAATAACGCATAACGCATAACGCATAAAGCATAACGCATAACTCATAACGCATAACGCATAAAGCATAACGCATAACGCATAACGCATAACGCATTACGCATAACGCATAACGCATAACGCATAACGCATAACGCATAACGCATAACGCATAACGCATAACGCATAACGCATAACGCATAACGCATAACGCCTAACGCATAACGCATAACGCATAACGCATAACGCATAACGCATAACGCATAACGCATAACGCATATCGTATAACGCATAACGCATAACGCATAACGCATAACGCATAACGCATAACGCATAATGCATAACGCATAACGCATAACGCATAACGCATAACGCATAACACAAACGTATAGCGCACAACGCATAACGCATAAACCATAACCCATACTTCATAACGCATAACACATAATGCACAACGCATAACGAACACCGGAAAACCCATAACGCCTAACGCATAACGGATCACGCATAACGCAAACCATAAGGCATAAGGCATAACGCATAACGCATAACGCATAACGCATGTCAGATCACGCATAACGCATAATGCATAACGCATAAAGCATAACGCATAACGCATAACGTATAACGCATAACGTATACCGTATAACGCATAATGCATAACGCATAACGCAAACGTATAACGCACAACGCATAACGCCTAACGCATAACGCATAACGCATAACGCATAACGCATAACGCATAACGCATAACGCATAACGCATAACGCATAACGCATAACGCATAACGCATAACGCATAACGCATAACGCATAACGCATAACGCATAACGCATAACGCATAACGCATAACGCATAACGCATAACGCATAACGCATAACGCATAACGCAAAACGTATAACCCATAACGCATACCGTATAACGCATAACGCATAACGCATAACGCATAACGCATAACGCATTTCGCATAACGCATAACGCATATCGTATAACGCACAACGCATACCGTACAACGCATAACGCATAACAAATAACGCAAACGAATAACGAAAATCATAAGGCATAAGGCATAAGGCATAACGCATAACGCATAACGCATAACGCATAACGCAAACTTATAACGCACAACGCATAGCGAATAACGCATAACGCATAACTCATAACGCATAACGCATAAAGCATAACGCATAACGCATAACGCATAACGCATAACGCATAACGCATAACGCATTATGCATAACGCATAACGCATAACGCATAACGCATAACGCATATCGTATAACGCATAACGCATAACGCATAACGCATAACGCATAACGCATAACGCATAACGCATATCGTATAACGCATAACGCATAACGCATAACGCATAACGCATAACGCATAACGCATAACGCATAACGCATAACGCATAACGCATAACGCATAACGCATAACGCATAACGCATAACGCATAACGTATAACGCATAACGCATAACGCATAACACAAACGTATAGCGCACAACGCATAACGCATAAACCATAACCCATACTTCATAACGCATAACACATAATGCACAACGCATAACGAACACCGGAAAACCCATAACGCCTAACGCATAACGGATCACGCATAACGCATAATGCATAACGCATAAAGCATAACGCATAACGCATAACGCATAACGCATAACCCCTAACGCAATAACGCATAACGCATAACGCATAACGCATAACGCATAACGCATAACACATAATGCACAACGCATAACGAACACCGGAAAACCCATAACGCCTAACGCATAACGGATCACGCATAACGCATAATGCATAACGCATAAAGCATAACGCATAACGCATAACCCCTAACGCAATAACGCATAACGCATAACTCATAACGCATAACGCATAAAGCATAACGCATAACGCATAACGCATAACGCATAACGCATAACGCATAACGCATAACGCATAACGCATTATGCATAACGCATAACGCATAACGCATAACGCATAACGCATATCGTATAACGCATAACGCATAACGCATAACGCATAACGCATAACGCATAACGCATAACGCATAACGCATAACGCATAACGCATAACGCATAAAGCATAACGCATAACGCATAACGCATGAAGCATAACCCATAACGCATAACGCGTAACGCATAACGTATAACGCATAACGCATAACGCATAACACAAACGTATAGCGCACAACGCATAACGCATAAACCATAACCCATACTTCATAACGCATAACACATAATGCACAACGCATAACGAACACCGGAAAACCCATAACGCCTAACGCATAACGGATCACGCATAACGCATAATGCATAACGCATAAAGCATAACGCATAACGCATAACGCATAACGCATAACCCCTAACGCAATAACGCATAACGCATAACGCATAAAGCATAACGAGTAACTCTTAACGCATAACGCATTAAGCATAACGCATAACGCATAACGCATAACGCATAACGCATATCGCATAACGCATAACGCATAACGTATAACGCATAATGCATAAAGCATAACGCATATCGCATAACGCATAAGGCATAACGCATAATACATAACGTATAACGCATTATGCATAACGCATAACGTATAACGCATAACGCATACCGTACAACGCATAACGCATAACGCATAACGCAAACGTATAACGCAAACCATAAGGCATAAGGCATAACGCATAACGCATAACGCATAACGCATGTCATATCACGCATAACGCATAATGCATAACGCATAAAGCATAACGCATAACGCATAACGCATAACGTATAACGCATAACGCATACCGTATAACGCATAATGCAGAACGCATAACGCAAACGTATAACGCACAACGCATAACGAATAACGCATAACGCATAACGCACAACGCATAACGCATAACGCATAACGCATAACGCATAACGCATAATGCATAGCGCATAACGCATAACGCATAACGCAAAACGTATAACGCATAACGCATACCGTATAACGCGTAACGCATAATGTATAACGCATAACGCATGAAGCATAACCCATAACGCAAAACCCATAACGCATAACGTATAACGCATAACGCATACCGTATAACGCATAACGCATAACGCATAACGCATAACGTATAACGCATAACGCATAACGCATAACGCATAATGCATAACGCATAAAGCATAACGCATAACGCATAACGCATAACGCATAACCCCTAACGCAATAACGCATAACGCATAACGCATAAAGCATAACGAGTAACTCTTAACGCATAACGCATTAAGCATAACGCATAACGCATAACGCATAACGCATATCGCATAACGCATAACGCATAACGTATAACGCATAATGCATAAAGCATAACGCATATCGCATAACGCATAAGGCATAACGCATAATACATAACGTATAACGCATTATGCATAACGCATAACGTATAACGCATAACGCATACCGTACAACGCATAACGCATAACGCATAACGCAAACGTATAACGCAAACCATAAGGCATAAGGCATAACGCATAACGCATAACGCATAACGCATGTCATATCACGCATAACGCATAATGCATAACGCATAAAGCATAACGCATAACGCATAACGCATAACGTATAACGCATAACGCATACCGTATAACGCATAATGCAGAACGCATAACGCAAACGTATAACGCACAACGCATAACGAATAACGCATAACGCATAACGCACAACGCATAACGCATAACGCATAACGCATAACGCATAATGCATAGCGCATAACGCATAACGCATAACGCAAAACGTATAACGCATAACGCATACCGTATAACGCATAACGCATAATGCATAACGCATAACGCATGAAGCATAACCCATAACGCAAAACCCATAACGCATAACGTATAACGCATAACGCATACCGTATAACGCATAACGCATAACGCATAACACATAACGTATAACGCATAACGCATAACGCATAACGCATAACGCATAACGCATAACGCATAACGCATAACATATAACGCATAACGCATAACGCATAACACATAACGCATAACGCATAACGCATAACTGATCACGCATAACGCATAACGCATCATGCATAACGCATAAAGCATAACACATAACGCATAACGCATAACGCATAACGCATAACGCATAACGCATAACACATAACGCATAACGCATAACGCATAACGCATAACGCATAACGCGTAACGCATAACGCATAATACATAACGTATAACGCATTATGCATAACGCATAACGCATAACGCATAACGCAAACCATAAGGCATAAGGCATAACGCATAACGCATAACGCATAACGCATGTCAGATCACGCATAACGCATAACGCATACCGTATAACACATAACGCATAACGCATAACGCATAACGCATAACGCATAACGTATAACGCATAACGCATAACGCATAAAGCATAACGCATAACGCATAACGCATAACGTATAACGCAAAACGCATAACGCATAACGTATAACGCATAACGCATACCGTATAACGCATAACGCATAACGCATAACGCAAACGTATAGCGCACAACGCATAACGCATAAACCATAACCAATACTTCATAACGCATAACGCATAATGCACAACGCATAACGAACACCGGAAAACCCATAACGAATGACGCTTAACGGATCACGCATAACGCATAATGCATAACGCATAAAGCATAACGCAAACGTATAACGCACAACGCATAACGCATAACGAACAACGGATAACGCATAACGCATAACGCATAACGAATACCGCAAAACGTATATCGCCTAACACATAACGGATCACGCATAACGCATAACGCATATCGCATAACGCATAACGCATAACGTATAACGCATAACGCATAACGCAAACGTATAACGCATAACGCATAACGCATAACATATAACGCATAACGCAAAACGCATAACGCATAACGCATAACGCATAACGCATAACGCATAAAACATAACGCATAACGCATAATGCATAACGCATAACGCATAACGCATAACGCATAACGCATAAAGCATAACGCATAACGCATAACGGATACCGTATAACGCATAACGCATAACGCATAACGCATAACGCATAACGCATAACGCATAACGCATAAAGCATAACGCATAACGCATAACGCATGAAGCATAACCCATAACGCATAACGCATAACGCATAACGCATAACATATAACGCATAACGCATACCGTATAACGCATAACGCATAACGCATAACGCAAACGTATAGCGCACAACGCATAACGCATAAACCATAACCCATACTTCATAACGCATAACGCATAACGCATAACCCCTAACGCAATAACGCATAACGCATAACGCATAAAGCATAACGAGTAACTCATAACGCATAACGCATAAAGCATAACCCCTAACGCAATAACGCATAACGCATAACGCATAAAGCATAACGAGTAACTCATAACGCATAACGCATCAAGCATAACGCATAACGCATAACGCATAACGCATATCGCATAACGCATAACGCATAACGCATAACGCAAACGTATAGCGCACAACGCATAACGCATAAACCATAACCCATACTTCATAACGCATAACGCATAATGCACAACGCATAACGAACACCGGAAAACCCATAACGCCTAACGCTTAACGGATCACGCATAACGCATAATGCATAACGCATAAAGCATAACGCAAACGTATAACGCACAACGCATAACGCATAACGAACAACGGATAACGTATAACGCATAACGCATAACGCAAACGTATAATGCACAACGCATAACGCATAACGCATAACGCATAACCATAACGCATAACGCATAACCCATAACGCATAACGCATAACGTATAACGCATAACGCATACCGTATAACGCAAAACGCATAACGCATAAGGTATAACGCATAACGCATACCGTATAACGCATAACGCATAACGCATAACGCAAACGTATAGCGCACAACGCATAACGCATAAACCATAACCCATACTTCATAACGCATAACGCATAATGCACAACGCATAACGAACACCGGAAAACCCATAACGCCTAACGCTTAACGGATCACGCATAACGCATAACGCATACCGTATAACGCATAACGCATAACGCAAACGTATAGCGCACAACGCATAACGCATAAACCATAACCCATACTTCATAACGCATAACGCATAATGCACAACGCATAACGAACACCGGAAAACCCATAACGCCTAACGCTTAACGGATCACGCATAACGCATAACGCATACCGTATAACGCATAACGCATAACGCAAACGTACAGCGCACAACGCATAACGCATAAACCATAACCCATACTTCATAACGCATAACGCATAATGCACAACGCATAACGAACACCGGAAAACCCATAACGCCTAACGCTTAACGGATCACGCATAACGCATAATGCATAACGCATAAAGCATAACGCAAACGTATAACGCACAACGCATAACGCATAACGAACAACGGATAACGCATAACGCATAACGCATAACGAATACCGCAAAACGTATATCGCCTAACACATAACGGATCACGCATAACGCATAACGCATATCGCATAACGCATAACGCATTACGTATAACGCACAACGCATAACGCATAACGCATAACGCATAACGCATAACGCATAACGCATAAAGCATAACGCATAACGCATAACGCATAACGCATAACGCATAACGCATAACGTATAACGCATAACGTATACCGTATAACGCATAATGCATAACGCATAACGCAAACGTATAACGCACAACGCATAACGCATTACGCATAACATATAACGCATAACGCAAAACGCTTAACGCATAACGCATAAAGCATAACGCATAACGCATAACGCATAACGCATAACGCATACCGTATAAAGCATAACGCATAACGCATAACGCATAACGTATAACGCATAACGCATAACGCATAACGCATAACGCATAACGCATAACGCATAACATATAACGCATAACGCATAACGCATAACGCATAACTCATGAAGCATAACCCATAACGCATAACGCATAACGCATAACGCATAACGCATAACGCATAAGGTATAACGCATAACGCATACCGTATAACGCATAACGCATAACGCATAACGCAAACGTATAG
Source organism: Lasioglossum morio (assembly GCA_916610235.2). NCBI lineage: Eukaryota > Metazoa > Arthropoda > Insecta > Hymenoptera > Halictidae > Lasioglossum > Lasioglossum morio. The sequence goes on from CAKAJA020000347.1 coordinate 5,503,616, forward strand.
CGCACAACGCATAACGAACACCGGAAAACCCATAACGCCTAACGCTTAACGGATCACGCATAACGCATAATGCATAACGCATAAAGCATAACGCAAACGCATAACGCATAACGCATATCGCATAACGCATAACGCATAACGTATAACGCATAACGCATAACGCATAACGCATAACGCATAACGCATAACGCAAACGTATAATGCACAACGCATAACGCGTAACGCATAACGCATAACCATAACGCATAATGCATAACCCATAACGCATAACGCATAACGTATATCGCATAACGCATACCGTATAACGCAAAACGCATAACGCATAACGTATAACGCATAACGCATACCGTATAACGCATAACGCATAACGCATAACGCAAACGTATAGCGCACAACGCATAACGCATAAACCATAACCCATACTTCATAACGCATAACGCATAATGCACAACGCATAACGAAGACCGGAAAACCCATAACGCCTAACGCTTAACGGATCACGCATAACGCATAATGCATAACGCATAAAGCATAACGCAAACGTATAACGCACAACGCATAACGCATAACGAACAACGGATAACGCATAACGCATACCGTATAAAGCATAACGCATAACGCATAACGCATAACGTATAACGCATAACGCATAACGCATAACGCATAACGCATAACGAATAACGCAAACGTATAATGCACAACGCATAACGCATAACGCATAACGCATAACCATAACGCATAATGCATAACCCATAACGCATAACGCATAACGTATATCGCATAACGCATACCGTATAACGCAAAACGCATAACGCATAACGTATAACGCATAACGCATACCGTATAACGCATAACGCATAACGCATAACGCAAACGTATAGCGCACAACGCATAACGCATAAACCATAACCCATACTTCATAACGCATAACGCATAATGCACAACGCATAACGAAGACCGGAAAACCCATAACGCCTAACGCTTAACGGATCACGCATAACGCATAATGCATAACGCATAAAGCATAACGCAAACGTATAACGCACAACGCATAACGCATAACGAACAACGGATAACGCATAACGCATAACGCATAACGAATACCGCAAAACGTATATCGCCTAACACATAACGGATCACGCATAACGCATAACGCATATCGCATAACGCATAACGCATAACGTATAACGTATAACGCATAACGCAAACGTATAACGCATAACGCATAACGCATAACATATAACGCATAACGCAAAACGCATAACGCATAACGCATAACGCATAACGCATAAAGCATAACGCATAACGCATAATGCATAACGCATAACGCATAACGCATAACGCATAAAGCATAACGCATAACGCAAACGTATAGCGCACAACGCATAACGCATAAACCATAACCCATACTTCATAACGCATAACGCATAACGCATAACCCCTAACGCAATATCGCATAACGCATAACGCATAAAGCATAACGAGTAACTCATAACGCATAACGCATAAAGCATATAGCATAACGCATAACGCATAACGCATAACGCATATCGCATAACGCATAACGCATAACGTATAACGCATAACGCATAACGCATAACGCATAACGTATAACGTATAACGCATAACGCAAACGTATAACGCATAACGCATAACGCATAACATATAACGCATAACGCAAAACGCATAACGCATAACGCATAACGCATAACGCATAACGCATAACCATAACGCATAACGCATAACCCATAACGCATAACGCATAACGTATAACGCATAACGCATACCGTATAACGCAAAACGCATAACGCATAACGAATACCGCAAAACGTATATCGCCTAACACATAACGGATCACGCATAACGCATAACGCATATCGCATAACGCATAACGCATAACGTATAACGTATAACGCATAACGCAAACGTATAACGCATAACGCATAACGCATAACATATAACGCATAACGCAAAACGCATAACGCATAACGCATAACGCATAACGCATAACCATAACGCATAACGCATAACCCATAACGCATAACGCATAACGTATAACGCATAACGCATACCGTATAACGCAAAACGCATAACGCATAACGTATAACGCATAACGCATACCGTATAACGCATAACGCATAACGCAAACGTACAGCGCACAACGCATAACGCATAAACCATAACCCATACTTCATAACGCATAACGCATAATGCACAACGCATAACGAACACCGGAAAACCCATAACGCCTAACGCTTAACGGATCACGCATAACGCATAATGCATAACGCATAAAGCATAACGCAAACGTATAACGCACAACGCATAACGCATAACGAACAACGGATAACGCATAACGCATAACGCATAACGAATACCGCAAAACGTATATCGCCTAACACATAACGGATCACGCATAACGCATAACGCATATCGCATAACGCATAACGCATTACGTATAACGCACAACGCATAACGCATAACGCATAACGCATAACGCATAACGCATAACGCATAAAGCATAACGCATAACGCATAACGCATAACGCATAACGCATAACGCATAACGTATAACGCATAACGTATACCGTATAACGCATAATGCATAACGTATAACGCAAACGTATAACGCACAACGCATAACGCATTACGCATAACATATAACGCATAACGCAAAACGCTTAACGCATAACGCATAAAGCATAACGCATAACGCATAACGCATAACGCATAACGCATACCGTATAAAGCATAACGCATAACGCATAACGCATAACGTATAACGCATAACGCATAACGCATAACGCATAACGCATAACGCATAACATATAACGCATAACGCATAACGCATAACTCATGAAGCATAACCCATAACGCATAACGCATAACGCATAACGCATAACGCATAAGGTATAACGCATAACGCATACCGTATAACGCATAACGCATAACGCATAACGCAAACGTATAGCGCACAACGCATAACGCATAAACCATAACTGTTTCGATCTTCGTTGGTTTCCAGCACGTGGAAACTTGAACTCGCGATCTTTGGTTTGTAAAAGGTCGGAAAAAGAAATAGCACGAATTTGGGAGAGCGTTTAGTTCGGTTTTTATTTATCCGCAGTCACTCGCGGCACGAAGGATTACTTTTACACCGTTTTCGGCTTGTCTCGATCGGCAGAGACAAGAATTGAGCGCGTGTAAAGACAATAAATCGTTCCGCTAATTCGCAGAAGAGAGATCACAAAGACAAGACGCGCGATTCGATCAGCTGGTGTGTATATACAGTCGTCGTTGATCGTTCCCCTCACCGCGCACCCCGAACTACTCGGTCCGCCCGAAGTGTGCGGAGAAGGACCGACGAACAGCGACGACGGCTGAATCCACGTTACAGGTGACTTTCGGCAATTTTCAAAACATCTATAACGGCAAATCGTGCGAGTACAATCGTATACTCGCACAACGATGCCGGCAAGTGAATTTTAATCGAACATACCGCCCGCCTCGTTGTCGGGTCGGCAACGAAAGAATACATACAATGTTTACAGAAACAACTCTACCCGTTAGATTGGATATAACAAAGATTTGACAGACAATTGAACGGTATATGGTTAGATACAATATACAATGTCGAACAATACAAAATGCACGACTTTCAGTGCGTCGAAGCACCGCCCGCCGTGAGAAGAGTCACGGTTCCTCGCGGGGGGGTTCCTCTGCCGGAATGAGCGGTACGAGGCGTTGAATGGCCCTGGTGGTGGTGCGAGTAGCAGTTTTCACGGCAGCTACGCGAACTCGTCCGTCAGAACCTCGATGCACCTCGACGACTCGTCCGAGCGGCCATTTCGTGGGTGGCGCGAGGTCGTCCTTCAGCAGTACGATGTCTCCGACCGCAAGATTCGCCCGTGCCTTTTGCCACTTCGGCAGGGTTTGTAACTGGCTCAAGTACTCGGTGCGCCATCGCTGCCAGAAACCCTCCAGAAGTCTAGATACTAGGTTCCACCTTCGATTGTCAGCGTCGTACGTGAATTCATCACCTGGTTCTGGAACTGCACACAACGAAGAAGCATTGATTAAATGGTTCGGCGTGAGGAAAGAGGGATCATTCGGATCATCGGACAAGGCGGTAAGGGGTCGAGAATTTAGGCAAGCTTCCACTTGACACAGTAAAGTGGAAAGTTCCTCGAAGGTGAGGTGTTGGTCCCCTATCGTGCGTCGCAAATGCCTCTTCGACGACTTTACGGCCGCTTCCCAGAGGCCACCGAAATGAGGGGAGTACGGCGGTATGAAACTCCACTCTGTCCCGTCGGCAGCCAGCAACTCCGCTGTTTCCTTGTAGAACGTCGATGCGGCATTGAACATACGTTTCAGAAGTTGGTCGGCACCTCTGAACGTCGTAGCGTTGTCGCTCAGCAGCCGTGTACATTTTCCGCGTCGAGCTACGAAGCGCTTGAAGGCGGCAATGAAGGAAGCTGAGGACAAATCGGACACTACGTCCAAGTGAACAGCCTTCGTGCATAAGCACACGAAGACGGCAATGTACCCCTTGGTGGTACGTTGGCCCCTCGCTCTCGTCATGAGCATCGTGATAGGGCCGGCATAGTCGACTCCGCTGACGGAAAACGCCCTCGCTGGTTGCACTCGTGGGGCAGGTAGCATGCCCATCTGCTGTTTACCAGTGAGTCCTTGGAGCCGAGAGCAAGTAACGCAACTCTTGATGATTTGCTTCACCATTGCCTTGTCTCGCGGAATCCAGTGGTGGAGCCGGAGCGTCGCCCGAGTCAATGCCACTCCGCCATGGAGCGTCCGACGGTGAACAGACCTAATCAGCAGGATTGCCAATGGAGATGTTCGGTCGATGATCACCGGGTGTCTTTGTTCGAAAGACACCGCTGCGTGGTCCAGTCGTCCTCCCACTCGCAGAACTCCTTGACAATCTATAAACGGACGAAGAGAAACTAGAGTCGAGGTCGATTTAACGCTCTTACCCTTCTCCAGCGATTCCAGTTCGTCGCTGAAATTGTCAGCCTGGCTCATTCGGTGGACGCTCACCCATGCCTCATCGATTTCGGTAGCGGTCAAGAACCCACAGCGCGGTGTACGGGTGGGGCGAGCGTTATTTGCGAAACGTCGCATGTACGCCGTCACTCGTATCAACCTTACCGCTGAAGAGAATCGAAACGAATCCCAGGGCGACTCAAAGACGGCTCGCAGGCTAGGATTCTCGTTAGGCTTTGGTTTCATGACTGTTGTCGTCGCCACAGTCACTCTGCGCTCCGGAGCCTCATTCTCGTCGACCTGCAATGTGCCAGGCCAGTCTTCCTGAGGGCCCGATAGCCACGGGGGGCCAGTCCACCAGAGGTCATCGACGACCAATGTCTGAGCTGGAATCCCACGCGTGGCGAGATCTGCCGGATTTTCGTGCGTCCTCGTGTGTCGCCACTCAACGTCCGGCAGCAGGCGCTGGATTTCGGCAACCCTATGCGCCACAAACGGTTTCCACCTGGAAGCATGAGATCTTACCCAGGCTAGAACGACAGATGCATCGGTCCACGCATGCATCGTCACATTGTGAGGCCGCAACGAATCTCCTACTGCTTTCAGCAATCGGGCCAAAAGTAGAGCACCGCACAGCTCCAATCTGGGAATGCTCTGCGGCTTCGTCGGAGCGACCTTCGTCTTCGCCATCAGTAGGTGCGTCTCGGCCTTCGCACCGGTAACCGGCACCCTAATGAAGACAGCGGCAGAATATGCTCTTTCCGAGGCATCACTGAACCCGTGCAGCTCGACACGGTCGTTGATCGCCACTCGGTAGCCAATCCATCTCGAAACGGTGATTCGATCGGTCCTTTCCATCTCGAATCGAATCTGATTCCATCGGTCGGAAAACGGAGAAGACAGCGACTCATCCCACGACAGTCCAGACAACCAGAGGTCCTGCAGCAAGATTTTTGCAGCTACGGTAATCGGAGACAACCAGCCCAATGGGTCAAAGAGACTGGCCGTCTCAGATAAGACCAATCGCTTGGTCCATCGATGTCCTGGGGCGGCAGTCATGAGCTTCGGGGCCGCAAGTGACAGCGTATCGTTCGCTGTCCTCCACCTAAGACCCAGTGCTCCTGTTTCCTGGTGACCCTGTAACAATTCAACAAAACCGGAGCTCGACGGCAAATAATTTGTTGCCCACTTATCCAACGGGAATCCGCCCGCCGTCAAGATGTCCGTGAGCTGACGTCGCGCCTCCTCTGCGTCGTCGAGGTCATCTCCTCCAGCCAGAATATCGTCGACATACGAATTCGAACGGAGCATCGCTGCACCCCGCGGATATCGAGCCTTCTCATCGTCGGCAAGCTGGAGCAGCACTCTTGTGGCGAGGTACGGGGCCGACGTCGTGCCGTAGGTCACCGTTGTCAAGCGAAAATCTCGTACTTCTTCGCTTGGATGGTTTCTCCAGACGATCCTCTGCCAGTCTCTGTCCTCTGGATGCACCTTGATCTGACGAAACATTTTTACGATGTCCGTAGAAAAGGCGTATCGATGGAGTCGCCACCTCGTTATGATGGCCCAGAGGTCCGTTTGGAGCTTCGGTCCGGTGGCTAGGTAATCGTTAAAAGTGCTACCTCGGCCTGAAGTATATGAGCCATTGAAAACGACTCTTATCTTCTTGGTAGCTCCATTTTCCCGCCACACGGCATGATGCGGAAGGTAATTCTCCCCCCCGCCAGTCGAGTGCCTCGAGACTAACTCCATGTGACCAAGCCGTTCGTACTCCTCCAAAAATTCGGAATATTTTTGTCGAAGCATTTCGTCCTTCTCTCGTCGCCTTTCGGAAGAGACGAGCAATCGAACGGCAATTGTTCGCGGAACCCCGACATCGCTGCTCGGGGTGGAAGTGAACGGCAAACGCACAACGTAACGTCCTTCCTGGTCTCGACTGTGCGTATCCTTGAAATGTCGTTCGCACTCCTCATCCTGAGGCGAGCTTATCGGTCTCGTCGGCATTTCTTCTAGTTCCCAAAACCTCTGCCAATCGTCGCGAGGTTCTCGAGCAGGCTGAACTAGCAAGGATCGCACTCGGCATTCAGTACCACCAGTCCTCGCGGATGTGGTGGTGCCCATCGGTGCCCAGCCGAAGGGCGTCCGTACAATCGGTGGAGTACCCGTTGGTCCGATTCGATTCTCGAGGAGGAGATGCCCACACGCATCTGCCCCTAACAGCAATTCCACCCTATTCGGAGAGCGGAAGCCTTCGTCGGCCAACGGAAGTCCGCGAAGATGAGTCCACTTCTCATCATTAATTTCTACCGCCGGCGTCGGAGCGGTAATTTTTCGCGTCACCAATGCGTTCAACGAGAGTTCGAAAGTGGGGTCGCGACTGGACGCGAGCAACACGGATACTTCGTGACGTACCGTACCCACATTAATTTCCTGGTATCCCGTTAAATGCACTTCCACGTTTCTGCGCGGCAGGCGTAACGCTTGTACGATTTCATCGGTGACGAACGATGTCTCGGACCCTGGATCGAGTAACGCGCGCGCGAAAACACTGCGACCGCTCGCGGATTTTAATTGAACGCGCGCGGTGGCCAACAACACAACGCGACTTGCTCGGAAAGTATTTACCGAGCTCGTGCTTGGCTTCGCGAGAGATGCATTCGGAAACGCTTCATGAAGTGAAGTATGGTGGTGACCGTCGCACACAATACATCGGTAAGACGATGAACAATCCGCGAGCAAATGTTTTCCCGAAAAGCACGACACACACAGCTTGGAGCGGTAGACGAAATTTTTTCGTTCCTGTGCACCAAGGGATTTGAACTGGCTGCAGTGCCCTAATTGGTGGTTTTCTGAGCACATCGGACATTTTCGGGCGGGATTGCCTTTCGCGGAGGACCCTTTTGTCATTTGAACCGTCATGGCCGTCCTCTTCTCTGACCTTCGCGACTCCTCTCGTGGTGTCGTTGGCTCACTCGTTGAACCTTTTGACGAGGCCAGAGCATGAATTTGAGATTCGAGGAAGGTTTGAATCTCTTCAAATGACGGCATGACCGCCGGATCCGGATACGCCTTCTCCCAGTCCAGGCGAGTCGTCGAGTCCAGTTTTCTCACCAGAAGCGTGACAAACCAATCGTCCCACGTCTCGACAGGCTTCTTCAACGCGGCCAGAGCATCCCGCGCTTGGCAAAACTCATCGAGGACCCGGGTGAACTCTTCCAGCGTCGCTCGTTTGATCGCCGGACAGTCCAGAAGTCTTCCGATGTGAGCATTGGTCAGTACGCGAATGCTTCCGAAGCGACGTTCGAGTGCCGCCCACGCCGTCGCATAATTGGCATCGGTGAGAGACGTACGCGCGATGACTTTGGCGGCCGCGCCGGTGAGGTTCGCCTTCAGGTATTGCAGGCGCTGGACATCCTGTAGCCGTTTCGCTTTGTGAATCGAAGCGCGAAACGAGTCACGGAACTCTTCCCATTTTAGAAAATCACCCGAAAACTTCTCAATATTGAGGGTCGGCAGCCTGGGCCCCGTGGTCCAGTCCGAGCATGAGTCTGAAGATTCGTCTTCCCCTGTTGCTGTTGCGGCAGCGGGATTCAGTTTTTCCAATCTTTCCGACAATTCAGTCGAATTCTGGAGATACGCTTGTTCGGCTTCATCGTATAGCCTTTCCTTTCGGTAGTTACTGGTAGGGAAATCAATCATCGCCGACATCGCACGATGATTTTCGGCAAAATCACGCCAGTAACAATCAAGCAACGAAATCCTCTTTTGTAGTGCAATCGCGGTGAGTTTCGAGGCTCCTATTTTATCCGTATTGACAATGAAATTCTTGATTCGGACAATGAGGTCTTCTTGGATTAGAGCCCTGTCACTAAACGTTTGCGACATCGTTACGGCAGTTAGATTTCAAACGGAGCGGAGAAAACAAAACTGTTCAAGCGCGAAAGAGAACAAAGGCACGTTGCGCGTATCGCGGTAAACACTTGATTCGAACTGTTCGATCAACGGTAACGATTCGACCGAAGGTCACGGAATTTCGAATCCGTAACGGTTCGCCACGCGGTCTCGTTACAGTTTTTCGCGAACGAACGCACAAATTCTATTCGTAGAATTCGCGATTCACTCTCTCCTGCAGATGCTTCCTGCTGGTCCGCGACGTGACCCCAGGCGATGCTCGATGCACTCGCGATTCACTCGAGGAAACAACAGGATCGAAGCAACGCGGAACACGCGACGATGCACAGAATTCTTCGTAATTCTGCGGCGGATAAATCTCAACGATGGAATGGAGCACTCGTTACACTCTATTCCCGGGTTTCGGCACCAAATGTTTCGATCTTCGTTGGTTTCCAGCACGTGGAAACTTGAACTCGCGATCTTTGGTTTGTAAAAGGTCGGAAAAAGAAATAGCACGAATTTGGGAGAGCGTTTAGTTCGGTTTTTATTTATCCGCAGTCACTCGCGGCACGAAGGATTACTTTTACACCGTTTTCGGCTTGTCTCGATCGGCAGAGACAAGAATTGAGCGCGTGTAAAGACAATAAATCGTTCCGCTAATTCGCAGAAGAGAGATCACAAAGACAAGACGCGCGATTCGATCAGCTGGTGTGTATATACAGTCGTCGTTGATCGTTCCCCTCACCGCGCACCCCGAACTACTCGGTCCGCCCGAAGTGTGCGGAGAAGGACCGACGAACAGCGACGACGGCTGAATCCACGTTACAGGTGACTTTCGGCAATTTTCAAAACATCTATAACGGCAAATCGTGCGAGTACAATCGTATACTCGCACAACGATGCCGGCAAGTGAATTTTAATCGAACAATAACCCATACTTCATAACGCATAACGCATAATGCACAACGCATAACGAACACCGGAAAACCCATAACGCCTAACGCTTAACGGATCACGCATAACGCATAATGCATAACGCATAAAGCATAACGCAAACGCATAACGCATAACGCATATCGCATAACGCATAACGCATAACGTATAACGCATAACGCATAACGCAAACGTATAACGCACAACGCATAACGCATAACGCATAACGCATAACGCATAACCATAACGCATAACGCATAACCCATAACGCATAACGCATAACGTATAACGCAAAACGCATACCGTATAACGCAAAACGCATAACGCATAACGTATAACGCATAACGCATACCGTATAACGCATAACGCATAACGCAAACGTACAGCGCACAACGCATAACGCATAAACCATAACCCATACTTCATAACGCATAACGCATAATGCACAACGCATAACGAACACCGGAAAACCCATAACGCCTAACGCTTAACGGATCACGCATAACGCATAATGCATAACGCATAAAGCATAACGCAAACGTATAACGCACAACGCATAACGCATAACGAACAACGGATAACGCATAACGCATAACGCACAACGAATACCGCAAAACGTATATCGCCTAACACATAACGGATCACGCATAACGCATAACGCATATCGCATAACGCATAACGCATTACGTATAACGCACAACGCATAACGCATAACGCATAACGCATAACGCATAACGCATAACGCATAACGCATAACGTATAACGCATAACGTATACCGTATAACGCATAATGCATAACGCATAACGCAAACGTATAACGCACAACGCATAACGCATTACGCATAACGCATAACGCATAACGCATAACGCATAACGCATAACACATAACGCATAACGCATAACGCATAACGCATAACGCATAACGCATACCGTATAAAGCATAACGCATAACGCATAACGCATAACGCATAACGCATAACGCATAACGCATAACGTATAACGCATAACGTATACCGTATAACGCATAATGCATAACGCATAACGCAAACGTATAACGCACAACGCATAACGCATTACGCATAACGCATAACGCATAACGCATAACGCATAACGCATAACACATAACGCATAACGCATAACGCATAACGCATAACGCATACCGTATAAAGCATAACGCATAACGCATAACGCATAACGTATAACGCATAACGCATAACGCATAACGCATAACGCATAACGCATAACGCATAACGCATAACGCATAACATATAACGCATAACGCATAACGCATAACGCATAACACATAACGCATAACGCATAACGCATAACTGATCACGCATAACGCATAACGCATAATGCATAACGCATAAAGCATAACACATAACGCATAACGCATAACGCATAACGCATAACACATAACGCATAACGCATAACGCATAACGCATAACGCATAACGCGTAACGCATAACGCATAATACATAACGTATAACGCATTATGCATAACGCATAACGCATAACGCATAACGCAAACCATAAGGCATAAGGCATAACGCATAACGCATAACGCATAAAGCATAACGCATATCGCAAACGTATAGCGCACAACGCATAACGCATAAACCATAACCCATACTTCATAACGCATAACGCATAACGCATAACCCCTAACGCAATATCGCATAACGCATAACGCATAAAGCATAACGAGTAACTCATAACGCATAACGCATAAAGCATATAGCATAACGCATAACGCATAACGTATAACGCAAACGTATAACGCACAACGCATAACGCATAACGCATAACGCATAACCATAACGCATAACGCATAACCCATAACGCATAACGCATAACGTATAACGCATAACGCATACCGTATAACGCAAAACGCATAACGCATAACGCATAACGTATAACGCATAACGCATACCGTATAACGCATAACGCATAACGCAAACGTACAGCGCACAACGCATAACGCATAAACCATAACCCATACTTCATAACGCATAACGCATAATGCACAACGCATAACGAACACCGGAAAACCCATAACGCCTAACGCTTAACGGATCACGCATAACGCATAATGCATAACGCATAAAGCATAACGCAAACGTATAACGCACAACGCATAACGCATAACGAACAACGGATAACGCATAACGCATAACGCATAACGAATACCGTAAAACGTATATCGCCTAACACATAACGGATCACGCATAACGCATAACGCATATCGCATAACGCATAACGCATTACGTATAACGCACAACGCATACCGTATAAAGCATAACGCATAACGCATAACGCATAACGTATAACGCATAACGCATAACGCATAACGCATAACGCATAACGCATAACGCATAACATATAACGCATAACGCATAACGCATAACGCATAACACATGACGCATAACGCATAACGCATAACTGATCACGCATAACGCATAACGCATAATGCATAACGCATAAAGCATAACACATAACGCATAACGCATAACGCATAACACATAACGCATAGCGCATAACGCATAACGCATAACGCATAACGCGTAACGCATAACGCATAATACATTACGTATAACGCATTATGCATAACGCATAACGCATAACGCATAACGCATAACGCAAACCATAAGGCATAAGGCATAACGCATAACGCATAACGCATAACGCATAATACATAACGTATAACGCATTAGGCATAACGCATAACGCATAACGCATAACGCATAACGCAAACCATAAGGCATAAGGCATATCGCATAACGCATAACGCATAACGCATGTCAGATCACGCATAACGCATAATGCATAACGCATAAAGCATAACGCATAACGCATAACGTATAACGCATAACGTATACCGTATAACGCATAATGCGTAACGCATAACGCAAACGTATAACGCACAACGCATAACGCATAACGCATAACGCATAAGGTATAACGCATAACGCATACCGTATAACGCATAACGCATAACGCATAACGCAAACGTATAGCGCACAACGCATAACGCATAAACCATAACCCATACTTCATAACGCATAACGCATAATGCACAACGCATAACGAACACCGGAAAACCCATAACGCCTAACGCTTAACGGATCACGCATAACGCATAATGCATAACGCATAAAGCATAACGCAAACGCATAACGCATAACGCATATCGCATAACGCATAACGCATAACGTATAACGCATAACGCATAACGCAAACGTATAACGCACAACGCATAACGCATAACGCATAACGCATAACGCATAACGCATAACCATAACGCATAACGCATAACCCATAACGCATAACGCATAACGTATAACGCAAAACGCATACCGTATAACGCAAAACGCATAACGCATAACGTATAACGCATAACGCATACCGTATAACGCATAACGCATAACGCAAACGTACAGCGCACAACGCATAACGCATAAACCATAACCCATACTTCGTAACGCATAACGCATAATGCACAACGCATAACGAACAACGGAAAACCCATAACGCCTAACGCTTAACGGATCACGCATAACGCATAATGCATAACGCATAAAGCATAACGCAAACGTATAACGCACTACGCATAACGCATAACGAACAACGGATAACGCATAACGCATAACGCATAACGAATACCGCAAAACGTATATCGCCTAACACATAACGGATCACGCATAACGCATAACGCATATCGCATAACGCATAACGCATTACGTATAACGCACAACGCATAACGCATAACGCATAACGCATAACGCATAACGCATAACGCATAAAGCATAACGCATAACGCATAACGCATAACGCATAACGCATAACGCATAACGTATAACGCATAACGTATACCGTATAACGCATAATGCATAACGCATAACGCAAACGTATAACGCACAACGCATAACGCATTACGCATAACGCATAACGCATAACGCATAACGCATAACGCATAACACATAACGCATAACGCATAACGCATAACGCATAACGCATACCGTATAAAGCATAACGCATAACGCATAACGCATAACGTATAACGCATAACGCATAACGCATAACGCATAACGCATAACGCATAACGCATAACGCATAACGCATAACGCATAACATATAACGCATAACGCATAACGCATAACGCATAACACATAACGCATAACGCATAACGCATAACTGATCACGCATAACGCATAACGCATTATGCATAACGCATAAAGCATAACACATAACGCATAACGCATAACGCATAACGCATAACACATAACGCATAACGCATAACGCATAACGCATAACGCATAACGCGTAACGCATAACGCATAATACATAACGTATAACGCATTATGCATAACGCATAACGCATAACGCATAACGCAAACCATAAGGCATAAGGCATAACGCATAACGCATAACGCATAAAGCATAACGCATAACGCAAACGTATAGCGCACAACGCATAACGCATAAACCATAACCCATACTTCATAACGCATAACGCATAACGCATAACCCCTAACGCAATATCGCATAACGCATAACGCATAAAGCATAACGAGTAACTCATAACGCATAACGCATAAAGCATATAGCATAACGCATAACGCATAACGTATAACGCAAACGTATAACGCACAACGCATAACGCATAACGCATAACGCATAACCATAACGCATAACGCATAACCCATAACGCATAACGCATAACGTATAACGCATAACGCATACCGTATAACGCAAAACGCATAACGCATAACGTATAACGCATAACGCATACCGTATAACGCATAACGCATAACGCAAACGTACAGCGCACAACGCATAACGCACAACGCATAACGCATAACGAACAACGGATAACGCATAACGCATAACGCATAACGAATACCGCAAAACGTATATCGCCTAACACATAACGGATCACGCATAACGCATAACGCATATCGCATAACGCATAACGCATTACGTATAACGCACAACGCATACCGTATAAAGCATAACGCATAACGCATAACGCATAACGTATAACGCATAACGCATAACGCATAACGCATAACGCATAACGCATAACGCATAACGCATAACATATAACGCATAACGCATAACGCATAACGCATAACACATAACGCATAACGCATAACGCATAACTGATCACGCATAACGCATAACGCATAATGCATAACGCATAAAGCATAACACATAACGCATAACGCATAACGCATAACACATAACGCATAGCGCATAACGCATAACGCATAACGCATAACGCGTAACGCATAACGCATAATACATTACGTATAACGCATTATGCATAACGCATAACGCATAACGCATAACGCATAACGCATAACGCATAACGCATAACGCCAAACGCATAACGTTAACGCATAACCCATAACGCATAAGGCTTGATGCATGACGCATATCGCATATCGCATAACGCATAATGCTTGATGCATGACGCATATCGCATAACGCATAAGGCATAACGCATAATACATAACGTATAACGCATTAGGCATAACGCATAACGCATAACGCATAACGCATAACGCAAACCATAAGGCATAAGGCATAACGCATAACGCATAACGCATTACGCATGTCAGATCACGCATAACGCATAATGCATAACGCATAAAGCATAACGCATAACGCATAACGCATAACGCCAAACGCATAACGTTAACGCATAACCCATAACGCATAAGGCTTGATGCATGACGCATATCGCATATCGCATAACGCATAATGCTTGATGCATGACGCATATCGCATAACGCATAAGGCATAACGCATAATACATAACGTATAACGCATTAGGCATAACGCATAACGCATAACGCATAACGCATAACGCAAACCATAAGGCATAAGGCATAACGCATAACGCATAACGCATAACGCATGTCAGATCACGCATAACGCATAATGCATAACGCATAAAGCATAACGCATAACGCATAACGTATAACGCATAACGTATACCGTATAACGCATAATGCGTAACGCATAACGCAAACGTATAACGCACAACGCATAACGCATAACGCATAACGCATAACGCATAACGCATAACGCATATCGCATAACGCATAACGCATAACGCATAACGCATAACGCATAACGCATAACGCATAACGCATAACGCATAACGCATAACGCATAACGCATAACGCATAACGCATAACGCATAACGCATAACGCATAACGCATAACGCATAACGCAAAACGTATAACCCATAACGCATACCGTATAACGCATAACGCATAACGCATAACGCATAACGTATAACGCATAACGCATACCGTATAACGCATAACGCATAACGCATAACGCATAACGCATAACGCATAACGTATAACGCATAACGCATACCGTATAACGCACAACGCATACCGTATAACGCACAACGCATAACGCATAACGCATATCGCATAACGCATAACGCATAACGCATAACGCATAACGCATAACGCATAACGCATAACGCATAACGCATAACGCATAACGCATAACGCATAACGTATAACTCATAACGCATAACGCATAAAGCATAACGCATAACGCATAACGCATAACGCATAACGCATAACGCATAACGCATAACGCATAACGCATAACGCATAAAGCATAACGCATAAAACATAATGCATAACGCATAACGCATAACGCATAAAGCATAACATATAACGCATAACGCATACCGTATAACGCATAACGCATAACGCAAACGTATAGCGCACAACGCATAACGCATAAACCATAACCCATACTTCATAACGCATAACGCATAACGCATAACCCCTAACGCAATAACGCATAACGCATAACGCATAAAGCATAGCGAGTAACTCATAACGCATAACGTATAAAGCATATAGCATAACGCATAACGCATAACGCATAACGCATATCGCATAACGCATAACGCATAACGTATAACCCATAACGCATAACGCAAACGTATAACGCACAACGCATAACGCATAACGCATAACGCATAACCATAACGCATAACGCATAACCCATAACGCATAACGCATAACGTATAACGCATAACGCATACCGTATAACGCAAAACGCATAACGCATAACGTATAACGCATAACGCATACCGTATAACGCATAACGCATAACGCATAACGCAAACGTATAGCGCACAACGTATAACGCATAAACCATAACCCATACTTCATAACGCATAACGCATAATGCACAACGCATAACGAACACCGGAAAACCCATAACGCCTAACGCTTAACGGATCACGCATAACGCATAATGCATAACGCATAAAGCATAACGCAAACGTATAACGCACAACGCATAACGCATAACGAACAACGGATAACGCATAACGCATAACGCATAACGAATACCGCAAAACGTATATCGCCTAACATATAACGGATCACGCATAACGCATAACGCATATCGCATAACGCATAACGCATTACGTATAACGCACAACGCATAACGCATAACGCATAACGCATAACGCATAACGCATAACGCATAACATATAACGCATAACGCAAAACGCATAACGCATAACGCATAACGCATAACGCATAACGCATAACGCATAACGCATAACGCATAACGCATAACGCATAACGCATAACGCATAACGCATAACGCATAACGCATAACGCATAACGCGTAACGCGTAACGCATAACGCGTAACGCATAACGCATAACGCATAACGCATAACGTATAACTCATAACTCATAACGCATAAAGCATAACGCATAACGCATAACGCATAACGCATAACGCATAACGCTCAACGCATAACGGATCACGCATAACGCATAACTCATAACTCATAAGGAGTAACGCATAACGCATAAAGCATAACGCATAACGCATAACGCATAATGCATAACGCATAATGCATAAAGCATAAGGCATAACGCATAACTTATAACTCATTACTCATAACGAATAACGCATAACGCATAACGCATAACGCATATCGCATAACGCATAACGCATAACTTATAACTCATTACTCATAACGAATAACGCATAACGCATAACGCATAACGCATATCGCATAACGCATAACGCATAACGCATACCGTATAACCCATAACGCATAACGCATAACGCATAACGCATAACGCATAACGCATAAAGCATAACGCATAACGCATAACGCATGAAGCATAACCCATAACGCATAACGCATAACGCATAACGCATAACATATAACGCATAACGCATACCGTATAACGCATAACGCATAACGCAAACGTATAGCGTACAACGCATAACGCATAAACCATAACCCATACTTCATAACGCATAACGCATAACGCATAACCCCTAACGCAATAACGCATAACGCATAACGCATAAAGCATAACGAGTAACTCATAACGCATAACGCATAAAGCATATAGCATAACGCATAACGCATAACGCATAACGCATATCGCATAACGCATAACGCATAACGTATAACGCATAACGCATAACGCAAACGTATAACGCACAACGCACAACGCATAACGCATAACGCATAACGCATAACCCATAACGCATAACGCATAACGTATAACGCATAACGCATACCGTATAACGCAAAACGCATAACGCATAACGTATAACGCATAACGCATACCGTATAACGCATAACGCATAACGCATAACGCAAACGTATAGCGCACAACGCATAACGCATAAACCATAACCCATACTTCATAACGCATAACGCATAATGCACAACGCATAACGAACACCGGAAAACCCATAACGCCTAACGCTTAACGGATCACGCATAACGCATAATGCATAACGCATAAAGCATAACGCAAACGTATAACGCACAACGCATAACGCATAACGAACAACGGATAACGCATAACGCATAACGCATAACGAATACCGCAAAACGTATATCGCCTAACACATAACGGACCACGCATAACGCATAACGCATATCGCATAACGCATAACGCATAACGTATAACGCATAACGCATAACGTATAACGCATAACGCATAACGCAAACGTATAACGCACAACGCATAACGCATAACGCATAACGCATAACGCATATCGCATAACGCATAACGCATAACGTATAACGCATAACGCATAACGCAAACGTATAACGCACAACGCACAACGCATAACGCATAACGCATAACGCATAACCCATAACGCATAACGCATAACGTATAACGCATAACGCATACCGTATAACGCAAAACGCATAACGCATAACGTATAACGCATAACGCATACCGTATAACGCATAACGCATAACGCATAACGCATAACGCATAACGCATAACGTATAACGCATAACGCATAACGCATAACGCATAACGCATAACGCATAACGAATACCGCAAAACGTATATCGCCTAACACATAACGGATCACGCATAACGCATAACGCATATCGCATAACGCATAACGCATAATGCATAACGCATAAAGCGTAACGCATAACGCATAAATCATAACGCATAACGCATAACGCATAACGCATAACGCATACCGTATAACGCATAACGCATACCGTATAACCCATAACGCATAACGCATAACGCATAACGTATAACGCATAACGCATAACGCATAACGCATAACGCATAACGCATAACGCATAACATATAACGCATAACGCATAATGCACAACGCATAACGAATACCGCATAACGTATAACGCATAACGCATACCGTATAACGCAAAACGCATAACGCATAACGTATAACGCATAACGCATACCGTATAACGCATAACGCATAACGCATAACGCAAACGTATAGCGCACAACGCATAACGCATAAACCATAACCCATACTTCATAACGCATAACGCATAATGCACAACGCATAACGAACACCGGAAAACCCATAACGCCTAACGCTTAACGGATCACGCATAACGCATAATGCATAACGCATAAAGCATAACGCAAACGTATAACGCACAACGCATAACGCATAACGAAAAACGGATAACGCATAACGCATAACGCATAACGAATACCGCAAAACGTATATCGCCTAACACATAACGGACCACGCATAACGCATAACGCATATCGCATAACGCATAACGCATAACGCATAACGTATAACGCATAACGCATAACGCAAACGTATAACGCATTACGCATAACGCATAACGCATAACGTATAACTCATAACGCATAACGCATAAAGCATAACGCATAATGTATAACGCATGACTCATAACGCATAACGCATAACGCATAACGCATAACGCATAACGCATAACGCATAACGCATACCGTATAACGCATAACGCATAACGCATAACGCATAACGCATAACGCATAAAGCATAACGCATAACGCATAACGCATGAAGCATAACCCATAACGCATAACGCATAACGCATAACGCATAACGTATAACGCATAACGCATACCGTATAACGCATAACGCATAACGCATAACGCATTACGCATAACGCTTATCGCTTATCGCATAACGGATCACGCATAACGCATAACTCATAACTCATAAGGAGTAACGCATAACGCATAAAGCATAACGCATAACGCATAACGCATAATGCATAAAGCATAATGCATAAAGCATAACGCATAACGCATAACGCAAACGTATTGCGCACAACGCATAACGCATAAACCATAACCCATACTTCATAACGCATAACGCATAATGCACAACGCATAACGAACACCGGAAAACCCATAACGCCTAACGCATAACGGATCACGCATAACGCATAATACATAACGCATAAAGCATAACGTATAACGCATAACGCATAACGCATAACGCATAACGAATACCGCAAAACGTATATCGCCTAACACATAACGGATCACGCATAACGCATAACGCATAACGCATAACGCATAACCATAACACATAACGTATAACCCATAACGCATAACGCCTAACGCATAACGTATAACGCATAACGCATACCGTATAACGCATAACGCATAACGCATAACGCATAACGCATAACGCATAACGCATACCGTATAACGCATAACGCATAACGCATAACGCATAACGTATAACGCATAACGCATAACGCATAACGTATAACGCATAACGCATAACGCATAACGCATAACGAATACCGCAAAACGTATATCGCCTAACACATAACGGATCACGCATAACGCATATCGCATAACGCATAACGCATAATGCATAACGCATACAGCGTAACGCATAACGCATAAATCATAACGCATAACGCATAACGCATAACGCATAACGCATACCGTATAACGCATAACGCATACCGTATAACGCATAACGCATAACGCATAACGCATAACGCATAACGCATAAAGCATAACGCATAACGCATAACGCATGAAGCATAACCCATAACGCATAACGCATAACGCATAACGCATAACGTATAACGCATAACGCATACCGTATAACGCATAACGCATAACGCATAACGCATTACGCATAACGCTTATCGCTTATCGCATAACGGATCACGCATAACGCATAACTCATAACTCATAAGGAGTAACGCATAACGCATAAAGCATAACGCATAACGCATAACGCATAACGTATAACGCATAACGCATAACGCATAACGCATAACGCATAACGCCTAACGCATAACGGATCACGCATAACGCATAATACATAACGCATAAAGCATAACGTATAACGCATAACGCATAACGCATAACGCATAACGAATACCGCAAAACGTATATCGCCTAACACATAACGGATCACGCATAACGCATAACGCATAACGCATAACGCATAACCATAACACATAACGTATAACCCATAACGCATAACGCCTAACGCATAACGTATAACGCATAACGCATACCGTATAACGCATAACGCATAACGCATAACGCATAACGCATAACGCATAACGCATAACGCATACCGTATAACGCATAACGCATAACGCATAACGCATAACGTATAACGCATAACGCATAACGCATAACGTATAACGCATAACGCATAACGCATAACGCATAACGAATACCGCAAAACGTATATCGCCTAACACATAACGGATCACGCATAACGCATATCGCATAACGCATAACGCATAATGCATAACGCATACAGCGTAACGCATAACGCATAAATCATAACGCATAACGCATAACGCATAACGCATAACGCATACCGTATAACGCATAACGCATACCGTATAACGCATAACGCATAACGCATAACGCATAACGTATAACGCATAACGCATAACGCATAACGCATAACGCATAACGCATAACATATAACGCATAACGCATAATGCACAACGCATAACGAATACCGCAAAACGCATAACGCCTAACGCATAACGGATCACGCATAACGCATAACGCATAATGCATAACGCATAAAGCATAACGCATAACGCATTACGCATAACGCATAACGCATAACGCATAACGCATAACGCATAACGCATGAAGCATAACCCATAACGCATAACGCATACCGCATAATGCATAACGCGTAACGCATAACGCGTAACGCATAACGCGTAACGCATAACGCATAACGCATAACGCATAACGTATAACTCATAACGCATAACGCATAAAGCATAACGCATAACGCATAACGCATAACGCATAACGCATAACGCATAACGCTTATCGCATAACGGATCACGCATAACGCATAACTCATAACTCATAAGGAGTAACGCATAACGCATAAAGCATAACGCATAACGCATAACTCATAACTCATAAGGAGTAACGCATAACGCATAAAGCATAACGCATAACGCATAACGCATAATGCATAACGCATAAAGCATAACGCATATCGCATAACGCATAACGCATAATGCATAACGCATAAAGCGTAACGCATAACGCATAAATCCAAACGCATAACGCATAACGCATAACGCATAACGCATACCGTATAACGCATAACGCATACCGTATAACGCATAACGCATAACGCATAACGCATAACGTATAACGCATAACGCATAACGCATAACGCATAACGCATAACGCATAACATATAACGCATAACGCATAATGCACGACGCATAACGAATACCGCAAAACGCATAACGCCTAACGCATAACGGATCACGCATAACGCATAACGCATAATGCATAACGCATAATGCATAACGCATAATGCATAAAGCATAACGCATAACGCATAACTTATAACTCATTACTCATAACGAATAACGCAGATCGCATAACGCATATCGCATAACGCATAACGCATAATGCATAACGCATAAAGCGTAACGCATAACGCATAAATCCAAACGCATAACGCATAACGCATAACGCATACCGTATAACGCATAACGCATACCGTATAACGCATAACGCATAACGCATAACGCATAACGTATAACGCATAACGCATAACGCATAACGCATAACGCATAACGCATAACATATAACGCATAACGCATAATGCACAACGCATAACGAATACCGCAAAACGCATAACGCCTAACGCATAACGGATCACGCATAACGCATAACGCATAATTAATAACGCATAAAGCATAACGCATAACGCATTACGCATAACGCATAACGCATAACGCATAACGCATAAAGCATAACGCATAACGATTAACGCATGAAGCATAACCCATAACGCATAACGCATACCGCATAATGCATAACGCATAACGCATAACGCATAACGCATAACGCATAACGCATTACGCATAACGCATAACGCATAACGTATAACTCATAACGCATAACGCATAAAGCATAACGCATAATGTATAATGCATGACGCATAACGCATAACGCATAACGCATAACGCATAACGCATAACGCAAAACGCATAACGTTAACGCATAACCCATAACGCATAAGGCTTGATGCATGACGAATATCGCATATCACATAACGCATAAGGCTTGATGCATGACGCATATCGCATAACGCATAACGCATAACCATAACGCATAACGTATAACCCATAACGCATAACGCCTAACGCATAACGTATAACGCATAACGCATACCGTATAACGCATAACGCATAACGCATAACGAATAACGCATAACGAATAACGCATAACGCATAACGCATAACGCATAACGCATAACGCATGAAGCATAACCCATAACGCATAACGCATACCGCATAATGCATAACGCGTAACGCATAACGCGTAACGCATAACGCGTAACGCATAACGCATAACGCATAACGCATAACGTATAACTCATAACGCATAACGCATAAAGCATAACGCATAACGCATAACGCATAACGCATAACGCATAACGCTTATCGCATAACGGATCACGCATAACGCATAACTCATAACTCATAAGGAGTAACGCATAACGCATAAAGCATAACGCATAACGCATAACTCATAACTCATAAGGAGTAACGCATAACGCATAAAGCATAACGCATAACGCATAACGCATAATGCATAACGCATAAAGCATAACGCATATCGCATAACGCATAACGCATAATGCATAACGCATAAAGCGTAACGCATAACGCATAAATCCAAACGCATAACGCATAACGCATAACGCATAACGCATACCGTATAACGCATAACGCATACCGTATAACGCATAACGCATAACGCATAACGCATAACGTATAACGCATAACGCATAACGCATAACGCATAACGCATAACGCATAACATATAACGCATAACGCATAATGCACAACGCATAACGAATACCGCAAAACGCATAACGCCTAACGCATAACGGATCACGCATAACGCATAACGCATAATGCATAACGCATAATGCATAACGCATAATGCATAACGCATAATGCATAAAGCATAACGCATAACGCATAACTTAGAACTCATTACTCATAACGAATAACGCAGATCGCATAACGCATATCGCATAACGCATAACGCATAATGCATAACGCATAAAGCGTAACGCATAACGCATAAATCCAAACGCATAACGCATAACGCATAACGCATAACGCATACC
The DNA here is from genome assembly GCA_916610235.2 of Lasioglossum morio. Lineage (NCBI taxonomy): Eukaryota > Metazoa > Arthropoda > Insecta > Hymenoptera > Halictidae > Lasioglossum > Lasioglossum morio. The sequence continues at coordinate 5,528,432 of CAKAJA020000347.1, forward strand.
GTATAACGCATAACGCATACCGTATAACGCATAACGCATAACGCATAACGCATAACGTATAACGCATAACGCATAACGCATAACGCATAACGCATAACATATAACGCATAACGCATAATGCACAACGCATAACGAATACCGCAAAACGCATAACGCCTAACGCATAACGGATCACGCATAACGCATAACGCATAATTAATAACGCATAAAGCATAACGCATAACGCATTACGCATAACGCATAACGCATAACGCATAAAGCATAACGCATAACGATTAACGCATGAAGCATAACCCATAACGCATAACGCATACCGCATAATGCATAACGCATAACGCATAACGCATAACGCATAACGCATAACGCATAACGCATTACGCATAACGCATAACGCATAACGTATAACTCATAACGCATAACGCATAAAGCATAACGCATAATGTATAATGCATGACGCATAACGCATAACGCATAACGCATAACGCATAACGCATAACGCAAAACGCATAACGTTAACGCATAACCCATAACGCATAAGGCTTGATGCATGACGAATATCGCATATCACATAACGCATAAGGCTTGATGCATGATGCATATCGCATAACGCATAACGCATAACCATAACGCATAACGTATAACCCATAACGCATAACGCCTAACGCATAACGTATAACGCATAACGCATACCGTATAACGCATAACGCATAACGCATAACGAATAACGCATAACGAATAACGCATAACGCATAACGCATAACGCATAACGCATAACGCATAACGTATAACGCATAACGCATAACGCATAACGCATAACGCGTAACGCATAACGCATAACGCATAACGCATAACGCAAAACGCATAACGTGAACGCATAACCCATAACGCATAAGGCTTGATGCATGACGAATATCGCATATCACATAACGCATAAGGCTTGATGCATGACGCATATCGCATAACGCATAACGCATAACCATAACGCATAACGTATAACCCATAACGCATAACGCCTAACGCATAACGTATAACGCATAACGCATACCGTATAACGCATAACGCATAACGCATAACGCATAAAGCATAACGCATAATGTATAACGCATAACGCATAACGCATAACGCATAACGCATAACGCAAAACGCATAACGTTAACGCATAACCCATAACGCATAAGGCTTCACGCATGACGAATATCGCATATCACATAACGCATAAGGCTTGATGCATGACGCATATCGCATAACGCATAACGCATAACCATAACGCATAACGTATAACCCATAACGCATAACGCCTAACGCATAACGTATAACGCATAACGCATACCGTATAACGCATAACGCATAACGCATAACGCATAACGCATAACGCATAACGCATAACGCATAACGCATAACGCATAACGTATAACGCATAACGCATAACGCATAACGAATACCGCAAAACGTATATCGCCTAACACATAACGGATCACGCATAACGCATAACGCATATCGCATAACGCATAACGCATAATGCATAACGCATAAAGCGTAACGCATAACGCATAAATCATAACGCATAACGCATAACGCATAACGCATAACGCATAACGCATACCGTATAACGCATAACGCATACCGTATAACGCATAACGCATAACGCATAACGCATAACGTATAACGCATAACGCATAACGCATAACGCATAACGCATAACATATAACGCATAACATATAACGCATAACGCATAATGCACAACGCATAACGAATACCGCAAAACGCATAACGCCTAACGCATAACGGATCACGCATAACGCATAACGCATAATGCATAACGCATAAAGCATAACGCATAACGCATTACGCATAACGCATAACGCATAACGCATAACGCATAACGCATAACGCATAACGCATGAAGCATAACCCATAACGCATAACGCATACCGCATAATGCATAACGCGTAACGCATAACGCGTAACGCATAACGCATAACGCATAACGCATAACGTATAACTCATAACGCATAACGCATAAAGCATAACCCATAACGCATAACGCATAACGGATCACGCATAACGCATAACTCATAAGGAGTAACGCATAACGCATAAAGCATAACGCATAACGCATAACGCATAATGCATAACGCATAATGCATAAAGCATAACGCATAACGCATAACTTATAACTCATTACTCATAACGAATAACGCATATCGCATAACGCATATCGCATAACGCATAACGCATAATGCATAACGCATAAAGCGTAACGCATAACGCATAAATGATAACGCATAACGCATAACGCATAACGCATAACGCATATCGTATAACGCATAACGCATAACGCATACCGTATAACGCATAACGAATAACGCATAACGTATAACGCATAACGCATAACGCATAACGCATAACGCATAACGCATAACGCATAACGCATAACGCATAACGCATAACATATAACGCATAACGCATAACGCATAACGCATAACGCATAACGCATAACGCATAACGCATAACGCCTAACGCATAACGGATCACGCATAACGCATAACGCATAATGCATAACGCATAAAGCATAACGCATAACGCATTACGCATAACGCATAACGCATAACGGATCACGCATAACGCATAACGCATAACGCATAACGCATAAAGCATAACGCATAAAGCATAACGCATAACGCATTACGCATAACGCCTAACGCATAACGGATCACGCATAACGCATAACGCATAATGCATAACGCATAAAGCATAACGCATAACGCATTACGCATAACGCATACCGTATAACGCATAACGAATAACGCATAACGCATAACGTATAACGCATAACGCATAACGCATAACCCATAACGCATAACGCATAACGCATAACGCATAACGCATTACGCATAACGCATAACGCATAACGGATCACGCATAACGCATAACGCATAATGCATAACGCATAAAGCATAACGCATAAAGCATAACGCATAACGCATTACGCATAACGCCTAACGCATAACGGATCACGCATAACGCATAACGCATAATGCATAACGCATAAAGCATAACGCATAACGCATTACGCATAACGCCTAACGCATAACGGATCACGCATAACGCATAACGCATAATGCATAACGCATAAAGCATAACGCATAACGCATTACGCATAACGCATACCGCATAACGCATAACGTATAACGCATAAAGCATAACGCATAACGCATAACGCATGAAGCATAACCCATAACGCATAACGCATACCGCATAATGCATAACGCATAACGCATAACGCATAACGCATAACGCATAACGCATTACGCATAACGCATAACGCATAACGTATAACTCATAACGCATAACGCATAAAGCATAACGCATAATGTATAACGCATGACGCATAACGCATAACGCATAACGCATAACGCATAACGCATAACGCATAACGCATAACGCATAACGCAAAACGCATAAGTCTTGATGCATGACGAATATCGCATATCACATAACGCATAAGGCTTGATGCATGACGCATATCGCATAACGCATAACGCATAACCATAACGCATAACGTATAACCCATAACGCATAACGCCTAACGCATAACGTATAACGCATAACGCATACCGTATAACGCATAACGCATAACGGATAACGCATAACGCATAACGCATAACGCATAACGCATAACGCATAACGCATAACGCATAACGTATAACGCATAACGCATAACGCATAACACATAACGCATAACGCATAACGAATACCGCAAAACGTATATCGCCTAACACATAACGGATCACGCATAACGCATAACGCATAACGTAGAACGCATAACGCATAACGCATAACGCACAACGCATAACGCATAACGCATAACATATAACGCATAACGCATAACGCATAACGCATAACGCATAACGCATAACGCATAACGCATAACGCCTAACGCATAACGGATCACGCATAACGCATAACGCATAATGCATAACGCATAAAGCATAACGCATAACGCATTACGCATAACGCATAACGCATAACGCATAACGCATAACGCATAACGCATAACGCATAACGCATGAAGCATAACCCATAACGCATAACGCATACCGCATAATGCATAACGCGTAACGCATAACGCGTAACGCATAACGCGTAACGCATAACGCATAACGCATAACGCATAACGTATAACTCATAACGCATAACGCATAAAGCACAACGCATAACGCATAACGCATAACGCTTATCGCATAACGCATCACGCATAACGCATAACTCATAACTCATAAGGAGTAACGCATAACGCATAAAGCATAACGCATAACGCATAATGCATAAAGCATAACGCATAACGCATAACTTATAACTCATTACTCATTACGAATAACGCATATCGCATAACGCATATCGCATAACGCATAACGCATAATGCATAACGCATGAAGCGTAACGCATAACGCATAAATCATAACGCATAACGCATACCGTATAACGCATAACGCATACCGTATAACGCATAACGCATAACGCATAACGCATAACGCATAACGTATAACGCATAACGCATAACGCATAACGCATAACGCATAACGCATAACGCATAACGCATAACATATAACGCATAACGCATAATGCACAACGCATAACGAATACCGCAAAACGCATAACGCCTAACGCATAACGGATCACGCATAACGCATAACGCATAATGCATAACGCATAAAGCATAACGCATAACGCATTACGCATAACGCATAACGCATAACGCATAACGCATAAAGCATAACGCATAACGCATAACGCATGAAGCATAACCCATAACGCATAACGCATACCGCATAATGCATAACGCATAACGCATAACGCATAACGCATAACGCATAACGCATAACGCATTACGCATAACGCATAACGCATAACGTATAACTCATAACGCATAACGCATAAAGCATAACGCATAATCTATAACGCATGACGCATAACGCATAACGCATAACGCAAAACGCATAACGTTAACGCATAACCCATAACGCATAAGGCTTGATGCATGACGAATATCGCATATCACATAACGCATAAGGCTTGATGCATGACGCATATCGCATAACGCATAACGCATAACCATAACGCATAACGCATAACGCATAACGAATACCGCAAAACGTATATCGCCTAACACATAACGGATCACGCATAACGCATAACGCATATCGCATAACGCATAACGCATAATGCATAACGCATAAAGCGTAACGCATAACGCTTAAATCATAACGCATAACGCATAACGCATAACGCGTAACGCATACCGTATAACGCATAACGCATACCGTATAACGCATAACGCATAACGCATAACGCATAACGTATAACGCATAACGCATAACGCATAACGCATAACGTATAACTCATAACGCATAACGCATAAAGCATAACGCATAACGCATAACGCATAACGCATAACGCATAACGCATAACGCATAACGCTAATCGCATAACGGATCACGCATAACGCATAACTCATAACTCATAAGGAGTAACGCATAACGCATAACGCATACCGCATAATGCATAACGCATAACGCATAACGCATAACGCATAACGCATAACGCATTACGCATAACGCATAACGCATAACGTATAACTCATAACGCATAACGCATAAAGCATAACGCATAATGTATAATGCATGACGCATAACGCATAACGCATAACGCATAACGCATAACGCATAACGCATAACGCAAAACGCATAACGTTAACGCATAACCCATAACGCATAAGGCTTGATGCATGACGAATATCGCATATCACATAACGCATAAGGCTTGATGCATGACGCATATCGCATAACGCATAACGCATAACCATAACGCATAACGTATAACCCATAACGCATAACGCCTAACGCATAACGTATAACGCATAACGCATACCGTATAACGCATAACGCATAACGCATAACGAATAACGCATAACGAATAACGCATAACGCATAACGCATAACGCATAACGCATAACGCATAACGTATAACGCATAACGCATAACGCATAACGCATAACGCGTAACGCATAACGCATAACGCATAACGCATAACGCAAAACGCATAACGTTAACGCATAACCCATAACGCATAAGGCTTGATGCATGACGAATATCGCATATCACATAACGCATAAGGCTTGATGCATGACGCATATCGCATAACGCATAACGCATAACCATAACGCATAACGTATAACCCATAACGCATAACGCATAACGCCTAACGCATAACGTATAACGCATAACGCATACCGTATAACGCATAACGCATAACGCATAACGCATAAAGCATAACGCATAATGTATAACGCATAACGCATAACGCATAACGCATAACGCATAACGCATAACGCATAACGCAAAACGCATAACGTTAACGCATAACCCATAACGCATAAGGCTTGATGCATGACGAATATCGCATATCACATAACGCATAAGGCTTGATGCATGACGCATATCGCATAACGCATAACGCATAACCATAACGCATAACGTATAACCCATAACGCATAACGCCTAACGCATAACGTATAACGCATAACGCATACCGTATAACGCATAACGCATAACGCATAACGCATAACGCATAACGCATAACGCATAACGCATAACGCATAACGCATAACGCATAACGTATAACGCATAACGCATAACGCATAACGAATACCGCAAAACGTATATCGCCTAACACATAACGGATCACGCATAACGCATAACGCATATCGCATAACGCATAACGCATAATGCATAACGCATAAAGCGTAACGCATAAATCATAACGCATAACGCATAACGCATAACGCATAACGCATACCGTATAACGCATAACGCATACCGTATAACGCATAACGCATAACGCATAACGCATAACGTATAACGCATAACGCATAACGCATAACGCATAACGCATAACATATAACATATAACGCATAACGCATAATGCACAACGCATAACGAATACCGCAAAACGCATAACGCCTAACGCATAACGGATCACGCATAACGCATAACGCATAATGCATAACGCATAAAGCATAACGCATAACGCATTACGCATAACGCATAACGCATAACGCATAACGCATAACGCATAACGCATAACGCATGAAGCATAACCCATAACGCATAACGCATACCGCATAATGCATAACGCGTAACGCATAACGCGTAACGCATAACGCATAACGCATAACGCATAACGTATAACTCATAACGCATAACGCATAAAGCATAACCCATAACGCATAACGCATAACGGATCACGCATAACGCATAACTCATAAGGAGTAACGCATAACGCATAAAGCATAACGCATAACGCATAACGCATAATGCATAACGCATAATGCATAAAGCATAACGCATAACGCATAACTTATATCTCATTACTCATAACGAATAACGCATATCGCATAACGCATATCGCATAACGCATAACGCATAATGCATAACGCATAAAGCGTAACGCATAACGCATAAATGATAACGCATAACGCATAACGCATAACGCATAACGCATACCGTATAACGCATAACGCATACCGTATAACGCATAACGAATAACGCATAACGCATAACGTATAACGCATAACGCATAACGCATAACGCATAACGCATAACGCATAACGCATATCGCATAACGCATATCGCATAACGCATAACGCATAATGCATAACGCATAAAGCGTAACGCATAACGCATAAATGATAACGCATAACGCATAACGCATAACGCATAACGCATACCGTATAACGCATAACGCATACCGTATAACGCATAACGCATAACGCATAACGCATAACGTATAACGCATAACGCATAACGCATAACGCATAACGCATAACATATAACGCATAACATATAACGCATAACGCATAATGCACAACGCATAACGAATACCGCAAAACGCATAACGCCTAACGCATAACGGATCACGCATAACGCATAACGCATAATGCATAACGCATAAAGCATAACGCATAACGCATTACGCATAACGCATAACGCATAACGCATAACGCATAACGCATAACGCATAACGCATGAAGCATAACCCATAACGCATAACGCATACCGCATAATGCATAACGCGTAACGCATAACGCGTAACGCATAACGCATAACGCATAACGCATAACGTATAACTCATAACGCATAACGCATAAAGCATAACCCATAACGCATAACGCATAACGGATCACGCATAACGCATAACTCATAAGGAGTAACGCATAACGCATAAAGCATAACGCATAACGCATAACGCATAATGCATATCGCATAATGCATAAAGCATAACGCATAAAGCATAACTTATAACTCATTACTCATAACGAATAACGCATATCGCATAACGCATATCGCATAACGCATAACGCATAATGCATAACGCATAAAGCGTAACGCATAACGCATAAATGATAACGCATAACGCATAACGCATAACGCATAACGCATACCGTATAACGCATAACGCATACCGTATAACGCATAACGAATAACGCATAACGCATAACGTATAACGCATAACGCATAACGCATAACGCATAACGCATAACGCATAACGCATAACGCATAACGCATAACGCATAACGCATAACGCATAACATATAACGCATAACGCATACCGTATAACGCATAACGCATACCGTATAACGCATAACGAATAACGCATAACGCATAACGTATAACGCATAACGCATAACGCATAACGCATAACGCATAACGCATAACGCATAACGCATAACGCATAACGCATAACGCATAACGCATAACGCATAACGCATAACGCATAACGCATAACATATAACGCATAACGCATAACGCATAACGCATAACGCATAACGCATAACGCATAACGCATAACGCCTAACGCATAACGGATCACGCATAACGCATAACGCATAATGCATAACGCATAAAGCATAACGCATAACGCATTACGCATAACGCATAACGCATAACGGATCACGCATAACGCATAACGCATAATGCATAACGCATAAAGCATAACGCATAAAGCATAACGCATAACGCATTACGCATAACGCCTAACGCATAACGGATCACGCATAACGCATAACGCATAACGCATAACATATAACGCATAACGCATAACGCATAACGCATTACGCATAACGCATAACGCATAACGCATAACGCATAACGCCTAACGCATAACGGATCACGCATAACGCATAACGCATAATGCATAACGCATAAAGCATAACGCATAACGCATTACGCATAACGCATAACGCATAACGGATCACGCATAACGCATAACGCATAATGCATAACGCATAAAGCATAACGCATAAAGCATAACGCATAACGCATTACGCATAACGCCTAACGCATAACGGATCACGCATAACGCATAACGCATAATGCATAACGCATAAAGCATAACGCATAACGCATTACGCATAACGCATACCGTATAACGCATAACGAATAACGCATAACGCATAACGTATAACGCATAACGCATAACGCATAACCCATAACGCATAACGCATAACGCATAACGCATAACGCATAACGCATTACGCATAACGCATAACGCATAACGGATCACGCATAACGCATAACGCATAATGCATAACGCATAAAGCATAACGCATAAAGCATAACGCATAACGCATTACGCATAACGCATAACGCATAACGGATCACGCATAACGCATAACGCATAATGCATAACGCATAAAGCATAACGCATAAAGCATAACGCATAACGCATTACGCATAACGCCTAACGCATAACGGATCACGCATAACGCATAACGCATAATGCATAACGCATAAAGCATAACGCATAACGCATTACGCATAACGCATACCGTATAACGCATAACGAATAACGCATAACGCATAACGTATAACGCATAACGCATAACGCATAACCCATAACGCATAACGCATAACGCATAACGCATAACGCATAACGCATTACGCATAACGCATAACGCATAACGGATCACGCATAACGCATAACGCATAACGCATAATGCATAACGCATAAAGCATAACGCATAACGCATTACGCATAACGCCTAACGCATAACGGATCACGCATAACGCATAACGCATAATGCATAACGCATAAAGCATAACGCATAACGCATTACGCATAACGCATAACGCATAACGCATAACGCATAACGCATAAAGCATAACGCATAACGCATAACGCATAACGCATAACGCATAACGCATAACGCATAACGCATAACGCTTAACGCAAAACGCATAAGTCTTGATGCATGACGAATATCGCATATCACATAACGCATAAGGCTTGATGCATGACGCATATCGCATAACGCATAACGCATAACGCATAACCATAACGCATAACGTATAACCCATAACGCATAACGCCTAACGCATAACGTATAACGCATAACGCATACCGTATAACGCATAACGCATAACGGATAACGCATAACGCATAACGCATAACGCATAACGCATAACGCATAACGCATAACGTATAACGCATAACGCATAACGCATAACACATAACGCATAACGCATAACGAATACCGCAAAACGTATATCGCCTAACACATAACGGATCACGCATAACGCATAACGCATAACGTATAACGCATAACGCATAACGCATAACGCACAACGCATAACGCATAACGCATAACATATAACGCATAACGCATAACGCATAACGCATAACGCATAACGCATAACGCATAACGCATAACGCCTAACGCATAACGGATCACGCATAACGCATAACGCATAATGCATAACGCATAAAGCATAACGCATAACGCATTACGCATAACGCATAACGCATAACGCATAACGCATAACGCATAACGCACAACGCATGAAGCATAACCCATAACGCATAACGCATACCGCATAATGCATAACGCGTAACGCATAACGCGTAACGCATAACGCGTAACGCATAACGCATAACGCATAACGCATAACGTATAACTCATAACGCATAACGCATAAAGCACAACGCATAACGCATAACGCATAACGCTTATCGCATAACGCATCACGCATAACGCATAACTCATAACTCATAAGGAGTAACGCATAACGCATAAAGCATAACGCATAACGCATAACGCATAATGCATAACGCATAATGCATAAAGCATAACGCATAACGCATAACTTATAACTCATTACTCATTACGAATAACGCATATCGCATAACGCATATCGCATAACGCATAACGCATAATGCATAACGCATAAAGCGTAACGCATAACGCATAAATCATAACGCATAACGCATACCGTATAACGCATAACGCATACCGTATAACGCATAACGCATAACGCATAACGCATAACGCATAACGTATAACGCATAACGCATAACGCATAACGCATAACGCATAACGCATAACGCATAACGCATAACATATAACGCATAACGCATAATGCACAACGCATAACGAATACCGCAAAACGCATAACGCCTAACGCATAACGGATCACGCATAACGCATAACGCATAATGCATAACGCATAAAGCATAACGCATAACGCATTACGCATAACGCATAACGCATAACGCATAACGCATAACGCATAACGCATAACGCATAACGCATGAAGCATAACCCATAACGCATAACGCATACCGCATAATGCATAACGCATAACGCATAACGCATAACGCATAACGCATAACGCATAACGCATTACGCATAACGCATAACGCATAACGTATAACTCATAACGCATAACGCATAAAGCATAACGCATAATCTATAACGCATGACGCATAACGCATAACGCATAACGCATAACGCAAAACGCATAACGTTAACGCATAACCCATAACGCATAAGGCTTGATGCATGACGAATATCGCATATCACATAACGCATAAGGCTTGATGCATGACGCATATCGCATAACGCATAACGCATAACCATAACGCATAACGCATAACGCATAACGAATACCGCAAAACGTATATCGCCTAACACATAACGGATCACGCATAACGCATAACGCATATCGCATAACGCATAACGCATAATGCATAACGCATAAAGCGTAACGCATAACGCTTAAATCATAACGCATAACGCATAACGCATAACGCGTAACGCATACCGTATAACGCATAACGCATACCGTATAACGCATAACGCATAACGCATAACGCATAACGCATAACGTATAACGCATAACGCATAACGCATAACGCATAACGTATAACTCATAACGCATAACGCATAAAGCATAACGCATAACGCATAACGCATAACGCATAACGCATAACGCATAACGCATAACGCTAATCGCATAACGGATCACGCATAACGCATAACTCATAACTCATAAGGAGTAACGCATAACGCATAAAGCACAACGCATAACGCATAACGCATAATGCATAACGCATAATGCATAAAGCATAACGCATAACGCATAACTTATAACTCATTACTCATAACGAATAACGCATATCGCATAACGCATATCGCATAACGCATAACGCATAATGCATAACGCTTAAAGCGTAACGCATAACGCATAAATCATAACGCATAACGCATAACGCATAACGCATACCGTATAACGCATAACGCATACCGTATAACGCATAACGCATAACGCATAACGCATAACGTATAACGCATAACGCATAACGCATAACGCATAACGCATAACGCATAACGCATAACATATAACGTATAACGCATAATGCACAACGCATAACGAATACCGCAAAACGCATAACGCCTAACGCATAACGGATCACGCATAACGCATAACGCATAATGCATAACGCATAAAGCATAACGCATAACGCATTACGCATAACGCATAACGCATAACGCATAACGCATAACGCATAAAGCATAACGCATAACGCATAACGCATGAAGCATAACCCATAACGCATAACGCATACCGCATAATGCATAACGCATAACGCATAACGCATAACGCATAACGCATAACGCATTACGCATAACGCATAACGCATGACGTATAACTCATAACGCATAACGCATAAAGCATAACGCATAATGTATAACGCATGACGCATAACGCATAACGCATAACGCATAACGCATAACGCATAACGCATAACGCATAACGCATAACGCAAAACGCATAACGTTAACGCATAACCCATAACGCATAAGGCTTGATGCATGACGAATATCGCATATCACATAACGCATAAGGCTTGATGCATGACGCATAATGCACAACGCATAACGAATACCGCAAAACGCATAACGCCTAACGCATAACGGATCACGCATAACGCATAACGCATAATGCATAACGCATAAAGCATAACGCATAACGCATTACGCATAACGCATAACGCATAACGCATAACGCATAAAGCATAACGCATAACGCATAACGCATGAAGCATAACCCATAACGCATAACGCATACCGCATAATGCATAACGCATAACGCATAACGCATAACGCATAACGCATAACGCATAACGCATTACGCATAACGCATAACGCATAACGTATAACTCATAACGCATAACGCATAAAGCATAACGCATAATCTATAACGCATGACGCATAACGCATAACGCATAACGCATAACGCAAAACGCATAACGTTAACGCATAACCCATAACGCATAAGGCTTGATGCATGACGAATATCGCATATCACATAACGCATAAGGCTTGATGCATGACGCATATCGCATAACGCATAACGCATAACCATAACGCATAACGTATAACCCATAACGCATAACGCCTAACGCATAACGTATAACGCATAACGCATACCGTATAACGCATAACGCATAACGCATAACGCATAAAGCATAACGCATAATGTATAACGCATAACGCATAACGCATAACGCATAACGCATAACGCAAAACGCATAACGTTAACGCATAACCCATAACGCATAAGGCTTGATGCATGACGAATATCGCATATCACATAACGCATAAGGCTTGATGCATGACGCATATCGCATAACGCATAACGCATAACCATAACGCATAACGTATAACCCATAACGCGTAACGCCTAACGTATAACGTATAACGCATAACGCATACCGTATAACGCATAACGCATAACGCATAACGCATAACGCATAACGCATAACGCATAACGCATAACGCGTAACGCATAACGCGTAACGCATAACGCGTAACGCATAACGCGTAACGCATAACGCGTAACGCATAACGCATAACGCATAACGCATAACGTATAACTCATAACGCATAAAGCATAAAGCATAACGCATAACGCATAACGCATAACGCATAACGCTTATCGCATAACGGATCACGCATAACGCATAACTCGTAACTCATAAGGAGTAACGCATAACGCATAAAGCATAACGCATAACGCATAACGCATAATGCATAACGCATAATGCATAAAGCATAACGCATAACGCATAACTTATAACTCATTACTCATAACGAATAACGCATGTCGCATAACGCATATCGCATAACGCATAACGCATAATGCATAACGCATAAAGCGTAACGCATAACGCATAAATCATAACGCATTACGCATAACGCATAACGCATAACGCATAACGCATACCGTATAACGCATAACGCATACCGTATAACGCATAACGCATAACGCATAACGCATAACGTATAACCCATAACGCATAACGCCTAACGCATAACGTATAACGCATAACGCATACCGTATAACGCATAACGCATAACGCATAACGCATAACGTATAACGCATAACGCATAACGCATAACGCATAACGCATAACGCATAACGCATAACGCATAACATATAACGCATAACGCATAATGCACAACGCATAACGAATACCGCAAAACGCATAACGCCTAACGCATAACGGATCACGCGTAACGCATAACGCAGAATGCATAACGCATAAAGCATAACGCATAACGCATTACGCATAACGCATAACGCATAACGCATAACGCATAAAGCATAACGCATAACGCATAACGCATGAAGCATAACCCATAACGCATAACGCATACCGCATAATGCATAACGCATAACGCATAACGCATAACGCATAACGCATAACGCATTACGCATAACGCATAACGCATAACGTATAACTCATAACGCATAACGCATAAAGCATAACGCATAATGTATAACGCATGACGCATATCGCATAACGCATAACGCATAACGCATAACGCAAAACGCATAACGTTAACGCATAACCCATAACGCATAAGGCTTGATGCATGACGAATATCGCATATCACATAACGCATAAGGCTTGATGCATGACGCATATCGCATAACGCATAACGCATAACCATAACGCATAACGTATAACCCATAACGCATAACGCCTAACGCATAACGTATAACGCATAACGCATACCGTATAACGCATAACGCATAACGCATAACGCATAAAGCATAACGCATAATGTATAACGCATAACGCATAACGCATAACGCATAACGCATAACGCAAAACGCATAACGTTAACGCATAACCCAAAACGCATAAGGCTTGATGCATGACGAATATCGCATATCACATAACGCATAAGGCTTGATGCATGACGCATATCGCATAACGCATAACGCATAACCATAACGCATAACGTATAACCCATAACGCATAACGCCTAACGCATAACGTATAACGCATAACGCATACCGTATAACGCATAACGCATAACGCATAACGCATAACGCATAACGCATAACGCATAACGCATAACGCATAACGTATAACGCATAACGCATAACGCATAACGAATACCGCAAAACGTATATCGCCTAACACATAACGGATCACGCATAACGCATAACGCATATCGCATAACGCATAACGCATAATGCATAACGCATAAAGCGTAACGCATAACGCATAAATCATAACGCATAACGCATAACGCATAACGCATAACGCATACCGTATAACGCATAACGCATACCGTATAACGCATAACGCATAACGCATAAAGCATAACGCATAATGTATAACGCATAACGCATAACGCATAACGCATAACGTATAACGCATAACGCATAACGCATAACGCATAACGCATAACATATAACGCATAACGCATAATGCACAACGCATAACGAATACCGCAAAACGCATAACGCCTAACGCATAACGGATCACGCATAACGCATAACGCATAATGCATAACGCATAAAGCATAACGCATAACGCATTACTCATAACGCATAACGCATAACGCATAACGCATAAAGCATAACGCATAACGCATAACGCATGAAGCATAACCCATAACGCATAACGCATACCGCATAATGCATAACGCATAACGCATAACGCATAACGCATAACGCATAACGCATAACGCATAACGCATTACGCATAACGCATAACACATAACGTATAACTCATAACGCATAACGCATAAAGCATAACGCATAATGTATAACGCATGACGCATAACGCATAACGCATAACGCATAACGCATAACGCATAACGCATAACGCAAAACGCATAACGTTAACGCATAACCCATAACGCATAAGGCTTGATGCATGACGAATATCGCATATCACATAACGCATAAGGCTTGATGCATGACGCATATCGCATAACGCATAACGCATAACCATAACGCATAACGTATAACCCATAACGCATAACGCCTAACGCATAACGTATAACGCATAACGCATACCGTATAACGCATAACGCATAACGCATAACGCATAACGCATAACGCATAACGCATAACGCATAACGCATAACGCATAACGCATAACGCATAACGCATAACGCGTAACGGATAACGCATAACGCATAACGCATAATGCATATCGCATAAAGCATAACGCATAACGCATAACGCGTAACGCATAACGCGTAACGCATAACGCATAACGCATAACGCATAACGTATAACTCATAACGCATAAAGCATAAAGCATAACGCATAACGCATAACGCATAACGCATAACGCATAACGCTTATCGCATAACGGATCACGCATAACGCATAACTCGTAACTCATAAGGAGTAACGCATAACGCATAAAGCATAACGCATAACGCATAACGCATAATGCATAACGCATAATGCATAAAGCATAACGCATAACGCATAACTTATAACTCATTACTCATAACGAATAACGCATGTCGCATAACGCATATCGCATAACGCATAACGCATAATGCATAACGCATAAAGCGTAAAGCATAACGCATAAATCATAACGCATAACGCATAACGCATAACGCATAACGCATAACGCATAACGCATACCGTATAACGCATAACGCATACCGTATAACGCATAACGCATAACGCATAACGCATAACGCATAACATATAACGCATAACGCATAATGCACAACGCATAACGAATACCGCAAAACGCATAACGCCTAACGCATAACGGATCACGCATAACGCATAACGCATAATGCATAACGCATAAAGCATAACGCATAACGCATTACGCATAACGCATAACGCATAACGCATAACGTATAACGCATAACGCATAACGCATAACGTATAACGCATAACGCATAACGCATAACGCATAACGAATACCGCAAAACGTATATCGCCTAACACATAACGGATCAGGCATAACGCATAACGCATATCGCATAACGCATAATGTATAACGCATGACGCATAACGCATAACGCATAACGCATAACGCATAACGCATAACGCATAACGCATAACGCATAAAGCATAACGCATAACGCATAACGCATGAAGCATAACCCATAACGCATAACGCATACCGCATAATGCATTACGCATAACGCATAACGCATAACGTATAACTCATAACGCATAACGCATAAAGCATAACGCATAATGTATAACGCATAACGCATAACGCATAACGCATAACGTATAACGCATAACGCATAACGCATAACGCATAACGCATAACATATAACGCATAACGCATAATGCACAACGCATAACGAATACCGCAAAACGCATAACGCCTAACGCATAACGGATCACGCATAACGCATAACGCATAATGCATAACGCATAAAGCATAACGCATAACGCATTACGCATAACGCATAACGCATAACGCATAACGCATAAAGCATAACGCATAACGCATAACGCATGAAGCATAACCCATAACGCATAACGCATACCGCATAATGCATAACGCATAACGCATAACGCATAACGCATAACGCATAACGCATTACGCATAACGCATAACACATAACGTATAACTCATAACGCATAACGCATAAAGCATAACGCATAATGTATAACGCATGACGCATAACGCATAACGCATAACGCATAACGCATAACGCATAACGCATAACGCATAACGCATAACGCAAAACGCATAACGTTAACGCATAACCCATAACGCATAAGGCTTGATGCATGACGAATATCGCATATCACATAACGCATAAGGCTTGATGCATGACGCATATCGCATAAAGCATAACGCATAACGCATAACGCGTAACGCATAACGCGTAACGCATAACGCATAACGCATAACGCATAACGTATAACTCATAACGCATAAAGCATAAAGCATAACGCATAACGCATAACGCATAACGCATAACGCATAACGCTTATCGCATAACGGATCACGCATAACGCATAACTCGTAACTCATAAGGAGTAACGCATAACGCATAAAGCATAACGCATAACGCATAACGCATAATGCATAACGCATAATGCATAAAGCATAACGCATAACGCATAACTTATAACTCATTACTCATAACGAATAACGCATGTCGCATAACGCATATCGCATAACGCATAACGCATAATGCATAACGCATAAAGCGTAAAGCATAACGCATAAATCATAACGCATAACGCATAACGCATAACGCATAACGCATAACGCATAACGCATACCGTATAACGCATAACGCATACCGTATAACGCATAACGCATAACGCATAAAGCATAACGTATAACGCATAACGCATAACGCATAACGCATAACGCATAACGCATAACGCATAACGCATAACGCATAACGCATAACATATAACGCATAACGCATAATGCACAACGCATAACGAATACCGCAAAACGCATAACGCCTAACGCATAACGGATCACGCATAACGCATAACGCATAATGCATAACGCATAAAGCATAACGCATAACGCATTACGCATAACGCATAACGCATAACGCATAACGCATAACGCATAAAGCATAACGCATAACGCATGAAGCATAACCCATAACGCATAACGCATACCGCATAATGCATAACGCATAACGCATAACGCATAACGCATAACGCATAACGCATAACGCATAACGCATTACGCATAACGCATAACGCATAACGTATAACTCATAACGCATAACGCATAAAGCATAACGCATAATGTATAACGCATGACGCATATCGCATAACGCATAACGCATAACGCATAACGCAAAACGCATAACGTTAACGCATAACCCATAACGCATAAGGCTTGATGCATGACGAATATCGCATATCACATAACGCATAAGGCTTGATGCATGACGCATATCGCATAACGCATAACGCATAACCATAACGCATAACGTATAACCCATAACGCATAACGCCTAACGCATAACGTATAACGCATAACGCATACCGTATAACGCATAACGCATAACGCATAACGCATAACGCATAACGCATAACGTATAACGCATAACGCATAACGCATAACGCATAACGCATAACGCAAAACGCATAACGTTAACGCATAACCCATAACGCATAAGGCTTGATGCATGACGAATATCGCATATCACATAACGCATAAGGCTTGATGCATGACGCATATCGCATAACGCATAACGCATAACCATAACGCATAACGTATAACCCATAACGCGTAACGCCTAACGTATAACGTATAACGCATAACGCATACCGTATAACGCATAACGCATAACGCATAACGCATAACGCATAACGCATAACGCATAACGCATAACGCATAACGCATAACGCATAACGCATAACGCATAACGCATAACGCATAACGCATAACGCGTAACGCATAACGCGTAACGCATAACGCGTAACGCATAACGCGTAACGCATAACGCATAACGCATAACGCATAACGTATAACTCATAACGCATAAAGCATAAAGCATAACGCATAACGCATAACGCATAACGCATAACGCATAACACTTATCGCATAACGGATCACGCATAACGCATAACTCGTAACTCATAAGGAGTAACGCATAACGCATAAAGCATAACGCATAACGCATAACGCATAATGCATAACGCATAATGCATAAATCATAACGCATAACGCATAACGCATAACGCATAACGCATAACGCATAACGCATAACGCATAACGCATAACGCATAACGCATAACGCATAACGCATAACGCAAAACGCATAACGCATAACGCATAACGCGTAACGCATAACGCGTAACGCGTAACGCCTAACGTATAACGTATAACGCATAACGCATACCGTATAACGCATAACGCATAACGCATAACGCATAACGCATAACGCATAACGCATAACGCATAACGCATAACGCATAACGCATAACGCATAACGCGTAACGCATAACGCGTAACGCATAACGCGTAACGCATAACGCATAACGCATAACGCATAACGCATAACGTATAACTCATAACGCATAAAGCATAAAGCATAACGCATAACGCATAACGCATAACGCATAACGCATAACGCTTATCGCATAACGGATCACGCATAACGCATAACTCGTAACTCATAAGGAGTAACGCATAACGCATAAAGCATAACGCATAACGCATAACGCATAATGCATAACGCATAATGCATAAAGCATAACGCATAACGCATAACTTATAACTCATTACTCATAACGAATAACGCATGTCGCATAACGCATATCGCATAACGCATAACGCATAATGCATAACGCATAAAGCGTAACGCATAACGCATAAATCATAACGCATAACGCATAACGCATAACGCATAACGCATAACGCATAACGCATAACGCATACCGTATAACGCATAACGCATACCGTATACCGCATAACGCATAACGCATAACGCATAACGTATAACGCATAACGCATAACGCATAACGCATAACGCATAACGCATAACGCATAACGCATAACGCATAACATATAACGCATAACGCATAATGCACAACGCATAACGAATACCGCAAAACGCATAACGCATTACGCATAACGCATAACGCATAACGTATAACTCATAACGCATAACGCATAAAGCATAACGCATAATGTATAACGCATGACGCATATCGCATAACGCATAACGCATAACGCATAACGCAAAACGCATAACGTTAACGCATAACCCATAACGCATAAGGCTTGATGCATGACGAATATCGCATATCACATAACGCATAAGGCTTGATGCATGACGCATATCGCATAACGCATAACGCATAACCATAACGCATAACGTATAACCCATAACGCATAACGCCTAACGCATAACGTATAACGCAAAACGCATACCGTATAACGCATAACGCATAACGCATAACGCATAAAGCATAACGCATAATGTATAACGCATAACGCATAACGCATAACGCATAACGCATAACGCATAACGCATAACGCATAACATATAACGCATAACGCATAATGCACAACGCATAACGAATACCGCAAAACGCATAACGCCTAACGCATAACGGATCACGCATAACGCATAACGCATAATGCATAACGCATAAAGCATAACGCATAACGCATTACGCATAACGCATAACGCATAACGCATAACGCATAACGCATAAAGCATAACGCATAACGCATGAAGCATAACCCATAACGCATAACGCATACCGCATAATGCATAACGCATAACGCATAACGCATAACGCATAACGCATAACGCATAACGCATAACGCATTACGCATAACGCATAACGCATAACGTATAACTCATAACGCATAACGCATAAAGCATAACGCATAATGTATAACGCATGACGCATATCGCATAACGCATAACGCATAACGCATAACGCAAAACGCATAACGTTAACGCATAACCCATAACGCATAAGGCTTGATGCATGACGAATATCGCATATCACATAACGCATAAGGCTTGATGCATGACGCATATCGCATAACGCATAACGCATAACCATAACGCATAACGTATAACCCATAACGCATAACGCCTAACGCATAACGTATAACGCATAACGCATACCGTATAACGCATAACGCATAACGCATAACGCATAAAGCATAACGCATAATGTATAACGCATAACGCATAACGCATAACGCATAACGCATAACGCAAAACGCATAACGTTAACGCATAACCCATAACGCATAAGGCTTGATGCATGACGAATATCGCATATCACATAACGCATAAGGCTTGATGCATGACGCATATCGCATAACGCATAACGCATAACCATAACGCATAACGTATAACCCATAACGCGTAACGCCTAACGTATAACGTATAACGCATAACGCATACCGTATAACGCATAACGCATAACGCATAACGCATAACGCATAACGCATAACGCATAACGCATAACGCATAACGCATAACGCATAACGCATAACGCATAACGCATAACGCATAACGCATAACGCGTAACGCATAACGCGTAACGCATAACGCGTAACGCATAACGCGTAACGCATAACGCATAACGCATAACGCATAACGTATAACTCATAACGCATAAAGCATAAAGCATAACGCATAACGCATAACGCATAACGCATAACGCATAACACTTATCGCATAACGGATCACGCATAACGCATAACTCGTAACTCATAAGGAGTAACGCATAACGCATAAAGCATAACGCATAACGCATAACGCATAATGCATAACGCATAATGCATAAATCATAACGCATAACGCATAACGCATAACGCATAACGCATAACGCATAACGCATAACGCATAACGCATAACGCATAACGCATAACGCATAACGCATAACGCAAAACGCATAACGCATAACGCATAACGCGTAACGCATAACGCGTAACGCGTAACGCCTAACGTATAACGTATAACGCATAACGCATACCGTATAACGCATAACGCATAACGCATAACGCATAACGCATAACGCATAACGCATAACGCATAACGCATAACGCATAACGCATAACGCATAACGCGTAACGCATAACGCGTAACGCATAACGCGTAACGCATAACGCATAACGCATAACGCATAACGCATAACGTATAACTCATAACGCATAAAGCATAAAGCATAACGCATAACGCATAACGCATAACGCATAACGCATAACGCTTATCGCATAACGGATCACGCATAACGCATAACTCGTAACTCATAAGGAGTAACGCATAACGCATAAAGCATAACGCATAACGCATAACGCATAATGCATAACGCATAATGCATAAAGCATAACGCATAACGCATAACTTATAACTCATTACTCATAACGAATAACGCATGTCGCATAACGCATATCGCATAACGCATAACGCATAATGCATAACGCATAAAGCGTAACGCATAACGCATAAATCATAACGCATAACGCATAACGCATAACGCATAACGCATAACGCATAACGCATAACGCATACCGTATAACGCATAACGCATACCGTATACCGCATAACGCATAACGCATAACGCATAACGCATAACGCATAACGCATAACGCATAACGCATAACGCATAACGCATAACGCATAACGCATAACGCATAACATATAACGCATAACGCATAATGCACAACGCATAACGAATACCGCAAAACGCATAACGCATTACGCATAACGCATAACGCATAACGTATAACTCATAACGCATAACGCATAAAGCATAACGCATAATGTATAACGCATGACGCATATCGCATAACGCATAACGCATAACGCATAACGCAAAACGCATAACGTTAACGCATAACCCATAACGCATAAGGCTTGATGCATGACGAATATCGCATATCACATAACGCATAAGGCTTGATGCATGACGCATATCGCATAACGCATAACGCATAACCATAACGCATAACGTATAACCCATAACGCATAACGCCTAACGCATAACGTATAACGCAAAACGCATACCGTATAACGCATAACGCATAACGCATAACGCATAAAGCATAACGCATAATGTATAACGCATAACGCATAACGCATAACGCATAACGCATAACGCATAACGCATAACGCAAAACGCATAACGTTAACGCATAACCCATAACGCATAAGGCTTGATGCATGACGAATATCGCATATCACATAACGCATAAGGCTTGATGCATGACGCATATCGCATAACGCATAACGCATAACCATAACGCATAACGTATAACCCATAACGCGTAACGCCTAACGTATAACGTATAACGCATAACGCATACCGTATAACGCATAACGCATAACGCATAACGCATAACGCATAACGCATAACGCATAACGCATAACGCATAACGCATAACGCATAACGCATAACGCATAACGCATAACGCGTAACGCATAACGCGTAACGCATAACGCATAACGCATAACGCATAACGTATAACTCATAACGCATAAAGCATAAAGCATAACGCATAACGCATAACGAATAACGCATAACGCATAACGCTTATCGCATAACGGATCACGCATAACGCATAACTCGTAACTCATAAGGAGTAACGCATAACGCATAAAGCATAACGCATAACGCATAACGCATAATGCATAACGCATAATGCATAAAGCATAACGCATAACGCATAACTTATAACTCATTACTCATAACGAATAACGCATGTCGCATAACGCATATCGCATAACGCATAACGCATAATGCATAACGCATAAAGCGTAACGCATAACGCATAAATCATAACGCATAACGCATAACGCATAACGCATAACGCATAACGCATACCGTATAACGCATAACGCATACCGTATAACGCATAACGCATAACGCATAACGCATAACGTATAACGCATAACGCATAACGCATAACGCATAACGCATAACGCATAACGCATAACATATAACGCATAACGCATAATGCACAACGCATAACGAATACCGCAAAACGCATAACGCCTAACGCATAACGGATCACGCATAACGCATAACGCATAATGCATAACGCATAAAGCATAACGCATAACGCATTACGCATAACGCATAACGCATAACGCATAACGCATAAAGCATAACGCATAACGCATAACGCATGAAGCATAACCCATAACGCATAACGCAAACCGCATAATGCATAACGCATAACGCATAACGCATAACGCATAACGCATAACGCATTACGCATAACGCATAACGCATAACGTATAACTCATAACGCATAACGCATAAAGCATAACGCATAATGTATAACGCATGACGCATATCGCATAACGCATAACGCATAACGCATAACGCAAAACGCATAACGTCAACGCATAACCCATAACGCATAAGGCTTGATGCATGACGAATATCGCATATCACATAACGCATAAGGCTTGATGCATGACGCATATCGCATAACGCATAACGCATAACCATAACGCATAACGTATAACCCATAACGCATAACGCCTAACGCATAACGTATAACGCATAACGCATACCGTATAACGCATAACGCATAACGCATAACGCATAAAGCATAACGCATAATGTATAACGCATAACGCATAACGCATAACGCATAACGCAAAACGCATAACGTTAACGCATAACCCATAACGCATAAGGCTTGATGCATGACGAATATCGCATATCACATAACGCATAAGGCTTGATGCATGACGCATATCGCATAACGCATAACGCATAACCATAACGCATAACGTATAACCCATAACGCGTAACGCCTAACGTATAACGTATAACGCATAACGCATACCGTATAACGCATAACGCATAACGCATAACGCATAACGCATAACGCATAACGCATAACGCATAACGCATAACGCGTAACGCATAACGCGTAACGCATAACGCGTAACGCATAACGCATAACGCATAACGCATAACGTATAACTCATAACGCATAAAGCATAAAGCATAACGCATAACGCATAACGCATAACGCATAACGCATAACACTTATCGCATAACGGATCACGCATAACGCATAACTCGTAACTCATAAGGAGTAACGCATAACGCATAAAGCATAACGCATAACGCATAACGCATAATGCATAACGCATAATGCATAAATCATAACGCATAACGCATAACGCATAACGCATAACGCATAACGCATAACGCATAACGCAAAACGCATAACGTTAACGCATAACCCATAACGCATAAGGCTTGATGCATGACGAATATCGCATATCACATAACGCATAAGGCTTGATGCATGACGCATATCGCATAACGCATAACGCATAACCATAACGCATAACGTATAACACATAACGCGTAACGCCTAACGTATAACGTATAACGCATAACGCATACCGTATAACGCATAACGCATAACTTATAACTCATTACTCATAACGAATAACGCATGTCGCATAACGCATATCGCATAACGCATAACGCATAATGCATAACGCATAAAGCGTAACGCATAACGCATAAATCATAACGCATAACGCATAACGCATAACGCATAACGCATAACGCATACCGTATAACGCATAACGCATACCGTATAACGCATAACGCATAACGCATAACGCATAACGTATAACGCATAACGCATAACGCATAACGCATAACGCATAACGCATAACGCATAACGCATAACATATAACGCATAACGCATAATGCACAACGCATAACGAATACCGCAAAACGCATAACGCCTAACGCATAACGGATCACGCATAACGCATAACGCATAATGCATAACGCATAAAGCATAACTCATAACGCATTACGCATAACGCATAACGCATAACGCATAACGCATAAAGCATAACGCATAACGCATAACGCAAAACGCATAACGCCTAACGCATAACGGATCACGCATAACGCATAACGCATAATGCATAACGCATAAAGCATAACGCATAACGCATTACGCATAACGCATAACGCATAACGCATAAAGCATAACGCATAACGCCTAACGCATAACGTATAACGCATAACGCATACCGTATAACGCATAACGCATAACGCATAACGCATAAAGCATAACGCATAATGTATAACGCATAACGCATAACGCATAACGCATAACGCATAACGCAAAACGCATAAGGCTTGATGCATGACGAATATCGCATATCACATAACGCATAAGGCTTGATGCATGACGCATATCGCATAACGCATAACGCATAACCATAACGCATAACGCATAACGCATAACGTATAACTCATAACGCATAACGCATAAAGCATAACGCATAACGCATAACGCATAACGCATAACGCATAACGCTTATCGCATAACGGATCACGCATAACGCATAACTCATAACTCATAAGGAGTAACGCATAACGCATAAAGCATAACGCATAACGCATAACGCATAATGCATAACGCATAATGCATAAAGCATAACGCATAACGCATAACTTATAACTCATTACTCATAACGAATAACGCATATCGCATAACGCATATCGCATAACGCATAACGCATAATGCATAACGCATAAAGCGTAACGCATAACGCATAAATCCAAACGCATAACGCATAACGCATAACGCATAACGCATACCGTATAACGCATAACGCATACCGTATAACGCATAACGCATAACGCATAACGCATAACGCATAACGTATAACGCATAACGCATAACGCATAACGCATAACGCATAACATATAACGCATAACGCATAATGCACAACGCATAACGAATACCGCAAAACGCATAACGCCTAACGCATAACGGATCACGCATAACGCATAACGCATAATGCATAACGCATAAAGCATAACGCATAACGCATTACGCATAACGCATAACGCATAACGCATAACGCATAAAGCATAACGCATAACGCATAACGCATGAAGCATAACCCATAACGCATAACGCATACCGCATAATGCATAACGCATAACGCATAACGCATAACGCATAACGCATAACGCATAACGCATAACGCATTACGCATAACGCATAACACATAACGTATAACTCATAACGCATAACGCATAAAGCATAACGCATAATGTATAACGCATGACGCATAACGCATAACGCATAACGCATAACGCATAACGCATAACGCATAACGCATAACGCAAAACGCATAACGTTAACGCATAACCCATAACGCATAAGGCTTGATGCATGACGAATATCGCATATCACATAACGCATAAGGCTTGATGCATGACGCATATCGCATAACGCATAACGCATAACCATAACGCATAACGTATAACCCATAACGCATAACGCCTAACGCATAACGTATAACGCATAACGCATACCGCATAACGCATAACGCATAACTTATAACTCATTACTCATAACGAATAACGCATGTCGCATAACGCATATCGCATAACGCATAACGCATAATGCATAACGCATAAAGCGTAAAGCATAACGCATAAATCATAACGCATAACGCATAAGGCATAACGCATAACGCATAACGCATAACGCATACCGTATAACGCATAACGCATACCGTATAACGCATAACGCATAACGCATAAAGCATAACGTATAACGCATAACGCATAACGCATAACGCATAACGCATAACGCATAACGCATAACGCAAAACGCATAACGCATAACGCATAACGCATAACATATAACGCATAACGCATAATGCACAACGCATAACGAATACCGCAAAACGCATAACGCCTAACGCATAACGGATCACGCATAACGCATAACGCATAATGCATAACGCATAAAGCATAACGCATAACGCATTACGCATAACGCATAACGCATAACGCATAACGCATAAAGCATAACGCATAACGCATGAAGCATAACCCATAACGCATAACGCATACCGCATAATGCATAACGCATAACGCATAACGCATAACGCATAACGCATAACGCATAACGCATTACGCATAACGCATAACGCATAACGTATAACTCATAACGCATAACGCATAAAGCATAACGCATAATGTATAACGCATGACGCATATCGCATATCACATAACGCATAACGCATAACGCAAAACGCATAACGTTAACGCATAACCCATAACGCATAAGGCTTGATGCATGACGAATATCGCATATCACATAACGCATAAGGCTTGATGCATGACGCATATCGCATAACGCATAACGCATAACCATAACGCATAACGTATAACCCATAACGCATAACGCCTAACGCATAACGTATAACGCATAACGCATACCGTATAACGCATAACGCATAACGCATAACGCATAAAGCATAACGCATAATGTATAACGCATAACGCATAACGCATAACGCATAACGCAAAACGCATAACGTTAACGCATAACCCATAACGCATAAGGCTTGATGCATGACGAATATCGCATATCACATAACGCATAAGGCTTGATGCATGACGCATATCGCATAACGCATAACGCATAACCATAACGCATAACGTATAACCCATAACGCGTAACGCCTAACGTATAACGTATAACGCATAACGCATACCGTATAACGCATAACGCATAACGCATAACGCATAACGCATAACGCATAACGCATAACGCATAACGCATAACGCATAACGCATAACGCATAACGCATAACGCGTAACGCATAACGCGTAACGCATAACGCGTAACGCATAACGCATAACGCATAACGCATAACGTATAACTCATAACGCATAAAGCATAAAGCATAACGCATAACGCATAACGCATAACGCATAACGCATAACGCTTATCGCATAACGGATCACGCATAACGCATAACTCGTAACTCATAAGGAGTAACGCATAACGCATAAAGCATAACGCATAACGCATAACGCATAATGCATAACGCATAATGCATAAAGCATAACGCATAACGCATAACTTATAACTCATTACTCATAACGAATAACGCATGTCGCATAACGCATATCGCATAACGCATAACGCATAATGCATAACGCATAAAGCGTAACGCATAACGCATAAATCATAACGCATAACGCATAACGCATAACGCATAACGCATAACGCATAACGCATACCGTATAACGCATAACGCATACCGTATAACGCATAACGCATAACGCATAACGCATAACGTATAACGCATAACGCATAACGCATATCGCATAACGCATAACGCATAACGCATAACGCATAACGCATAACATATAACGCATAACGCATAATGCACAACGCATAACGAATACCGCAAAACGCATAACGCATAACGCATAACGCATAACGCATAACGTATAACTCATAACGCATAACGCATAAAGCATAACGCATAATGTATAACGCATGACGCATATCGCATAACGCATAACGCATAACGCATAACGCAAAACGCATAACGTTAACGCATAACCCATAACGCATAAGGCTTGATGCATGACGAATATCGCATATCACATAACGCATAAGGCTTGATGCATGACGCATATCGCATAACGCATAACGCATAACCATAACGCATAACGTATAACCCATAACGCATAACGCCTAACGCATAACGTATAACGCATAACGCATACCGTATAACGCATAACGCATAACGCATAAAGCATAACGCATAATGTATAACGCATAACGCATAACGCATAACGCATAACGCATAACGCAAAACGCATAACGTTAACGCATAACCCATAACGCATAAGGCTTGATGCATGACGAATATCGCATATCACATAACGCATAAGGCTTGATGCATGACGCATATCGCATAACGCATAACGCATAACCATAACGCATAACGTATAACCCATAACGCGTAACGCCTAACGTATAACGTATAACGCATAACGCATACCGTATAACGTATAACGCATAACGCATAACGCATAACGCATAACGCATAACGCATAACGCATAACGCATAACGCATAACGCTTAACGCATAACGCGTAACGCATAACGCGTAACGCATAACGCGTAACGCATAACGCATAACGCATAACGCATAACGTATAACTCATAACGCATAAAGCATAAAGCATAACGCATAACGCATAACGCATAACGCATAACGCATAACGCATAACGCTTATCGCATAACGGATCACGCATAACGCATAACTCGTAACTCATAAGGAGTAACGCATAACGCATAAAGCATAACGCATAACGCATAACGCATAATGCATAACGCATAATGCATAAAGCATAACGCATAACGCATAACTTATAACTCATTACTCATAACGAATAACGCATGTCGCATAACGCATATCGCATAACGCATAACGCATAATGCATAACGCATAAAGCGTAACGCATAACGCATAAATCATAACGCATAACGCATAACGCATAACGCATAACGCATAACGCATACCGTATAACGCATAACGCATACCGTATAACGCATAACGCATAACGCATAACGCATAACGTATAACGCATAACGCATAACGCATAACGCATAACGCATAACGCATAACGCATAACATATAACGCATAACGCATAATGCACAACGCATAACGAATACCGCAAAACGCATAACGCCTAACGCATAACGGATCACGCATAACGCATAACGCATAATGCATAACGCATAAAGCATAACGCATAACGCATTACGCATAACGCATAACGCATAACGCGTAACGCATAAAGCATAACGCATAACGCATAACGCATGAAGCATAACCCATAACGCATAACGCATAGCGCATAATGCATAACGCATAACGCATAACGCATAACGCATAACGCATAACGCATAACGCATTACGCATAACGCATAACGCATAACGTATAACTCATAACGCATAACGCATAAAGCATAACGCATAATGTATAACGCATGACGCATATCGCATAACGCATAACGCATAACGCATAACGCAAAACGCATAACGTCAACGCATAACCCATAACGCATAAGGCTTGATGCATGACGAATATCGCATATCACATAACGCATAAGGCTTGATGCATGACGCATATCGCATAACGCATAACGCATAACCATAACGCATAACGTATAACCCATAACGCATAACACCTAACGCATAACGTATAACGCATAACGCATACCGTATAACGCATAACGCATAACGCATAACGCATAAAGCACAACGCATAATGTATAACGCATAACGCATAACGCATAACGCATAACGCATAACGCATAACGCAAAACGCATAACGTTAACGCATAACCCATAACGCATAAGGCTTGATGCATGACGAATATCGCATATCACATAACGCATAAGGCTTGATGCATGACGCATATCGCATAACGCATAACGCATAACCATAACGCATAACGTATAACCCATAACGCGTAACGCCTAACGTATAACGTATAACGCATAACGCATACCGTATAACGCATAACGCATAACGCATAACGCATAACGCATAACGCATAACGCATAACGCATAACGCATAACGCATAACGCATAACGCATAACGCATAACGCATAACGCGTAACGCATAACGCGTAACGCATAACGCGTAACGCATAACGCATAACGCATAACGCATAACGTATAACTCATAACGCATAAAGCATAAAGCATAACGCATAACGCATAACGCATAACGCATAACGCATAACACTTATCGCATAACGGATCACGCATAACGCATAACTCGTAACTCATAAGGAGTAACGCATAACGCATAAAGCATAACGCATAACGCATAACGCATAATGCATAACGCATAATACATAAAGCATAACGCATAACGCATAACTTATAACTCATTACTCATAACGAATAACGCATGTCGCATAACGCATATCGCATAACGCATAACGCATAATGCATAACGCATAAATCGTAACGCATAACGCATAAATCATAACGCATAACGCATAACGCATAACGCATAACGCATAACGCATAACGCATACCGTATAACGCATAACGCATACCGTATAACGCATAACGCATAACGCATAACGCATAACGTATAACGCATAACGCATAACGCATAACGCATAACGCATAACGCATAACATATAACGCATAACGCATAATGCACAACGCATAACGAATACCGCAAAACGCATAACGCCTAACGCATAACGGATCACGCATAACGCATAACGCATAATGCATAACGCATAAAGCATAACTCATAACGCATTACGCATAACGCATAACGCATAACGCATAACGCATAAAGCATAACGCATAACGCATAACGCAAAACGCATAACGCCTAACGCATAACGGATCACGCATAACGCATAACGCATAATGCATAACGCATAAAGCATAACGCATAACGCATTACGCATAACGCATAACGCATAACGCATAACGCATAAAGCATAACGCATAACGCATAACGCATGAAGCATAACCCATAACGCATAACGCATACCGCATAATGCATAACGCATAACGCATAACGCATAACGCATAACGCATAACGCATAACCCATAACGCATAACGCCTAACGCATAACGTATAACGCATAACGCATACCGTATAACGCATAACGCATAACGCATAACGCATAAAGCATAACGCATAATGTATAACGCATAACGCATAACGCATAACGCATAACGCAAAACGCATAAGGCTTGATGCATGACGAATATCGCATATCACATAACGCATAAGGCTTGATGCATGACGCATATCGCATAACGCATAACCATAACGCATAACGTATAACCCATAACGCATAACGCCTAACGCATAACGTATAACGCATAACGCATACCGTATAACGAATAACGCATAACGCATAACGCATAACGCATAACGCATAACGCATAACGCATAACGCATAACGTATAACGCATAACGCATAACGCATAACGAATACCGCAAAACGTATATCGCCTAACACATAACGGATCACGCATAACGCATAACGCATATCGCATAACGCATAACGCATAATGCATAACGCATAAAGCGTAACGCATAACGCATAAATCATAACGCATAACGCATAACGCATAACGCATAACGCATACCGTATAACGCATAACGCATACCGTATAACGCATAACGCATAACGCATAACGCATAACGTATAACGCATAACGCATAACGCATAACGCATAACGCATAACATATAACGCATAACGCATAATGCACAACGCATAACGAATACCGCAAAACGCATAACGCCTAACGCATAACGGATCACGCATAACGCATAACGCATAATGCATAACGCATAAAGCATAACGCATAACGCATTACGCATAACGCATAACGCATAACGCATAACGCATAACGCATAACGCATAACGCATAACGCATGAAGCATAACCCATAACGCATAACGCATACCGCATAATGCATAACGCGTAACGCATGACGCGTAACGCATAACGCGTAACGCATAACGCATAACGCATAACGCATAACGCATTACGCATAACGCATAACGCATAACGCATAACGCATAAAGCATAACGCATAACGCATAACGCATGAAGCATAACCCATAACGCATAACGCATACCGCATAATGCATAACGCATAACGCATAACGCATAACGCATAAAGCATAACGCATAATGTATAACGCATAACGCATAACGCATAACGCATAACGCAAACAAATAAGGCTTGATGCATGACGAATATCGCATATCACATAACGCATAAGGCTTGATGCATGACGCATATCGCATAACGCATAACCATAACGCATAACGTATAACCCATAACGCATAACGCCTAACGCATAACGTATAACGCATAACGCATACCGTATAACGCATAACGCATAACGCATAACGCATAACGCATAACGCATAACGCATAACGCATAACGCATAACGTATAACGCATAACGCATAACGCATAACGAATACCGCAAAACGTATATCGCCTAACACATAACGGATCACGCATAACGCATAACGCATATCGCATAACGCATAACGCATAATGCATAACGCATAAAGCGTAACGCATAACGCATAAATCATAACGCATAACGCATAACGCATAACGCATAACGCATACCGTATAACGCATAACGCATACCGTATAACGCATAACGCATAACGCATAACGCATAACGTATAACGCATAACGCATAACGCATAACGCATAACGCATAACGCATAACGCATAACGCATAACATATAACGCATAACGCATAATGCACAACGCATAACGAATACCGCAAAACGCATAACGCCTAACGCATAACGGATCACGCATAACGCATAACGCATAATGCATAACGCATAAAGCATAACGCATAACGCATTACGCATAACGCATAACGCATAACGCATAACGCATAACGCATAACGCATAACGCATAACGCATAACGCATGAAGCATAACCCATAACGCATAACGCATACCGCATAATGCATAACGCGTAACGCATGACGCGTAACGCATAACGCGTAACGCATAACGCATAACGCATAACGCATAACGTATAACTCATAACACATAACGCATAAAGCATAACGCATAACGCATAACGCATAACGCTTATCGCATAACGGATCACGCATAACGCATAACTCAGAACTCATAAGGAGTAACGCATAACGCATAAAGCATAAGGCATAACGCATAACGCATAATGCATAACGCATAATGCATAAAGCATAACGCATAACGCATAACTTATAACTCATTACTCATAACGAATAACGCATATCGCATAACGCATATCGCATAACGCATAACGCATAATGCAAAACGCATAAAGCGTAACGCATAACGCATAAATCATAACGCATAACGCATAACGCATAACGCATAACGCATAACGCATACCGTATAACGCATAACGCATACCGTATAACGCATAACGAATAACGCATAACGCATAACGTATAACGCATAACGCATAACGCATAACGCATAACGCATAACGCATAACGCATAACATATAACGCATAACGCATAATGCACAACGCATAACGAATACCGCAAAACGCATAACGCCTAACGCATAACGGATCACGCATAACGCATAACGCATAATGCATAACGCATAAAGCATAACGCATAACGCATTACGCATAACGCATAACGCATAACGCATAACGCTTAAAGCATAACGCATAACGCATAACGCATGAAGCATAACCCATAACGCATAACGCATACCGCATAATGCATAACGCATAACGCATAACGCATAACGCATAACGCATAACGCATAACGCATTACGCATAACGCATAACGCATAACGCATAACGTATAACTCATAACGTAAACGCATAAAGCATAACGCATAATGTATAACGCATGACGCATAACGCATAACGCATAACGCATAACGCATAACGCATAACGCATAACGCATAACGCATAACGCAAAACGCATAAGGCTTGATGCATGACGAATATCGCATATCACATAACGCATAAGGCTTGATGCATGACGCATA
Organism: Lasioglossum morio; assembly: GCA_916610235.2. Classification (NCBI taxonomy): domain Eukaryota; kingdom Metazoa; phylum Arthropoda; class Insecta; order Hymenoptera; family Halictidae; genus Lasioglossum; species Lasioglossum morio. The sequence goes on from CAKAJA020000347.1 coordinate 5,564,957, forward strand.
TCGCATAACGCATAACGCATAACCATAACGCATAACGTATAACCCATAACGCATAACGCCTAACGCATAACGTATATCGCATAACGCATACCGTATAACGCATAACGCATAACGGATAACGCATAACGCATAACGCATAACGCATAACGCATAACGCATAACGCATAACGCATAACGCATAACGTATAACGCATAACGCATAACGCATAACGCATAACACATAACGCATAACGAATACCGCAAAACGTATATCGCCTAACACATAACGGATCACGCATAACGCATAACGCATAACGTATAACGCATAACGCATAACGTATAACGCATAACGCATAACGCATAACACATAACGCATAACGCATAACGAATACCGCAAAACGTATATCGCCTAACACATAACGGATCACGCATAACGCATAACGCATAATGCATAACGCATAAAGCATAACGCATAACGCATTACGCATAACGCATAAAGCATAACGCATAACGCATAACGCATGAAGCATAACCCATAACGCATAACGCATACCGCATAATGCATAACGCATAACGCATAACGCATAACGCATAACGCATAACGCATTACGCATAACGCATAACGCATAACGTATAACTCATAACGCATAACGCATAATGCACAACGCATAACGAATACCGCAAAACGCATAACGCGTAACGCATAACGGATCACGCATAACGCATAACGCATAATGCATAACGCATAAAGCATAACGCATAACGCATTACGCATAACGCATAACGCATAACGCATAACGCATAAAGCATAACGCATAACGCATAACGCATGAAGCATAACCCATAACGCATAACGCATACCGCATAATGCATAACGCGTAACGCATAACGCGTAACGCATAACGCGTAACGCATAACGCATAACGCATAACGCATAACGCATAACGTATAACTCATAACGCATAACGCATAAAGCACAACGCATAACGCGTAACGCATAACGCATAACGCTTATCGCATAACGCATCACGCATAACGCATAACTCATAACTCATAAGGAGTAACGCATAACGCATAAAGCATAACGCAAAACGCATAACGCATAATGCATAACGCATAATGCATAAAGCATAACGCATAACGCATAACTTATAACTCATTACTCATAACGAATAACGCATATCGCATAACGCATATCGCATAACGCATAACGCATAATGCATAGCGCATAACGCATAACGCATAACATATAACGCATAACGCATAATGCACAACGCATAACGAATACCGCAAAACGCATAACGCGTAACGCATAACGGATCACGCATAACGCATAACGCATAATGCATAACGCATAAAGCATAACGCATAACGCATTACGCATAACGCATAACGCATAAAGCATAACGCATAACGCATAACGCATGAAGCATAACCCATAACGCATAACGCATACCGCATAATGCATAACGCATAACGCATAACGCATAACGCATAACGCATAACGCATTACGCATAACGCATAACGCATAACGCATAACGCTTATCGCATAACGGATCACGCATAACGCATAACTCGTAACTCATAAGGAGTAACGCATAACGCATAAAGCATAACGCATAACGCATAACGCATAATGCATAACGCATAATGCATAAAGCATAACGCATAACGCATAACTTATAACTCATTACTCATAACGAATAACGCATGTCGCATAACGCATATCGCATAACGCATAACGCATACCGTATAACGCATAACGCATAACGGATAACGCATAACGCATAACGCATAACGCATAACGCATAACGCATAACGCATAACGCATAACGTATAACGCATAACGCATAACGCATAACACATAACGCATAACGCATAACGAATACCGCAAAACGTATATCGCCTAACACATAACGGATCACGCATAACGCATAACGCATAACGTATAACGCATAACGCATAACGCATAACGCATAACGCATAACGCATAACGCATAACGCATAACGCATTACGCATAACGCATAACGCATAAAGCATAACGCATAACGCATAACGCATGAAGCATAACCCATAACGCATAACGCATACCGCATAATGCATAACGCATAACGCATAACGCATAACGCATAACGCATAACGCATTACGCATAACGCATAACGCATAACGTATAACTCATAACGCATAACGCATAACGCCTAACGCATAACGTATAACGCATAACGCATACCGTATAACGCATAACGCATAACGGATAACGCATAACGCATAACGCATAACGCATAACGCATAACGCATAACGCATAACGCATAACGTATAACGCATAACGCATAACGCATAACACATAACGCATAACGCATAACGAATACCGCAAAACGTATATCGCCTAACACATAACGGATCACGCATAACGCATAACGCATAACGTATAACGCATAACGCATAACGCATAACGCATAACGCATAACGCATAACGCATAACGCATAACGCATAACGCATAACATATAACGCATAACGCATAACGCATAACGCATAACGCATAACGCATAACGCATAACGCATAACGCATAACGCCTAACGCATAACGGATCACGCATAACGCATAACGCATAATGCATAACGCATAAAGCATAACGCATAACGCATTACGCATAACGCATAACGCATAACGCATAACGCATAACGCATAACGCATGAAGCATAACCCATAACGCATAACGCATACCGCATAATGCATAACGCGTAACGCATAACGCGTAACGCATAACGCGTAACGCATAACGCATAACGCATAACGCATAACGTATAACTCATAACGCATAACGCATAAAGCACAACGCATAACGCATAACGCATAACGCATAACGCTTATCGCATAACGCATCACGCATAACGCATAACTCATAACTCATAAGGAGTAACGCATAACGCATAAAGCATAACGCATAACGCATAACGCATAATGCATAACGCATAATGCATAAAGCATAACGCATAACGCACAACTTATAACTCATTACTCATAACGAATAACGCATATCGCATAACGCATATCGCATAACGCATAACGCATAATGCATAACGCATAAAGCGTAACGCATAACGCATAAATCATAACGCATAACGCATAACGCATAACGCATAATGCATAACGCATAATGCATAAAGCATAACGCATAACGCATAACTTATAACTCATTACTCATAACGAATAACGCATATCGCATAACGCATATCGCATAACGCATAACGCATAACGCATAAAGCATAACGCATAACGCATAACGCATGAAGCATAACCCATAACGCATAACGCATACCGCATAATGCATAACGCATAACGCATAACGCATAACGCATAACGCATAACGCATTACGCATAACGCATAACGCATAACGTATAACTCATAACGCATAACGCATAACGCCTAACGCATAACGTATAACGCATAACGCATACCGTATAACGCATAACGCATAACGGATAACGCATAACGCATAACGCATAACGCATAACGCATAACGCATAACGCATAACGCATAACGCATAACGTATAACGCATAACGCATAACGCATAACACATAACGCATAACGCATAACGAATACCGCAAAACGTATATCGCCTAACACATAACGGATCACGCATAACGCATAACGCATAACGCATAACGCATAACGCATAACGCATAACGCCTAACGCATAACGGATCACGCATAACGCATAACGCATAATGCATAACGCATAAAGCATAACGCATAACGCATAACGCATAACGCATAAATCATAACGCATACCGTATAACGCCTAACGCATAACGTATAACGCATAACGCATACCGTATAACGCATAACGCATAACGCATAACGCATAACGCATAACGCATAACGCATAACGCATAACGCATAACGCATAACGTATAACGCATAAAGCACAACGCATAACGCATAACGCATAACGCATAACGCTTATCGCATAACGCATCACGCATAACGCATAACTCATAACTCATAAGGAGTAACGCATAACGCATAAAGCATAACGCATAACGCATAACGCATAATGCATAACGCATAATGCATAAAGCATAACGCATAACGCATAACTTATAACTCATTACTCATAACGAATAACGCATATCGCATAACGCATATCGCATAACGCATAACGCATAATGCATAACGCATAACGCATAACGCATAACATATAACGCATAACGCATAATGCACAACGCATAACGAATACCGCAAAACGCATAACGCGTAACGCATAACGGATCACGCATAACGCATAACGCATAATGCATAACGCATAAAGCATAACGCATAACGCATTACGCATAACGCATAACGCATAACGCATAACGCCTAACGCATAACGTATAACGCATAACGCATACCGTATAACGCATAACGCATAACGGATAACGCATAACGCATAACGCATAACGCATAACGCATAACGCATAACGCATAACGTATAACGCATAACGCATAACGCATAACACATAACGCATAACGCATAAACCATAACGCATAACGCATTACGCATAACGCATAACGCATTACGCATAACGCATAACGCATAACGCATAACGCATGAAGCATAACCCATAACGCATAACGCATACCGCATAATGCATAACGCGTAACGCATAACGCGTAACGCATAACGCGTAACGCATAACGCATAACGCATAACGCATAACGTATAACTCATAACGCATAACGCATAAAGCACAACGCATATCGCATAACGCATAACGCATAACGCTTATCGCATAACGCATCACGCATAACGCATAACTCATAACTCATAAGGAGTAACGCATAACGCATAAAGCATAACGCATAACGCATAACGCATAATGCATAACGCATAATGCATAAAGCATAACGCATAACGCATAACTTATAACTCATTACTCATAACGAATAACGCATATCGCATAACGCATATCGCATAACGCATAACGCATAACGCATAATGCATAACGCATAAAGCGTAACGCATAACGCATAAATCATAACGCATAACGCATAACGCATACCGTATAACGCATAACGCATACCGTATAACGCATAACGCATAACGCATAACGCATAACGTATAACGCATAACGCATAACGCATAACGCATAACGCATAACGCATAACGCATAACATATAACGCATAACGCATAACGCATAACGCATAACGCATAACGCATAAAGCATAACGCATAACGCATAACGCCTGAAGCATAACCCATAACGCATAACGCATACCGCATAATGCATAACGCATAACGCATAACGCATAACGCATAACGCATAACGCATTACGCATAACGCATAACGCATAACGTATAACTCATAACGCATAACGCATAAAGCATAACGCATAATGTATAACGCATGACGCATAACGCATAACGCATAACGCATAACCATAACGCATAACGTATAACCCATAACGCATAACGCCTAACGCATAACGTATAACGCATAACGCATACCGTATAACGCATAACGCATAACGCATAACGCATAACGCATAACGCATAACGCATAACGCATAACGCATAACGTATAACGCATAACGCATAACGCATAACGCATAACGCATAACGCATAACGCATAACGAATACCGCAAAACGTATATCGCCTAACACATAACGGATCACGCATAACGCATAACGCATATCGCATAACGCATAACGCATAATGCATAACGCATAAAGCGTAACGCATAACGCATAAATCATAACGCATAACGCATAACGCATAAATCATAACGCATACCGTATAACGCCTAACGCATAACGTATAACGCATAACGCATACCGTATAACGCATAACGCATAACGCATAACGCATAACGCATAACGCATAACGCATAACGCATAACGCATAACGTATAACGCATAACGCATAACGCATAACGCATAACGCATAACGCATAACGAATACCGCAAAACGTATATCGCCTAACACATAACGGATCACGCATAACGCATAACGCATAACGCATAACGCATAACGCATAACATATAACGCATAACGCATAATGCACAACGCATAACGAATACCGCAAAACGCATAACGCGTAACCCCTAACGCATAACGCATAACGCATAACGCATAACGCATAACGTGTAACTCATAACGCATAACGCATAAAGCATAACGCATAACGCATAACACATAACGCATTTCGCATAATGCATAACGCAAAACGTATATCGCATACCGTATAACGCATAACGCATAACGCATAACGCAAACGTATAACGCACAACCCATAACGCATAACGAACAACGGATAACGCATAACGCATAACGCATAACGAATACCGCAAAACGTATATCGCCTAACACATAACGGATCACGCATAACGCATAACGCATAACGTATAACGCATAACGCATAACGCATAACACATAACGCATAACGCATAACGCATAACGCATAACGCATAACATATAACGCATAACGCATAACGCATAACGCATAACGCATAACGCATAACGCATAACGCATAACGTATAACGCATACCGCATAATGCATAACGCATAACGCATAACGCATAACGCATAACGCATAACGCACAACGCATAACGCATAACGCATAACATATAATGCATAACGCATAACGCATAACGATAACGCATAACGCATAATGCACAACGCATAACGAACACCGGAAAACCCATAACGCCTAACGCATAACGGATCACGCATAACGCATAATGCATAACGCATAAAGCATAACGCATAACGCATAAAGCATAACGAGTAACTCATAACGCATAACGCATAAAGCATAACGCTTAACGCATAACGCATAACGCATATCGCATAACGCATAACGCATAACGTATAACGCGTAACGCATATCGTACAACGCATAACGCATAACGCATAATGCAAACGTATAACGCACAACGCATACCGCATAACGCATAACGTATAACCATATCGCATAACGCATAACCCATAACGCATAATGCATAACGCATAAAGCATAACGCATAACGCATAACGCATAACCCCTAACGCATAACGCATAACGCATAACGCATAACGTGTAACTCATAACGCATAACGCATAAAGCATAACGCATAACGCATAACACATAACGCATATCGCATAACGCATAACGCAAAACGTATATCGCATACCGTATAACGCATAACGCATAACGCATAACGCAAACGTATAACGCACAACCCATAACGCATAACGAACAACGGATAACGCATAACGCATAACGAATACCGCAAAACGTATATCGCCTAACACATAACGGATCACGCATAACGCATAACGCATAACGTATAACGCATAACGCATAACGCATAACGCATAACGCATAACGCATAACGCATAACGCATAACGCATAACGCATAACGCATAACGCATAACGCATAACATATAACGCATAACGCATAACCCATAACGCATAACGCATAACGCATAACGCATAACGCATAACGTATAACGCATACCGCATAATGCATAACGCATAACGCATAACGCATAACGCATAACGCATGACGCATGACGCATAACGCATAACGCATAACGTATAACTCATAACGCATAACGCATAAAGCATGACGCATAACGCATAACGCATGACGCATAACGCAGAACGCATAACGCATAACGCAAAACGCATAACGCATAACGCATAACGCAAAACGCATAACGTTAACGCATAACCCATAACGCATAAGGCTAGATGCATGACGAATTTCGCATATCACATAACGCATAAGGCTTGATGCATGACGCATATCGCATAACGCATAACGCATAACCATAACGCATAACGCATAACCCATAACGCATAACGCATAACGCATAACGTATAACGCATAACGCATACCGTATAACGCATTACGCATAACGCATAACGCACACCGTATAACGCATAACGCATAACGCATAACGCATAACGCATTACGCATAACGCATAACGCATAACGTATAACTCATAACGCATAACGCATAACGCCTAACGCATAACGTATAACGCATCACGCATACCGTATAACGCATAACGCATAACGGATAACGCATAACGCATAACGCATAACGTATAACGCATAACGCATAACGGATAACGCATAACGCATAACGCATAACGCATAACACATAACGCATAACGCATAACGAATACCGCAAAACGTATATCGCCTAACACATAACGGATCACGCATAACGCATAACGCATAACGTATAACGCATAACGCATAACGCATAACGCATAACGCATAACGCATAACGCATAACGCATAACGCATAACGCATAACATATAACGCATAACGCATAACGCATAACGCATAACGCATAACGCATAACGCATAACGCATAACGCATAACGCCTAACGCATAACGCATCACGCATAACGCATAACGCATAATGCATAACGCATAAACCATAACGCATAACGCATTACGCATAACGTATAACGCATAACGCATAACGCATAACGCATAACGCATAACGCATGAAGCATAACCCATAACGCATAACGCATACCGCATAATGCATAACGCGTAACGCATAACGCGTAACGCATAACGCGTAACGCATAACGCATAACGCATAACGCATAACGTATAACTCATAACGCATAACGCATAAAGCACAACGCATAACGCATAACGCATAACGCATAATGCATAACGCATAATGCATAAAGCATAACGCATAACGCATAACTTATAACTCATTACTCATAACGAATAACGCATATCGCATAACGCATATCGCATAACGCATAACGCATAATGCATAACGCATAAAGCGTAACGCATAACGCATAAATCATAACGCATAACGCATAACGCATACCGTATAACGCATAACGCATACCGTATAACGCATAACGCATAACGCATAACGCATAATGCACAACGCATAACGAATACCGCAAAACGCATAACGCCTAACGCATAACGGATCACGCATAACGCATAACGCATAACGCATAATGCATAACGCATAAAGCATAACGCATAACGCATTACGCATAACGCATAACGCATAACGCATAACGCATAAAGCATAACGCATAACGCATAACGCCTGAAGCATAATCCATAACGCATAACGCATACCGCATAATGCATAACGCATAACGCATAACGCATAACGCATAACGCATAACGCATTACGCATAACGCATAACCATAACGCATAACGTATAACCCATAACGCATAACGCCTAACGCATAACGTATAACGTATAACGCATAACGCATACCGTATAACGCATAACGCATAACGCATAACGCATAACGCATAACGCATAACGCATAACGCATAACGCATAACGCATAACGCATAACGCATAACGCATAACGCATAACGCATAACGCATACCGTATAACGCATTACGCATAACGCATAACGCATACCGTATAACGCATAACGCATAACGCATAACGCATAACGCATTACGCATAACGCATAACGCATAACGTATAACTCATAACGCATAACGCATAACGCCTAACGCATAACGTATAACGCATAACGCATACCGTATAACGCATAACGCATAACGGATAACGCATAACGCATAACGCATAACGCATAACGCATAACGCATAACGCATAACGTATAACGCATAACGCATAACGCATAACACATAACGCATAACGCATAACGAATACCGCAAAACGTATATCGCCTAACACATAACGGATCACGCATAACGCATAACGCATAACGTATAACGCATAACGCATAACGCATAACGCATAACGCATAACGCATAACGCATAACGCATAACGCATAACGCATAACATATAACGCATAACGCATAACGCATAACGCATAACGCATAACGCATAACGCATAACGCCTAACGCATAACGGATCACGCATAACGCATAACGCATAATGCATAACGCATAAACCATAACGCATAACGCATTACGCATAACGCATAACGCATAACGCATAACGCATAACGCATGAAGCATAACCCATAACGCATAACGCATACCGCATAATGCATAACGCGTAACGCATAACGCGTAACGCATAACGCGTAACGCATAACGCGTAACGCATAACGCATAACGCATAACGCATAACGTATAACTCATAACGCATAACGCATAAAGCACAACGCATAACGCATAACGCATAACGCATAACGCTTATCGCATAACGCATCACGCATAACGCATAACTCATAACTCATAAGGAGTAACGCATAACGCATAAAGCATAACGCATAACGCATAACGCATAATGCATAACGCATAATGCATAAAGCATAACGCATAACGCATAACTTATAACTCATTACTCATAACGAATAACGCATATCGCATAACGCATATCGCATAACGCATAACGCATAATGCATAACGCATAAAGCGTAACGCATAACGCATAAATCATAACGCATAACGCATAACGCATACCGTATAACGCATAACGCATACCGTATAACGCATAACGCATAACGCATAACGCATAACGTATAACGCATAACGCATAACGCATAACGCATAACGCATAACGCATAACGCATAACGCATAACGCATAACATATAACGCATAACGCATAATGCACAACGCATAACGAATACCGCAAAACGCATAACGCCTAACGCATAACGGATCACGCATAACGCATAACGCATAACGCATAATGCATAACGCATAAAGCATAACGCATAACGCATTACGCATAACGCATAACGCATAACGCATAACGCATAAAGCATAACGCATAACGCATAACGCCTGAAGCATAACCCATAACGCATAACGCATACCGCATAATGCATAACGCATAACGCATAACGCATAACGCATAACGCATAACGCATTACGCATAACGCATAACGCATAACGTACAACGCATAACGCATAACGCATAACGCATAACGCATAACGCATAACGCATAACGCATAACGCATAACGCATAACGCATTACGCATAACGCATAACGCATAACGTACAACGCATAACGCATAACGCATAACGCATAACGCATAACGCATAACGCATAACGCATAACGCATAACGCATAACGCATAACGCATAACGCATAACGCATAACGCATAACGCATAACGCATAACGCATAACGCATAACGCATAACGCATAACGCATAACGCATAACGCATAACGCATAACGCATAACGCATAACGCATAACGCATAACGCATAACGTATAAAGCATAACGCATAACGCATAAAGCATAACGCATAACGCATAACCCCTAACGCAATAACGCATAACGCATAACGCATATCGCATAACGTGTAACTCATAACGCATAACACATAAAACTTAACGCATAAGGCATAACGCATAACGCATAACGCATAACGCATAACGCATAACGCATAACGCATAACGCATAACGCATAACGCATAACGCATAACGCATAACGCATAACGCATAACGCATAACGCATAACGCATAACGCATAACGCATAACGTACAACGCATAACGCATAACGCATAACGCATAACGCATAACGCATAACGCATAATGCATAACGCATAAAGCATTACGCATAACGCAAAACGCATAACGTTAACGCATAACCCATAACGCATAAGGCTAGATGCATGACGAATTTCGTATATCACATAACGCATAAGGCTTGATGCATGACGCATATCGCATAACGCATAACGCATAACCATAACGCATAACGCATAACCCATAACGCATAACGCATAACGCATAACGTATAACGCATAACGCATACCGTATAACGCATAACGCATAACGCATAACGCATAACGCATACCGTATAACGCATAACGCATAACGCACAGCGCATAACGCATAACGCATAACGCATAACACATAACGCATAACGCATAACGCATAACGCATAAAGCATAACGCATAACGCATAACGCATGAAGCATAACCCATAACGCATAACGCATAACGCATAACGTATAACGCATAACGCATACCGTATAACGCATAACGCATAACGCAAACGTATAGCGCACAACGCATAATGATTAAACCATAACCCATACTTTATAACGCATAACGCATAATGCACAACGCATATCGAACACCGGAAAACCCATAACGCCTAACGCATAACGGATCACGCATAACGCATAATGCATATCGCATAAAGCATAACGCATAACGCATATCGAACACCGGAAAACCCATAACGCCTAACGTATAACGCATAACGCATACCGTATAACGCATAACGCATAACGCATAACGCAAACGTATAGCGCACAACGCATAATGAATAAACCATAACCCATACTTCATAACGCATAACGCATAATGCACAACGCATATCGAACACCGGAAAACCCATAACGACTAACGCATAACGGATCACGCATAACGCATAATGCATATCGCATAAAGCATAACGCATAACGCATAACGCATAACGCATAACGCATAACGCAGAACGCATAACGCATAACGCATAACGCATAACGCATAACGCATACCGCATAACGCATAACGCATAACGCATAACGCATAACGCATAACGCATAACGCATAACGCATAACGCATAACGCATACCGTATAACGCATAACGCATAACGCATAACGCATAACGCATAACGCATAACGCATAACGCATAACGCATAACGCATAACGCATAATGCATAACGCATAACGCATAACGCATACCGCATAACGCATAACGCATAACGCATAACGCAATAACGCATAACGCATAACGAATAAAGTATAATGCAAAACGTATAACGCAAACGTATAACGCACAACGCATAAAGCATAACGAACAACGGATAACGCATAACGCATAACGCATAACGAATACCGCAAAACGTATATCGCCTAACACATAACGGATCACGCATAACGCATAACGCATAACGTATAACGCATAACGCATAACGCATAACGCATAACGCATAACGCATAAAGTATAATGCAAAACGTATAACGCAAACGTATAACGCACAACGCATAACGCATAACGCATAACGCATAACGCATAACGCATAACGCATAACGCATAACGCATAACGCATAACGCAAAACGCATAACGCATAACGCATAACGCATAACGCATAACGCATAACGCATAACGCATATCGCATAACGCATAACGCATAACGCACAACGCATAACGCATAACGCGTAACGCATAACGCATAACGCATAACGAATAACGCATAACGCATAACGCTTAACGCATGACGCATATCGCATAACGCATAACGCATAATGCATAACGCATAAAGCATAACGCATAACGCATAACGCATAGCGCATAACGCATAACGCATAACGCATAACGCACAACGCAAACGTATAACGCAGAACGCATAATGCATAACGCATAACGCATAACGCAAACGTATAACGCACAACGCATAACGCATAATGAACAACGGATAACGCATAACGCAAAACGCATAACGAATACCGCAAAACGTATATCGCCTAACACATAACGCATAACGTATAACGCATAACGCATAACGCATAACGCATAACGCATAACGCATAACGCATAACGCATAACGCATAACGCATAACGCATAACGCATAACGCATAACGTGTAACTCATAACGCATAACGCATAAAGCATAACGCATAACGCATAACGCATAACGCATATCGCATAACGCATAACGCATAACGCATAACGTATAACGCATAACGCATAACGCATAACGCATAACGCATAACGCATAACGCATAACGCATAACGCATAACGCATAACGCATAACGCTTAACGCATAACGGATCACGCATAACGCATAACGCATAATGCATAACGCATAACGCATAAGGCATAATGCATAACGCATAAAGCGTAACGCATAACGCATACCGCATAAAGCATAACGCATAACGCATAACGCATAACGCAAAACGCATAACGCATAACGCATAACGTATAACGCATAACGCATAACGCATAAAGTATAATGCAAAACGTATAACGCAAACGTATAACGCACAACGCATAACGTATAACGCATAACGCATAACGCATAACGCATAACGCATAACGCATAACGCATAACGCATAACGCATAACACATAACGCATAACGCATAACGCATAACGCATAAAGCATAACGCATAACGCATAACGCATAACGCATAACGCATAACCCCTAACGCAATAACGCATAACGCATATCGCATAACGTGTAACTCATAACGCATAACGCATAAAGCTTAACGCATAAGGCATAACGCATAACGCATAACGCATAACGCATAACGCATAACGCATAACGCATAACGCATAACGCATAACGCATAACGCATAACGCATAACGCATAACGCTTAAAGCATAACGCATAACGCATAACGCATAACACATAACGCATAACGCATAACGCATAACGCATAACGCATAACGCATAAAGCATAACGCATAACGCATAACGCATGAAGCATAACCCATAACGCATAACGCATAACGCATAACGTATAACGCATAACGCGTACCGTATAACGCATAACGCATAACGCATAACGCATAACGCATAACGCATAACGTATAACGCATAACGCATAACGTATAACGCATAACGCATAACGCATAACACATAACGCATAACGCATACCGTATAACGCATAACGCATAACGCATAACGCATAACGCATAACGCATAACGCATAACGCATAACGCATAACGCATAATGGATAACGCATAACGCATAACGCAAACGTATAACGCACAACGCATAACGCATAACGAACAACGGATAACGCATAACGCAAAACGCATAACGAATACCGCAAAACGTATATCGCCTAACACATAACGGATCACGCATAACGCATAACGCATAACGTATAACGCATAACGCATAACGCATAACGCATAACGCATAACGCATAACGCATAACGCATAACGCATAACGCATAACGCATAACGCATAACGCATAACGCATAACGCATAACGCATAACGCATAACGCATAACGCATAACGCATAACGCATAACGCATAACGCATAACATATAACGCATAACGCATAACGCATAACGCATAACGCATAACGCATAACGCATAACGCATAACGCATAACGCATACCGCATAATGCATAACGCATAACGCATAAGGCATAATGCATAACGCATAAAGCGTAACGCATAACGCATAACGCATAACGCATACCGCATAAAGCATAACGCATAACGCATAACGCATAACGCATAACGCATAACGCATAACGCATAACGTATAACGCATAACGCATAACGCATAAAGTATAATGCAAAACGTATAACGCAAACGTATAACGCACAACGCATAACGCATAACGCATAACGCATAACGCATAACGCATAACGCATAACGCATAACGCATAACGCATAACGCATAACGCATAACGCATAACGCATAACGCATAACGCATAAAGCATAACGCATAACGCATAACGCATAACGCATAACGCATAACCCCTAACGCAATAACGCATAACGCATATCGCATAACGTGTAACTCATAACGCATAACGCATAAAGCTTAACGCATAAGGCATAACGCATAACGCATAACGCATAACGCATAACGCATAACGCATAACGCATAACGCATAACGCATAACGCATAACGCATAACGCATAACGCTTGAAGCATAACGCATAACGCATAACGCATAACACATAACGCATAACGCATAACGCATATCGAATAACGCATAACGCATAAAGCATAACGCATAACGCATAACGCATGAAGCATAACCCATAACGCATAACGCATAACGCATAACGTATAACGCATAACGCGTACCGTATAACGCATAACGCATAACGCATAACGCATAACGCATAACGTATAACGCATAACGCATAACGTATAACGCATAACGCATAACGCATAACGCAAACGTATAACGCACAACGCATAACGCATAACGCATAACGCATAACGTATAACGTATAACGCATAACGCATAACGCATAACGTATAACGCATAACGCATAACGCATAACGCATAACGCATAACGCATAACGCATAACGCATAACGCATAACGCATAACGCATAACGCATAACGCATAACGCATAACGCATAACGCATAACATATAACGCATAACGCATAACGCATAACGCATGACGCATAACGCCTAACGCATAACGCATAACGCATAACGCATAACGCATACCGCATAATGCATAACGCATAACGCATAACGCTTAACGCATAACGCATAACGCATAACGCATAACGCATAACGCATAACGCATAACGCATAACGCATAACGTATAACTCATAACGCATAACGCATAACGCATAAAGCATGACGCATAACGCATAAGGCATGACGCATAACGTATAACGTATAACGCATAACGCATAACGCATAACGCATAACGCATACCGTATAACGCATAACGCATAACGCATAACGCATAACGCATAACACATAACGCATAACGCATAATGCACAACGCATAACGAATACAGCAAAACGCATAACGCTTAACGCATAACGGATCACGCATAACGCATAACGCATAATGCATAACGCATAACGCATAAGGCATAATGCATAACGCATAAAGCGTAACGCATAACGCATAACGCATAACGCATAACGCATAATGCACAACGCATAACGAATACAGCAAAACGCATAACGCTTAACGCATAACGGATCACGCATAACGCATAACGCATAATGCATAACGCATAACGCATAAGGCATAATGCATAACGCATAAAGCGTAACGCATAACGCATAACGCATAACGCATAACGCATAAAGCATAACGCATAACGCATAACGCATAACGCATAACGCGTAACGCATAACGCATAACGCATAACGCATAACGCATAACGCATAACCCCTAACGCAATAACGCGTAACGCATAACGCATATCGCATAACGCATAACGCATAACGCATACCGTATAACGCATAACGCATAACGCATAACGCATAACACATAACGCATAACGCATAATGCACAACGCATAACGAATACAGCAAAACGCATAACGCTTAACGCATAACGGATCACGCATAACGCATAACGCATAATGCATAACGCATAACGCATAACGCATAATGCATAACGCATAAAGCGTAACGCATAACGCATAACGCATAACGCATAACGCATAATGCACAACGCATAACGAATACAGCAAAACGCATAACGCTTAACGCATAACGGATCACGCATAACGCATAACGCATAATGCATAACGCATAACGCATAACGCATAATGCATAACGCATAAAGCGTAACGCATAACGCATAACGCATAACGCATAACGCATAAAGCATAACGCATAACGCATAACGCATAACGCATAACGCATAACGCATAACGCATAACGCATAACGCATAACGCATAACCCCTAACGCAATAACGCGTAACGCATAACGCATATCGCATAACGTGTAACTCATAACGCATAACGCATAAAGCTTAACGCATAAGGCATAACGCATAACGCATATCGCATAACGCATAACGTATAACGCATAACGCATACCGTATAACGCATAACGCATAACGCATAACGCAAACGTATAACGCACAACGCATAACGCATAACGCATAACGCATAACGCATAACGCATAACGCATAACGCATAACGCATAACGCATAACGCATAACGCATACCGCATAACGCATAACGCATAACGCATAACGCATAACGCATAACGCATAACGCATAACGCATAACGCATAACGCATAACGCATAACGCATAACGCATAACGCATAACGCATAACGCATAACGCATAACGTATAACGCATAACGCATAACGCATAACGCATAACGCATAACGCATAACGCATAACGCATAACGCATAACGCATAACGCATAACGCATAACGCATAACATATAACGCATAACGCATAACGCATAACGCATAACGCATAACGCCTAATGCATAACGCATAACGCATAACGCTTAACGCATAACGGATCACGCATAACGCATAACGCATAACGCATAACGCATAACGCATAACGCATAACGCATAACGCCTAACGCATAACGCATAACGCATAACGCATACCGCATAATGCATAGCGCATAACGCATAACGCTTAACGCATAACGCATAACGCATAACGCATAACGCATAACGCATAACGCATAACGCATAACGCATAACGCATAACGCATAACGCATAACGCATAACGCATAACGCATAACGCATAACGCATAACGCATAACGCATAACGCATAACGCATAACGCATAACGCATAACGCATAACGCATAACGCATAACGTATAACGCATAACGCATAACGCATAACACATAACGCATAACGCATACCGTATAACGCATTACGCATAACGCATAACGCATAACGCATAACGCATAACGCATAACGCATAATGGATAACGCATAACGCATAACGCAAACGTATAACGCACAACGCATAACGCATAACGAACAACGGATAACGCATAACGCAAAACGCATAACGAATACCGCATAACGCATAACGCATAACGCATAACGCATAACGCATAACGCATAACGCATAACGCATAACGCATAACGCATAACGCATAACGCATAACGCATAACGCATAACGCATAACGCATAACGCATAACGCATAACGCATAACGCATAACGCATAACGCATAACGCATAACGTATAACGCATAACGCATAACGCATAACACATAACGCATAACGCATACCGTATAACGCATAACGCATAAAGTATAATGCAAAACGTATAACGCAAACGTATAACGCACAACGCATAACGCATAACGCATAACGCATAACGCATAACGCATAACGCATAACGCATAACGCATAACGCATAACGCATAACGCAAAACGCATAACGCATAACGCATAACGCATAACGCATAACGCATAACGCATAACGCATAACGCATAACGCATAACGCATAACGCATAACGCATAACGCACAACGCATAACGCATAACGCGTAACGCATAACGCATAACGCATAACGCATAACGCATAACGCATAACGCATAACGCCTAACGCATAACGCATAACGCATAACGCATACCGCATAATGCATAACGCATAACGCATAACGCTTAACGCATAACGCATAACGCATAACGCATAACGCATAACGCATAACGCATAACGCATAACGCATAACGCATAACGCATAACGCATAACGCATAACGCATAACGCATAACGCATAACGCATAACGCATAACGCATAACGCATAACGCATAACGCATAACGCATAACGCATAACGTATAACGCATAACGCATAACGCATAACACATAACGCATAACGCATACCGTATAACGCATTACGCATAACGCATAACGCATAACGCATAACGCATAACGCATAACGCATAATGGATAACGCATAACGCATAACGCAAACGTATAACGCACAACGCATAACGCATAACGAACAACGGATAACGCATAACGCAAAACGCATAACGAATACCGCATAACGCATAACGCATAACGCATAACGCATAACGCATAACGCATAACGCATAACGCATAACGCATAACGCATAACGCATAACGCATAACGCATAACGCATAACGCATAACGCATAACGCATAACGCATAACGCATAACGCATAACGCATAACGCATAACGCATAACGCATAACGCATAACGTATAACGCATAACGCATAACGCATAACACATAACGCATAACGCATACCGTATAACGCATAACGCATAAAGTATAATGCAAAACGTATAACGCAAACGTATAACGCACAACGCATAACGCATAACGCATAACGCATAACGCATAACGCATAACGCATAACGCATAACGCATAACGCATAACGCATAACGCAAAACGCATAACGCATAACGCATAACGCATAACGCATAACGCATAACGCATAACGCATAACGCATAACGCATAACGCATAACGCATAACGCATAACGCACAACGCATAACGCATAACGCGTAACGCATAACGCATAACGCATAACGAATAACGCATAACGCATAACGCTTAACGCATGACGCATATCGCATAACGCATAACGCATAATGCATAACGCATAAAGCATAACGCATAACGCATAACGCATAGCGCATAACGCATAACGCATAACGCATAACGCACAACGCAAACGTATAACGCAGAACGCATAATGCATAACGCATAACGCATAACGCAAACGTATAACGCACAACGCATAACGCATAATGAACAACGGATAACGCATAACGCAAAACGCATAACGAATACCGCAAAACGTATATCGCCTAACACATAACGCATAACGTATAACGCATAACGCATAACGCATAACGCATAACGCATAACGCATAACGCATAACGCATAACGCATAACGCATAACGCATAACGTGTAACTGATAACGCATAACGCATAAAGCATAACGCATAACGCATAACGCATAACGCATATCGCATAACGCATAACGCATAACGTATAACGCATAACGCATACCGTATAACGCATAACGCATAACGCATAACGCATAACGCAAACATATTGCGCACAACGGATAACGCATAAACCATAACCCATACTTCATAACGCCTAACGCATAATGCACAACGCATAACGAACACCGGAAAACCCATAACGCCTAACGCATAACGGATCACTCATAACGCATAATGCATAACGCATAACGCATAACGCATAAAGCATAACGCATAACGCATAACGCATAACGCATAACGCATAACGCATAACGCATAACGCATAACGCATAACGCATAACGCATAACGCATAACGCATAACGCATAACGCTTAACGCATAACGGATCACGCATAACGCATAACGCATAATGCATAACGCATAAGGCATAATGCATAACGCATAAAGCGTAACGCATAACGCATAACGCATAACGCATACCGCATAAAGCATAACGCATAACGCATAACGCATAACGCAAAACGCATAACGCATAACGCATAACGTATAACGCATAACGCATAACGCATAAAGTATAATGCAAAACGTATAACGCAAACGTATAACGCACAACGCATAACGTATAACGCATAACGCATAACGCATAACGCATAACGCATAACGCATAACGCATAACGCATAACGCATAACGCATAACGCATAACACATAACGCATAACGCATAACGCATAACGCATAAAGCATAACGCATAACGCATAACGCATAACGCATAACGCATAACCCCTAACGCAATAACGCATAACGCATATCGCATAACGTGTAACTCATAACGCATAACGCATAAAGCTTAACGCATAAGGCATAACGCATAACGCATAACGCATAACGCATAACGCATAACGCATAACGCATAACGCATAACGCATAACGCATAACGCATAACGCATAACGCATAACGCATAACGCTTAAAGCATAACGCATAACGCATAACGCATAACGCATAACGCATAACGCATAACGCATAACGCATAACGCATAACGCATAAAGCATAACGCATAACGCATAACGCATGAAGCATAACCCATAACGCATAACGCATAACGCATAACGTATAACGCATAACGCGTACCGTATAACGCATAACGCATAACGCATAACGCATAACGCATAACGCATAACGTATAACGCATAACGCATAACGTATAACGCATAACGCATAACGCATAACACATAACGCATAACGCATACCGTATAACGCATAACGCATAACGCATAACGCATAACGCATAACGCATAACGCATAACGCATAACGCATAATGGATAACGCATAACGCATAACGCAAACGTATAACGCACAACGCATAACGCATAACGAACAACGGATAACGCATAACGCAAAACGCATAACGAATACCGCAAAATGTATATCGCCTAACACATAACGGATCACGCATAACGCATAACGCATAACGTATAACGCATAACGCATAACGCATAACGCATAACGCATAACGCATAACGCATAACGCATAACGCATAACGCATAACGCATAACGCATAACGCATAACGCATAACGCATAACGCATAACGCATAACGCATAACGCATAACATATAACGCATAACGCATAACGCATAACGCATAACGCATAACGCATAACGCATAACGCATACCGCATAATGCATAACGCATAACGCATAAGGCATAATGCATAACGCATAAAGCGTAACGCATAACGCATAACGCATAACGCATACCGCATAAAGCATAACGCATAACGCATAACGCATAACGCATAACGCATAACGCATAACGCATAACGCATAACGTATAACGCATAACGCATAACGCATAAAGTATAATGCAAAACGTATAACGCAAACGTATAACGCACAACGCATAACGCATAACGCATAACGCATAACGCATAACGCATAACGCATAACGCATAACGCATAACGCATAACGCATAACGCATAACGCATAACGCATAACGCATAAAGCATAACGCATAACGCATAACGCATAACGCATAACGCATAACCCCTAACGCAATAACGCATAACGCATATCGCATAACGTGTAACTCATAACGCATAACGCATAAAGCTTAACGCATAAGGCATAACGCATAACGCATAACGCATAACGCATAACGCATAACGCATAACGCATAACGCATAACGCATAACGCATAACGCATAACGCATAACGCATAACGCATAACGCATAACGCTTGAAGCATAACGCATAACGCATAACGCATAACGCATAACGCATAACGCATAACGCATATCGAATAACGCATAACGCATAAAGCATAACGCATAACGCATAACGCATGAAGCATAACCCATAACGCATAACGCATAACGCATAACGTATAACGCATAACGCGTACCGTATAACGCATAACGCATAACGCATAACGCATAACGCATAACGTATAACGCATAACGCATAACGTATAACGCATAACGCATAACGCATAACGCAAACGTATAACGCACAACGCATAACGCATAACGCATAACGCATAACGTATAACGCATAACGCATAACGCATAACGCATAACGTATAACGCATAACGCATAACGCATAACGCATAACGCATAACGCATAACGCATAACGCATAATCCATAACGCATAACGCATAACGCATAACGCATAACGCATAACATATAACGCATAACGCATAACGCATAACGCATGACGCATAACGCCTAACGCATAACGCATAACGCATAACGCATAACGCATACCGCATAATGCATAACGCATAACGCATAACGCTTAACGCATAACGCATAACGCATAACGCATAACGCATAACGCATAACGCATAACGCATAACGCATAACGTATAACTCATAACGCATAACGCATAACGCATAAAGCATGACGCATAACGCATAAGGCATGACGCATAACGTATAACGTATAACGCATAACGCATAACGCATAACGCATAACGCATACCGTATAACGCATAACGCATAACGCATAACGCATAACACATAACGCATAACGCATAATGCACAACGCATAACGAATACAGCAAAACGCATAACGCTTAACGCATAACGGATCACGCATAACGCATAACGCATAATGCATAACGCATAACGCATAAGGCATAATGCATAACGCATAAAGCGTAACGCATAACGCATAACGCATAACGCATAACGCATAATGCACAACGCATAACGAATACAGCAAAACGCATAACGCTTAACGCATAACGGATCACGCATAACGCATAACGCATAATGCATAACGCATAACGCATAAGGCATAATGCATAACGCATAAAGCGTAACGCATAACGCATAACGCATAACGCATAACGCATAAAGCATAACGCATAACGCATAACGCATAACGCATAACGCATAACGCATAACGCATAACGCATAACGCATAACGCATAACGCATAACCCCTAACGCAATAACGCGTAACGCATAACGCATATCGCATAACGCATAACGCATAACGCATACCGTATAACGCATAACGCATAACGCATAACGCATAACACATAACGCATAACGCATAATGCACAACGCATAACGAATACAGCAAAACGCATAACGCTTAACGCATAACGGATCACGCATAACGCATAACGCATAATGCATAACGCATAACGCATAAGGCATAATGCATAACGCATAAAGCGTAACGCATAACGCATAACGCATAACGCATAACGCATAATGCACAACGCATAACGAATACAGCAAAACGCATAACGCTTAACGCATAACGGATCACGCATAACGCATAACGCATAATGCATAACGCATAACGCATAAGGCATAATGCATAACGCATAAAGCATAACGCATAACGCATAACGCATAACGCATAACGCATAAAGCATAACGCATAACGCATAACGCATAACGCATAACGCATAACGCATAACGCATAACGCATAACGCATAACGCATAACGCATAACCCCTAACGCAATAACGCGTAACGCATAACGCATATCGCATAACGTGTAACTCATAACGCATAACGCATAAAGCTTAACGCATAAGGCATAACGCATAACGCATATCGCATAACGCATAACGTATAACGCATAACGCATACCGTATAACGCATAACGCATAACGCATAACGCAAACGTATAACGCACAACGCATAACGCATAACGCATAACGCATAACGCATAACGCATAACGCATAACGCATAACGCATAACGCATAACGCATAACGCATAACGCATACCGCATAACGCATAACGCATAACGCATAACGCATAACGCATAACGCATAACGCATAACGCATAACGCATAACGTATAACGCATAACGCATAACGCATAACGCATAACGCATAACGCATAACGCATAACGCATAACGTATAACGCATAACGCATAACGCATAACGCATAACGCATAACGCATAACGCATAACGCATAACGCATAACGCATAACGCATAACGCATAACATATAACGCATAACGCATAACGCATAACGCATAACGCATAACGCCTAATGCATAACGCATAACGCATAACGCTTAACGCATAACGGATCACGCATAACGCATAACGCATAACGCATAACGCATAACGCATAACGCATAACGCATAACGCCTAACGCATAACGCATAACGCATAACGCATACCGCATAATGCATAACGCATAACGCATAACGCTTAACGCATAACGCATAACGCATAACGCATAACGCATAACGCATAACGCATAACGCATAACGCATAACGCATAACGCATAACGCATAACGCATAACGCATAACGCATAACGCATAACGCATAACGCATAACGCATAACGCATAACGCATAACGCATAACGCATAACGCATAACGCATAACGTATAACGCATAACGCATAACGCATAACACATAACGCATAACGCATACCGTATAACGCATTACGCATAACGCATAACGCATAACGCATAACGCATAACGCATAACGCATAATGGATAACGCATAACGCATAACGCAAACGTATAACGCACAACGCATAACGCATAACGAACAACGGATAACGCATAACGCAAAACGCATAACGAATACCGCAAAACGTATATCGCATAACGCGTACCGTATAACGCATAACGCATAACGCATAACGCATAACGCATAACGTATAACGCATAACGCATAACGTATAACGCATAACGCATAACGCATAACACATAACGCATAACGCATACCGTATAACGCATTACGCATAACGCATAACGCATAACGCATAACGCATAATGGATAACGCATAACGCATAACGCAAACGTATAACGCACAACGCATAACGCATAACGAACAACGGATAACGCATAACGCAAAACGCATAACGAATACCGCAAAACGTATATCGCCTAACACATAACGGATCACGCATAACGCATAACGCATAACGTATAACGCATAACGCATAACGCATAACGCATAACGCATAACGCATAACGCATAACGCATAACGCATAACGCATAACGCATAACGCATAACGCATAACGCATAACATATAACGCATAACGCATAACGCATAACGCATAACGCATAACGCCTAACGCATAACGCATAACGCATAACGCATAACGCATACCGCATAATGCATAACGCATAACGCATAAGGCATAATGCATAACGCATAAAGCGTAACGCATAACGCATAACGCATAACGCATACCGCATAAAGCATAACGCATAACGCATAACGAATAACGCATAACGCATAACGCATAACGCATAACGTATAACGCATAACGCATAACGCATAAAGTATAATGCAAAACGTATAACGCAAACGTATAACGCACAACGCATAACGCATAACGCATAACGCATAACGCATAACGCATAACGCATAACGCATAACGCATAACGCATAACGCATAACGCATAACGCATAACGCATAAAGCATAACGCATAACGCATAACGCATAACGCATAACGCATAACCCCTAACGCAATAACGCATAACGCATATCGCATAACGTGTAACTCATAACGCATAACGCATAAAGCTTAACGCATAAGGCATAACGCATAACGCATAACGCATAACGCATAACGCATAACGCATAACGCATAACGCATAACGCATAACGCATAACGCATAACGCATAACGCATAACGCATAACGCATAACGCATAAAGCATAACGCATAACGCATAACGCATAACGCATAACGCATAACGCATAACGCATAACGCATAACGCATAACGCATAACGCATAACGCATAACCCCTAATGCAATAACGCGTAACGCATAACGCATATCGCATAACGTGTAACTCATAACGCATAACGCATAAAGCTTAACGCATAAGGCATAACGCATAACGCATATCGCATAACGCATAACGTATAACGCATAACGCATACCGTATAACGCATAACGCATAACGCATAACGCATAACGCATAACGCATAACGCATAACGCATAACGTATAACGCATAACGCATAACGCATAACGCATAACGCATAACGCATAACGCATAACGCATAACGCATAACGCATAACGCATAACGCATAACGCATAACGCATAACGCATAACGCATAACCCCTAACGCAATAACGCGTAACGCATAACGCATATCGCATAACGTGTAACTCATAACGCATAACGCATAAAGCTTAACGCATAAGGCATAACGCATAACGCATATCGCATAACGCATAACGTATAACGCATAAGTCATACCGTATAACGCATAACGCATAACGCATAACGCATAACGCAAACGTATAACGCACAACGCATAACGCATAACGCATAACGCATAACGCATAACGCATAACGCATAACGCATAACGCATAACGCATAACGCATAACGCATAACGCATAACGCATAACGCATAACGCATAACGCATAACGCATAACGCATAACGCATAACGCATACCGCATAACGCATAACGCATAGCGCATAACGCATAACGCATAACGCATAACGCATAACGCATAACGCATAACGCATAACGTATAACGCATAACGCATAACGCATAACGCATAACGTATAACGCATAACGCATAACGCATAACGCATAACGCATAACGCATAACGCATAACGCATAACGCATAAAGCATAACGCATAACGCATAACTCATAACACATAACGCATAACGCATAATGCACAACGCATAACGAATACAGCAAAACGCATAACGCTTAACGCATAACGCATAACGCATAACGCATAACACATAACGCATAACGCATAATGCACAACGCATAACGAATACAGCAAAACGCATAACGCTTAACGCATAACGGATCACGCATAACGCATAACGCATAACGCATAACGCATAACGCATAACGCATAACGCATAACGCATAACGCATAACGCATAACGCATAACGTATAACGCATAACGCATAACGCATAACGCATAACGCATAACGCATAACGCATAACGCATAACGCATAACGCATAACGCATAAAGCATAACGCATAACGCATAACGCATAACGCATAACGCATAACGCATAACGTATAACGCATAACGCATAACGCATAACGCATAACGCATAACGCATAACGCATAACGCATAACGCATAACGCATAACGCATAACGCATAACGCATAACGCATAACGCATAACGCATAACGCATAACGCATAACGCATATCGCATAACGCATAACGTATAACGCATAACGCATACCGTATAACGCATAACGCATAACGCATAACGCAAACGTATAACGCATAAGGCATAATGCATAACGCATAAAGCGTAACGCATAACGCATAACGCATAACGCATAACGCATAACGCATAACGCATAACGCATAACGCATAACGCATAACGCATAACGCATAACGCATAAAGCATAACGCATAACGCATAACGCATAACACATATCGCATAACGCATAACGCATAACGCATAACGCATAACGCATAACGCATAACGCATAACGCATAACGCATAACGCATACCGCATAACGCATAACGCATAACGCATGACGTATAACTCATAACGCATAACGCATAACGCATAAAGCATGACGCATAACGCATAAGGCATGACGCATAACGTATAACGTATAACGCATAACGCATAACGCATAACGCATAACGCATACCGTATAACGCATAACGGATAACGCATAACGTATAACACATAACGCATAACGCATAATGCATAAGGCATAATGCATAACGCATAAAGCGTAACGCATAACGCATAACGCATAACGCATAACGCATAACGCATAAAGCATAACGCATAACGCATAACGCATAACGCATAACGCATAACGCATAACGCATAACGCATAACGCATAACGCATAACGCATAACGCATAACCCCTACCGCAATAACGCGTAACGCATAACGCAAACGTATAACGCACAACGCATAACGCATAACGAACAACGGATAACGCATAACGCAAAACGCATAACGAATACCGCAAAACGTATATCGCCTAACACATAACGGATCACGCATAACGCATAACGCATAACGTATAACGCATAACGCATAACGCATAACGCATAACGCATAACGCATAACGCATAACGCATAACGCATAACGCATAACGCATAACGCATAACGCATAACGCATAATGCATAACGCATAACGCATAAGGCATAATGCATAACGCATAACGCATAACGCATAACGCATAACGCATAACGCATAACGCATAACGCATAAAGCATAACGCATAACGCATAACGCATAACGCATAACGCATAACGCATAACGCATAACGCATAACGCATAACGCATAACGCATAACGCATAACGCATAACGCATAACCCCTACCGCAATAACGCGTAACGCATAACGCAAACGTATAACGCACAACGCATAACGCATAACGAACAACGGATAACGCATAACGCAAAACGCATAACGAATACCGCAAAACGTATATCGCCTAACACATAACGGATCACGCATAACGCATAACGCATAACGTATAACGCATAACGCATAACGCATAACGCATAACGCATAACGCATAACGCATAACGCATAACGCATAACGCATAACGCATAACGCATAACGCATAACGCATAACGCATAAAGCATAACGCATAACGCATAACGCATAACGCATAACGCATAACGCATAACGCATAACGCATAACGCATAACGCATAACGCATAACGCATAACGCATAACGCATAACCCCTACCGCAATAACGCGTAACGCATAACGCAAACGTATAACGCACAACGCATAACGCATAACGAACAACGGATAACGCATAACGCAAAACGCATAACGAATACCGCAAAACGTATATCGCCTAACACATAACGGATCACGCATAACGCATAACGCATAACGTATAACGCATAACGCATAACGCATAACGCATAACGCATAACGCATAACGCATAACGCATAACGCATAACGCATAACGCATAACGCATAACGCATAACGCATAACGCATAACGCATAACGCATAACGCATAACGCATAACGCATAACATATAACGCATAACGCATAACGCATAACGCATAACGCATAACGCCTAACGCATAACGCATAAAGCATAACGCATAACGCATACCGCATAATGCATAACGCATAACGCATAACGCTTAACGCATAACGCATAACGTATAACGCATAACGCATACCGTATAACGCATAACGCATAACGCATAACGCAAACGTATAACGCATAAGGCATAATGCATAACGCATAAAGCGTAACGCATAACGCATAACGCATAACGCATAACGCATAACGCATAACGCATAACGCATAAAGCATAACGCATAACGCATAACGCATAACACATAACGCATAACGCATAACGCATAACGCATAACGCATAACGCATAACGCATAACGCATAACGCATAACGCATACCGCATAACGCATAACGCATAACGCATAACGTATAACTCATAACGCATAACGCATAACGCATAAAGCATGACGCATAACGCATAAGGCATGACGCATAACGTATAACGTATAACGCATAACGCATAACGCATAACGCATAACGCATACCGTATAACGCATAACGGATAACGCATAACGCATAACACATAACGCATAACGCATAATGCACAACGCATAACGAATACAGCAAAACGCATAACGCTTAACGCATAACGGATCACGCATAACGCATAACGCATAATGCATAACGCATAACGCATAAGGCATAATGCATAACGCATAAAGCGTAACGCATAACGCATAACGCATAACGCATAACGCATAACGCATAAAGCATAACGCATAACGCATAACGCATAACGCATAACGCATAACGCATAACGCATAACGCATAACGCATAACGCATAACCCCTACCGCAATAACGCGTAACGCATAACGCAAACGTATAACGCACAACGCATAACGCATAACGAACAACGGATAACGCATAACGCAAAACGCATAACGAATACCGCAAAACGTATATCGCCTAACACATAACGGATCACGCATAACGCATAACGCATAACGTATAACGCATAACGCATAACGCATAACGCATAACGCATAACGCATAACGCATAACGCATAACGCATAACGCATAACGCATAACGCATAACGCATAACGCATAACGCATAACGCATAACGCATAACATATAACGCATAACGCATAACGCATAACGCATAACGCCTAACGCATAACGCATAACGCATAACGCATAACGCATACCGCATAATGCATAACGCATAACGCATAACGCTTAACGCATAACGCATAACGCATAACGCATTAAGCATAACGCATAACCCATAACGTATAACTCATAACGCATAACGCATAACGCATAAAGCATGACGCATAACGCATAAGGCATGACGCATAACGTATAACGTATAACGCATAACGCATAACGCATAACGCATAACGCATAACGCATACCGTATAACGCATAACGAATAACGCATAACGCATAACACATAACACATAACGCATAATGCACAACGCATAACGAATACAGCAAAACGCATAACGCTTAACGCATAACGCATAACGCATAACGCATAACGCATAACGCATAACGCATAACGCATAACGCATAACGCATAAAGCATAACGCATAACGCATAACACATAACGCATAACGCATAATGCACAACGCATAACGAACACAGCAAAACGCATAACGCTTAACGCATAACGGATCACGCATAACGCATAACGCATAACGCATAACGCATAACGCATAACGCATAACGCATAACGCATAACCCCTACCGCAATAACGCGTAACGCATAACGCAAACGTATAACGCACAACGCATAACGCATAACGAACAACGGATAACGCATAACGCAAAACGCATAACGAATACCGCAAAACGTATATCGCCTAACACATAACGGATCACGCATAACGCATAACGCATAACGTATAACGCATAACGCATAACGCATAACGCATAACGCATAACGCATAACGCATAACGCATAACGCATAACGCATAACGCATAACGCATAACGCATAACGCATAACGCATAACGCATAACGCATAACGCATAACGCATAACATATAACGCATAACGCATAACGCATAACGCATAACGCCTAACGCATAACGCATAACGCATAACGCATAACGCATACCGCATAATGCATAACGCATAACGCATAACGCTTAACGCATAACGCATAACGCATAACGCATTAAGCATAACGCATAACCCATAACGTATAACTCATAACGCATAACGCATAACGCATAAAGCATGACGCATAACGCATAAGGCATGACGCATAACGTATAACGTATAACGCATAACGCATAACGCATAACGCATAACGCATAACGCATACCGTATAACGCATAACGCATAACGCATAACGCATAACACATAACACATAACGCATAATGCACAACGCATAACGAATACAGCAAAACGCATAACGCTTAACGCATAACGGATCACGCATAACGCATAACGCATAATGCACAACGCATAACGAATACAGCAAAACGCATAACGCTTAACGCATAACGGATCACGCATAACGCATAACGCATAATGCATAACGCATAACGCATAAGGCATAATGCATAACGCATAAAGCGTAACGCATAACGCATAACGCATAACGCATAACGCATAAAGCATAACGCATAACGCATAACGCATAACGCATAACGCATAACGCATAACGCATAACGCATAACGCATACCGCATAATGCATAACGCATAACGCATAACGCTTAACGCATAACCCCTACCGCAATAACGCGTAACGCATAACGCAAACGTATAACGCACAACGCATAACACATAACGAACAACGGATAACGCATAACGCAAAACGCATAACGAATACCGCAAAACGTATATCGCCTAACACATAACGGATCACGCATAACGCATAACGCATAACGTATAACGCATAACGCATAACGCATAACGCATAACGCATAACGCATAACGCATAACGCATAACGCATAACGCATAACGCATAACGCATAACATATAACGCATAACGCATAACGCATAACGCATAACGCATAACGCATAACGCCTAACGCATAACGCATAACGCATAACGCATAACGCATAACGCATACCGCATAATGCATAACGCATAACGCATAACGCTTAACGCATAACGCATAACGCATAACGCATTAAGCATAACGCATAACCCATAACGTATAACTCATAACGCATAACGCATAACGCATAAAGCATGACGCATAACGCATAAGGCATGACGCATAACGTATAACGTATAACGCATAACGCATAACGCATAACGCATAACGCATAACGCATACCGTATAACGCATAACGCATAACGCATAACGCATAACACATAACACATAACGCATAATGCACAACGCATAACGCATACCGTATAACGCATAACGGATAACGCATAACGCATAACACATAACGCATAACGCATAATGCACAACGCATAACGAATACAGCAAAACGCATAACGCTTAACGCATAACGGATCACGCATTACGCATAACGCATAATGCATAACGCATAACGCATAAGGCATAATGCATAACGCATAAAGCGTAACGCATAACGCATAACGCATAACGCATAACGCATAAAGCATAACGCATAACGCATAACGCATAACGCATAACGCATAACGCATAACGCATAACGCATAACGCATAACGCATAACATATAACGCATAACGCATAACGCATAACGCCTAACGCATAACGCATAACGCATAACGCATAACGCATACCGCATAATG
This sequence comes from Lasioglossum morio, assembly GCA_916610235.2. Taxonomy (NCBI): domain Eukaryota; kingdom Metazoa; phylum Arthropoda; class Insecta; order Hymenoptera; family Halictidae; genus Lasioglossum; species Lasioglossum morio. Next base: position 5,598,560 of record CAKAJA020000347.1, read on the forward strand.
CATAACGCATAACGCATAACGCTTAACGCATAACGCATAACGCATAACGCATTAAGCATAACGCATAACCCATAACGTATAACTCATAACTCATAACGCATAACGCATAACGCATAAAGCATGACGCATAACGCATAAGGCATGACGCATAACGTATAACGTATAACGCATAACGCATAACGCATAACGCATAACGCATAACGCATACCGTATAACGCATAACGCATAACGCATAACGCATAACACATAACACATAACGCATAATGCACAACGCATAACGAATACAGCAAAACGCATAACGCTTAACGCATAACGGATCACGCATAACGCATAACGCATAATGCATAACGCATAACGCATAAGACATAATGCATAATGCATAAAGCGTAACGCATAACGCATAACGCATAACGCATAACGCATAACGCATAAAGCATAACGCATAACGCATAACGCATAACGCATAACGCATAACGCATAACGCATAACGCATAACGCATAACGCATAACGCATAACGCATAACCCCTAACGCAATAACGCGTAACGCATAACGCATATCGCATAACGTGTAACTCATAACGCATAACGCATAAAGCTTAACGCATAAGGCATAACGCATAACGCATATCGCATAACGCATAACGTATAACGCATAACGCATACCGTATAACGCATAACGCATAACGCATAACGCATAACGCAAACGTATAACGCACAACGCATAACGCATAACGCATAACGCATAACGCATAACGCATAACGCATAACGCATAACGCATAACGCATAACGCATAACGCATAACGCATAACGCATAACGCATAACGCATAACGCATAACGCATAACGCATACCGCAAAACGCATAACGCATAACGCATAACGCATAACGCATAACGCATAACGCATAACGCATAACGCATAACGCATAACGCATAACGCATAACGTATAATGCATAACGCATAACGCATAACGCATAACGCATAACGCATAACGCATAACGCATAACGCATAACGCATAACGCATAACGCATAACGCATAACGCATAACGCATAACGCATAAAGCATAACGCATAACGCATAACGCATAACACATAACGCATAACGCATAATGCACAACGTAAACGAATACAGCAAAACGCATAACGCTTAACGCATAACGGATCACGCATAACGCATAACGCATAATGCATAACGCATAACGCATAACGCATAACACATAACGCATAACGCATAACGCATATCGCATAACGCATAAAGCATAACGCATAACGCATAACGCATACCGCATAATGCATAACGCATAACGCATAAGGCATAATGCATAACGCATAAAGCGTAACGCATAACGCATAACGCATAACGCATACCGCATAAAGCATAACGCATAACGCATAACGCATAACGCATAACGCATAACGCATAACGTATAACGCATAACGCATAACGCATAAAGTATAATGCAAAACGTATAACGCAAACGTATAACGCACAACGCATAACGCATAACGCATAACGCATAACGCATAACGCATAACGCATAACGCATAACGCATAACGCATAACGCATAACGCATAACGCATAACGCATAAAGCATAACGCATAACGCATAACGCATAACGCATAACGCATAACCCCTAACGCAATAACGCATAACGCATATCGCATAACGTGTAACTCATAACGCATAACGCATAAAGCTTAACGCATAAGGCATAACGCATAACGCATAACGCATAACGCATAACGCATAACGCATAACGCATAACGCATAACGCATAACGCATAACGCATAACGCATAACGCATAACGCATAACGCATAACGCTTAAAGCATAACGCATAACGCATAACGCATAACACATAACGCATAACGCATAACGCATAACGCATAACGCATAAAGCATACCGTATAACGCATAACGCATAACGCATAACGCATAACGCATAACGCATAACGCATAACGCATAATGGATAACGCATAACGCATAACGCAAACGTATAACGCACAACGCATAACGCATAACGAACAACGGATAACGCATAACGCAAAACGCATAACGAATACCGCAAAACGTATATCGCATAACGCATAACGCATAACGCATAACGCATAACGCATAACGCATAACGCATAACGCATAACGCATAACGCATAACGCATAACGCTTAAAGCATAACGCATAACGCATAACGCATAACACATAACGCATAACGCATAACGCATAACGCATAACGCATAAAGCATACCGTATAACGCATAACGCATAACGCATAACGCATAACGCATAACGCATAACGCATAATGGATAACGCATAACGCATAACGCAAACGTATAACGCACAACGCATAACGCATAACGAACAACGGATAACGCATAACGCAAAACGCATAACGAATACCGCAAAACGTATATCGCCTAACACATAACGGATCACGCATAACGCATAACGCATAACGTATAACGCATAACGCATAACGCATAACGCATAACGCATAACGCATAACGCATAACGCATAACGCATAACGCATAACGCATAACGCATAACGCATAACGCATAACGCATAACGCATAACGCATAACATATAACGCATAACGCATAACGCATAACGCATAACGCATAACGCCTAACGCATAACGCATAACGCATAACGCATAACGCATAACGCATACCGCATAATGCATAACGCATAACGCATAACGCATAACGCATAACGCATAACGCATAACGCATAACGCATAACGCATAACGCATAACGCATAACGCATAACGCATAACGCATAACGCATAACGCATAACGCATAACGCATAACGCCTAACGCATAACGCATAACGCATAACGCATAACGCATAACGCATAAGTCATGACGCATAACGTATAACGTATAACGCATAACGCATAACGCATAACGCATAACGCATACGGTATAACGCATAACGCATAACGCATAACGCATAACACATAACGCATAACGCATAATGCACAACGCATAACGAATACAGCAAAACGCATAACGCTTAACGCATAACGGATCACGCATAACGCATAACGCATAATGCATAACGCATAACGCATAAGGCATAATGCATAACGCATAAAGCGTAACGCATAACGCATAACGCATAACGCATAACGCATAAAGCATAACGCATAACGCATAACGCATAACGCATAACGCATAACGCATAACGCATAACGCATAACGCATAACGCATAACGCATAACCCCTAACGCAATAACGCGTAACGCATAACGCATATCGCATAACGTGTAACTCATAACGCATAACGCATACAGCTTAACGCATAAGGCATAACGCATAACGCATATCGCATAACGCATAACGTATAACGCATAACGCATACCGTATAACGCATAACGCATAACGCATAACGCAAACGTAGAACGCACAACGCATAACGCATAACGCATAACGCATAACGCATAACGCATAACGCATAACGCATAACGCATAACGCATAACGCATAACGCATAACGCATAACGCATAACGCATAACGCATAACGCATAACGCATAACGCATAACGCATACCGCATAACGCATAACGCATAACGCATAACGCATAACGCATAACGCATAACGCATAACGCATAACGCATAACGCATAACGCATAACGCATAACGCATAACGCATAACGCATAACGTATAACGCATAACGCATAACGCATAACGCATAACGCATAACGCATAACGCATAACGCATAACGCATAACGCATAACGCATAACGCATAACGCATAACATATAACGCATAACGCATAACGCATAACGCATAACGCATAACGCCTAACGCATAACGCATAACGCATAACGCATAACGCATACCGCATAATGCATAACGCATAACGCATAACGCTTAACGCATAACGCATAACGCATAACGCATAACGCATAACGCATAACGCATAACGTATAACTCATAACGCATAACGCATAACGCATAAAGCATGACGCATAACGCATAAGGCATGACGCATAACGTATAACGTATAACGCATAACGCATAACGCATAACGCATAACGCATAACCCATACCGTATAACGCATAACGCATAACGCATAACGCATAACACATAACGCATAACGCATAATGCACAACGCATAACGAATACAGCAAAACGCATAACGCTTAACGCATAACGGATCACGCATAACGCATAACGCATAATGCATAACGCATAACGCATAAGGCATAATGCATAACGCATAAAGCGTAACGCATAACGCATAACGCATAACGCATAACGCATAAAGCATAACGTATAACGCATAACGCATAACGCATAACGCATAACGCATAACGCATAACGCATAACGCATAACGCATAACCCCTAACGCAATAACGCGTAACGCATAACACATATCGCATAACGTGTAACTCATAACGCATAACGCATAAAGCTTAACGCATAAGGCATAACGCATAACGCATATCGCATAACGCATAACGTATAACGCATAACGCATACCGTATAACGCATAACGCATAACGCATAACGCAAACGTATAACGCACAACGCATAACGCATAACGCATAACGCATAACGCATAACGCATAACGCATAACGCATAACGCATAACGCATAACGCATAACGCATAACGCATAACGCATACCGCATAACGCATAACGCATAACGCATAACGCATAACGCATAACGCATAACGCATAACGCATAAAGCATGACGCATAACGCATAAGGCATGACGCATAACGTATAACGTATAACGCATAACGCATAACGCATAACGCATACCGTATAACGCATAACGCATAACGCATAACGCATAACACATAACGCATAACGCATAATGCACAACGCATAACGAATACAGCAAAACGCATAACGCTTAACGCATAACGGATCACGCATAACGCATAACGCATAATGAATAACGCATAACGCATAAGGCATAATGCATAACGCATAAAGCGTAACGCATAACGCATAACGCATAACGCATAACGCATAAAGCATAACGCATAACGCATAACGCATAACGCATAACGCATAACGCATAACGCATAACGCATAACGCATAACGCATAACGCATAACGCATAACGCATAACCCCTACCGCAATAACGCGTAACGCATAACGCAAACGTATAACGCACAACGCATAACGCATAACGAACAACGGATAACGCATAACGCAAAACGCATAACGAATACCGCAAAACGTATATCGCCTAACACATAACGGATCACGCATAACGCATAACGCATAACGTATAACGCATAACGCATAACGCATAACGCATAACGCATAACGCATAACGCATAACGCATAACGCATAACGCATAACGCATAACGCATAACGCATAACGCATAACGCATAACGCATAACGCATAACGCATAACGCATAACATATAATTCATAACGCATAACGCATAACGCATAACGCATAACGCATAACGCATAACGCATAACGCATAACGCATAACGCATAACGCATAACGCATAACGCATAACGCATAACGCATAACGCATAACGCATACCGCATAACGCATAACGCATAACGCATAACGCATAACGCATAACGCACAACGCATAACGCATAACGCATAACGCATAACGCATATCGCATAACGCATAACGTATAACGCATAACGCATACCGTATAACGCATAACGCATAACGCATAACGCAAACGTATAACGCATAAGGCATAATGCATAACGCATAAAGCGTAACGCATAACGCATAACGCATAACGCATAACGCATAACGCATAACGCATAACGCATAACGCATAAAGCATAACGCATAACGCATAACGCATAACGCATAACGCATAACGCATAATGCACAACGCATAACGAATACAGCAAAACGCATAACGCTTAACGCATAACGGATCACGCATAACGCATAACGCATAATGCATAACGCATTACGCATAACGCATATCGCATAAGGCATAATGCATAACGCATAAAGCGTAACGCATAACGCATAACGCATAACGCATACCGCATAACGCATAACGCATAACGCATAACGCATAACGCATAACGCATAACGCATAACGCATAACGCATAACGCATAACGCATAACGCATATCGCATAACGCATAACGTATAACGCATAACGCATACCGTATAACGCATAACGCATAACGCATAACGCAAACGTATAACGCATAAGGCATAATGCATAACGCATAAAGCGTAACGCATAACGCATAACGCATAACGCATAACGCATAACGCATAACGCATAACGCATAACGCATAAAGCATAACGCATAACGCATAACGCATAACACATAACGCATAACGCATAATGCACAACGCATAACGAATACAGCAAAACGCATAACGCTTAACGCATAACGGATCACGCATAACGCATAACGCATAATGCATAACGCATAACGCATAAGGCATAATGCATAACGCATAAAGCGTAACGCATAACGCATAACGCATAACGCATATCGCATAACGCATAACGTATAACGCATAACGCATACCGTATAACGCATAACGCATAACGCATAACGCAAACGTATAACGCACAACGCATAACGCATAACGCATAACGCATAACGCATAACGCATAACGCATAACGCATAACGCATAACGCATAACGCATAACGCATAACGCATAACGCATAACGCATAACGCATAACGCATAACGCATACCGCATAACGCATAACGCATAACGCATAACGCATAACGCATAACGCATAACGCATAACGCATAACGCATAACGCATAACGCATAACGCATAACGCATAACGCATAACGCATAACGCATAACGCATAACGTATAACGCATAACGCATAACGCATAACGCATAACGCATAACGCATAACGCATAACGCATAACGCATAACGCATAACGCATAACGCATAACGCATAACGCATAACGCATAACGCATAAAGCATAACGCATAACGCATAACGCATAACGCATAACGCATAACGCATAATGCACAACGCATAACGAATACAGCAAAACGCATAACGCTTAACGCATAACGGATCACGCATAACGCATAACGCATAATGCATAACGCATAACGCATAAGGCATAATGCATAACGCATAAAGCGTAACGCATAACGCATAACACATAACGCATAACGCATAAAGCATAACGCATAACGCATAACGCATAACGCATAACGCATAACGCATAACGCATAACGCATAACGCATAACGCATAACGCATAACGCATAACGCATAACGCATAACGCATAACGCATAACGCATAACGCATAACGCATAACGTATAACGCATAACGCATAACGCATAACGCATAACGCATAACGCATAACGCATAACGCATAACGCATAACGCATAACGCATAACGCATAACGCATAACACATAACGCATAACGCATAATGCACAACGCATAACGAATACAGCAAAACGCATAACGCTTAACGCATAACGGATCACGCATAACGCATAACGCATAACGCATAACGCATAACGCATAACGCATAACGCATAACGCATAACGCATAACGCATAACGCATAACGCATAACGCATAACGCATAACGCATAACGCATACCGCATAACGCATAACGCATAACGCATAACGCATAACGCCTAACGCATAACGCATAACGCATAACGCATAACGCATAACGCATAACGCATACCGCATAACGCATAACGTATAACGCATAACGCATACCGTATAACGCATAACGCATAACGCATAACGCAAACGTATAACGCATAAGGCATAATGCATAACGCATAAAGCGTAACGCATAACGCATAACGCATAACGCATAACGCATAACGCATAACGCATAACGCATAACGCATAACGCATAACGCATAACGCATAACGCATAAAGCATAACGCATAACGCATAACGCATAACACATAACGCATAACGCATAATGCACAGCGCATAACGAATACAGCAAAACGCATAACGCTTAACGCATAACGGATCACGCATAACGCATAACGCATAATGCATAACGCATAACGCACAAGGCATAATGCATAACGCATAAAGCGTAACGCATAACGCATAACGCATAACGCATATCGCATAACGCATAACGTATAACGCATAACGCATACCGTATAACGCATAACGCATAACGCATAACGCATAACGCATAACGCATAACGCATAACGCATAACGCATAACGCATAACGCATAACGCATAACGCATACCGCATAACGCATAACGCATAACGCATAACGCATAACGCATAACGCATAACGCATAACGCATAACGCATAACGCATAACGCATAACGCATAACGCATAACGCATAACGCATAACGTATAACGCATAACGCATAACGCATAACGCATAACGCATAACGCATAACGCATAACGCATAACGCATAACGCATAACGCATAACGCATAACGCATAACGCATAACGCATAACGCATAACGCATAACGCATAACACATAACGCATAACGCATAATGCACAACGCATAACGAATACAGCAAAACGCATAACGCTTAACGCATAACGGATCACGCATAACGCATAACGCATAATGCATAACGCATAACGCATAAGGCATAATGCATAACGCATAAAGCGTAACGCATAACGCATAACACATAACGCATAACGCATAAAGCATAACGCATAACGCATAACGCATAACGCATAACGCATAACGCATAACGCATAACGCATAACACATAACGCATAACGCATAATGCACAACGCATAACGAATACAGCAAAACGCATAACGCTTAACGCATAACGGATCACGCATAACGCATAACGCATAATGCATAACGCATAACGCATAAGGCATAATGCATAACGCATAAAGCGTAACGCATAAAGCGTAACGCATAACGCATAACGCATAACGCATACCGCATAACGCATAACGCATAACGCATAACGCATAACGCATAACGCATAATGCACAACGCATAACGAATACAGCAAAACGCATAACGCTTAACGCATAACGGATCACGCATAACGCATAACGCATAACGCATAATGCATAACGCATAACGCATAAGGCATAATGCATAACGCATAAAGCGTAACGCATAACGCATAACGCATAACGCATACCGCATAACGCATAACGCATAACGCATAACGCATAACGCATAACGCATAACGCATAACGCATAACGCATAACGCATAACGCATAACGCATAACGCATAACGCATAACGCATATCGCATAACGCATAACGTATAACGCATAACGCATACCGTATAACGCATAACGCATAACGCATTACGCAAACGTATAACGCATAAGGCATAATGCATAACGCATAAAGCGTAACGCATAACGCATAACGCATAACGCATAACGCATAACGCATAACGCATAACGCATAACGCATAAAGCATAACGCATAACGCATAACGCATAACACATAACGCATAACGCATAACGCATAACGCATAACGCATAACGCATAACGCATAACGCATAACGCATAACGCATAACACATAACGCATAACGCATAATGCACAACGCATAACGAATACAGCAAAACGCATAACGCTTAACGCATAACGCATAACGCATAACGCATAACGCATAACGCCTAACGCATAACGCATAACGCATAACGCATAACGCATACCGCATAATGCATAACGCATAACGCATAACGCTTAACGCATAACGCATAACGCATAACGCATAACGCATAACGCATAACGCATAACGTATAACTCATAACGCATAACGCATAACGCATAAAGCATGACGCATAACGCATAAGGCATGACGCATAACGTATAACGTATAACGCATAACGCATAACGCATAACGCATAACGCATACCGTATAACGCATAACGCATAACGCATAACGCATAACACATAACGCATAACGCATAATGCACAACGCATAACGAATACAGCAAAACGCATAACGCTTAACGCATAACGGATCACGCATAACGCATAACGCATAATGCATAACGCATAACGCATAAGGCATAATGCATAACGCATAAAGCGTAACGCATAACGCATAACGCATAACGCATAACGCATAACGCATAAAGCATAACGTATAACGCATAACGCATAACGCATAACGCATAACGCATAACGCATAACGCATAACGCATAACGCATAACGCATAACCCCTAACGCAATAACGCGTAACGCATAACACATATCGCATAACGTGTAACTCATAACGCATAACGCATAAAGCTTAACGCATAAGGCATAACGCATAACGCATATCGCATAACGCATAACGTATAACGCATAACGCATACCGTATAACGCATAACGCATAACGCATAACGCAAACGTATAACGCACAACGCATAACGCATAACGCATAACGCATAACGCATAACGCATAACGCATAACGCATAACGCATAACGCATAACGCATAACGCATAACGCATAACGCATAACGCATACCGCATAACGCATAACGCATAACGCATAACGCATAACGCATAACGCATAACGCATAACGCATAAAGCATGACGCATAACGCATAAGGCATGACGCATAACGTATAACGTATAACGCATAACGCATAACGCATAACGCATACCGTATAACGCATAACGCATAACGCATAACGCATAACACATAACGCATAACGCATAATGCACAACGCATAACGAATACAGCAAAACGCATAACGCTTAACGCATAACGGATCACGCATAACGCATAACGCATAATGAATAACGCATAACGCATAAGGCATAATGCATAACGCATAAAGCGTAACGCATAACGCATAGCGCATAACGCATAACGCATAAAGCATAACGCATAACGCATAACGCATAACGCATAACGCATAACGCATAACGCATAACGCATAACGCATAACGCATAACGCATAACGCATAACGCATAACGCATAACGCATAACGCATAACGCATAACCCCTACCGCAATAACGCGTAACGCATAACGCAAACGTATAACGCACAACGCATAACGCATAACGAACAACGGATAACGCATAACGCAAAACGCATAACGAATACCGCAAAACGTATATCGCCTAACACATAACGGATCACGCATAACGCATAACGCATAACGTATAACGCATAACGCATAACGCATAACGCATAACGCATAACGCATAACGCATAACGCATAACGCATAACGCATAACGCATAACGCATAACGCATAACGCATAACGCATAACGCATAACGCATAACGCATAACATATAATTCATAACGCATAACGCATAACGCATAACGCATAACGCATAACGCATAACGCATAACGCATAACGCATAACGCATAACGCATAACGCATAACGCATAACGCATAACGCATAACGCATAACGCATAACGCATAACGCATAACGCATAACGCATACCGCATAACGCATAACGCATAACGCATAACGCATAACGCATAACGCACAACGCATAACGCATAACGCATAACGCATAACGCATATCGCATAACGCATAACGTATAACGCATAACGCATACCGTATAACGCATAACGCATAACGCATAACGCAAACGTATAACGCATAAGGCATAATGCATAACGCATAAAGCGTAACGCATAACGCATAACGCATAACGCATAACGCATAACGCATAACGCATAACGCATAACGCATAAAGCATAACGCATAACGCATAACGCATAACACATAACGCATAACGCATAATGCACAACGCATAACGAATACAGCAAAACGCATAACGCTTAACGCATAACGGATCACGCATAACGCATAACGCATAATGCATAACGCATTATGCATAACGCATATCGCATAAGGCATAATGCATAACGCATAAAGCGTAACGCATAACGCATAACGCATAACGCATACCGCATAACGCATAACGCATAACGCATAACGCATAACGCATAACGCATAACGCATAACGCATAACGCATAACGCATAACGCATAACGCATATCGCATAACGCATAACGTATAACGCATAACGCATACCGTATAACGCATAACGCATAACGCATAACGCAAACGTATAACCCATAAGGCATAATGCATAACGCATAAAGCGTAACGCATAACGCATAACGCATAACGCATAACGCATAACGCATAACGCATAACGCATAACGCATAACACATAACGCATAACGCATAATGCACAACGCATAACGAATACAGCAAAACGCATAACGCTTAACGCATAACGGATCACGCATAACGCATAACGCATAATGCATAACGCATAACGCATAAGGCATAATGCATAACGCATAAAGCGTAACGCATAACGCATAACGCATAACGCATATCGCATAACGCATAACGTATAACGCATAACGCATACCGTATAACGCATAACGCATAACGCATAACGCAAACGTATAACGCACAACGCATAACGCATAACGCATAACGCATAACGCATAACGCATAACGCATAACGCATAACGCATAACGCATAACGCATAACGCATAACGCATAACGCATAACGCATAACGCATAACGCATACCGCATAACGCATAACGCATAACGCATAACGCATAACGCATAACGCATAACGCATAACGCATAACGCATAACGCATAACGCATAACGCATAACGCATAACGCATAACGCATAACGCATAACGTATAACGCATAACGCATAACGCATAACGCATAACGCATAACGCATAACGCATAACGCATAACGCATAACGCATAACGCATAACGCATAACGCATAACGCATAACGCATAACGCATAACGCATAAAGCATAACGCATAACGCATAACGCATAACACATAACGCATAACGCATAATGCACAACGCATAACGAATACAGCAAAACGCATAACGCTTAACGCATAACGGATCACGCATAACGCATAACGCATAATGCATAACGCATAACGCATAAGGCATAATGCATAACGCATAAAGCGTAACGCATAACGCATAACACATAACGCATAACGCATAAAGCATAACGCATAACGCATAACGCATAACGCATAACGCATAACGCATAACGCATAACGCATAACGCATAACGCATAACGCATAACGCATAACGCATAACGCATAACGCATAACGCATAACGCATAACGCATAACGCATAACGTATAACGCATAACGCATAACGCATAACGCATAACGCATAACGCATAACGCATAACGCATAACGCATAACGCATAACGCATAACGCATAACGCATAACACATAACGCATAACGCATAATGCACAACGCATAACGAATACAGCAAAACGCATAACGCTTAACGCATAACGGATCACGCATAACGCATAACGCATAACGCATAACGCATAACGCATAACGCATAACGCATAACGCATAACACATAACGCATAACGCATAATGCACAACGCATAACGAATACAGCAAAACGCATAACGCTTAACGCATAACGGATCACGCATAACGCATAACGCATAATGCATAACGCATAACGCATAAGGCATAATGCATAACGCATAAAGCGTAACGCATAACGCATAACGCATAACGCATATCGCATAACGCATAACGTATAACGCATAACGCATACCGTATAACGCATAACGCATAACGCATAACGCAAACGTATAACGCACAACGCATAACGCATAACGCATAACGCATAACGCATAACGCATAACGCATAACGCATAACGCATAACGCATAACGCATAACGCATAACGCATAACGCATAACGCATAACGCATAACGCATACCGCATAACGCATAACGCATAACGCATAACGCATAACGCATAACGCATAACGCATAACGCATAACGCATAACGCATAACGCATAACGCATAACGCATAACGCATAACGCATAACGCATAACGTATAACGCATAACGCATAACGCATAACGCATAACGCATAACGCATAACGCATAACGCATAACGCATAACGCATAACGCATAACGCATAACGCATAACGCATAACGCATAACGCATAACGCATAACGCATAACACATAACGCATAACGCATAATGCACAACGCATAACGAATACAGCAAAACGCATAACGCTTAACGCATAACGGATCACGCATAACGCATAACGCATAATGCATAACGCATAACGCATAAGGCATAATGCATAACGCATAAAGCGTAACGCATAACGCATAACACATAACGCATAACGCATAAAGCATAACGCATAACGCATAACGCATAACGCATAACGCATAACGCATAACGCATAACGCATAACGCATAACGCATAACGCATAACGCATAACGCATAACGCATAACGCATAACGCATAACGCATAACGCATAACGCATAACGCATAACGTATAACGCATAACGCATAACGCATAACGCATAACGCATAACGCATAACGCATAACGCATAACGCATAACGCATAACGCATAACGCATAACGCATAACACATAACGCATAACGCATAATGCACAACGCATAACGAATACAGCAAAACGCATAACGCTTAACGCATAACGGATCACGCATAACGCATAACGCATAACGCATAACGCATAACGCATAACGCATAACGCATAACGCATAACGCATAACGCATAACGCATAACGCATAACGCATAACGCATAACGCATACCGCATAACGCATAACGCATAACGCATAACGCATAACGCCTAACGCATAACGCATAACGCATAACGCATAACGCATAACGCATAACGCATACCGCATAACGCATAACGTATAACGCATAACGCATACCGTATAACGCATAACGCATAACGCATAACGCAAACGTATAACGCATAAGGCATAATGCATAACGCATAACGCGTAACGCATAACGCATAACGCATAACGCATAACGCATAACGCATAACGCATAACGCATAACGCATAACGCATAACGCATAACGCATAAAGCATAACGCATAACGCATAACGCATAACACATAACGCATAACGCATAATGCACAGCGCATAACGAATACAGCAAAACGCATAACGCTTAACGCATAACGGATCACGCATAACGCATAACGCATAATGCATAACGCATAACGCACAAGGCATAATGCATAACGCATAAAGCGTAACGCATAACGCATAACGCATAACGCATATCGCATAACGCATAACGTATAACGCATAACGCATACCGTATAACGCATAACGCATAACGCATAACGCATAACGCATAACGCATAACGCATAACGCATAACGCATAACGCATAACGCATAACGCATAACGCATACCGCATAACGCATAACGCATAACGCATAACGCATAACGCATAACGCATAACGCATAACGCATAACGCATAACGCATAACGCATAACGCATAACGCATAACGCATAACGCATAACGCATAACGCATAACGTATAACGCATAACGCATAACGCATAACGCATAACGCATAACGCATAACGCATAACGCATAACGCATAACGCATAACGCATAACGCATAACGCATAACGCATAAAGCATAACGCATAACGCATAACGCATAACACATAACGCATAACGCATAATGCACAACGCATAACGAATACAGCAAAACGCATAACGCTTAACGCATAACGGATCACGCATAACGCATAACGCATAATGCATAACGCATAACGCATAAGGCATAATGCATAACGCATAAAGCGTAACGCATAACGCATAACACATAACGCATAACGCATAAAGCATAACGCATAACGCATAACGCATAACGCATAACGCATAACGCATAACGCATAACGCATAACACATAACGCATAACGCATAATGCACAACGCATAACGAATACAGCAAAACGCATAACGCTTAACGCATAACGGATCACGCATAACGCATAACGCATAATGCATAACGCATAACGCATAAGGCATAATGCATAACGCATAAAGCGTAACGCATAAAGCGTAACGCATAACGCATAACGCATAACGCATACCGCATAACGCATAACGCATAACGCATAACACATAACGCATAACGCATAATGCACAACGCATAACGAATACAGCAAAACGCATAACGCTTAACGCATAACGGATCACGCATAACGCATAACGCATAACGCATAATGCATAACGCATAACGCATAAGGCATAATGCATAACGCATAAAGCGTAACGCATAACGCATAACGCATAACGCATACCGCATAACGCATAACGCATAACGCATAACGCATAACGCATAACGCATAACGCATAACGCATAACGCATAACGCATAACGCATAACGCATAACGCATAACGCATATCGCATAACGCATAACGTATAACGCATAACGCATACCGTATAACGCATAACGCATAACGCATTACGCAAACGTATAACGCATAAGGCATAATGCATAACGCATAAAGCGTAACGCATAACGCATAACGCATAACGCATAACGCATAACGCATAACGCATACCGCATAACGCATAACGCATAACGCATAACGCATAACGCATAACGCACAACGCATAACGCATAACGCATAACGCATAACGCATATCGCATAACGCATAACGTATAACGCATAACGCATACCGTATAACGCATAACGCATAACGCATAACGCAAACGTATAACGCATAAGGCATAATGCATAACGCATAACGCATAACGCATAACGCATAACGCATAACGCATAACGCATAACGCATAACGCATAAAGCATAACGCATAACGCATAACGCATAACACATAACGCATAACGCATAATGCACAACGCATAACGAATACAGCAAAACGCATAACGCTTAACGCATAACGGATCACGCATAACGCATAACGCATAATGCATAACGCATTACGCATAACGCATATCGCATAAGGCATAATGCATAACGCATAAAGCGTAACGCATAACGCATAACGCATAACGCATACCGCATAACGCATAACGCATAACGCATAACGCATAACGCATAACGCATAACGCATAACGCATAACGCATAACGCATAACGCATAACGCATATCGCATAACGCATAACGTATAACGCATAACGCATACCGTATAACGCATAACGCATAACGCATAACGCAAACGTATAACGCATAAGGCATAATGCATAACGCATAAGGCGTAACGAATAACGCATAACGCATAACGCATAACGCATAACGCATAACGCATAACGCATAACGCAAAACGCATAACGCATAACGCATAACGCATAACACATAACGCATAACGCATAATGCACAACGCATAACGAATACAGCAAAACGCATAACGCTTAACGCATAACGGATCACGCATAACGCATAACGCATAATGCATAACGCATAACGCATAAGGCATAATGCATAACGCATAAAGCGTAACGCATAACGCATAACGCATAACGCATATCGCATAACGCATAACGTATAACGCATAACGCATACCGTATAACGCATAACGCATAACGCATAACGCAAACGTATAACGCACAACGCATAACGCATAACGCATAACGCATAACGCATAACGCATAACGCATAACGCATAACGCATAACGCATAACGCATAACGCATAACGCATAACGCATAACGCATTACGCATAACGCATACCGCATAACGCATAACGCATAACGCATAACGCATAACGCATAACGCATAACGCATAACGCATAACGCATAACGCATAACGCATAACGCATAACGCATAACGCATAACGCATAACGCATAACGTATAACGCATAACGCATAACGCATAACGCATAACGCATAACGCATAACGCATAACGCATAACGCATAACGCATAACGCATAACGCATAACGCATAACGCATAACGCATAACGCATAACGCATAACGCATAAAGCATAACGCATAACGCATAACGCATAACACATAACGCATAACGCATAATGCACAACGCATAACGAATACAGCAAAACGCATAACGCTTAACGCATAACGGATCACGCATAACGCATAACGCATAATGCATAACGCATAACGCATAAGGCATAATGCATAACGCATAAAGCGTAACGCATAACGCATAACACATAACGCATAACGCATAAAGCATAACGCATAACGCATAACGCATAACGCATAACGCATAACGCATAACGCATAACGCATAACGCATAACGCATAACGCATAACGCATAACGCATAACGCATAACGCATAACGCATAACGCATAACGCATAACGCATAACGTATAACGCATAACGCATAACGCATAACGCATAACGCATAACGCATAACGCATAACGCATAACGCATAACGCATAACGCATAACGCATAACACATAACGCATAACGCATAATGCACAACGCATAACGAATACAGCAAAACGCATAACGCTTAACGCATAACGGATCACGCATAACGCATAACGCATAACGCATAACGCATAACGCATAACGCATAACGCATAACGCATAACGCATAACGCATAACGCATAACGCATAACGCATAACGCATAACGCATAACGCATACCGCATAACGCATAACGCATAACGCATAACGCATAACGCCTAACGCATAACGCATAACGCATAACGCATAACGCATAACGCATAACGCATACCGCATAACGCATAACGTATAACGCATAACGCATACCGTATAACGCATAACGCATAACGCATAACGCAAACGTATAACGCATAAGGCATAATGCATAACGCATAAAGCGTAACGCATAACGCATAACGCATAACGCATAACGCATAACGCATAACGCATAACGCATAACGCATAACGCATAACGCATAACGCATAACGCATAACGCATAAAGCATAACGCATAACGCATAACGCATAACACATAACGCATAACGCATAATGCACAGCGCATAACGAATACAGCAAAACGCATAACGCTTAACGCATAACGGATCACGCATAACGCATAACGCATAATGCATAACGCATAACGCACAAGGCATAATGCATAACGCATAAAGCGTAACGCATAACGCATAACGCATAACGCATATCGCATAACGCATAACGTATAACGCATAACGCATACCGTATAACGCATAACGCATAACGCATAACGCATAACGCATAACGCATAACGCATAACGCATAACGCATAACGCATAACGCATAACGCATAACGCATACCGCATAACGCATAACGCATAACGCATAACGCATAACGCATAACGCATAACGCATAACGCATAACGCATAACGCATAACGCATAACGCATAACGCATAACGCATAACGCATAACGCATAACGTATAACGCATAACGCATAACGCATAACGCATAACGCATAACGCATAACGCATAACGCATAACGCATAACGCATAACGCATAACGCATAACGCATAAAGCATAACGCATAACGCATAACGCATAACACATAACGCATAACGCATAATGCACAACGCATAACGAATACAGCAAAACGCATAACGCTTAACGCATAACGGATCACGCATAACGCATAACGCATAATGCATAACGCATAACGCATAAGGCATAATGCATAACGCATAAAGCGTAACGCATAACGCATAACACATAACGCATAACGCATAAAGCATAACGCATAACGCATAACGCATAACGCATAACGCATAACGCATAACGCATAACGCATAACACATAACGCATAACGCATAATGCACAACGCATAACGAATACAGCAAAACGCATAACGCTTAACGCATAACGGATCACGCATAACGCATAACGCATAATGCATAACGCATAACGCATAAGGCATAATGCATAACGCATAAAGCGTAACGCATAAAGCGTAACGCATAACGCATAACGCATAACGCATACCGCATAACGCATAACGCATAACGCATAACACATAACGCATAACGCATAATGCACAACGCATAACGAATACAGCAAAACGCATAACGCTTAACGCATAACGGATCACGCATAACGCATAACGCATAACGCATAATGCATAACGCATAACGCATAACGCATAACACATAACGCATAACGCATAATGCACAACGCATAACGAATACAGCAAAACGCATAACGCTTAACGCATAACGGATCACGCATAACGCATAACGCATAATGCATAACGCATAACGCATAAGGCATAATGCATAACGCATAACGCATAACGCATATCGCATAACGCATAACGTATAACGCATAACGCATACCGTATAACGCATAACGCATAACGCATTACGCAAACGTATAACGCATAAGGCATAATGCATAACGCATAAAGCGTAACGCATAACGCATAACGCATAACGCATAACGCATAACGCATAACGCATAACGCATAACGCATAACGCATAAAGCATAACGCATAACGCATAACGCATAACACATAACGCATAACGCATAACGCATAACGCATAACGCATAACGCATAACGCATAACGCATAACGCATAACACATAACGCATAACGCATAATGCACAACGCATAACGAATACAGCAAAACGCATAACGCTTAACGCATAACGGATCACGCATAACGCATCACGCATAACGCATAACGCATAACGCATAACGCATAACGCATAACGCATAACGCATAACGCATAACGCATAACGCATAACGCATAACGCATACCGCATAACGCATAACGCATAACGCATAACGCATAACGCATAACGCATAACGCA
The DNA here is from genome assembly GCA_916610235.2 of Lasioglossum morio. Taxonomy (NCBI): domain Eukaryota; kingdom Metazoa; phylum Arthropoda; class Insecta; order Hymenoptera; family Halictidae; genus Lasioglossum; species Lasioglossum morio. The sequence goes on from CAKAJA020000347.1 coordinate 5,619,074, forward strand.
TAACGCATAACGCATAACGCATAACGCATACCGCATAACGCATAACGTATAACGCATAACGCATACCGTATAACGCATAACGCATAACGCATAACGCAAACGTATAACGCATAAGGCATAATGCATAACGCATAAAGCGTAACGCATAACGCATAACGCATAACGCATAACGCATACCGTATAACGCATAACGCATAACGCATAACGCAAACGTATAACGCACAACGCATAACGCATAACGCATAACGCATAACGCATAACGCATAACGCATAACGCATAACGCATAACGCATAACGCATAACGCATAACGCATAACGCATAACGCATAACGCATAACGCATACCGCATAACGCATAACGCATAACGCATAACGCATAACGCATAACGCATAACGCATAACGCATAACGCATAACGCATAACGCATAACGCATAACGCATAACGCATAACGCATAACGCATAACGTATAACGCATAACGCATAACGCATAACGCATAACGCATAACGCATAACGCATAACGCATAACGCATAACGCATAACGCATAACGCATAACGCATAACGCATAACGCATAAAGCATAACGCATAACGCATAACGCATAACACATAACGCATAACGCATAATGCACAACGCATAACGAATACAGCAAAACGCATAACGCTTAACGCATAACGGATCACGCATAACGCATAACGCATAATGCATAACGCATAACGCATAAGGCATAATGCATAACGCATAAAGCGTAACGCATAACGCATAACACATAACGCATAACGCATAAAGCATAACGCATAACGCATAACGCATAACGCATAACGCATAACGCATAACGCATAACGCATAACGCATAACGCATAACGCATAACGCATAACGCATAACGTATAACGCATAACGCATAACGCATAACGCATAACGCATAACGCATAACGCATAACGCATAACGCATAACGCATAACGCATAACACATAACGCATAACGCATAATGCACAACGCATAACGAATACAGCAAAACGCATAACGCTTAACGCATAACGGATCACGCATAACGCATAACGCATAACGCATAACGCATAACGCATAACGCATAACGCATAACGCATAACGCATAACGCATAACGCATAACGCATAACGCATAACGCATAACGCATAACGCATAACGCATACCGCATAACGCATAACGCATAACGCATAACGCATAACGCATAACGCATAACGCATAACGCATAACGCATAACGCATAACGCATACCGCATAACGCATAACGTATAACGCATAACGCATACCGTATAACGCATAACGCATAACGCATAACGCAAACGTATAACGCATAAGGCATAATGCATAACGCATAAAGCGTAACGCATAACGCATAACGCATAACGCATAACGCATAACGCATAACGCATAACGCATAAAGCATAACGCATAACGCATAACGCATAACACATAACGCATAACGCATAATGCACAACGCATAACGAATACAGCAAAACGCATAACGCTTAACGCATAACGGATCACGCATAACGCATAACGCATAATGCATAACGCATAACGCATAAGGCATAATGCATAACGCATAAAGCGTAACGCATAACGCATAACACATAACGCATAACGCATAAAGCATAACGCATAACGCATAACGCATAACGCATAACGCATAACGCATAACGCATAACGCATAACGCATAACGCATAACGCATAACGCATAACGCATAACGCATAACGCATAACGCATAACGCATAACGCATAACGCATAACGCATAACGTATAACGCATAACGCATAACGCATAACGCATAACGCATAACGCATAACGCATAACGCATAACGCATAACGCATAACGCATAACGCATAACACATAACGCATAACGCATAATGCACAACGCATAACGAATACAGCAAAACGCATAACGCTTAACGCATAACGGATCACGCATAACGCATAACGCATAACGCATAACGCATAACGCATAACGCATAACGCATAACGCATAACGCATAACGCATAACGCATAACGCATAACGCATAACGCATAACGCATACCGCATAACGCATAACGCATAACGCATAACGCATAACGCCTAACGCATAACGCATAACGCATAACGCATAACGCATAACGCATAACGCATAACGCATAACGCATAACGTATAACGCATAACGCATACCGTATAACGCATAACGCATAACGCATAACGCAAACGTATAACGCATAAGGCATAATGCATAACGCATAACGCGTAACGCATAACGCATAACGCATAACGCATAACGCATAACGCATAACGCATAACGCATAACGCATAACGCATAACGCATAAAGCATAACGCATAACGCATAACGCATAACACATAACGCATAACGCATAATGCACAGCGCATAACGAATACAGCAAAACGCATAACGCTTAACGCATAACGGATCACGCATAACGCATAACGCATAATGCATAACGCATAACGCACAAGGCATAATGCATAACGCATAAAGCGTAACGCATAACGCATAACGCATAACGCATATCGCATAACGCATAACGTATAACGCATAACGCATACCGTATAACGCATAACGCATAACGCATAACGCATAACGCATAACGCATAACGCATAACGCATAACGCATAACGCATAACGCATAACGCATAACGCATACCGCATAACGCATAACGCATAACGCATAACGCATAACGCATAACGCATAACGCATAACGCATAACGCATAACGCATAACGCATAACGCATAACGCATAACGCATAACGCATAACGCATAACGTATAACGCATAACGCATAACGCATAACGCATAACGCATAACGCATAACGCATAACGCATAACGCATAACGCATAACGCATAACGCATAACGCATAACGCATAAAGCATAACGCATAACGCATAACGCATAACACATAACGCATAACGCATAATGCACAACGCATAACGAATACAGCAAAACGCATAACGCTTAACGCATAACGGATCACGCATAACGCATAACGCATAATGCATAACGCATAACGCATAAGGCATAATGCATAACGCATAAAGCGTAACGCATAACGCATAACACATAACGCATAACGCATAAAGCATAACGCATAACGCATAACGCATAACGCATAACGCATAACGCATAACGCATAACGCATAACGCATAACACATAACGCATAACGCATAATGCACAACGCATAACGAATACAGCAAAACGCATAACGCTTAACGCATAACGGATCACGCATAACGCATAACGCATAATGCATAACGCATAACGCATAAGGCATAATGCATAACGCATAAAGCGTAACGCATAAAGCGTAACGCATAACGCATAACGCATAACGCATACCGCATAACGCATAACGCATAACGCATAACACATAACGCATAACGCATAATGCACAACGCATAACGAATACAGCAAAACGCATAACGCTTAACGCATAACGGATCACGCATAACGCATAACGCATAACGCATAATGCATAACGCATAACGCATAAGGCATAATGCATAACGCATAAAGCGTAACGCATAACGCATAACGCATAACGCATACCGCATAACGCATAACGCATAACGCATAACGCATAACGCATAACGCATAACGCATAACGCATAACGCATAACGCATAACGCATAACGCATAACGCATAACGCATATCGCATAACGCATAACGTATAACGCATAACGCATACCGTATAACGCATAACGCATAACGCATTACGCAAACGTATAACGCATAAGGCATAATGCATAACGCATAAAGCGTAACGCATAACGCATAACGCATAACGCATAACGCATAACGCATAACGCATACCGCATAACGCATAACGCATAACGCATAACGCATAACGCATAACGCACAACGCATAACGCATAACGCATAACGCATAACGCATATCGCATAACGCATAACGTATAACGCATAACGCATACCGTATAACGCATAACGCATAACGCATAACGCAAACGTATAACGCATAAGGCATAATGCATAACGCATAACGCATAACGCATAACGCATAACGCATAACGCATAACGCATAACGCATAACGCATAACGCATAAAGCATAACGCATAACGCATAACGCATAACACATAACGCATAACGCATAATGCACAACGCATAACGAATACAGCAAAACGCATAACGCTTAACGCATAACGGATCACGCATAACGCATAACGCATAATGCATAACGCATTACGCATAACGCATATCGCATAAGGCATAATGCATAACGCATAAAGCGTAACGCATAACGCATAACGCATAACGCATAACGCATAACGCATAACGCATAACGCATAACGCATAACGCATAACGCATAACGCATAACGCATAACGCATAACGCATAACGCATAACGCATATCGCATAACGCATAACGTATAACGCATAACGCATACCGTATAACGCATAACGCATAACGCATAACGCAAACGTATAACGCATAAGGCATAATGCATAACGCATAAAGCGTAACGCATAACGCATAACGCATAACGCATAACGCATAACGCATAACGCATAACGCATAACGCATAAAGCATAACGCATTACGCATAACGCATAACACATAACGCATAACGCATAATGCACAACGCATAACGAATACAGCAAAACGCATAACGCTTAACGCATAACGGATCACGCATAACGCATAACGCATAATGCATAACGCATAACGCATAAGGCATAATGCATAACGCATAAAGCGTAACGCATAACGCATAACGCATAACGCATATCGCATAACGCATAACGTATAACGCATAACGCATACCGTATAACGCATAACGCATAACGCATAACGCAAACGTATAACGCACAACGCATAACGCATAACGCATAACGCATAACGCATAACGCATAACGCATAACGCATAACGCATAACGCATAACGCATAACGCATAACGCATAACGCATAACGCATAACGCATAACGCATAACGCATACCGCATAACGCATAACGCATAACGCATAACGCATAACGCATAACGCATAACGCATAACGCATAACGCATAACGCATAACGCATAACGCATAACGCATAACGCATAACGCATAACGCATAACGTATAACGCATAACGCATAACGCATAACGCATAACGCATAACGCATAACGCATAACGCATAACGCATAACGCATAACGCATAACGCATAACGCATAACGCATAACGCATAACGCATAACGCATAACGCATAACGCATAAAGCATAACGCATAACGCATAACGCATAACACATAACGCATAACGCATAATGCACAACGCATAACGAATACAGCAAAACGCATAACGCTTAACGCATAACGGATCACGCATAACGCATAACGCATAATGCATAACGCATAACGCATAAGGCATAATGCATAACGCATAAAGCGTAACGCATAACGCATAACACATAACGCATAACGCATAAAGCATAACGCATAACGCATAACGCATAACGCATAACGCATAACGCATAACGCATAACGCATAACGCATAACGCATAACGCATAACGCATAACGCATAACGCATAACGCATAACGCATAACGCATAACGCATAACGCATAACGCATAACGTATAACGCATAACGCATAACGCATAACGCATAACGCATAACGCATAACGCATAACGCATAACGCATAACGCATAACGCATAACGCATAACGCATAACACATAACGCATAACGCATAATGCACAACGCATAACGAATACAGCAAAACGCATAACGCTTAACGCATAACGGATCACGCATAACGCATAACGCATAACGCATAACGCATAACGCATAACGCATAACGCATAACGCATAACGCATAACGCATAACGCATAACGCATAACGCATAACGCATAACGCATACCGCATAACGCATAACGCATAACGCATAACGCATAACGCCTAACGCATAACGCATAACGCATAACGCATAACGCATAACGCATAACGCATACCGCATAACGCATAACGTATAACGCATAACGCATACCGTATAACGCATAACGCATAACGCATAACGCAAACGTATAACGCATAAGGCATAATGCATAACGCATAAAGCGTAACGCATAACGCATAACGCATAACGCATAACGCATAACGCATAACGCATAACGCATAACGCATAACGCATAACGCATAACGCATAACGCATAACGCATAAAGCATAACGCATAACGCATAACGCATAACACATAACGCATAACGCATAATGCACAGCGCATAACGAATACAGCAAAACGCATAACGCTTAACGCATAACGGATCACGCATAACGCATAACGCATAACGCATAACGCATAACGCACAAGGCATAATGCATAACGCATAAAGCGTAACGCATAACGCATAACGCATAACGCATATCGCATAACGCATAACGTATAACGCATAACGCATACCGTATAACGCATAACGCATAACGCATAACGCATAACGCATAACGCATAACGCATAACGCATAACGCATAACGCATAACGCATAACGCATAACGCATACCGCATAACGCATAACGCATAACGCATAACGCATAACGCATAACGCATAACGCATAACGCATAACGCATAACGCATAACGCATAACGCATAACGCATAACGCATAACGCATAACGCATAACGTATAACGCATAACGCATAACGCATAACGCATAACGCATAACGCATAACGCATAACGCATAACGCATAACGCATAACGCATAACGCATAACGCATAAAGCATAACGCATAACGCATAACGCATAACACATAACGCATAACGCATAATGCACAACGCATAACGAATACAGCAAAACGCATAACGCTTAACGCATAACGGATCACGCATAACGCATAACGCATAATGCATAACGCATAACGCATAAGGCATAATGCATAACGCATAAAGCGTAACGCATAACGCATAACACATAACGCATAACGCATAAAGCATAACGCATAACGCATAACGCATAACGCATAACGCATAACGCATAACGCATAACGCATAACACATAACGCATAACGCATAATGCACAACGCATAACGAATACAGCAAAACGCATAACGCTTAACGCATAACGGATCACGCATAACGCATAACGCATAATGCATAACGCATAACGCATAAGGCATAATGCATAACGCATAAAGCGTAACGCATAAAGCGTAACGCATAACGCATAACGCATAACGCATACCGCATAACGCATAACGCATAACGCATAACACATAACGCATAACGCATAATGCACAACGCATAACGAATACAGCAAAACGCATAACGCTTAACGCATAACGGATCACGCATAACGCATAACGCATAACGCATAATGCATAACGCATAACGCATAACGCATAACACATAACGCATAACGCATAATGCACAACGCATAACGCATAACGCATAACGCATAACGCATAACGCATAACGCATAACGCATAACGCATAACGCATAACACATAACGCATAACGCATAATGCACAACGCATAACGAATACAGCAAAACGCATAACGCTTAACGCATAACGGATCACGCATAACGCATAACGCATAACGCATAACGCATAACGCATAACGCATAACGCATAACGCATAACGCATAACGCATAACGCATAACGCATAACGCATAACGCATAACGCATACCGCATAACGCATAACGCATAACGCATAACGCATAACGCCTAACGCATAACGCATAACGCATAACGCATAACGCATAACGCATAACGCATACCGCATAACGCATAACGTATAACGCATAACGCATACCGTATAACGCATAACGCATAACGCATAACGCAAACGTATAACGCATAAGGCATAATGCATAACGCATAAAGCGTAACGCATAACGCATAACGCATAACGCATAACGCATAACGCATAACGCATAACGCATAACGCATAACGCATAACGCATAACGCATAACGCATAACGCATAAAGCATAACGCATAACGCATAACGCATAACACATAACGCATAACGCATAATGCACAGCGCATAACGAATACAGCAAAACGCATAACGCTTAACGCATAACGGATCACGCATAACGCATAACGCATAATGCATAACGCATAACGCACAACGCATAATGCATAACGCATAAAGCGTAACGCATAACGCATAACGCATAACGCATATCGCATAACGCATAACGTATAACGCATAACGCATACCGTATAACGCATAACGCATAACGCATAACGCATAACGCATAACGCATAACGCATAACGCATAACGCATAACGCATAACGCATAACGCATAACGCATACCGCATAACGCATAACGCATAACGCATAACGCATAACGCATAACGCATAACGCATAACGCATAACGCATAACGCATAACGCATAACGCATAACGCATAACGCATAACGCATAACGCATAACGTATAACGCATAACGCATAACGCATAACGCATAACGCATAACGCATAACGCATAACGCATAACGCATAACGCATAACGCATAACGCATAACGCATAAAGCATAACGCATAACGCATAACGCATAACACATAACGCATAACGCATAATGCACAACGCATAACGCTTAACGCATAACGGATCACGCATAACGCATAACGCATAATGCATAACGCATAACGCATAAGGCATAATGCATAACGCATAAAGCGTAACGCATAACGCATAACACATAACGCATAACGCATAAAGCATAACGCATAACGCATAACGCATAACGCATAACGCATAACGCATAACGCATAACGCATAACACATAACGCATAACGCATAATGCACAACGCATAACGAATACAGCAAAACGCATAACGCTTAACGCATAACGGATCACGCATAACGCATAACGCATAATGCATAACGCATAACGCATAAGGCATAATGCATAACGCATAAAGCGTAACGCATAAAGCATAACGCATAACGCATAACGCATAACGCATACCGCATAACGCATAACGCATAACGCATAACACATAACGCATAACGCATAATGCACAACGCATAACGAATACAGCAAAACGCATAACGCTTAACGCATAACGGATCACGCATAACGCATAACGCATAACGCATAATGCATAACGCATAACGCATAACGCATAACACATAACGCATAACGCATAATGCACAACGCATAACGAATACAGCAAAACGCATAACGCTTAACGCATAACGGATCACGCATAACGCATAACGCATAATGCATAACGCATAACGCATAAGGCATAATGCATAACGCATAACGCATAACGCATATCGCATAACGCATAACGTATAACGCATAACGCATACCGTATAACGCATAACGCATAACGCATTACGCAAACGTATAACGCATAAGGCATAATGCATAACGCATAAAGCGTAACGCATAACGCATAACGCATAACGCATAACGCATAACGCATAACGCATAACGCATAACGCATAACGCATAAAGCATAACGCATAACGCATAACGCATAACACATAACGCATAACGCATAACGCATAACGCATAACGCATAACGCATAACGCATAACGCATAACGCATAACACATAACGCATAACGCATAATGCACAACGCATAACGAATACAGCAAAACGCATAACGCTTAACGCATAACGGATCACGCATAACGCATAACGCATAACGCATAACGCATAACGCATAACGCATAACGCATAACGCATAACGCATAACGCATAACGCATAACGCATACCGCATAACGCATAACGCATAACGCATAACGCATAACGCATAACGCATAACGCATAACGCATAACGCATAACGCATAACGCATACCGCATAACGCATAACGTATAACGCATAACGCATACCGTATAACGCATAACGCATAACGCATAACGCAAACGTATAACGCATAAGGCATAATGCATAACGCATAAAGCGTAACGCATAACGCATAACGCATAACGCATAACGCATACCGTATAACGCATAACGCATAACGCATAACGCAAACGTATAACGCACAACGCATAACGCATAACGCATAACGCATAACGCATAACGCATAACGCATAACGCATAACGCATAACGCATAACGCATAACGCATAACGCATAACGCATAACGCATAACGCATACCGCATAACGCATAACGCATAACGCATAACGCATAACGCATAACGCATAACGCATAACGCATAACGCATAACGCATAACGCATAACGCATAACGCATAACGCATAACGCATAACGCATAACGTATAACGCATAACGCATAACGCATAACGCATAACGCATAACGCATAACGCATAACGCATAACGCATAACGCATAACGCATAACGCATAACGCATAACGCATAACGCATAAAGCATAACGCATAACGCATAACGCATAACACATAACGCATAACGCATAATGCACAACGCATAACGAATACAGCAAAACGCATAACGCTTAACGCATAACGGATCACGCATAACGCATAACGCATAATGCATAACGCATAACGCATAAGGCATAATGCATAACGCATAAAGCGTAACGCATAACGCATAACACATAACGCATAACGCATAAAGCATAACGCATAACGCATAACGCATAACGCATAACGCATAACGCATAACGCATAACGCATAACGCATAACGCATAACGCATAACGCATAACGCATAACGTATAACGCATAACGCATAACGCATAACGCATAACGCATAACGCATAACGCATAACGCATAACGCATAACGCATAACGCATAACACATAACGCATAACGCATAATGCACAACGCATAACGAATACAGCAAAACGCATAACGCTTAACGCATAACGGATCACGCATAACGCATAACGCATAACGCATAACGCATAACGCATAACGCATAACGCATAACGCATAACGCATAACGCATAACGCATAACGCATAACGCATAACGCATAACGCATAACGCATAACGCATAACGCATACCGCATAACGCATAACGCATAACGCATAACGCATAACGCATAACGCATAACGCATAACGCATAACGCATAACGCATAACGCATACCGCATAACGCATAACGTATAACGCATAACGCATACCGTATAACGCATAACGCATAACGCATAACGCAAACGTATAACGCATAAGGCATAATGCATAACGCATAAAGCGTAACGCATAACGCATAACGCATAACGCATAACGCATAACGCATAACGCATAACGCATAACGCATAAAGCATAACGCATAACGCATAACGCATAACACATAACGCATAACGCATAACGCATAACGCATAATGCATAACGCATAACGCATAAGGCATAATGCATAACGCATAAAGCGTAACGCATAACGCATAACACATAACGCATAACGCATAAAGCATAACGCATAACGCATAACGCATAACGCATAACGCATAACGCATAACGCATAACGCATAACACATAACGCATAACGCATAATGCACAACGCATAACGAATACAGCAAAACGCATAACGCTTAACGCATAACGGATCACGCATAACGCATAACGCATAATGCATAACGCATAACGCATAAGGCATAATGCATAACGCATAAAGCGTAACGCATAACGCATAACGCATAACGCATACCGCATAACGCATAACGCATAACGCATAACGCATAACACATAACGCATAACGCATAATGCACAACGCATAACGAATACAGCAAAACGCATAACGCTTAACGCATAACGGATCACGCATAACGCATAACGCATAACGCATAATGCATAACGCATAACGCATAAGGCATAATGCATAACGCATAAAGCGTAACGCATAACGCATAACGCATAACGCATACCGCATAACGCATAACGCATAACGCATAACGCATAACGCATAACGCATAACGCATAACGCATAACGCATAACGCATAACGCATATCGCATAACGCATAACGTATAACGCATAACGCATACCGTATAACGCATAACGCATAACGCATTACGCAAACGTATAACGCATAAGGCATAATGCATAACGCATAAAGCGTAACGCATAACGCATAACGCATAACGCATAACGCATAACGCATAACGCATAACGCATAACGCATAACGCATAAAGCATAACGCATAACGCATAACGCATAACACATAACGCATAACGCATAATGCACAACGCATAACGAATACAGCAAAACGCATAACGCTTAACGCATAACGGACCACGCATAACGCATAACGCATAATGCATAACGCATAACGCATAAGGCATAATGCATAACGCATAAAGCGTAACGCATAACGCATAACGCATAACGCATATCGCATAACGCATAACGTATAACGCATAACGCATACCGTATAACGCATAACGCATAACGCATAACGCAAACGTATAACGCACAACGCATAACGCATAACGCATAACGCATAACGCATAACGCATAACGCATAACGCATAACACATAACGCATAACGCATAATGCACAACGCATAACGAATACAGCAAAACGCATAACGCTTAACGCATAACGGATCACGCATAACGCATAACGCATAACGCATAACGCATAACGCATAACGCATAACGCATAACGCATAACGCATAACGCATAACGCATAACGCATAACGCATAACGCATAACGCATAACGCATAACGCATACCGCATAACGCATAACGCATAACGCATAACGCATAACGCATAACGCATAACGCATAACGCATAACGCATAACGCATAACGCATAACGCATACCGCATAACGCATAACGTATAACGCATAACGCATACCGTATAACGCATAACGCATAACGCATAACGCAAACGTATAACGCATAAGGCATAATGCATAACGCATAAAGCGTAACGCATAACGCATAACGCATAACGCATAACGCATAACGCATAACGCATAACGCATAACGCATAACGCATAACGCATAACGCATAAAGCATAACGCATAACGCATAACGCATAACGCATAACGCATAACACATAACGCATAACGCATAATGCACAGCGCATAACGAATACAGCAAAACGCATAACGCTTAACGCATAACGGATCACGCATAACGCATAACGCATAATGCATAACGCATAACGCATAACGCATAACGCATAACGCATAACGCATAACGCATAACGCATAACGCATAACGCATAACGCATACCGCATAACGCATAACGCATAACGCATAACGCATAACGCATAACGCATAACGCATAACGCATAACGCATAACGCATAACGCATAACGCATAACGCATAACGCATAACGCATAACGCATAACGCATAACGCATAACGCATAACGCATAACGCATAACGCATAACGCATAACGCATAACGCATAACGCATAACGCATAACGCATAACGCATAACGCATAACGCATAACGCATAACGCATAACGCATAAAGCATAACGCATAACGCTTAACGCATAACACATAACGCATAACGCATAATGCACAACGCATAACGAATACAGCAAAACGCATAACGCTTAACGCATAACGGATCACGCATAACGCATAACGCATAATGCATAACGCATAACGCATAAGGCATAATGCATAACGCATAAAGCGTAACGCATAACGCATAACACATAACGCATAACGCATAAAGCATAACGCATAACGCATAACGCATAACGCATAACGCATAACGCATAACGCATAACGCATAACGCATAACGCATAACGCATAACGCATAACGCATAACGTATAACGCATAACGCATAACGCATAACGCATAACGCATAACGCATAACGCATAACGCATAACGCATAACGCATAACGCATAACGCATAACGCATAAGGCATAATGCATAACGCATAAAGCGTAACGCATAACGCATAACGCATAACGCATAACGCATAACGCATAATGCATAACGCATAAAGCATAACGCATAACGCATAACACATAACGCATAACGCATAATGCACAACGCATAACGAATACAGCAAAACGCATAACGCTTAACGCATAACGGATCACGCATAACGCATAACGCATATCGCATAACGCATAACGTATAACGCATAACGCATACCGTATAACGCATAACGCATAACGCATAACGCAAACGTATAACGCATAAGGCATAATGCATAACGCATAAAGCGTAACGCATAACGCATAACGCATAACGCATAACGCATAACGCATAACGCATAACGCATAACGCATAAAGCATAACGCATAACGCATAACGCATAACACATAACGCATAACGCATAATGCACAACGCATAACGAATACAGCAAAACGCATAACGCTTAACGCATAACGGATCACGCATAACGCATAATGCATAATGCATAACGCATAACGCATAAGGCATAATGCATAACGCATAAAGCGTAACGCATAACGCATAACGCATAACGCATATCGCATAACGCATAACGTATAACGCATAACGCATACCGTATAACGCATAACGCATAACGCATAACGCAAACGTATAACGCACAACGCATAACGCATAACGCATAACGCATAACGCATAACGCATAACGCATAACGCATAACGCATAACGCATAACGCATAACGCATAACGCATAACGCATAACGCATAACGCATAACGCATAACGCATAACGCATAACGCATAACGCATAACGCATACCGCATAACGCATAACGCATAACGCATAACGCATAACGCATAACGCATAACGCATAACGCATAACGCATAACGCATAACGCATAACGCATAACGCATAACGCATAACGCATAACGTATAACGCATAACGCATAACGCATAACGCATAACGCATAACGCATAACGCATAACGCATAACGCATAACGCATAACGCATAACGCATAACGCATAACGCATAACGCATAACGCATAACGCATAAAGCATAACGCATAACGCATAACGCATAACACATAACGCATAACGCATAATGCACAACGCATAACGAATACAGCAAAACGCATAACGCTTAACGCATAACGGATCACGCATAACGCATAACGCATAATGCATAACGCATAACGCTTAAGGCATAATGCATAACGCATAAAGCGTAACGCATAACGCATAACACATAACGCATAACGCATAAAGCATAACGCATAACGCATAACGCATAACGCATAACGCATAACGCATAACGCATAACGCATAACGCATAACGCATAACGCATAACGCATAACGCATAACGCATAACGCATAACGCATAACGCATAACGCATAACGCATAACGCATAACGCATAACGCATAACGCATAACGCATAACGCATAACGCATAACGCATAACGCATAACGCATAACGCATAACGCATAACGCATAACGCATAACGTATAACGCATAACGCATAACGCATAACGCATAACGCATAACGCATAACGCATAACGCATAACGCATAACGCATAAGGCATAATGCATAACGCATAAAGCGTAACGCATAACGCATAACGCATAACGCATAACGCATAACGCATAATGCATAACGCATAAAGCATAACGCATAACGCATAACACATAACGCATAACGCATAATGCACAACGCATAACGAATACAGCAAAACGCATAACGCTTAACGCATAACGGATCACGCATAACGCATAACGCATAACGCATAACGCATAACGCATAACGCATAACGTATAACGCATAACGCATAACGCATAACGCATAACGCATAACGCATAACGCATAACGCATAACGCATAACGCATAACGCATAACGCATAACACATAACGCATAACGCATAATGCACAACGCATAACGAATACAGCAAAACGCATAACGCTTAACGCATAACGGATCACGCATAACGCATAACGCATAACGCATAACGCATAACGCATAACGCATAACGCATAACGCATACCGCATAACGCATAACGCATAACGCATAACGCATAACGCATAACGCATAACGCATAACGCATAACGCATAACGCATATCGCATAACGCATAACGTATAACGCATAACGCATACCGTATAACGCATAACGCATAACGCATAACGCAAACGTATAACGCATAAGGCATAATGCATAACGCATAAAGCGTAACGCATAACGCATAACGCATAACGCATAACGCATAACGCATAACGCATAACGCATAACGCATAACGCATAAAGCATAACGCATAACGCATAACGCATAACACATAACGCATAACGCATAATGCACAACGCATAACGAATACAGCAAAACGCATAACGCTTAACGCATAACGGATCACGCATAACGCATAAAGCATAACGCATAACGCATAACGCATAAGGCATAATGCATAACGCATAAAGCGTAACGCATAACGCATAACGCATAACGCATATCGCATAACGCATAACGTATAACGCATAACGCATACCGTATAACGCATAACGCATAACGCATAACGCAAACGTATAACGCACAACGCATAACGCATAACGCATAACGCATAACGCATAACGCATAACGCATAACGCATAACGCATAACGCATAACGCATAACGCATAACGCATAACGCATAACGCATAACGCATAACGCATAACGCATAACGCATAACGCATAACGCATAAGGCATAATGCATAACGCATAAAGCGTAACGCATAACGCATAACGCATAACGCATATCGCATAACGCATAACGTATAACGCATAACGCATACCGTATAACGCATAACGCATAACGCATAACGCAAACGTATAACGCACAACGCATAACGCATAACGCATAACGCATAACGCATAACGCATAACGCATAACGCATAACGCATAACGCATAACGCATAAGGCATAATGCATAACGCATAAAGCGTAACGCATAACGCATAACGCATAACGCATAACGCATAACGCATAATGCATAACGCATAAAGCATAACGCATAACGCATAACACATAACGCATAACGCATAATGCACAACGCATAACGAATACAGCAAAACGCATAACGCTTAACGCATAACGGATCACGCATAACGCATAACGCATAACGCATAACGCATAACGCATAACGCATAACGTATAACGCATAACGCATAACGCATAACGCATAACGCATAACGCATAACGCATAACGCATAACGCATAACGCATAACGCATAACGCATAACACATAACGCATAACGCATAATGCACAACGCATAACGAATACAGCAAAACGCATAACGCTTAACGCATAACGGATCACGCATAACGCATAACGCATAACGCATAACGCATAACGCATAACGCATAACGCATAACGCATACCGCATAACGCATAACGCATAACGCATAACGCATAACGCATAACGCATAACGCATAACGCATAACGCATAACGCATATCGCATAACGCATAACGTATAACGCATAACGCATACCGTATAACGCATAACGCATAACGCATAACGCAAACGTATAACGCATAAGGCATAATGCATAACGCATAAAGCGTAACGCATAACGCATAACGCATAACGCATAACGCATAACGCATAACGCATAACGCATAACGCATAACGCATAACGCATAAAGCATAACGCATAACGCATAACGCATAACACATAACGCATAACGCATAATGCACAACGCATAACGAATACAGCAAAACGCATAACGCTTAACGCATAACGGATCACGCATAACGCATAACGCATAATGCATAACGCATAACGCATAAGGCATAATGCATAACGCATAAAGCGTAACGCATAACGCATAACGCATAACGCATATCGCATAACGCATAACGTATAACGCATAACGCATACCGTATAACGCATAACGCATAACGCATAACGCAAACGTATAACGCACAACGCATAACGCATAACGCATAACGCATAACGCATAACGCATAACGCATAACGCATAACGCATAACGCATAACGCATAACGCATAACGCATAACGCATAACGCATAACGCATAACGCATAACGCATAACGCATAACGCATAACGCATAACGCATACCGCATAACGCATAACGCATAACGCATAACGCATAACGCATAACGCATAACGCATAACGCATAACGCATAACGCATAACGCATAACGCATAACGCATAACGCATAACGCATAACGCATAACGCATAACGCATAACGCATAACGCATAACGCATAACGCATAACGCATAACGCATAACGCATAACGCATAACGCATAACGCATAACGCATAACGCATAACGCATAACGCATAACGCATAACGCATAACGCATAACGCATAACGCATAACGCATAACGCATAAAGCATAACGCATAACGCATAACGCATAACACATAACGCATAACGCATAATGCACAACGCATAACGAATACAGCAAAACGCATAACGCTTAACGCATAACGGATCACGCATAACGCATAACGCATAATGCATAACGCATAACGCATAAGGCATAATGCATAACGCATAAAGCGTAACGCATAACGCATAACACATAACGCATAACGCATAAAGCATAACGCATAACGCATAACGCATAACGCATAAAGCATAACGCATAACGCATAACGCATAACGCATAACGTGTAACTCATAACGCATAACGCATAACCCCTAACGCAATAACGCGTAACGCATAACGCATATCGCATAACGTGTAACTCATAACGCATAACGCATACAGCTTAACGCATAAGGCATAACGCATAACGCATATCGCATAACGCATAACGTATAACGCATAACGCATACCGTATAACGCATAACGCATAACGCATAACGCAAACGTATAACGCACAACGCATAACGCATAACGCATAACGCATAACGCATAATGCACAACGCATAACGAATACAGCAAAACGCATAACGCTTAACGCATAACGGATCACGCATAACGCATAACGCATAACGCATAACGCATAACGCATAACGCATAACGCATAACGCATAACGCATAACACATAACGCATAACGCATAATGTACAACGCATAACGAATACAGCAAAACGCATAACGCTTAACGCATAACGGATCACGCATAACGCATAACGCATAACGCATAACGCATAACGCATAACGCATAACGCATAACGCATAACGCATACCGCATAACGCATAACGCATAACGCATAACGCATAACGCATAACGCATAACGCATAACGCATAACGCATAACGCATAACGCATATCGCATAACGCATAACGTATAACGCATAACGCATACCGTATAACGCATAACGCATAACGCATAACGCAAACGTATAACGCATAAGGCATAATGCATAACGCATAAAGCGTAACGCATAACGCATAACGCATAACGCATAACGCATAACGCATAACGCATAACGCATAACGCATAACGCATAACGCATAAAGCATAACGCATAACGCATAACGCATAACACATAACGCATAACGCATAATGCACAACGCATAACGAATACAGCAAAACGCATAACGCTTAACGCATAACGGATCACGCATAACGCATAACGCATAATGCATAACGCATAACGCATAAGGCATAATGCATAACGCATAAAGCGTAACGCATAACGCATAACGCATAACGCATATCGCATAACGCATAACGTATAACGCATAACGCATACCGTATAACGCATAACGCATAACGCATAACGCAAACGTATAACGCACAACGCATAACGCATAACGCATAACGCATAACGCATAACGCATAACGCATAACGCATAACGCATAACGCATAACGCATAACGCATAACGCATAACGCATAACGCATAACGCATAACGCATAACGCATAACGCATAACGCATAACGCATACCGCATAACGCATAACGCATAACGCATAACGCATAACGCATAACGCATAACGCATAACGCATAACGCATAACGCATAACGCATAACGCATAACGCATAACGCATAACGCATAACGCATAACGCATAACGCATAACGCATAACGCATAACGCATAACGCATAACGCATAACGCATAACGCATAACGCATAACGCATAACGCATAACGCATAACGCATAACGCATAACGCATAACGCATAACGCATAACGCATAACGCATAAAGCATAACGCATAACGCATAACGCATAACACATAACGCATAACGCATAATGCACAACGCATAACGAATACAGCAAAACGCATAACGCTTAACGCATAACGGATCACGCATAACGCATAACGCATAAAGCATAACGCATAACGCATAAGGCATAATGCATAACGCATAAAGCGTAACGCATAACGCATAACACATAACGCATAACGCATAAAGCATAACGCATAACGCATAACGCATAACGCATAAAGCATAACGCATAACGCATAACGCATAACGCATAACGTGTAACTCATAACGCATAACGCAAAACCCCTAACGCAATAACGCGTAACGCATAACGCATATCGCATAACGTGTAACTCATAACGCATAACGCATACAGCTTAACGCATAAGGCATAACGCATAACGCATATCGCATAACGCATAACGTATAACGCATAACGCATACCGTATAACGCATAACGCATAACGCATAACGCAAACGTATAACGCACAACGCATAACGCATAACGCATAACGCATAACGCATAATGCACAACGCATAAAGAATACAGCAAAACGCATAACGCTTAACGCATAACGGATCACGCATAACGCATAACGCATAATGCATAACGCATAACGCATAACGCATACCGCATAACGCATAACGCATAACGCATAACGCATAACGCATAACGCATAACGCATAACGCATAACGCATAACGCATAACGCATAACGCATAACGCATAACGTATAACGCATAACGCATAACGCATAACGCATAACGCATAACGCATAACGCATAACGCATAACGCATAACGCATAACGCATAACGCATAACGCATAACGCATAACATATAACGCATAACGCATAACGCATAACGCATAACGCCTAACGCATAACGCATAACGCATAACGCATAACGCATACCGCATAATGCATAACGCATAACGCATAACGCTTAACGCATAACGCATAACGCATAACGCATAACGCATAACGCATAACGCATAACGTATAACTCATAACGCATAACGCATAACGCATAAAGCATGACGCATAACGCATAAGGCATGACGCATAACGTATAACGTATAACGCATAACGCATAACGCATAACGCATAACGCATAACGCATAACGCATACCGTATAACGCATAACGCATAACGCATAACGCATAACACATAACGCATAACGCATAATGCACAACGCATAATGAATACAGCAAAACGCATAACGCTTAACGCATAACGGATCACGCATAACGCATAACGCATAATGCATAATGCATAACGCATAAGGCATAATGCATAACGCATAAAGCGTAACGCATAACGCATAACGCATAACGCATAACGCATAACGCATAACGCATAACGTATAACGCATAACGCATAACGTATAACGCATAACGCATAACGCATAACACATAACGCATAACGCATACCGTATAACACATAACGCATAACGCATAACGCATAACGCATAACGCATAACGCATAACGCATAACGCATAACGCATAACGCATAATGGATAACGCATAACGCATAACGCATAACGCATAACGCATAACGCATAACGCATAACGCATAACGTATAACGCATAACGCATAACGCATAAAGTATAATGCAAAACGTATAACGCAAACGTATAACGCACAACGCATAACGCATAACGCATAACGCATAACGCATAACGCATAACGCATAACGCATAACGCCTAACGCATAACGCATAACGCATAACGCATACCGCATAATGCATAACGCATAACGCATAAGGCATAATGCATAACGCATAAAGCGTAACGCATAACGCATAACGCATAACGCATACCGCATAAAGCATAACGCATAACGCATAACGCATAACGCATAACGCATAAAGCATAACGCATAACGCATAACGCATAACGCATACCGCATAAAGCATAACGCATAACGCATAACGCATAACGCATAACGCATAACGCATAACGCATAACGTATAACGCATAACGCATAACGCATAAAGTATAATGCAAAACGTATAACGCAAACGTATAACGCACAACGCATAACGCATAACGCATAACGCATAACGCATAACGCATAACGCATAACGCATAACGCATAACGCATAACGCATAACGCATAAAGCATAACGCATAACGCATAAGGCATAACGCATAACGCATAACCCCTAACGCAATAACGCATAACGCATATCGCATAACGTGTAACTCATAACGCATAACGCATAAAGCTTAACGCATAAGGCATAACGCATAACGCATAACGCAAAACGCATAACGCATAACGCATAACGCATAACGCATAACGCATAACGCATAACGCATAACGCATAACGCATAACGCATAACGCTTAAAGCATAACGCATAACGCATAACGCATAACACATAACGCATAACGCATAACGCATAACGCATAACGCATAACGCATAAAGCATAACGCATAACGCATAACGCAGAACGCATGAAGCATAACCCATAACGCACAACGCATAACGAATACAGCAAAACGCATAACGCTTAACGCATAACGGATCACGCATAACGCATAACGCATAATGCATAACGCATAACGCATAAGGCATAATGCATAACGCATAAAGCGTAACGCATAACGCATAACACATAACGCATAACGCATAAAGCATAACGCATAACGCATAACGCATAACGCATAACGCATAACGCATAACGCATAACGCATAACGCATAACGCATAACGCATAACGCATAACGCATAACGCATAACGCATAACGCATAACGCATAACGCATAACGCATACCGCATAACGCATAACGCATAACGCATAACGCATAACGCATAACGCATAACGCATAACGCATAACGCATAACGCATAACGCATAACGCATAACGCATAACGTATAACGCATAACGCATAACGCATAACGCATAACGCATAACGCATAACGCATAACGCATAACGCATAACGCATAACGCATAACGCATAACGCATAACGCATAACGCATAAAGCATAACGCATAACGCATAACGCATAACACATAACGCATAACGCATAATGCACAACGCATAACGAATACAGCAAAACGCATAACGCTTAACGCATAACGGATCACGCATAACGCATAACGCATAATGCATAACGCATAACGCATTCGTCATAATGCATTACGCATAAAGCGTAACGCATAACGCATAACGCATAACGCATAACGCATAACGCATAACGCATAACGTATAACGCATAACGCATAACGCATAAAGTATAATGCAAAACGTATAACGCAAACGTATAACGCACAACGCATAACGCATAACGCATAACGCATAACGCATAACGCATAACGCATAACGCATAACGCATAACGCATAACGCATAACGCATAACGCATAAAGCATAACGCATAACGCATAACGCATAACGCATAACGCATAACCCCTAACGCAATAACGCATAACGCATATCGCATAACGTGTAACTCATAACGCATAACGCATAAAGCTTAACGCATAAGGCATAACGCATAACGCATGACGCATAACGCATAACGCATAACGCATAACGCATAACGCATAACGCATAACGCATAACGCATAACGCATAACGCATAACGCATAACGCATTAAGCATAACGCATAACGCATAACGTATTACTCATAACGCATAACGCATAACGCATAAAGCATGACGCATAACGCATAAGGCATGACGCATAACGTATAACGTATAACGCATAACGCATAACGCATAACGCATAACGCATAACGCATACCGTATAACACATAACGCATAACGCATAACGCATAACACATAACGCATAACGCATAATGCACAACGCATAACGAATACAGCAAAACGCATAACGCTTAACGCATAACGGATCACGCATAACGCATAACGCATAATGCATAACGCATAACGCATAAGGCATAATGCATAACGCATAAAGCGTAACGCATAACGCATAACGCATAACGCATAACGCATAAAGCATAACGCATAACGCATAACGCATAACGCATAACGCATAACGCATAACGCATAACGCATAACCCCTAACGCAATAACGCGTAACGCATAACGCATATCGCATAACGTGTAACTCATAACGCATAACGCATACAGCTTAACGCATAAGGCATAACGCATATCGCATATCGCATAACGCATAACGTATAACGCATAACGCATACCGTATAACGCATAACGCATAACGCATAACGCAAACGTATAACGCACAACGCATAACGCATAACGCATAACGCATAACGCATAATGCACAACGCATAACGAATACAGCAAAACGCATAACGCTTAACGCATAACGGATCACGCATAACGCATAACGCATAATGCATAACGCATAACGCATAACGCATACCGCATAACGCATAACGCATAACGCATAACGCATAACGCATAACGCATAACGCATAACGCATAACGCATAACGCATAACGCATAACGCATAACGCATAACGTATAACGCATAACGCATAACGCATAACGCATAACGCATAACGCATAACGCATAACGCATAACGCATAACGCATAACGCATAACGCATAACGCATAACGCATAACGCATAACATATAACGCATAACGCATAACGCATAACGCATAACGCCTAACGCATAACGCATAACGCATAACGCATAACGCATAACGCATACCGCATAATGCATAACGCATAACGCATAACGCTTAACGCATAACGCATAACGCATAACGCATAACGCATAACGCATAACGTATAACTCATAACGCATAACGCATAACGCATAAAGCATGACGCATAACGCATAAGGCATGACGCATAACGTATAACGTATAACGCATAACGCATAACGCATAACGCATAACGCATAACGCATACCGTATAACGCATAACGCATAACGCATAACGCATAACACATAACGCATAACGCATAATGCACAACGCATAATGAATACAGCAAAACGCATAACGCTTAACGCATAACGCATAACGCATAACGCATAACGCATAACGCATAATGCATAATGCATAACGCATAAGGCATAATGCATAACGCATAAAGCGTAACGCATAACGCATAACGCATAACGCATAACGCATAACGCATAACGCATAACGTATAACGCATAACGCATAACGTATAACGCATAACGCATAACGCATAACACATAACGCATAACGCATACCGTATAACACATAACGCATAACGCATAACGCATAACGCATAACGCATAACGCATAACGCATAACGCATAACGCATAATGGATAACGCATAACGCATAACGCATAACGCATAACGCATAACGCATAACGCATAACGTATAACGCATAACGCATAACGCATAAAGTATAATGCAAAACGTATAACGCAAACGTATAACGCACAACGCATAACGCATAACGCATAACGCATAACGCATAACGCATAACGCATAACGCATAACGCATAACGCATAACGCATAACGCATAACGCATAACGCATAACGCATAACGCATAAAGCATAACGCATAACGCATAACGCATAACGCATAACGCATAACCCCTAACGCAATAACGCATAACGCATATCGCATAACGTGTAACTCATAACGCATAACGCATAAAGCTTAACGCATAAGGCATAACGCATAACGCATAACGCAAAACGCATAACGCATAACGCATAACGCATAACGCATAACGCATAACGCATAACGCATAACGCATAACGCATAACGCTTAAAGCATAACGCATAACGCATAACGCATAACACATAACGCATAACGCATAACGCATAACGCATAACGCATAACGCATAAAGCATAACGCATAACGCATAACGCAGAACGCATGAAGCATAACCCATAACGCATAACGCATAACGCATAACGTATAACGCATAACGCGTACCGTATAACGCATAACGCATAACGCATAACGCATAACGCATAACGTATAACGCATAACGCATAACGTATAACGCATAACGAATAACGCATAACGCATAACGCATAACGCATACCGTATAACGCATAACGCATAACGCATAACGCATAACACATAACGCATAACGCATAATGCACAACGCATAATGAATACAGCAAAACGCATAACGCTTAACGCATAACGGATCACGCATAACGCATAACGCATAACGCATAATGCATAATGCATAACGCATAAGGCATAATGCATAACGCATAAAGCGTAACGCATAACGCATAACGCATAACGCATAACGCATAACGCATAACGCATAACGCATAACGCATAACGCATAACGTATAACGCATAACGCATAACGCATAACACATAACGCATAACGCATACCGTATAACACATAACGCATAACGCATAACGCATAACGCATAACGCATAACGCATAACGCATAACGCATAACGCATAATGGATAACGCATAACGCATAACGCATAACGCATAACGCATAACGCATAACGCATAACGCATAACGCATAACGCATAACGTATAACGCATAACGCATAACGCATAAAGTATAATGCAAAACGTATAACGCAAACGTATAACGCACAACGCATAACGCATAACGCATAACGCATAACGCATAACGCATAACGCATAACGCATAACGCATAACGCCTAACGCATAACGCATAACGCATAACGCATACCGCATAATGCATAACGCATAACGCATAAGGCATAATGCATAACGCATAAAGCGTAACGCATAACGCATAACGCATAACGCATACCGCATAAAGCATAACGCATAACGCATAACGCATAACGCATAACGCATAAAGCGTAACGCATAACGCATAACGCATAACGCATACCGCATAAAGCATAACGCATAACGCATAACGCATAACGCATAACGCATAACGCATAACGCATAACGTATAACGCATAACGCATAACGCATAAAGTATAATGCAAAACGTATAACGCAAACGTATAACGCACAACGCATAACGCATAACGCATAACGCATAACGCATAACGCATAACGCATAACGCATAACGCATAACGCATAACGCATAACGCATAACGCATAAAGCATAACGCATAACGCATAACGCATAACGCATAACGCATAACCCCTAACGCAATAACGCATAACGCATATCGCATAACGTGTAACTCATAACGCATAACGCATAAAGCTTAACGCATAAGGCATAACGCATAACGCATAACGCAAAACGCATAACGCATAACGCATAACGCATAACGCATAACGCATAACGCATAACGCATAACGCATAACGCATAACGCATAACGCTTAAAGCATAACGCATAACGCATAACGCATAACACATAACGCATAACGCATAACGCATAACGCATAACGCATAACGCATAAAGCATAACGCATAACGCATAACGCAGAACGCATGAAGCATAACCCATAACGCATAACGCATAACGCATAACGTATAACGCATAACGCGTACCGTATAACGCATAACGCATAACGCATAACGCATAACGCATAACGTATAACGCATAACGCATAACGTATAACGCATAACGAATAACGCATAACACATAACGCATAACGCATACCGTATAACGCATAAAGCTTAACGCATAAGGCATAACGCATAACGCATAACGCATAACGCATAACGCATAACGCATAACGCATAACGCATAACGCATAACGCATAACGCATAACGCTTAAAGCATAACGCATAACGCATAACGCATAACACATAACGCATAACGCATAACGCATAACGCATAACGCATAACGCATAACGCCTAACGCATAACGCATAACGCATAACGCATAACGCATACCGCATAATGCATAACGCATAACGCATAACGCTTAACGCATAACGCATAACGCATTAAGCATAACGCATAACGCATAACGTATAACTCATAACGCATAACGCATAACGCATAAAGCATGACGCATAACGCATAAGGCATGACGCATAACGTATAACGTATAACGCATAACGCATAACGCATAACGCATAACGCATAACGCATACCGTATAACACATAACGCATAACGCATAACGCATAACACATAACGCATAACGCATAATGCACAACGCATAACGAATACAGCAAAACGCATAACGCTTAACGCATAACGGATCACGCATAACGCATAACGCATAATGCATAACGCATAACGCATAAGGCATAATGCATAACGCATAAAGCGTAACGCATAACGCATAACGCATAACGCATAACGCATAAAGCATAACGCATTACGCATAACGCATAACGCATAACGCATAACGCATAACGCATAACGCATAACCCCTAACGCAATAACGCGTAACGCATAACGCATATCGCATAACGTGTAACTCATAACGCATAACGCATACAGCTTAACGCATAAGGCATAACGCATAACGCATATCGCATAACGCATAACGTATAACGCATAACGCATACCGTATAACGCATAACGCATAACGCATAACGCAAACGTATAACGCACAACGCATAACGCATAACGCATAACGCATAACGCATAACGCATAACGCATAACGCATAACGCATAACGCATAACGCATAACGCATAACGCATAACGCATAACGCATAACGCATAACGCATAACGCATAACGCATACCGCATAACGCATAACGCATAACGCATAACGCATAACGCATAACGCATAACGCATAACGCATAACGCATAACGCATAACGCATAACGCATAACGCATAACGTATAACGCATAACGCATAACGCATAACGCATAACGCATAACGCATAACGCATAACGCATAACGCATAACGCATAACGCATAACGCATAACGCATAACATATAACGCATAACGCATAACGCATAACGCATAACGCCTAACGCATAACGCATAACGCATAACGCATAACGCATAACGCATAACGCATAACGCATAAAGCATAACGCATAACGCATAACGCATAACGCATAACGCATAACGCATAACGCATAACGCATAACGCATAACGCATAACGCATAACGCATAACCCCTACCGCAATAACGCGTAACGCATAACGCAAACGTATAACGCACAACGCATAACGCATAACGAACAACGGATAACGCATAACGCAAAACGCAAAACGAATACCGCAAAACGTATATCGCCTAACACATAACGGATCACGCATAACGCATAACGCATAACGTATAACGCATAACGCATAACGCATAACGCATAACGCATAACGCATAACGCATAACGCATAACGCATAACGCATAACGCATAACGCATAACGCATAACGCATAACGCATAACGCATAACGCATAACGCATAACGCATAACGCATAACATATAACGCATAACGCATAACGCATAACGCATAACGCATAACGCCTAACGCATAACGCATAACGCATAACGCATAACGCATACCGCATAATGCATAACGCATAACGCATAACGCTTAACGCATAACGCATAACGCATTAAGCATAACGCATAACGCATAACGTATAACTCATAACGCATAACGCATAACGCATAAAGCATGACGCATAACGCATAAGGCATGACGCATAACGTATAACGTATAACGCATAACGCATAACGCATAACGCATAACGCATAACGCATACCGTATAACGCATAACGCATAACGCATAACGCATAACACATAACGCATAACGCATAATGCACAACGCATAACGAATACAGCAAAACGCATAACGCTTAACGCATAACGGATCACGCATAACGCATAACGCATAATGCATAACGCATAACGCATAACGCATAACGCATAACGCATAAAGCATAACGCATAACGCATAACGCATTAAGCATAACGCATAACGCATAACGTATAACTCATAACGCATAACGCATAACGCATAAAGCATGACGCATAACGCATAAGGCATGACGCATAACGTATAACGTATAACGCATAACGCATAACGCATAACGCATAACGCATAACGCATAACGCATACCGTATAACGCATAACGCATAACGCATAACACATAACGCATAACGCATAATGCACAACGCATAACGAATACAGCAAAACGCATAACGCTTAACGCATAACGCATAACGCATAACCCCTAACGCAATAACGCGTAACGCATAACGCATATCGCATAACGCATAACGTATAACGCATAACGCATACCGTATAACGCATAACGCATAACGCATAACGCAAACGTATAACGCGCAACGCATAACGCATAACGCATAACGCATAACGCATAACGCATAACGCATAACGCATAACGCATAACGCATAACGCATAAGGCATAACGCATAACGCATAACGCATAACGCATAACGCATAACGCATAACGCATAACGCATAACGCATACCGCATAACGCATAAAGCATAACGCATAACGCATAACGCATAACGCATAACGCATAACGCATAACGCATAACGCATAACGCATAACGCATAACGCATAACGCATAACGCATAACGCATAACGCATAACGCATAACGCATAACGCATAACGCATAAAGCATAACGCATAACGCATAACGCATAACACATAACGCATAACGCATAATGCACAACGCATAACGAATACAGCAAAACGCATAACGCTTAACGCATAACGCATAACGCATAACGCATAACACATAACGCATAACGCATAACGCATAACGCATAACGCATAACGCATAACGCATAACGCATAACGCATAACGCATACCGCATAACGCATAACGCATAACGCATAACGCATAACGCATAACGCATAACGCATAACGCATAACGCATAACGCATAACGCATAACGTATAACGCATAACGCATAACGCATAACGCATAACGCATAACGCATAACGCATAACGCATAACGCATAACGCATAACGCATAACGCATAACGCATAACGCATAACGCATAACATATAACGCATAACGCATAACGCATAACGCATAACGCCTAACGCATAACGCATAACGCATAACGCATAACGCATACCGCATAATGCATAACGCATAACGCATAACGCTTAACGCATAACGCATAACGCATAACGCATAACGCATAACGCATAACGCATAACGTATAACTCATAACGCATAACGCATAACGCATAAAGCATGACGCATAACGCATAAGGCATGACGCATAACGTATAACGAATACAGCAAAACGCATAACGCTTAACGCATAACGGATCACGCATAACGCATAACGCATAACGCATAACGCATAACGCATAACGCATAACGCATAACGCATAACGCATACCGCATAACGCATAACGCATAACGCATAACGCATAACGCATAACGCATAACGCATAACGCATAACGCATAACGCATAACGCATAACGCATATCGCATAACGCATAACGTATAACGCATAACGCATACCGTATAACGCATAACGCATAACGCATAACGCATAACGCATAACGCATAACGCATAACGCATAACGCATAACGCATAACGCATAACGCATAAAGCATAACGCATAACGCATAACGCATAACACATAACGCATAACGCATAATGCACAACGCATAACGAATACAGCAAAACGCATAACGCTTAACGCACAACGGATCACGCATAACGCATAACGCATAATGCATAACGCATAACGCATAAGGCATAAAACATAACGCATAACGCATAACGCATAACGCATAACGCATAACGCATAACGCATAACGCATAACGCATAACGCATAACGCATAACGCATAACGCATAACGCATAACGCATAACGCATACCGCATAACGCATAACGCATAACGC
Source organism: Lasioglossum morio (assembly GCA_916610235.2). Lineage (NCBI taxonomy): Eukaryota > Metazoa > Arthropoda > Insecta > Hymenoptera > Halictidae > Lasioglossum > Lasioglossum morio. Next base: position 5,650,692 of record CAKAJA020000347.1, read on the forward strand.
ATAACGCATAACGCATAACGCATAACGCATAACGCATAACGCATAACGCATAACGCATAACGCATAACGCATAACGTATAACGCATAACGCATAACGCATAACGCATAACGCATAACGCATAACGCATAACGCATAACGCATAACGCATAACGCATAACGCATAACGCATAACGCATAACGCATAACATATAACGCATAACGCATAACGCATAACGCATAACGCCTAACGCATAACGCATAACGCATAACGCATAACGCATACCGCATAATGCATAACGCATAACGCATAACGCTTAACGCATAACGCATAACGCATAACGCATAACGCATAACGCATAACGCATAACGTATAACTCATAACGCATAACGCATAACGCATAAAGCATGACGCATAACGCATAAGGCATGACGCATAACGTATAACGTATAACGCATAACGCATAACGCATAACGCATAACGCATAACGCATAACGTATAACGCATAACGCATAACGCATAACGCATAACACATAACGCATAACGCATAATGCACAACGCATAATGAATACAGCAAAACGCATAACGCTTAACGCATAACGGATAACGCATAACGCATAACGCATAACGCATAACGCATAATGCATAACGCATAAGGCATAATGCATAACGCATAAAGCGTAACGCATAACGCATAACGCATAACGCATAACGCATAAAGCATAACGCATAACGCATAACGCATAACGCATAACGCATAACGCATAACGCATAACGCATAACGCATAACGCATAACGCATAACGCATAACGCATAACCCCTACCGCAATAACGCGTAACGCATAACGCAAACGTATAACGCACAACGCATAACGCATAACGAACAACGGATAACGCATAACGCAAAACGCAAAACGAATACCGCAAAACGTATATCGCCTAACACATAACGGATCACGCATAACGCATAACGCATAACGTATAACGCATAACGCATAACGCATAACGCATAACGCATAACGCATAACGCATAACGCATAACGCATAACGCATAACGCATAACGCATAACGCATAACGCATAACGCATAACGCATAACGCATAACGCATAACATATAACGCATAACGCATAACGCATAACGCATAACGCATAACGCCTAACGCATAACGCATAACGCATAACGCATAACGCATACCGCATAATGCATAACGCATAACGCATAACGCTTAACGCATAACGCATAACGCATTAAGCATAACGCATAACGCATAACGCATAACGCATAACGCAAACGTATAACGCATAAGGCATAATGCATAACGCATAAAGCGTAACGCATAACGCATAACGCATAACGCATAACGCATAACGCATAACGCATAACGCATAACGCATAAAGCATAACGCATAACGCATAACGCATAACACATAACACATAACGCATAATGCACAACGCATAACGAATACAGCAAAACGCATAACGCTTAACGCATAACGGATCACGCATAACGCATAACGCATAATGCATAACGCATAACGCATAAGGCATAATGCATAACGCATAAAGCGTAACGCATAACGCATAACGCATAACGCATATCGCATAACGCATAACGTATAACGCATAACGCATACCGTATAACGCATAACGCATAACGCATAACGCAAACGTATAACGCACAACGCATAACGCATAACGCATAACGCATAACGCATAACGCATAACGCATAACGCATAACGCATAACGCATAACGCATAACGCATAACGCATAACGCATAACGCATGACGCATAACGCATACCGCATAACGCATAACGCATAACGCATAACGCATAACGCATAACGCATAACGCATAACGCATAACGCATAACGCATAACGCATAACGCATAACGCATAACGCATAACGCATAACGCATAACGCATAACGCATAACGTATAACGCATAACGCATAACGCATAACGCATAACGCATAACGCATAACGCATAACGCATAACGCATAAAGCATAACGCATAACGCATAACACATAACGCATAACGCATAATGCACAACGCATAACGAATACAGCAAAACGCATAACGCTTAACGCATAACGGATCACGCATAACGCATAACGCATAACGCATAACGCATAACGCATAACGCATAACGCATAACGCATAACGCATAACGCATAACGCATAACGCATAACGCATAACGCATAACGCATAACGCATAAAGCATAACGCATAACGCATAACGCATAACACATAACGCATAACGCATAATGCACAACGCATAACGAATACAGCAAAACGCATAACGCTTAACGCATAACGGATCACGCATAACGCATAACGCATAACGCATAACGCATAACGCATAACGCATAACGCATAACGCATAACGCATACCGCATAACGCATAACGCATAACGCATAACGCATAACGCATAACGCATAACGCATAACGCATAACGCATAACGCATAACGCATAACGCATATCGCATAACGCATAACGTATAACGCATAACGCATACCGTATAACGCATAACGCATAACGCATAACGCAAACGTATAACGCATAAGGCATAATGCATAACGCATAAAGCGTAACGCATAACGCATAACGCATAACGCATAACGCATAACGCATAACGCATAACGCATAACGCATAAAGCATAACGCATAACGCATAACGCATAACACATAACGCATAACGCATAATGCACAACGCATAACGAATACAGCAAAACGCATAACGCTTAACGCACAACGGATCACGCATAACGCATAACGCATAATGCATAACGCATAACGCATAAGGCATAAAACATAACGCATAACGCATAACGCATAACGCATAACGCATAACGCATAACGCATAACGTATAACGCATAACGCATAACGCATAACGCATAACGCATAACGCATAAAACATAACGCATAACGCATAACGCATAACGCATAACGCATAACGCATAACGCATAACGTATAACGCATAACGCATAACGCATAACGCATAACGCATAACGCATAACGCATAACGCATAACGCATAACGCATAACGCATAACGCATAACGCATAACGCATAACGCATAACGCATAACGCATAACGCATATCGCATAACGCATAACGCATAACATATAACGCATAACGCATAACGCATAACGCATAACGCATAACGCCTAACGCATAACGCATAACGCATAACGCATAACGCATACCGCATAATGCATAACGCATAACGCATAACGCTTAACGCATAACGCATAACGCATTAAGCATAACGCATAACGCATAACGTATAACTCATAACGCATAACGCATAACGCATAAAGCATGACGCATAACGCATAAGGCATGACGCATAACGTATAACGTATAACGCATAACGCATAACGCATAACGCATAACGCATAACGCATACCGTATAACGCATAACGCATAACGCATAACGCATAACACATAACGCATAACGCATAATGCACAACGCATAACGAATACAGCAAAACGCATAACGCTTAACGCATAACGGATCACGCATAACGCATAACGCATAATGCATAACGCATAACGCATAACGCATAACGCATAACGCATAAAGCATAACGCATAACGCATAACGCATTAAGCATAACGCATAACGCATAACGTATAACTCATAACGCATAACGCATAACGCATAAAGCATGACGCATAACGCATAAGGCATGACGCATAACGTATAACGTATAACGCATAACGCATAACGCATAACGCATAACGCATAACGCATAACGCATACCGTATAACGCATAACGCATAACGCATAACACATAACGCATAACGCATAATGCACAACGCATAACGAATACAGCAAAACGCATAACGCTTAACGCATAACGCATAACGCATAACCCCTAACGCAATAACGCGTAACGCATAACGCATATCGCATAACGCATAACGTATAACGCATAACGCATACCGTATAACGCATAACGCATAACGCATAACGCAAACGTATAACGCGCAACGCATAACGCATAACGCATAACGCATAACGCATAACGCATAACGCATAACGCATAACGCATAACGCATAACGCATAACGCATAAGGCATAACGCATAACGCATAACGCATAACGCATAACGCATAACGCATAACGCATAACGCATAACGCATAACGCATACCGCATAACGCATAAAGCATAACGCATAACGCATAACGCATAACGCATAACGCATAACGCATAACGCATAACGCATAACGCATAACGCATAACGCATAACGCATAACGCATAACGCATAACGCATAACGCATAACGCATAACGCATAACGCATAAAGCATAACGCATAACGCATAACGCATAACACATAACGCATAACGCATAATGCACAACGCATAACGAATACAGCAAAACGCATAACGCTTAACGCATAACGCATAACGCATAACGCATAACACATAACGCATAACGCATAACGCATAACGCATAACGCATAACGCATAACGCATAACGCATAACGCATAACGCATAACGCATACCGCATAACGCATAACGCATAACGCATAACGCATAACGCATAACGCATAACGCATAACGCATAACGCATAACGCATAACGCATAACGCATAACGCATAACGTATAACGCATAACGCATAACGCATAACGCATAACGCATAACGCATAACGCATAACGCATAACGCATAACGCATAACGCATAACGCATAACGCATAACGCATAACATATAACGCATAACGCATAACGCATAACGCATAACGCCTAACGCATAACGCATAACGCATAACGCATAACGCATACCGCATAATGCATAACGCATAACGCATAACGCTTAACGCATAACGCATAACGCATAACGCATAACGCATAACGCATAACGCATAACGTATAACTCATAACGCATAACGCATAACGCATAAAGCATGACGCATAACGCATAAGGCATGACGCATAACGTATAACGTATAACGCATAACGCATAACGCATAACGCATAACGCATAACGCATACCGTATAACGCATAACGCATAACGCATAACGCATAACACATAACGCATAACGCATAATGCACAACGCATAATGAATACAGCAAAACGCATAACGCTTAACGCATAACGGATCACGCATAACGCATAACGCATAACGCATAATGCATAATGCATAACGCATAAGGCATAATGCATAACGCATAAAGCGTAACGCATAACGCATAACGCATAACGCATAACGCATAAAGCATAACGCATAACGCATAACGCATAACGCATAACGCATAACGCATAACGCATAACGCATAACGCATAACGCATAACGCATAACCCCTACCGCAATAACGCGTAACGCATAACGCAAACGTATAACGCACAACGCATAACGCATAACGAACAACGGATAACGCATAACGCAAAACGCAAAACGAATACCGCAAAACGTATATCGCCTAACACATAACGGATCACGCATAACGCATAACGCATAACGTATAACGCATAACGCATAACGCATAACGCATAACGCATAACGCATAACGCATAACGCATAACGCATAACGCATAACGCATAACGCATAACGCATAACGCATAACGCATAACGCATAACGCATAACATATAACGCATAACGCATAACGCATAACGCATAACGCATAACGCCTAACGCATAACGCATAACGCATAACGCATAACGCATACCGCATAACGCATAACGCATAACGCATAACGCATAACGCATAACGCATAACGCATTAAGCATAACGCATAACGCATAACGTATAACTCATAACGCATAACGCATAACGCATAAAGCATGACGCATAACGCATAAGGCATGACGCATAACGTATAACGTATAACGCATAACGCATAACGCATAACGCATAACGCATAACGCATACCGTATAACGCATAACGCATAACGCATAACGCATAACACATAACGCATAACGCATAATGCACAACGCATAACGAATACAGCAAAACGCATAACGCTTAACGCATAACGGATCACGCATAACGCATAACGCATAATGCATAACGCATAACGCATAACGCATAACGCATAACGCATAAAGCATAACGCATAACGCATAACGCATTAAGCATAACGCATAACGCATAACGTATAACTCATAACGCATAACGCATAACGCATAACGCATAACGCATAACGCATAACGCATGACGCATAACGTATAACGTATAACGCATAACGCATAACGCATAACGCATAACGCATAACGCATAACGCATACCGTATAACGCATAACGCATAACGCATAACACATAACGCATAACGCATAATGCACAACGCATAACGAATACAGCAAAACGCATAACGCTTAACGCATAACGCATAACGCATAACCCCTAACGCAATAACGCGTAACGCATAACGCATATCGCATAACGCATAACGTATAACGCATAACGCATACCGTATAACGCATAACGCATAACGCATAACGCAAACGTATAACGCACAACGCATAACGCATAACGCATAACGCATAACGCATAACGCATAACGCATAACGCATAACGCATAACGCATAACGCATAACGCATAACGCATAACGCATAACGCATAACGCATAACGCATAACGCATAACGCATAACGCATAACGCATAACGCATAACGCATAACGCATAACGCATAACGCATAACGCATAACGCATAACGCATAACGCATAACGCATAACGCATAACGCATAACGCATAACGCAAACGTATAACGCATAACGCATAACGCATAACGCATAACGCATAACGCATAACGCATAACGCATAACGCATAACGCATAACGCATAACGCATAACGCAAACGTATAACGCATAACGCATAAAGCATAACGCATAACGCATAACACATAACGCATAACGCATAATGCACAACGCATAACGAATACAGCAAAACGCATAACGCTTAACGCATAACGGATCACGCATAACGCATAACGCATAACGCATAACGCATAACGCATAACGCATAACGCATAACGCATAACGCATAACGCATAACGCATAACGCATAACGCATAACGCATAACGCATAAAGCATAACGCATAACGCATAACGCATAACACATAACGCATAACGCATAATGCACAACGCATAACGAATACAGCAAAACGCATAACGCTTAACGCATAACGGATCACGCATAACGCATAACGCATAACGCATAACGCATAACGCATAACGCATAACGCATAACGCATAACGCATACCGCATAACGCATAACGCATAACGCATAACGCATAACGCATAACGCATAACGCATAACGCATAACGCATAACGCATAAGGCATAAAACATAACGCATAACGCATAACGCATAACGCATAACGCATAACGCATAACGTATAACGCATAACGCATAACGCATAACGCATAACGCATAACGCATAACGCATAACGCATAACGCATAACGCTTAACGCATAACGCATAACGCATAACGCATAACGCATAACGCATAACGCATAACGCATAAAGCATAACGCATAACGCATAACGCATAACACATAACGCATAACGCATAATGCACAACGCATAACGAATACAGCAAAACGCATAACGCTTAACGCATAACGGATCACGCATAACGCATAACGCATAATGCATAACGCATAACGCATAAGGCATAATGCATAACGCATAAAGCGTAACGCATAACGCATAACACATAACGCATAACGCATAACGCATAACGCATAACGCATAACGCATAACGCATAACGCATAACGTATAACGCATAACGCATAACGCATAACGCATAACGCATAACGCATAACGCATAACGCATAACGCATAACGCATAACGCATAAGGCATAATGCATAACGCATAAAGCGTAACGCATAACGCATAACGCATAACGCATAACGCATAACGCATAACGCATAACGCATAACGCATAACGCATAAAGCATAACGCATAACGCATAACACATAACGCATAACGCATAATGCACAACGCATAACGAATACAGCAAAACGCATAACGCTTAACGCATAACGGATCACGCATAACGCATAACGCATAACGCATAATGCATAACGCATAACGCATAACGTATAACGCATAACGCATAACGCATAACGCATAACGCATAACGCATAACGCATAACGCATAACGCATAACGCATAACGCATAACGCATAACGCATAACGCATAACGCATAAAGCATAACGCATAACGCATAACGCATAACACATAACGCATAACGCATAATGCACAACGCATAACGAATACAGCAAAACGCATAACGCTTAACGCATAACGGATCACGCATAACGCATAACGCATAACGCATAACGCATAACGCATAACGCATAACGCATAACGCATACCGCATAACGCATAACGCATAACGCATAACGCATAACGCATAACGCATAACGCATAACGCATAACGCATAACGCATAACGCATAACGCATAACGCATATCGCATAACGCATAACGTATAACGCATAACGCATACCGTATAACGCATAACGCATAACGCATAACGCAAACGTATAACGCATAAGGCATAATGCATAACGCATAAAGCGTAACGCATAACGCATAACGCATAACGCATAACGCATAACGCATAACGCATAACGCATAACGCATAACGCATAAAGCATAACGCATAACGCATAACGCATAACACATAACGCATAACGCATAATGCATAACGCATAACGCATAACACATAACGCATAACGCATAATGCACAACGCATAACGAATACAGCAAAACGCATAACGCTTAACGCATAACGGATCACGCATAACGCATAACGCATAATGCATAACGCATAACGCATAAGGCATAATGCATAACGCATAAAGCGTAACGCATAACGCATAACGCATAACGCATATCGCATAACGCATAACGTATAACGCATAACGCATACCGTATAACGCATAACGCATAACGCAAACGTATAACGCACAACGCATAACGCATAACGCATAACGCATAACGCATAACGCATAACGCATAACGCATAACGCATAACGCATAACGCATAACGCATAACGCATAACGCATAACGCATAACGCATAACGCATAACGCATAACGTATAACGCATAACGCATAACGCATAACGCATAACGCATAACGCATAACGCATAACGCATAACGCATAACGCATAACGCATAACGCATGACGCATAACGCATAACGCATAACGCATAAAGCATAACGCATAACGCATAACGCATAACACATAACGCATAACGCATAACGCATAACGCATAACGCATAACGCATAACGCATAAAGCATAACGCATAACGCATAACGCATAACACATAACGCATAACGCATAATGCACAACGCATAACGAATACAGCAAAACGCATAACGCTTAACGCATAACGGATCACGCATAACGCATAACGCATAATGCATAACGCATAACGCATAACGCATAACGACTAACGCTTAACGCATAACGCATAACGCATAACGCATAAAGTATAATGCAAAACGTAGAACGCAAACGTATAACGCACAACGTATAACGCATAACGCATAACGCATAACGCATAACGCATAACGCATAACGCATAACGCATAACGCATAACGCATAACGCATAACGCATAACGCATAACGCATTACGCATAACGCATAACGCATAACGCATAACGCATAACGCATAACGCATAACGCATAACGCATAACGCATAAAGCATAACGCATAACGCATAACGCATAACACATAACGCATAACGCATAATGCACAACGCATAACGAATACAGCAAAACGCATAACGCTTAACGCATAACGGATCACGCATAACGCATAACGCATAATGCATAACGCATAACGCATAAGGCATAATGCATAACGCATAAAGCGTAACGCATAACGCGTAACGCATAACGCATAACGCATAACGCATAACGCAAAACGCATAACACATAACGCATAACGCATAACGCATAACGCATAACGCATAACGCATAACGCATAACGCATAACGCATAACGCATAAAGTATAATGCAAAACGTATAACGCAAACGTATGACGCACAACGTATAACGCATAACGCATAACGCATAACGCATACCGTATAACGCATAACGCATAACGCATAGCGCATAACGCATAACGCATAACGTATACCGCATAACGCATAACGCATAAAGCATAACGCATAACGCATAACGCATAACGCATATCGCATAACGCATAACGCATAACGTATAACGCATAACGCATACCGTATAACGCATAACGCATAACGCATAACGCAAACGTATAACGCACAACGCATAACGCATAACGCATAACGCATAACGCATAACGCATAACGCATAACGCATAACGCATAACGCATAACGCATAACGCATAACGCATAACGCATAACGCATAACGCATAACGCATAACGCATAACGCATAACGCATAACGCATAACGCATAACGCATAACGCATAACGCATAACGCATACCGCATAACGCATAACGCATAACGCATAACGCATAACGCATAACGCATAACGCATAACGCATAACGCATAACGCATAACGCATAACGCATAACGCATAACGCATAACGCATAACGCATAACGCATAACGCATAACGCATAACGCATAACGCATAACGCATAACGCATAACGCATAACGCATAACGCATAACGCATAACGCATAACGCATAAAGCATAACGCATAACGCATAACGCATAACGCATAACGCATAACGCATAACGCATAACGCATAACGCATAACGCATAACGCATAACGCATAAAGCATAACGCATAACGCATAACGCATAACACATAACGCATAACGCATAATGCACAACGCATAACGAATACAGCAAAACGCATAACGCTTAACGCATAACGGATCACGCATAACGCATAACGCATAATGCATAACGCATAACGCATAACGACTAACGCTTAACGCATAACGCATAACGCATAACGCATAAAGTATAATGCAAAACGTAGAACGCAAACGTATAACGCACAACGTATAACGCATAACGCATAACGCATAACGCATAACGCATAACGCATAACGCATAACGCATAACGCATAACGCATAACGCATAACGCATAACGCATAACGCATAACGCATAACGCATAACGCATAACGCATAACGCATAAAGCATAACGCATAACGCATAACGCATAACACATAACGCATAACGCATAATGCACAACGCATAACGAATACAGCAAAACGCATAACGCTTAACGCATAACGGATCACGCATAACGCATAACGCATAATGCATAACGCATAACGCATAAGGCATAATGCATAACGCATAAAGCGTAACGCATAACGCATAACGCATAACGCATAACGCATAACGCAAAACGCATAACACATAACGCATAACGCATAACGCATAACGCATAACGCATAACGCATAACGCATAACGCATAACGCATAACGCATAAAGTATAATGCAAAACGTATAACGCAAACGTATGACGCACAACGTATAACGCATAACGCATAACGCATAACGCATACCGTATAACGCATAACGCATAACGCATAGCGCATAACGCATAACGCATAACGCATAACGTATACCGCATAACGCATAACGCATAAAGCATAACGCATAACGCATAACGCATAACGCATATCGCATAACGCATAACGCATAACGTATAACGCATAACGCATACCGTATAACGCATAACGCATAACGCATAACGCAAACGTATAACGCACAACGCATAACGCATAACGCATAACGCATAACGCATAACGCATAACGCATAACGCATAACGCATAACGCATAACGCATAACGCATAACGCATAACGCATAACGCATAACGCATAACGCATAACGCATAACGCATAACGCATAACGCATAACGCACACCGCATAACGCATAACGCATAACGCATAACGCATAACGCATAACGCATAACGCATAACGCATAACGCATAACGCATAACGCATAACGCATAACGCATAACGTATAACGCATAACGCATAACGCATAACGCATAACGCATAACGCATAACGCATAACGCATAACGCATAACGCATAACGCATAACGCATAACGCATAACGCATAACGCATAACGCATAACGCATAAAGCATAACGCATAACGCATAACGCATAACGCATAACGCATAACGCATAACGCATAACGCATAACGCATAACGCATAACGCATAACGCATAACGCATAACGCATAAAGCATAACGCATAACGCATAACGCATAACACATAACGCATAACGCATAATGCACAACGCATAACGAATACAGCAAAACGCATAACGCATAACGCATAACGGATCACGCATAACGCATAACGCATAATGCATAACGCATAACGCATAACGCATAACGACTAACGCTTAACGCATAACGCATAACGCATAACGCATAAAGTATAATGCAAAACGTAGAACGCAAACGTATAACGCACAACGTATAACGCATAACGCATAACGCATAACGCATAACGCATAACGCATAACGCATAACGCATAACGCATAACGCATAACGCATAACGCATAACGCATAACGCATAACGCATAACGCATAACGCATAAAGCATAACGCATAACGCATAACGCATAACACATAACGCATAACGCATAATGCACAACGCATAACGAATACAGCAAAACGCATAACGCTTAACGCATAACGGATCACGCATAACGCATAACGCATAATGCATAACGCATAACGCATAACGCATAACGACTAACGCTTAACGCATAACGCATAACGCATAACGCATAAAGTATAATGCAAAACGTAGAACGCAAACGTATAACGCACAACGTATAACGCATAACGCATAACGCATAACGCATAACGCATAACGCATAACGCATAACGCATAACGCATAACGCATAACGCATAACGCATAACGCATAACGCATAACGCATAACGCAAAACGCATAACGCATAACGCATAACGCATAACGCATAAAGCATAACGCATAACGCATAACGCATAACACATAACGCATAACGCATAATGCACAACGCATAACGAATACAGCAAAACGCATAACGCTTAACGCATAACGGATCACGCATAACGCATAACGCATAATGCATAACGCATAACGCATAAGGCATAATGCATAACGCATAAAGCGTAACGCATAACGCATAACGCATAACGCATAACGCAAAACGTATAACGCACAACGTATAACGCATAACGCATAACGCATAACGCATACCGTATAACGCATAACGCATAACGCATAGCGCATAACGCATAACGCATAACGCATAACGTATACCGCATAACGCATAACGCATAAAGCATAACGCATAACGCATAACGCATGAAGCATAACCTATAACGCATAACGCATAACGCATAGCATATAACGCATAACGCATACCGTATAACGCATAACGCATAACGCATAGCATATAACGCATAACGCATACCGTATAACGCATAACGCATAACGCAAACGTATAGCGCACAACGCATAATGAATAAACCATAACCCATACTTCATAACGCATAACGCATAATGCACAACGCATATCGAACACCGGAAAACCCATAACGCCTAACGCATAAAGCATAACGCATAACGCATAACGCATAACGCATATCGCATAACGCATAACGCATAACGTATAACTCATAACGCATAACGCATAAAGCTTAACGCATAAGGCATAACGCATAACGCATAACGCATAACGCATAACGCATAACGCATAACGCATAACGCATAACGCATAACGCATAAAGCATAACGCATAACGCATAACGCATAACACATAACGCATAACGCATAACGCATAACGCATAACGCATAAAGCATAACGCATAACGCATAACGCATGAAGCATAACCCATAACGCATAACGCATAACGCATAACGTATAACGCATAACGCGTACCGTATAACGCATAACGCATAACGCATAACGCATAACGCATAACGTATAACGCATAACGCATAACGTATAACGCATAACGCATAACGCATAACACATAACGCATAACGCATACCGTATAACGCATAACGCATAACGCATAACGCATAACGCATAACGCATAACGCATAACGCATAACGCATAACGCATAATGCATAACGCATAACGCATAACGCAAACGTATAACGCACAACGCATAACGCATAACGAACAACGGATAACGCATAACGCAAAACGCATAACGAATACCGCAAAACGTATATCGCCTAACACATAACGGATCACGCATAACGCATAACGCATAACGTATAACGCATAACGCATAACGCATAACGCATAACGCATAACGCATAACGCATAACGCATAACGCATAACGCATGACGCATAACGCATAACGCATAACGCATGAAGCATAACCCATAACGCATAACGCATAACGCATAACGTATAACGCATAACGCGTACCGTATAACGCATAACGCATAACGCATAACGCATAACGCATAACGTATAACGCATAACGCATAACGTATAACGCATAACGCATAACGCATAACACATAACGCATAACGCATACCGTATAACGCATAACGCATAACGCATAACGCATAACGCATAACGCATAACGCATAACGCATAACGCATAACGCATAATGCATAACGCATAACGCATAACGCAAACGTATAACGCACAACGCATAACGCATAACGAACAACGGATAACGCATAACGCAAAACGCATAACGAATACCGCAAAACGTATATCGCCTAACACATAACGGATCACGCATAACGCATAACGCATAACGTATAACGCATAACGCATAACGCATAACGCATAACGCATAACGCATAACGCATAACGCATAACGCATAACGCATGACGCATAACGCATAACGCACAACGCATAACGCATAACGCATAACATATAACGCATAACGCATAACGCATAACGCATAACGCATAACGCCTAACGCATTACGCATAACGCATAACGCATAACGCATACCGCATAATGCATAACGCATAACGCATAACGCTTAACGCATAACGCATAACGCATAACGCATTAAGCATAACGCATAACGAATAACGCATAACGCATAACGCAAAACGCATAACGTTAACGCATAACCCATAACGCATAAGGCTTGATGCATGATGAATTTCGCATATCACATAACGCATAAGGCTTGATGCATGACGCATATCGCATAACGCATAACGCATAATCCATAACGCATAACGCATAACGCATAACGCATAACGTATAACGCATAACGCATACCGTATAACGCATAACGCATAACGCATAACGCATAACGCATAACGCATAACGCATACCGTATAACGCATAACGCATAACGCATAGCGCATAACGCATAACGCATAACGCATAACGCATAACGCATATCGCATAAAGCATAACGCATATCGCATAACGCATGAAGCATAACCCATAACGCAATAACGCATAACGCATAACGTGTAACTCATAACGCATAACGCATAAAGCATAACGCATGACGCATAACGCATAACGCATAACGCATATCACATAACGCATAACGCATAACGCATAACGCATAACGCATAACGCATAACATATAACGCATAACGCATAACGCATAACGCATAACGCATTACGCATAACGTATAAAGCATAACGCATAACGCATAACGCATAATGCATAACGCATAACGCATAACGCATAACGCAAACGTATAGCGCACAACGCATAATGAATAAACCATAACCCATACTTCATAACGCATAACGCATAATGCACAACGCATATCGAACACCGGAAAACCCATAACGCCTAACGCATAACGGATCACGCATAACGCATAATGCATAACGCATAAATCATAACGCATAACGCATAACGCATAACCCCTAACGCAATAACGCATAACGCATAACGCATAACGCATAACGCATAACGCATAACGCATAACGCATGACGCATAACGCATAACGCATAACGCATATCGCATAACGCATAACTCCTAACGCATAACGTATAACGCATAACGCATACCGTATAACGCATAACGCATAACGCAAACATATAGCGCACAACGGATAACGCATAAACCATAACCCATACTTCATAACGCCTAACGCATAATGCACAACGCATAACGAACACCGGAAAACCCATAACGCCTAACGCATAACGGATCACTCATAACGCAATAACGCATAACGCATAACGTGTAACTCATAACGCATAACGCATAACGTATAACGCATAACGCATAACGCATAACGCATAACACATAACGCATAACGCATAATGCACAACGCATAACGAATACAGCAAAACGCATAACGCTTAACGCATAACGGATCACGCATAACGCATAACGCATAACGCATAACGCATAACGCATAACGCATAACGCATAACGCATAACGTATAACGCATAACGCATACCGCATAACGCATAACGCATAACGCATAATGCATAACGCAAAACGCATAACACATAACGCATAACGCATAACGCATAACGCATAACGCATAACGCATAACGCATAACGCATAACGCATAAAGTATAATGCAAAACGTATAACGCAAACGTATAACGCACAACGTATAACGCATAACGCATAACGCATAACGCATACCGTATAACGCATAACGCATAACGCATAGCGCATAACGCATAACGCATAACGCATAACGTATAACGCATAACGCATAACGCATAAAGCATAACGCATAACGCATAACGCATGAAGCATAACCTATAACGCATAACGCATAGCATATAACGCATAACGCATACCGTATAACGCATAACGCATAACGCATAGCATATAACGCATAACGCATACCGTATAACGCATAACGCATAACGCAAACGTATAGCGCACAACGCATAATGAATAAACCATAACCCATACTTCATAACGCATAACGCATAATGCACAACGCATATCGAACACCGGAAAACCCATAACGCCTAACGCATAACGGATCACGCATATCGAACACCGGAAAACCCATAACGCCTAACGCATAACGGATCACGCATAACGCATAATGCATAACGCATAAAGCATAACGCATAACGCATAACGCATAACCCCTAACGCAATAACGCATAACGCATAACGTGTAACTCATAACGCATAACGCATAAAGCATAACGCATAACGCATAACGCATAACGCATAACGCATATCGCATAACGCATAACGCATAACGTATTACTCATAACGCATAACGCATAAAGCTTAACGCATAAGGCATAACGCACAACGCATAACGCATAACGCATAACGCATAACGCATAACGCATAACGCATAACACATAACGCATACCGCATAACGCATCACGCATAAAGCATAACGCATAACGCATAACGCATAACACATAACGCATAACGCATAACGCATAACGCATAACGCATAAAGCATAACGCATAACGCATAACGCATGAAGCATAACCCATAACGCATAACGCATAACGCATAACGTATAACGCATAACGCGTACCGTATAACGCATAACGCATAACGCATAACGCATAACGCATAACGCATAACGCATAACGCATAACGCATAACGCATAAAGCATAACGCATAACGCATAACGCATGAAGCATAACCCATAACGTATAACGCATAACGCGTACCGTATAACGCATAACGCATAACGCATAACGCATAACGCATAACGCATAACGTATAACGCATAACGCATAACGTATAACGCATAACGCATAACGCATAACACATAACGCATAACGCATACCGTATAACGCATAACGCATAACGCATAACGCATAACGCATAACGCATAACGCATAACGCATAACGCATAACGCATAACGCATAATGCATAACGCATAACGCATAACGCAAACGTATAACGCACAACGCATAACGCATAACGAACAACGGATAACGCATAACGCAAAACGCATAACGAATACCGCAAAACGTATATCGCCTAACACATAACAGATCACGCATAACGCATAACGCATAACGTATAACGCATAACGCATAACGCATAACGCATAACGCATAACGCATAACGCATAACGCATAACGCATAACGCATAACGCATAACGCATAACGCATAACGCATAACGCATAACGCATAACGCATAACGTATAACGCATAACGCGTACCGTATAACGCATAACGCATAACGCATAACGCATAACGCATAACGTATAACGCATAACGCATAACGTATAACGCATAACGCATAACGTATAACGCATAACGCATAACGCATAACACATAACGCATAACGCATACCGTATAACGCATAACGCATAACGCATAACGCATAACGCATAACGCATAACGCATAACGCATAACGCATAAAGCATAACGCATAACGCATAACGCATAACACATAACGCATAACGCATAACGCATAACGCATAAAGCATAACGCATAACGCATAACGCATGAAGCATAACCCATAACGCATAACGCATAACGCATAACGTATAACGCATAACGCGTACCGTATAACGCATAACGCATAACGCATAACGCATAACGCATAACGCATAACGCATAACGCATAACGCATAACGCATAAAGCATAACGCATAACGCATAACGCATGAAGCATAACCCATAACGCATAACGCATAACGCATAACGTATAACGCATAACGCGTACCGTATAACGCATAACGCATAACGCATAACGCATAACGCATAACGTATAACGCATAACGCATAACGTATAACGCATAACGCATAACGCATAACACATAACGCATAACGCATACCGTATAACGCATAACGCATAACGCATAACGCATAACGCATAACGCATAACGCATAACGCATAACGCATAATGCATAACGCATAACGCATAACGCAAACGTATAACGCACAACGCATAACGCATAACGAACAACGGATAACGCATAACGCAAAACGCATAACGAATACCGCAAAACGTATATCGCCTAACACATAACGGATCACGCATAACGCATAACGCATAACGTATAACGCATAACGCATAACGCATAACGCATAACGCATAACGCATAACGCATAACGCATAACGCATAACGCATAACGCATAACGCATAACGCATAACATATAACGCATAACGCATAACGCATAACGCATAACGCATAACGCATAACGCATAACGCATAACGCATAACGCATAACGCATACCGCATAACGCATAACGCATAACGCATAACGCTTAACGCATAACGCATAACGCATAACGCATAACGCATAACGCATAACGAATAACGCATAACGCAAAACGCATAACGTTAACGCATAACCCATAACGCATAAGGCTTGATGCATGATGAATTTCGCATATCACATAACGCATAAGGCTTGATGCATGACGCATATCGCATAACGCATAACGCATAACCCATAACGCATAACGCATAACGCATAACGCATAACGTATAACGCATAACGCATACCGTATAACGCATAACGCATAACGCATAACGCATAACGCATAACGCATAACGCATACCGTATTACGCATAACGCATAACGCATAGCGCATAACGCATAACGCATAACGCATAACGCATAACGCATATCGCATAAAGCATAACGCATGTCGCATAACGCATGAAGCATAACCCATAACGCATAACGCATAACGCATAACGCATAACGCATAACGCATAACGCATACCGCATAACGCATAACGCATAACGCATAACGCATAACGCATAACGCATAACGCATAACGCATAACGTATAACGCATAACGCATAACGCATAACGCATACCGCATAACGCATAACGCATAACGCATAACGCATACCGTATAACGCATAACGCATAACGCATAACGCAAACGTATAACGCATAACGCATAACGCATAACGCATAACGCATAACGCATAACGCATAACGCATAACGCATAACGCATAACGCATAACGCATAACGCATAACGCATACCGCATAACGCATAACGCATAACGCAAACGTATAACGCATAACGCATAACGCATAACGCATAACGCATAACGCATAACGCATAACGCATAACGCATAACGCATAACGCATAACGCATAACGCATAACGCATAACGCATAACGCATAATGCATAACGCATAACGCATAACGCATAACGCATAACGCATAACGCATAACGCATAACGCATAACGCATAACGCATAACGAATAACGCATAACGCATAACGCATAAAGTATAATGCAAAATGTATAACGCAAACGTATAACGCACAACGCATAACGCATAACGCATAACGCATAACGCATAACGCATAACGCATAAAGCATAACGCATAACGCATAACGCATAACGCATAACGCATAACGCATAACGCATAACGTATAACGCATAACGCATACCGCATAACGCATAACGCATAACGCAAAACGCATAACGCATAACGCATAACGCATAACGCATAACGCATAACGTATAACGCATAACGCATAACGCATAAAGTATAATGCAAAACGTATAACGCAAACGTATAACGCACAACGCATAACGCATAACGCATAACGCATAACGCATAACGCATAACGCATAACGCATAACGCATAACGCATAACGCATAACGCATAACGCATAACGCATAACGCATAACGCATAACGCATAAAGCATAACGCATAACGCATAACGCATAACACATAACGCATAACGCATAACGCATAACGCATAAAGCATAACGCATAACGCATAACGCATGAAGCATAACCCATAACGCATAACGCATAACGCATAACGTATAACGCATAACGCGTACCGTATAACGCATAACGCATAACGCATAACGCATAACGCACAACGCATAACGTATAACGCATAACGCATAACGCATAACGCATAACGCATAACGCATAACGCATAACGCATAACGAATAAAGTATAGTGCAAAACGTATAACGCAAACGTATAACGCACAACGCATAACGCATAACGAACAACGGATAACGCATAACGCATAACGCATAAGGCACAACGCATAACGTATAACGTATAACGCATACCGCATAACACATAACTCATAACGAATAACGCATAACGCAACATTGCATAACGCATGTCGGATCACGCATAACGCATAACGCATAAAGCATAAAGCATAACGTATAACGCATAACGTATAACGCATAACGCATAACGCATAACGCATGAAGCATAACCCATAACGCATAACGCATAACACATAACGTATAACGCATAACGCATACCGTATAACGCATAACGCATAACGCATAACGCAAACGTATAGCGCACAACGCATAATGAATAAACCATAACCCATACTTCATAACGCATAACGCATAATGCACAACGCATATCGAACACCGGAAAACCCATAACGCCTAACGCATAACGGATCACGCATAACGCATAATGCATAACGCATAAAGCATAACGCATAACGCATAACGCATAACGCATAACGCATAACGCATAACGCATAACGCATAATGCATAACGCATAACGCATAACGCAAACGTATAACGCACAACGCATAACGCATAACGAACAACGGATAACGCATAACGCAAAACGCATAACGAATACCGCAAAACGTATATCGCCTAACACATAACAGATCACGCATAACGCATAACGCATAACGTATAACGCATAACGCATAACGCATAACGCATAACGCATAACGCATAACGCATAACGCATAACGCATAACGCATAACGCATAACGCATAACGCATAACGCATAACGCATAACGCATAACGCATAACGTATAACGCATAACGCGTACCGTATAACGCATAACGCATAACGCATAACGCATAACGCATAACGTATAACGCATAACGCATAACGTATAACGCATAACGCATAACGTATAACGCATAACGCATAACGCATAACACATAACGCATAACGCATACCGTATAACGCATAACGCATAACGCATAACGCATAACGCATAACGCATAACGCATAACGCATAACGCATAAAGCATAACGCATAACGCATAACGCATAACACATAACGCATAACGCATAACGCATAACGCATAAAGCATAACGCATAACGCATAACGCATGAAGCATAACCCATAACGCATAACGCATAACGCATAACGTATAACGCATAACGCGTACCGTATAACGCATAACGCATAACGCATAACGCATAACGCATAACGCATAACGCATAACGCATAACGCATAACGCATAAAGCATAACGCATAACGCATAACGCATGAAGCATAACCCATAACGCATAACGCATAACGCATAACGTATAACGCATAACGCGTACCGTATAACGCATAACGCATAACGCATAACGCATAACGCATAACGTATAACGCATAACGCATAACGTATAACGCATAACGCATAACGCATAACACATAACGCATAACGCATACCGTATAACGCATAACGCATAACGCATAACGCATAACGCATAACGCATAACGCATAACGCATAACGCATAATGCATAACGCATAACGCATAACGCAAACGTATAACGCACAACGCATAACGCATAACGAACAACGGATAACGCATAACGCAAAACGCATAACGAATACCGCAAAACGTATATCGCCTAACACATAACGGATCACGCATAACGCATAACGCATAACGTATAACGCATAACGCATAACGCATAACGCATAACGCATAACGCATAACGCATAACGCATAACGCATAACGCATAACGCATAACGCATAACGCATAACATATAACGCATAACGCATAACGCATAACGCATAACGCATAACGCCTAACGCATAACGCATAACGCATAACGCATATCGCATACCGCATAATGCATAACGCATAACGCATAACGCTTAACGCATAACGCATAACGCATAACGCATTAAGCATAACGCATAACGAATAACGCATAACGCAAAACGCATAACGTTAACGCATAACCCATAACGCATAAGGCTTGATGCATGATGAATTTCGCATATCACATAACGCATAAGGCTTGATGCATGACGCATATCGCATAACGCATAACGCATAACCCATAACGCATAACGCATAACGCATAACGCATAACGTATAACGCATAACGCATACCGTATAACGCATAACGCATAACGCATAACGCATAACGCATAACGCATAACGCATACCGTATTACGCATAACGCATAACGCATAGCGCATAACGCATAACGCATAACGCATAACGCATAACGCATATCGCATAAAGCATAACGCATGTCGCATAACGCATGAAGCATAACCCATAACGCATAACGCATAACGCATAACGCATAACGCATAACGCATAACGCATAACGCATAACGCATAACGCATAACGCATAACGCATAACGCATAACGCATAACGCATAACGCATAACGTATAACGCATAACGCATAACGCATAACGCATACCGCATAACGCATAACGCATAACGCATAACGCATACCGTATAACGCATAACGCATAACGCATAACGCAAACGTATAACGCATAACGCATAACGCATAACGCATAACGCATAACGCATAACGCATAACGCATAACGCATAACGCATAACGCATAACGCATAACGCATAACGCATACCGCATAACGCATAACGCATAACGCAAACGTATAACGCATAACGCATAACGCATAACGCATAACGCATAACGCATAACGCATAACGCATAACGCATAACGCATAACGCATAACGCATAACGCATAACGCATAACGCATAACGCATAATGCATAACGCATAACGCATAACGCATAACGCATAACGCATAACGCATAACGCATAACGCATAACGCATAACGCATAACGAATAACGCATAACGCATAACGCATAAAGTATAATGCAAAACGTATAACGCAAACGTATAACGCACAACGCATAACGCATAACGCATAACGCATAACGCATAACGCATAACGCATAAAGCATAACGCATAACGCATAACGCATAACGCATAACGCATAACGCATAACGCATAACGTATAACGCATAACGCATACCGCATAACGCATAACGCATAACGCAAAACGCATAACGCATAACGCATAACGCATAACGCATAACGCATAACGTATAACGCATAACGCATAACGCATAAAGTATAATGCAAAACGTATAACGCAAACGTATAACGCACAACGCATAACGCATAACGCATAACGCATAACGCATAACGCATAACGCATAACGCATAACGCATAACGCATAACGCATAACGCATAACGCATAACGCATAACGCATAACGCATAACGCATAAAGCATAACGCATAACGCATAACGCATAACACATAACGCATAACGCATAACGCATAACGCATAAAGCATAACGCATAACGCATAACGCATGAAGCATAACCCATAACGCATAACGCATAACGCATAACGTATAACGCATAACGCGTACCGTATAACGCATAACGCATAACGCATAAAGCATAACGAATAACGCATAACGTATAACGCATAACGCATAACGCATAACGCATAACGCATAACGCATAACGCATAACGCATAACGAATAAAGTATAGTGCAAAACGTATAACGCAAACGTATAACGCACAACGCATAACGCATAACGAACAACGGATAACGCATAACGCATAACGCATAAGGCACAACGCATAACGTATAACGCATAACGCATACCGCATAACACATAACTCATAACGAATAACGCATAACGCAACATTGCATAACGCATGTCGGATCACGCATAACGCATAACGCATAAAGCATAAAGCATAACGTATAACGCATAACGTATAACGCATAACGCATAACGCATAACGCATGAAGCATAACCCATAACGCATAACGCATAACACATAACGTATAACGCATAACGCATACCGTATAACGCATAACGCATAACGCATAACGCAAACGTATAGCGCACAACGCATAATGAATAAACCATAACCCATACTTCATAACGCATAACGCATAATGCACAACGCATATCGAACACCGGAAAACCCATAACGCCTAACGCATAACGGATCACGCATAACGCATAATGCATAACGCATAAAGCATAACGCATAACGCATAACGCATAACCCCTAACGCAATAACGCATAACGCATAACGCATAACGCATACCGTATAACGCATAACGCATAACGCATAACGCATAACGCATAACGCATAACGCATACCGTATTACGCATAACGCATAACGCATAGCGCATAACGCATAACGCATAACGCATAACGCATAACGCATATCGCATAAAGCATAACGCATGTCGCATAACGCATGAAGCATAACCCATAACGCAATAACGCATAACGCATAACGTGTAACTCATAACGCATAACGCATAAAGCATAACGCATGACGCATAACGCATAACGCATAACGCATATCACATAACGCATAACGCATAACGCATAACGCATAACGCATAACGCATAACGCATAACATATAACGCATAACGCATAACGCATAACGCATAACGCATTACGCATAACGTATAAAGCATAACGCATAACGCATATCGCATAACGTGTAACTCATAACGCATAACGCATAAAGCATAACGCATAAGGTATAACGCATAACGCATATCGCATAACGCATAACGCATAACGTATAACGCATAACGCATACCGTATAACGCATAACGCATAACGCATAACGCATAACGCAAACGTATAACGCACAACGCATAACGCATAACGCATAACGCATAACATATAACGCATAACGCATAACGCATAACGCATAACGCATAACGCATAACGCATAACGCATAACGCATAAAGCATAACGCATAACGCATAACACATAACCCATAACGCATAACGCCTAACGCATAACGTATAACGCATAACGCATACCGTATAACGCATAACGCAAACATATAGCGCACAACGGATAACGCATAAACCATAACCCATACTTCATAACGCCTAACGCATAATGCACAACGCATAACGAACACCGGAAAACCCATAACGCCTAACGCATAACGGATCACTCATAACGCAATAACGCATAACGCATAACGTGTAACTCATAACGCATAACGCATAACGTATAACGCATAACGCATAACGCATAACGCATAACACATAACGCATAACGCATAATGCACAACGCATAACGAATACAGCAAAACGCATAACGCTTAACGCATAACGGATCACGCATAACGCATAACGCATAATGCATAACGCATAACGCATAAGGCATAATGCATAACGCATAAAGCGTAACGCATAACGCATAACGCATAACGCATAACGCATAAAGCATAACGCATAACGCATAACGCATAACGCATAACGCATAACGAATAACGCATAACGCATAACGCATAACCCCTAACGCAATAACGCGTAACGCATAACGCATATCGCATAACGTGTAACTCATAACGCATAACGCATAAAGCTTAACGCATAAGGCATAACGCATAACGCATATCGCATAACGCATAACGCATAACGTATAACGCATAACGCATACCGTATAACGCATAACGCATAACGCATAACGCAAACGTATAACGCACAACGCATAACGCATAACGCATAACGCATAACGCATAACGCATAACGCATAACGCATAACGCATAACGCATAACGCATAACGCATAACGCATAACGCATAACGCATAACGCATAACGCATAACGCATAACGCATAACGCATAACGCATAACGCATAACGCATAACGCATAACGCATAACGCATAACGCATAACGCATAACGCATAACGCATAACGCATAAAGCATAACGCATAACGCATAACGCATAACGCATAACGCATAACGCATAACGCATAACGCATAACGCATAACGCATAACGCATAACGCATAACGCATAACGCATAACGCATAACGCATAACGCATAACGCATAACGCATAACGCATAACGCATAACGCATAACGCATAACGCATAACGCATAACGCATAACGCATAACGCATAACGCATAACGCATAACGCATAACGCATATCGCATAACGCATACCGTATAACGCATAACGCATAACGCATAACGCATAACGCATAACGCATAACGCATAACGCATAACGCATAACGCATAACGCATAACGCATAACGCAAAACGCATAACGTTAACGCATAATGCATAACGCATAACGCATAAGGCATAATGCATAACGCATAAAGCGTAACGCATAACGCATAACGCATTACGCATAACGCATAACGCATAAAGCATAACGCATAACGCATAACGCATAACGCATAACGCATAACGCATAACGTATAACGCATAACGCATACCGCATAACGCATAACGCATAACGCAAAACGCATAACGCATAACGCATAACGCATAACGCATAACGCATAACATATAACGCATAACGCATAACGCATAACGCATAACGCATACCGTCTAACGCATAACGCATAACGCATA
Source organism: Lasioglossum morio (assembly GCA_916610235.2). Classification (NCBI taxonomy): domain Eukaryota; kingdom Metazoa; phylum Arthropoda; class Insecta; order Hymenoptera; family Halictidae; genus Lasioglossum; species Lasioglossum morio. The sequence continues at coordinate 5,678,002 of CAKAJA020000347.1, forward strand.
ACGAATAACGCTTAACGCATAACGCATAACGCATAACGCATAAAGTATAATGCAAAACGTATAACGCAAACGTATAACGCACAACGTATAACGCATAACGCATAACGCATAACGCATAACGCATAACGCATAACGCATAACGCATAACGCATAACGCATAACGCATAACGCATAACGCATAACGCATAACGCATAACGCATAACGCATAACGCATAACGCATAACGCATAACCATAACGCATAACGCATAACCCATAACGCATAACGCATAACGCATAACGTATAACGCATAACGCATAACGCATAACGCATAACGCATAACGCATAACGCATAACGCATAAAGCATAACGCATAACGCATAACGCATGAAGCAAAACCCATAACGCATAACACATAACGCATAACGTATAACGCATAACGCGTACCGTATAACGCATAACGCATAACGCATAACGCATAACGCACAACGCATAACGTATAACGCATAACGCATAACGCATAACGCATAACGCATAACGCATAACGCATAACGCATAACGCATAACGCATAACGCATAACGAATAAAGTATAGTGCAAAACGTATAACGCAAACGTATAACGCACAACGCATAACGCATAACGAACAACGGATAACGCATAACGCATAACGCATAAGGCACAACGCATATCGCATAACGCAATACGCATAACGCATAATGCATAACGCATAACGCATAACGCATAACGCATAACGCATGGCGCATAACGCAAAATGCATAACGCATAACGCATAACGCAAACGCATAACGCATAACGTATAAGGCACAACGCATATCGCATAACGCAATACGCATAACGCATAACGCATAACGCATAACGCATTACGCATAACGCATAACGAATAACGCATAACGTATAACGTATAACGCATACCGCATAACACATAACTCATAACGAATAACGCATAACGCAACATTGCATAACGCATGTCGGATCACGCATAACGCATAACGCATAAAGCATAAAGCATAACGTATAACGCATAACGTATAACGCATAACGCATAACGCATAACGCATGAAGCATAACCCATAACGCATAACGCATAACGCATAACGTATAACGCATAACGCATACCGTATAACGCATAACGCATAACGCATAACGCAAACGTATAGCGCACAACGCATAATGAATAAACCATAACCCATACTTCATAACGCATAACGCATAATGCACAACGCATATCGAACACCGGAAAACCCATAACGCCTAACGCATAACGGATCACGCATAACGCATAATGCATAACGCATAAAGCATAACGCATAACGCATAACACATAACCCCTAACGCAATAACGCATAACGCATAACGCATAACGCATACCGTATAACGCATAACGCATAACGCATAACGCATAACGCATAACGCATAACGCATAACGCATACCGTATTACGCATAACGCATAACGCATAGCGCATAACGCATAACGCATAACGCATAACGCATATCGCATAAAGCATAACGCATGTCGCATAACGCATGAAGCATAACCCATAACGCAATAACGCATAACGCATAACGTGTAACTCATAACGCATAACGCATAAAGCATAACGCATGACGCATAACGCATAACGCATAACGCATATCACATAACGCATAACGCATAACGCATAACGCATAACGCATAACGCATAACATATAACGCATAACGCATAACGCATAACGCATAACGCATTACGCATAACGTATAAAGCATAACGCATAACGCATAACGCATAATGCATAACGCATAACGCATAACGCATAACCCCTAACGCAATAACGCATAACGCATAACGCATATCGCATAACGTGTAACTCATAACGCATAACGCATAACGCATAACGTGTAACTCATAACGCATAACGTATAACGCATAACGCATACCGTATAACGCATAACGCATAACGCATAACGCATAACGCAAACGTATAGCGCACAACGCATAATGAATAAACCATAACCCATACTTCATAACGCATAACGCATAATGCACAACGCATATCGAACACCGGAAAACCCATAACGCCTAACGCATAACGGATCACGCATAACGCATAATGCATAACGCATAAATCATAACGCATAACGCATAACGCATAACCCCTAACGCAATAACGCATAACGCATAACGTGTAACTCATAACGCATAACGCATAAAGCATAACGCATGACGCATAACGCATAACGCATAACGCATATCGCATAACGCATAACGCATAACGCATAACGCATAACGCATAACATATAACGCATAACGCATAACGCATAACGCATAACGTATAAAGCATAACGCATAACGCATAACGCATAACGCATAACGCATAACCCCTAACGCAATAACGCATAACGCATAACGCATATCGCATAACGTGTAACTCATAACGCATAACGCATAAAGCATAACGCATAAGGCATAACGCATAACGCATATCGCATAACGCATAACGCATAACGTATAACGCATAACGCATACCGTATAACGCATAACGCATAACGCATAACGCATAACGCAAACGTATAACGCACAACGCATAACGCATAACGCATAACGCATAACATATAACGCATAACGCATAACGCATAACGCATAACGCATAACGCATAACGCATAACGCATAAAGCATAACGCATAACGCATAACACATAACCCATAACGCATAACGCCTAACGCATAACGTATAACGCATAACGCATACCGTATAACGCATAACGCATAACGCAAACATATAGCGCACAACGGATAACGCATAAACCATAACCCATACTTCATAACGCCTAACGCATAATGCACAACGCATAACGAACACCGGAAAACCCATAACGCCTAACGCATAACGGATCACTCATAACGCAATAACGCATAACGCATAACGTGTAACTCATAACGCATAACGCATAACGCATAACGCATAACGCATATCGCACAACGGATAACGCATAAACCATAACCCATACTTCATAACGCCTAACGCATAATGCACAACGCATAACGAACACCGGAAAACCCATAACGCCTAACGCATAACGGATCACTCATAACGCAATAACGCATAACGCATAACGTGTAACTCATAACGCATAACGCATAACGTATAACGCATAACGCATAACGCATAACATATAACGCATAACGCATAACGCATAACGCATAAAGCATAACGCATAACGCATAACGCATAACGCATAACGCATAACGAATAACGCATAACGCATAACGCATAACGCATAACCCCTAACGCAATAACGCGTAACGCATAACGCATATCGCATAACGTGTAACTCATAACGCATAACGCATAAAGCTTAACGCATAAGGCATAACGCATAACGCATATCGCATAACGCATAACGCATAACGTATAACGCATAACGCATACCGTATAACGCATAACGCATAACGCATAACGCAAACGTATAACGCACAACGCATAACGCATAACGCATAACGCATAACGCATAACGCATAACGCATAACGCATAACGCATAACGCATAACGCATAACGCATAACGCATAACGCATAACGCATAACGCATAACGCATAAGGCATAACGCATAACGCATAACGCATAACGCATAACGCATAACGCATAACGCATAACGCATAAAGCATAACGCATAACGCATAACGCATAACGCATAACGCATAACGCATAACGCATAACGCATAACGCATAACGCATAACGCATAACGCAAACGTATAACGCACAACGCATAACGCATAACGCATAACGCATAACCCCTAACGCAATAACGCATAACGCATAACGCATATCGCATAACGTGTAACTCATAACGCATAACGCATAAAGCATAACGCATAAGGCATAACGCATAACGCATATCGCATAACGCATAACGCATAACGTATAACGCATAACGCATACCGTATAACGCATAACGCATAACGCATAACGCATAACGCAAACGTATAACGCACAACGCATAACGCATAACGCATAACGCATAACATATAACGCATAACGCATAACGCATAACGCATAACGCATAACGCATAACGCATAACGCATAAAGCATAACGCATAACGCATAACACATAACCCATAACGCATAACGCCTAACGCATAACGTATAACGCATAACGCATACCGTATAACGCATAACGCATAACGCAAACATATAGCGCACAACGGATAACGCATAAACCATAACCCATACTTCATAACGCCTAACGCATAATGCACAACGCATAACGAACACCGGAAAACCCATAACGCCTAACGCATAACGGATCACTCATAACGCAATAACGCATAACGCATAACGTGTAACTCATAACGCATAACGCATAACGTATAACGCATAACGCATATCGCACAACGGATAACGCATAAACCATAACCCATACTTCATAACGCCTAACGCATAATGCACAACGCATAACGAACACCGGAAAACCCATAACGCCTAACGCATAACGGATCACTCATAACGCAATAACGCATAACGCATAACGTGTAACTCATAACGCATAACGCATAACGTATAACGCATAACGCATAACGCATAACATATAACGCATAACGCATAACGCATAACGCATAAAGCATAACGCATAACGCATAACGCATAACGCATAACGCATAACGCATAACGTATAACGCATAACGCATACCGTATAACGCATAACGCATAACGCATAACGCAAACGTATAACGCACAACGCATAACGCATAACGCATAACGCATAACGCATAACGCATAACGCATAACGCATAACGCATAACGCATAACGCATAACGCATAACGCATAACGCATAACGCATAACGCATAACGCATAACGCATAACGCATAACGCATAACGCATAACGCATAACGCATTACGCATAACGTATAAAGCATAACGCATAACGCATAACGCATAATGCATAACGCATAACGCATAACGCATAACCCCTAACGCAATAACGCATAACGCATAACGCATATCGCATAACGTGTAACTCATAACGCATAACGTATAACGCATAACGCATACCGTATAACGCATAACGCATAACGCATAACGCATAACGCAAACGTATAGCGCACAACGCATAATGAATAAACCATAACCCATACTTCATAACGCATAACGCATAATGCACAACGCATATCGAACACCGGAAAACCCATAACGCCTAACGCATAACGGATCACGCATAACGCATAATGCATAACGCATAAATCATAACGCATAACGCATAACGCATAACCCCTAACGCAATAACGCATAACGCATAACGTGTAACTCATAACGCATAACGCATAAAGCATAACGCATGACGCATAACGCATAACGCATAACGTGTAACTCATAACGCATAACGCATAAAGCATAACGCATGACGCATAACGCATAACGAATAACGCATAACGCATAACGCATAACGCATAACCCCTAACGCAATAACGCGTAACGCATAACGCATATCGCATAACGTGTAACTCATAACGCATAACGCATAAAGCTTAACGCATAAGGCATAACGCATAACGCATATCGCATAACGCATAACGCATAACGTATAACGCATAACGCATACCGTATAACGCATAACGCATAACGCATAACGCAAACGTATAACGCACAACGCATAACGCATAACGCATAACGCATAACGCATAACGCATAACGCATAACGCATAACGCATAACGCATAACGCATAACGCATAACGCATAACGCATAACGCATAACGCATAACGCATAACGCATAACGCATAACGCATAACGCATAACGCATTACGCATAACGTATAAAGCATAACGCATAACGCATAACGCATAATGCATAACGCATAACGCATAACGCATAACCCCTAACGCAATAACGCATAACGCATAACGCATATCGCATAACGTGTAACTCATAACGCATAACGTATAACGCATAACGCATACCGTATAACGCATAACGCATAACGCATAACGCATAACGCATAACGCAAACGTATAGCGCACAACGCATAATGAATAAACCATAACCCATACTTCATAACGCATAACGCATAATGCACAACGCATATCGAACACCGGAAAACCCATAACGCCTAACGCATAACGGATCACGCATAACGCATAATGCATAACGCATAAATCATAACGCATAACGCATAACGCATAACCCCTAACGCAATAACGCATAACGCATAACGTGTAACTCATAACGCATAACGCATAAAGCATAACGCATGACGCATAACGCATAACGCATAACGCATATCGCATAACGCATAACGCATAACGCATAACGCATAACGCATAACATATAACGCATAACGCATAACGCATAACGCATAACGTATAAAGCATAACGCATAACGCATAACGCATAACGCATAACGCATAACGCATAACGCATAACCCCTAACGCAATAACGCATAACGCATAACGCATATCGCATAACGTGTAACTCATAACGCATAACGCATAAAGCATAACGCATAAGGCATAACGCATAACGCATATCGCATAACGCATAACGCATAACGTATAACGCATAACGCATACCGTATAACGCATAACGCATAACGCATAACGCATAACGCAAACGTATAACGCACAACGCATAACGCATAACGCATAACGCATAACATATAACGCATAACGCATAACGCATAACGCATAACGCATAACGCATAACGCATAACGCATAAAGCATAACGCATAACGCATAACACATAACCCATAACGCATAACGCCTAACGCATAACGTATAACGCATAACGCATAACGCATACCGTATAACGCATAACGCATAACGCAAACATATAGCGCACAACGGATAACGCATAAACCATAACCCATACTTCATAACTCCTAACGCATAATGCACAACGCATAACGAACACCGGAAAACCCATAACGCCTAACGCATAACGGATCACTCATAACGCAATAACGCATAACGCATAACGTGTAACTCATAACGCATAACGCATAACGTATAACGCATAACGCATATCGCACAACGGATAACGCATAAACCATAACCCATACTTCATAACGCCTAACGCATAATGCACAACGCATAACGAACACCGGAAAACCCATAACGCCTAACGCATAACGGATCACTCATAACGCAATAACGCATAACGCATAACGTGTAACTCATAACGCATAACGCATAACGTATAACGCATAACGCATAACGCATAACATATAACGCATAACGCATAACGCATAACGCATAAAGCATAACGCATAACGCATAACGCATAACGCATAACGCATAACGAATAACGCATAACGCATAACGCATAACGCATAACCCCTAACGCAATAACGCGTAACGCATAACGCATATCGCATAACGTGTAACTCATAACGCATAACGCATAAAGCTTAACGCATAAGGCATAACGCATAACGCATATCGCATAACGCATAACGCATAACGTATAACGCATAACGCATACCGTATAACGCATAACGCATAACGCATAACGCAAACGTATAACGCACAACGCATAACGCATAACGCATAACGCATAACGCATAACGCATAACGCATAACGCATAACGCATAACGCATAACGCATAACGCATAACGCATAACGCATAACGCATAACGCATAACGCATAACGCATAACGCATAACGCATAACGCATAACGCATAACGCATAACGCATAACGCATAACGCATAACGCATAACGCATAAAGCATAACGCATAACGCATAACGCATAACGCATAACGCATAACGCATAACGCATAACGCATAACGCATAACGCATAACGCATAACGCATAACGCATAACGCATAACGCATAACGCATAACGCATAACGCATAACGCATAACGCATAACGCATAACGCATAACGTATAACGCATAACGCATACCGCATAACGCATAACGCATAACACATAACGCATAACGCATAATGCACAACGCATAACGAATACAGCAAAACGCATAACGCTTAACGCATAACGGATCACGCATAACGCATAACGCATATTGCATAACGCATAACGCATAAGGCATAATGCATAACGCATAAAGCGTAACGCATAACGCATAACGCATAACGCATAACGCATAAAGCATAACGCATAACGCATAACGCATAACGCATAACGCATAACGCATAACGCATAACGCATAACGTATAACGCATAACGCATACCGCATAACGCATAACGCATAACGCAAAACGCATAACGCATAACGCATAACGCATAACGCATAACGCATAACATATAACGCATAACGCATAACGCATAACGCATAACGCATACCGTCTAACGCATAACGCATAACGCATAACGAATAACGCTTAACGCATAACGCATAACGCATAACGCATAAAGTATAATGCAAAACGTATAACGCAAACGTATAACGCACAACGTATAACGCATAACGCATAACGCATAACGCATAACGCATAACGCATAACGCATAACGCATAACGCATAACGCATAACGCATAACGCATAACGCATAACCATAACGCATAACGCATAACCCATAACGCATAACGCATAACGCATAACGTATAACGCATAACGCATACCGTATAACGCATAACGCATAAAGCATAACGCATAACGCATAACGCATAACGCATAACGCATAACTCATAACGCATAACGCATAACGTATAACGCATAACGCATACCTCATAACGCATAACGCATAACGCAAAACGCATAACGCATAACGCATAACGCATAACGCATAACGCATAACGCATAACGTATAACGCATAACGCATAACGCATAAAGTATAACGCATAACGCATCACGCATAACGCATAACGCATAAAGCATAACGCATAACGCATAACGCATAACGCATAACGCATAACGCATAACGCATAACGCATAACGCATAACGCATAACGCATAAAGCATAACGCATAACGCATAACGCATGAAGCATAACCCATAAGGCATAACGCATAACGCATAACGTATAACGCATAACGCATAACGCATCACGCATAACGCATAACGCATAAAGCATAACGCATAACGCATAACGCATAACGCATAACGCATAACGCATAAAGCATAACGCATAACGCATAACGCATAACGCATAACGCATAACGCATAACGCATAACGCATAACGCAAACGTATAACGCACAACGCATAACGCATAACGCATAACGCATAACGCATAACGCATAACGCATAACGCATAACGCATAACGCATAACGCATAACGCATAACGCATCACGCATAACGCATAACGCATAAAGCATAACGCATAACGCATAACGCATAACGCATAACGCATAACGCATAACGCATAACGCATAACGCATAACGCATAACGCATAAAGCATAACGCATAACGCATAACGCATGAAGCATAACCCATAAGGCATAACGCATAACGCATAACGTATAACGCATAACGCGTACCGTATAACGCATAACGCATAACGCATAACGGATAACGCACAACGCATAACGTATAACGCATAACGCATAACGCATAACGCATAACGCATAACGCATAACGCATAACGCATAACGCATAACGCATAACGAATAAAGTATAGTGCAAAACGTATAACGCAAACGTATAACGCACAACGCATAACGCATAACGAACAACGGATAACGCATAACGCATAACGCATAAGGCACAACGCATATCGCATAACGCAATACGCATAACGCATAATGCATAACGCATAACGCATAACGCATAACGCATAACGCATGGCGCATAACGCAAAATGCATAACGCATAACGCATAACGCAAACGCATAACGCATAACGCATAACGCATAAGGCACAACGCATATCGCATAACGCAATACGCATAACGCATAACGCATAACGCATAACGCATTACGAATAACGCATAACGAATAACGCATAACGTATAACGTATAACGCATACCGCATAACACATAACTCATAACGAATAACGCAAACGCAACATTGCATAACGCATGTCGGATCACGCATAACGCATAACGCATAAAGCATAAAGCATAACGTATAACGCATAACGTATAACGCATAACGCATAACGCATAACGCATGAAGCATAACCCATAACGCATAACGCATAACGCATAACGTATAACGCATAACGCATACCGTATAACGCATAACGCATAACGCATAACGCAAACGTATAGCGCACAACGCATAATGAATAAACCATAACCCATACTTCATAACGCATAACGCATAATGCACAACGCATATCGAACACCGGAAAACCCATAACGCCTAACGCATAACGGATCACGCATAACGCATAATGCATAACGCATAAAGCATAACGCGTAACGCATAACGCATAACCCCTAACGCAATAACGCATAACGCATAACGCATACCGTATAACGCATAACGCATAACGCATAACGCATAACGCATAACGCATAACGCATAACGCATAACGCATAACGCATAACGCATAACGCATAACGCATAACGCATAACGCATAACGCATACCGCATAACGCATAACGCATAACGCATAACGCATAACGCATAACGCATAACGCATAACGCATAACGCATAACGCATAACGCATAACGCATAACGTATAACGCATAACGCATAACGCATAACGCATAACGCATAACGCATAATGCACAACGCATATCGAATACAGCAAAACGCATAACGCTTAACGCATAACGGATCACGCATAACACATAACGCATAACGCATAATGCACAACGCATAACGAATACCGCAAAACGTATATCGCCTAACACATAACGGATCACGCATAACGCATAACGCATAACGTATAACGCATAACGCATAACGCATAACGCATAAAGTATAATGCAAAACGTATAACGCAAACGTATAACGCACAACGCATAACGCATAACGTATAACGCATAACGCATAACGCATAACGCATAACGCATAACGCATAACGCAAAACGCATAACGCATAACGCATAACGCATAACGCATAACGCATAACGCATAACGCATAACGCATAACGCATAACGCATAACGCATAACGCATAACGCATAACGCATAACGCATAACGAATAACGCATAACGCATAACGCTTAACGCATGACGCATATCGCATAACGCATAACGCATAATGCATAACGCATAAAGCATAAAGCATAACGCATATCGCATAACGCATAACGCATAACGCATAACGCATAACGCACAACGCAAACGTATAACGCAGAACGCATAATGCATAACGCATAACGCTTAACGCAAACGTATAACGCACAACGCATAACGCATAACGAACAACGGATAACGCATAACGCAAAACGCATAACGAATACCGCAAAACGTATATCGCCTAACACATAACGGATCACGCATAACGCATAACGCATAACGTATAACGCATAACGCATAACGCATAACGCATAACGCATAACGCATAACGCATAACGCATAACGCATAACGCATAACGCATAACGCATAACGCATAACATATAACGCACAACGCATAACGCATAACGCATAACGCATAACGCATAACGCATAAAGCAAACGCCTAAAGCGTAACGCATAACGCATAACGCATAACGCATAACGCATAACGCATAACGCGCAACGCATATCGCATAACGTATAACGCAAAACACATAACGCATAACGTTACCGCATAAGGCTTCATGCATGATGCATATCGCATAACGCATAACGCATAACTCATAACGTATAACGCATAACGCATAACGCATAACGCATAACGCATAACGCACAACGCAAACGTATAACGCACAACGCATAATGCATAACGCATAACGCATAACGCATAACGCATAACGCATGGCGCATAACGCAAAATGCATAACGCATAACGCATAACGCATAACGCATAACGCATAACGCATAAGGCACAACGCATATCGCATAACGCAATACGCATAACGCATAACGCATAACGCATAACGCATTACGCATAACGCATAACGAATAACGCATAACGTATAACGTATAACGCATACCGCATAACACATAACTCATAACGAATAACGCATAACGCAACATTGCATAACGCATGTCGGATCACGCATAACGCATAACGCATAAAGCATAAAGCATAACGTATAACGCATAACGTATAACGCATAACGCATAACGCATAACGCATGAAGCATAACCCATAACGCATAACGCATAACGCATAAAGTATAACGCATAACGCATACCGTATAACGCATAACGCATAACGCATAACGCAAAGGTATAGCGCACAACGCATAATGAATAAACCATAACCCATACTTCATAACGCATAACGCATAATGCAGAACGCATATCGAACACCGGAAAACCCATAACGCCTAACGCATAACGGATCACGCATAACGCATAATGCATAACGCATAAAGCATAACGCATAACGCATAACGCATAACCCCTAACGCAATAACGCATAACGCATAACGTGTAACTCATAACCCATAACGCATAAAGCATAACGCATAACGCATAACGCATAACGCATATCGCATAACGCATAACGCATAACGTATAACGCATAACGCATACCGTATAACGCATAACGCATAACGCATAACGCATAACGAACACCGGAAAACCCATAACGCCTAACGCATAACGGATCACTCATAACGCATAATGCATAACGCATAACGCATAACGCATAACGCATAACGCATAACGCATAACGCTTAACGCATAACGGATCACGCATAACGCATAACGCATAATGCATAACGCATAACGCATAAGGCATAATGCATAACGCATAAAGCGTAACGCATAACGCATAACGCATAACGCATACCGCATAAAGCATAACGCATAACGCATAACGCATAACGCATAACGCATAACGCATAACGCATAACGCATAACGCATAACGTATAACGCATAACGCATAACGCATAAAGTATAATGCAAAACGTATAACGCAAACGTATAACGCACAACGCATAACACATAACGCATAACGCATAACGCATAACGCATAACGCATAACGCATAACGCATAACGCATAACGCATAAAGCATAACGCATAACGCATAACGCATAACACATAACGCATAACGCATAACGCATAACGCATAACGCATAACGCATAACGCACAACGCATAACCCCTAACGCAATAACGCGTAACGCATAACGCATATCGCATAACGTGTAACTCATAACGCATAACGCATAAAGCTTAACGCATAAGGCATAACGCATAACGCATATCGCATAACGCATAACGTATAACGCATAACGCATACCGTATAACGCATAACGCATAACGCATAACGCAAACGTATAACGCATAACGCATAACGCATAACGCATAACGCATAACGCATAACGCATAACGCATAACGCATAACGCATAACGCATAACGCATAACGCATAACGCATAACGCATAACGCATAACGCATACCGCATAACGCATAACGCATAACGCATAACGCATAACGCATAACGCATAACGCATAACGCATAACGCATAACGTATAACGCATAACGCATAACGCATAAAGTATAATGCAAAACGTATAACGCAAACGTATAACGCACAACGCATAACGCATAACGCATAACGCATAACGCATAACGCATAACGCATAACGCATAAAGCATAACGCATAACGCATAACGCATAACGCATAACGCATAACGCATAACGCATAACGCATAACGTATAACGCATAACGCATACCGCATAACGCATAACGCATAACGCAAAACGCATAACGCATAACGCATAACGCATAACGCATAACGCATAACGCATAACGCATAACGTATAACGCATAACGCATAACGCATAAAGTATAATGCAAAACGTATAACGCAAACGTATAACGCACAACGCATAACGCATAACGCATAACGCATAACGCATAACGCATAACGCATAACGCATAACGCATAACGCATAACGCATAACGCATAACGCATAACGCATAAAGCATAACGCATAACGCATAACGCATAACACATAACGCATAACGCATAACGCATAACGCATAACGCATAACGCATAAAGCATAACGCATAACGCATATCGCATGAAGCATAACCCATAACGCATAACGCATAACGCATAACGTATAACGCATAACGCGTACCGTATAACGCATAACGCATAACGCATAACGCATAACGCATAACGCACAACGCATAACGTATAACGCATAACGCATAACGCATAACGCATAACGCATAACGCATAACGCATAACGCATAACGCATAACGCATAACGCATAACGCATAAAGCATAACGCATAACGCATAACGCATAACACATAACGCATAACGCATAACGCATAACCCATAACGCATAACGCATAACGCATAACGTATAACGCATAACGCGTACCGTATAACGCATAACGCATAACGCATAACGCATAACGCATAACGCATAACGCATTACGCATAACGCATAACGAATAACGCATAACGTATAACGTATAACGCATACCGCATAACACATAACTCATAACGAATAACGCATAACGCAACATTGCATAACGCATGTCGGATCACGCATAACGCATAACGCATAAAGCATAAAGCATAACGTATAACGCATAACGTATAACGCATAACGCATAACGCATAACGCATGAAGCATAACCCATAACGCATAACGCATAACGCATAACGTATAACGCATAACGCATACCGTATAACGCATAACGCATAACGCATAACGCAAACGTATAGCGCACAACGCATAATGAATAAACCATAACCCATACTTCATAACGCATAACGCATAATGCACAACGCATATCGAACACCGGAAAACCCATAACGCCTAACGCATAACGGATCACGCATAACGCATAATGCATAACGCATAAAGCATAACGCATAACGCATAACGCATAACCCCTAACGCAATAACGCATAACGCATAACGCATAACGCATACCGTATAACGCATAACGCATAACGCATAACGCATAACGCATAACGCATAACGCATAACGCATAACGCATAACGCATAACGCATAACGCATAACGCATAACGCATAACGCATAACGCATAACGCATAACGCATAACGCATAACGCATACCGCATAACGCATAACGCATAACGCATAACACATAACGCATAACGCATAACGCATAACGCATAACGCATAACGCATAACGCATAACGCATAACGTATAACGCATAACGCATAACGCATAACGCATAACACATAACGCATAACGCATAATGCACAACGCATAACGAATACAGCAAAACGCATAACGCTTAACGCATAACGGATCACGCATAACACATAACGCATAACGCATAATGCACAACGCATAACGAATACCGCAAAACGTATATCGCCTAACACATAACGGATCACGCATAACGCATAACGCATAACGTATAACGCATAACGCATAACGCATAACGCATAACGCATAAAGTATAATGCAAAACGTATAACGCAAACGTATAACGCACAACGCATAACGCATAACGCATAACGTATAACGCATAACGCATAACGCATAACGCATAACGCATAACGCATAACGCAAAACGCATAACGCATAACGCATAACGCATAACGCATAACGCATAACGCATAACGCATAACGCATAACGCATAACGCATAACGCATAACGCATAACGCATAACGCATAACGCATAACGCATAACGCATAACGCATAACGAATAACGCATAACGCATAACGCTTAACGCATGACGCATATCGCATAACGCATAACGCATAATGCATAACGCATAAAGCATAACGCATATCGCATAACGCATAACGCATAACGCATAACGCATAACGCACAACGCAAACGTATAACGCAGAACGCATAATGCATAACGCATAACGCTTAACGCAAACGTATAACGCACAACGCATAACGCATAACGCATAACGCATAACGCATAACGCATAACGCATAAAGCAAACGCATAAAGCGTAACGCATAACGCATAACGCATAACGCATAACGCATAACGCATAACGCGCAACGCATATCGCATAACGTATAACGCAAAACACATAACGCATAACGTTACCGCATAAGGCTTCATGCATGATGCATATCGCATAACGCATAACGCATAACTCATAACGTATAACGCATAACGCATAACGCATAACGCATAACGCATAACGCATAACGCATAACGCACAACGCAAACGTATAACGCACAACGCATAATGCATAACGCATAACGCATAACGCATAACGCATAACGCATGGCGCATAACGCAAAATGCATAACGCATAACGCATAACGCATAACGCATAACGCATAACGCATAAGGCACAACGCATATCGCATAACGCAATACGCATAACGCATAACGCATAACGCATAACGCATTACGCATAACGCATAACGAATAACGCATAACGTATAACGTATAACGCATACCGCATAACACATAACTCATAACGAATAACGCATAACGCAACATTGCATAACGCATGTCGGATCACGCATAACGCATAACGCATAAAGCATAAAGCATAACGTATAACGCATAACGTATAACGCATAACGCATAACGCATAACGCATGAAGCATAACCCATAACGCATAACGCATAACGCATAAAGTATAACGCATAACGCATACCGTATAACGCATAACGCATAACGCATAACGCAAACGTATAGCGCACAACGCATAATGAATAAACCATAACCCATACTTCATAACGCATAACGCATAATGCAGAACGCATATCGAACACCGGAAAACCCATAACGCCTAACGCATAACGGATCACGCATAACGCATAATGCATAACGCATAAAGCATAACGCATAACGCATAACGCATAACCCCTAACGCAATAACGCATAACGCATAACGTGTAACTCATAACCCATAACGCATAAAGCATAACGCATAACGCATAACGCATAACGCATATCGCATAACGCATAACGCATAACGTATAACGCATAATGCATACCGTATAACGCATAACGCATAACGCATAACGCATAACGAACACCGGAAAACCCATAACGCCTAACGCATAACGGATCACTCATAACGCATAATGCATAACGCATAACGCATAACGCATAACGCATAACGCATAACGCATAACGCTTAACGCATAACGGATCACGCATAAAGCATAACGCATAACGCATAACGCATGAAGCATAACCCATAACGCATAACGCATAACGCATAACGTATAACGCATAACGCGTACCGTATAACGCATAACGCATAACGCATAACGCATAACGTATAACGCATAACGCATAACGCATAACGCATAACGCATAACGCATAACGCATAACGCATAACGCAAACGTATAACGCACAACGCATAACGCATAACGAACAACGGATAACGCATAACGCAAAACGCATAACGAATACCGCAAAACGTATATCGCCTAACACATAACGGATCACGCATAACGCATAACGCATAACGCATAAAGCATGACGCATAACGCATAAGGCATGACGCATAACGCAGAACGCATAACGCATAACGCATAACGAATAACGCAATAACGCATAACGCAAAACGCATAACGTTAACGCATAACCCATAACGCATAAGGCTTGATGCATGACGAATTTCGCATATCACATAACGCATAAGGCTTGATGCAAGACGCATATCGCATAACGCATAACGCATAACCCATAACGCATAACGCATAACGCATAACGCATAACGTATAACGCATAACGCATACCGTATAACGCATAACGCATAACGCATAACGCATAACGCATACCGTATAACGCATAACGCATAACGCATAGCGCATAACGCATAACGCATAACGCATAACGCATAACGCATATCGCATAAAGCATAACGCATATCGCATAACGCATGAAGCATAACCCATAACGCAATAACGCATAACGCATAACGTGTAACTCATAACGCATAACGCATAAAGCATAACGCATAACGCATAACGCATAACGCATAACGCATAACGCATAACGCATAACGCATAACGCATAACGCATAACGCATAACGCAAACATATAGCGCACAACGGATAACGCATAAACCATAACCCATACTTCATAACGCCTAACGCATAATGCACAACGCATAACGAACACCGGAAAACCCATAACGCCTAACGCATAACGGATCACTCATAACGCAATAACGCATAACGCATAACGTGTAACTCATAACGCATAACGCATAAAGCATAACGCATAACGCATAACGCATAACGCATATCGCATAACGCATAACGCATAACGTATAACGCATAACGCATACCGTATAACGCATAACGCATAACGAATACAGCAAAACGCATAACGCTTAACGCATAACGGATCACGCATAACGGATCACGCATAACGCTTAACGCATAACGTATAACTCATAATGCATAACGCATAAAGCATAACGCATAACGCATAACGCATAACGAATAACGCATAACGCATAACGCATAACGCATAACTTATAAATCATAACTCATAACCAATATCGCATAACGTTTAACGCATAACGCATAACGCATAATGCATAACGCATAAAGCATAACGCATAACGCATAACGCATAACGCATAACACAAACGTATAACGCCCAACGCATAACGCGTAACGCATAATGCATAACGCATAAAGCGTAACGCATAACGCATAACGAATAACGCATAACGCATAACGCATAACGCATAACGCATAAAGCATAACGCATAAAGCGTAACGCATAACGCATAACGCATAACGCATAACGCATAACGCGCAACGCATATCGCATAACGTATAACGCAAAACACATAACGCATAACGTTACCGCATAAGGCTTCATGCATGATGCATATCGCATAACGCATAACGCATAACTCATAACGTATAACGCATAACGCATAACGCATAACGCATAACGCATAACGCATAACGCATAACGCATAACGCACAACGCAAACGTATAACGCACAACGCATAATGCATAACGCATAACGCATAACGCATAACGCATAACGCGTAACGCATAAGGCACAACGCATATCGCATAACGCAATACGCATAACGCATAACGCATAACGCATAACGCATAACGCATAACGCATTACGCATAACGCATAACGAATAACGCGTAACGTATAACGTATAACGCATACCGCATAACACATAACGCATAACGCATAACGCATATCGCATAACGTATAACGCATAACGCATAACGCATAACGCATAACGCATAACACATAACGCATAACGCAAAATGCACAACGCATAACGAATACAGCAAAACGCATAACGCTTAACGCATAACGGATCACGCATAACGCATAATGCACAACGCCTAACGAATACCGCAAAACGCATAACGCCTAACGCATAACGGATCACGCATAACGCATAACGCATAACGCATAACGCATAACGCATAACGCATAACGCATAACGCATAACGCATAACGCATAACGCATAACGCATAACGCATAACGCATAACGCATAACGCATAACGCATAAAGCATAACGCATAACGCATAACGCATAACACATAACGCATAACGCATAACGCATAACGCATAACGCATAACGCATAACGCATGAAGCATAACGCATAACGCATAACGCATGAAGCATAACCCATAACGCATAACGCATAACGCATAACGTATAACGCATAACGCATACCGTATAACACATAACGCATAACGCATAACGCATAACGCATAACGCATAACGTATAACGCATAACGCATAACGTATAACGCATAACGCATAACGCATAACGCATAACGCATAACGCATAACGCATAACGCATAACGCATAACGTATAACGCATAACGCATAACGCATAACGCATAACGCATAACACATAACGCATAACGCATAATGCACAACGCATAACGAATACAGCAAAACGCATAACGCTTAACGCATAACGGATCACGCATAACACATAACGCATAACGCATAATGCACAACGCATAACGAATACCGCAAAACGTATTGCCTAACACATAACGGATCACGCATAACGCATAACGCATAACGTATAACGCATAACGCATAATGTATAATGCAAAACGTATAACGCAAACGTATAACGCACAACGCATAACGCATAACGCATAACGTATAACGCATAACGCATAACGCATAACGCCTAACGCATAACGCAAAACGCATAACGCATAACGCATAACGCATAACGCATAACGCATAACGCATAACGCATAACGCATAACGCATAACGCATAACGCATAACGCATAACGCATAACGCATAACGCATAATGCATAACGCATAAAGCATAACGCATAACGCATAACGCATAACGCATAACGCATAACGCATGACGCACAACGCAAACGTATAACGCAGAACGCATAATGCATAACGCATAACGCATAACGCAAACGTATAACGCACAACGCATAACGCATAACGAACAACGGATAACGCATAACGCAAAACGCATAACGAATACCGCAAAACGTATATCGCCTAACACATAACGGATCACGCATAACGCATAACGCATAACGCATACCGCATAACACATAACGCATAACGCATAACGCATAACGCATAACGCATAAAGCATAACGCATAAAGCGTAACGCATAACGCATAACGCATAACGCATAACGCATAACGCATAACGCATAACGCATAACGCGCAACGCATATCGCATAACGTATATCGCAAAACACATAACGCATAACGTTACCGCATAAGGTTTCGTGCATGATGCATATCGCATAACGCATAACGCATAACTCATAACGTATAACGCATAACGCATAACGCATAACGCATAACGCATAACGCACAACGCAAACGTATAACGCACAACGCATAATGCATAACGCATAACGCATAACGCATAACGCATAACGCATGGCGCACAACGCATAACGCATAACGCATAACGCATAACGCATAACGCATAACGCATAACGCATAAGGCACAACGCATATCGCATAACGCAATACGCATAACGCATAACGCATAACGCATAACGCATTACGCATAACGCATAACGAATAACGCATAACGTATAACGTATAACGCATACCGCATAACACATAACTCATAACGAATAACGCATAACGCAACACTGCATAACGCATGTCGGATCACGCATAACGCATAACGCATAAAGCATAAAGCATAACGTATAACGCATAACGTATAACGCATAACGCATAACGCATAACACATGAAGCATAACCCATAACGCATATCGCATAACGCATAAAGTATAACGCATAACGCATACCGTATAACGCATAACGCATAACGCATAACGCAAACGTATAGCGCACAACGCATAATGAATAAACCATAACCCATACTTCATAACGCATAACGCATAATGCACAACGCATATCGAACACCGGAAAACCCATAACGCCTAACGCATAACGTATAACGCATAACGCATACCGTATAACGCATAACGCATAACGCATAACGCATAACGCAAACATATAGCCCACAACGGATAACGCATAAACCATAACCCATACTTCATAACGCCTAACGCATAATGCACAACGCATAACGAACACCGGAAAACCCATAACGCCTAACGCATAACGGATCACTCATAACGCATAATGCATAACGCATAACGCATAAAGCATAACGCATAACGCATAACGCATAACGCATAACGCTTAACGCATAACGGATCACGCATAACGCATAACGCATAATGCATAACGCATAACGCATAAGGCATAATGCATAACGCATAAAGCGTAACGCATAACGCATAACGCATAACGCATAACGTATAACGCATAACGCATAACGCATAACGCATAAAGTATAATGCCAAACGTATAACGCAAACGTATAACGCACAACGCATAACGCCTAACGCATAACGCATAACGCATAACGCATAACGCATAACGCATAACGCATAACGCATAACTCATAACGCATAACGCATAAAGCATAAAGCATAGCGCATAACGCATAACGCATAACACATAACGCATAACGCATAACGCATAACGCATAACGCATAACGCATAACGCATACCGCATAATGCATAACGCATAACGCATAACGCTTAACGCATAACGCATAACGCATAACGCATAACGCATAACGCATAACGCATAACGCATAACGCATAACGCTTAACGCATAACGGATCACGCATAACGCATAACGCATAATGCATAACGCATAACGCATAAGGCATAATGCATAACGCATAAAGCGTAACGCATAACGCATAACGCATAACGCATACCGCATAAAGCTTAACGCATAAGCAATAACGCATAACGCATAACGCATAACGCATAACGCATAACGCATAACGTATAACGCATAACGCATAACGCATAACGCATAACGCATAACGAATAACGCATAACGCATAACGCTTAACGCATGACGCATATCGCATAACGCATAACGCATAATGCATAACGCATAAAGCATAACGCATAACGCATAACGCATAACGCATAACGCATAACGCACAACGCAAACGTATTACGCAGAACGCATAATGCATAACGCATAACGCATAACGCAAACGTATAACGCACAACGCATAACGCATAATGAACAACGGATAACGCATAACGCAAAACGCATAACGAATACCGCAAAACGTATATCGCCTAACACATAACGGATCACGCATAACCCATAACGCATAACGCATAACGCATAACGTATAACGCATAACGCATACCGTATAACACATAACGCATAACGCATAACGCATAACGCATAACGCATAACGTATAACGCATAACGCATAACGTATAACGCATAACGCATAACGCATAACGCATAACGCATAACGCATAACGCATAACGCATAACGCATAACGTATAACGCATAACGCATAACGCATAACGCATAACGCATAACACATAACGCATAACGCATAATGCACAACGCATAACGAATACAGCAAAACGCATAACGCTTAACGCATAACGGATCACGCATAACACATAACGCATAACGCATAATGCACAACGCATAACGAATACCGCAAAACGTATTGCCTAACACATAACGGATCACGCATAACGCATAACGCATAACGTATAACGCATAACGCATAATGTATAATGCAAAACGTATAACGCAAACGTATAACGCACAACGCATAACGCATAACGCATAACGTATAACGCATAACGCATAACGCATAACGCCTAACGCATAACGCAAAACGCATAACGCATAACGCATAACGCATAACGCATAACGCATAACGCATAACGCATAACGCATAACGCATAACGCATAACGCATAACGCATAACGCATAACGCATAACGCATAATGCATAACGCATAAAGCATAACGCATAACGCATAACGCATAACGCATAACGCATAACGCATGACGCACAACGCAAACGTATAACGCAGAACGCATAATGCATAACGCATAACGCATAACGCAAACGTATAACGCACAACGCATAACGCATAACGAACAACGGATAACGCATAACGCAAAACGCATAACGAATACCGCAAAACGTATATCGCCTAACACATAACGGATCACGCATAACGCATAACGCATAACGCATACCGCATAACACATAACGCATAACGCATAACGCATAACGCATAACGCATAAAGCATAACGCATAAAGCGTAACGCATAACGCATAACGCATAACGCATAACGCATAACGCATAACGCATAACGCATAACGCGCAACGCATATCGCATAACGTATATCGCAAAACACATAACGCATAACGTTACCGCATAAGGTTTCGTGCATGATGCATATCGCATAACGCATAACGCATAACTCATAACGTATAACGCATAACGCATAACGCATAACGCATAACGCATAACGCACAACGCAAACGTATAACGCACAACGCATAATGCATAACGCATAACGCATAACGCATAACGCATAACGCATGGCGCACAACGCAAAATGCATAACGCATAACGCATAACGCATAACGCATAACGCATAACGCATAAGGCACAACGCATATCGCATAACGCAATACGCATAACGCATAACGCATAACGCATAACGCATTACGCATAACGCATAACGAATAACGCATAACGTATAACGTATAACGCATACCGCATAACACATAACTCATAACGAATAACGCATAACGCAACACTGCATAACGCATGTCGGATCACGCATAACGCATAACGCATAAAGCATAAAGCATAACGTATAACGCATAACGTATAACGCATAACGCATAACGCATAACACATGAAGCATAACCCATAACGCATATCGCATAACGCATAAAGTATAACGCATAACGCATACCGTATAACGCATAACGCATAACGCATAACGCAAACGTATAGCGCACAACGCATAATGAATAAACCATAACCCATACTTCATAACGCATAACGCATAATGCACAACGCATATCGAACACCGGAAAACCCATAACGCCTAACGCATAACGTATAACGCATAACGCATACCGTATAACGCATAACGCATAACGCATAACGCATAACGCAAACATATAGCCCACAACGGATAACGCATAAACCATAACCCATACTTCATAACGCCTAACGCATAATGCACAACGCATAACGAACACCGGAAAACCCATAACGCCTAACGCATAACGGATCACTCATAACGCATAATGCATAACGCATAACGCATAAAGCATAACGCATAACGCATAACGCATAACGCATAACGCTTAACGCATAACGGATCACGCATAACGCATAACGCATAATGCATAACGCATAACGCATAAGGCATAATGCATAACGCATAAAGCGTAACGCATAACGCATAACGCATAACGCATAACGTATAACGCATAACGCATAACGCATAACGCATAAAGTATAATGCCAAACGTATAACGCAAACGTATAACGCACAACGCATAACGCCTAACGCATAACGCATAACGCATAACGCATAACGCATAACGCATAACGCATAACGCATAACTCATAACGCATAACGCATAAAGCATAAAGCATAGCGCATAACGCATAACGCATAACACATAACGCATAACGCATAACGCATAACGCATAACGCATAACGCATAAAGCATAACGCACAACGCATAACGCATGAAGCATAACCCATAACGCATAACGCATAACGCATACCGCATAATGCATAACGCATAACGCATAACGCATAACGCATAACGCATAACGCATAACGCATAACGCATAACGCATAACGCATAACGCATAACGCATAACGCTTAACGCATAACGGATCACGCATAACGCATAACGCATAATGCATAACGCATAACGCATAAGGCATAATGCATAACGCATAAAGCGTAACGCATAACGCATAACGCATAACGCATACCGCATAAAGCTTAACGCATAAGCAATAACGCATAACGCATAACGCATAACGCATAACGCATAACGCATAACGTATAACGCATAACGCATAACGCATAACGCATAACGCATAACGAATAACGCATAACGCATAACGCTTAACGCATGACGCATATCGCATAACGCATAACGCATAATGCATAACGCATAAAGCATAACGCATAACGCATAACGCATAACGCATAACGCATAACGCACAACGCAAACGTATTACGCAGAACGCATAATGCATAACGCATAACGCATAACGCAAACGTATAACGCACAACGCATAACGCATAATGAACAACGGATAACGCATAACGCAAAACGCATAACGAATACCGCAAAACGTATATCGCCTAACACATAACGGATCACGCATAACGCATAACGCATAACGTATAACGCATAACGCATAACGCATAACGCATAACGCATAACGCATAACGCATATCGCATAACGCAATACGCATAACGCATAACGCATAACGCATAACGCATTACGCATAACGCATAACGAATAACGCATAACGTATAACGTATAACGCATACCGCATAACACATAACTCATAACGAATAACGCATAACGCAACATTGCGTAACGCATGTCGGATCACGCATAACGCATAACGCATAAAGCATAAAGTATAACGTATAACGCATAACGTATAACGCATAACGCATAACGCATAACGCATGAAGCATAACCCATAACGCATAACGCATAACGCATAACGTATAACGCATAACGCATACCGTATAACGCATAACGCATAACGCATAACGCAAACGTATAGCGCACAACGCATAATGAATAAACCATAACCCATACTTCATAAAGCATAACGCATAATGCACAACGCATATCGAACACCGGAAAACCCATAACGCCTAACGCATAACGGATCACGCATAACGCATAATGCATAATGCATAACGCATAAAGCATAACGCATAACGCATAACCCCTAACGCAATAACGCATAACGCATAACGCATAACGCATACCGTATAACGCATAACGCATAACGCATAACGCATAACGCATAACGCATAACGCATAACGCATAACGCATAACGCATAACGCATAACGCATAACGCATAACGCATAACGCATAACGCATAACGCATAACTCATAACGCATAACGCATAACGCATAACGCATAACGCATAACGCATAACGCATAACGCATAACGCATACCGCATAACGCATAACGCATAACGCATAACGCATAACGCATAACGCATAACGCATAACGCATAACGCATAACGCATATCGCATAACGTATAACGCATAACGCATAACGCATAACGCATAACACATAACGCATAACGCATAATGCACAACGCATAACGAATACAGCAAAACGCATAACGCTTAACGCATAACGGATCACGCATAACACATAACGCATAACGCATAATGCACAACGCATAACGAATACCGCAAAACGTATATCGCCTAACACATAACGGATCACGCATAACGCATAACGCATAACGTATAACGCATAACGCATAACGCATAACGCATAACGCATAACGCATAACGCATAACGCATAACGCATACCGCATAACGCATAACGCATAACGCATAACGCATAACGCATAACGCATAACGCATAACGCATAACGCATAACGCATAACGTATAACGCATAACGCATAACGCATAACGCATAACACATAACGCATAACGCATAATGCACAACGCATAACGAATACAGCAAAACGCATAACGCTTAACGCATAACGGATCACGCATAACACATAACGCATAACGCATAACGCATAACGCATAACGCATAACGCATAAAGCATAACGCATAAAGCGTAACGCATAACGCATAACGCATAACGCATAACGCATAACGCATAACGCGCAACGCATATCGCATAACGTATATCGCAAAACACATAACGCATAACGTTACCGCATAAGGCTTCGTGCATGATGCATATCGCATAACGCATAACGCATAACTCATAACGTATAACGCATAACGCATAACGCATAACGCATAACGCATAACGCACAACGCAAACGTATAACGCACAACGCATAATGCATAACGCATAACGCATAACGCATAACGCATAACGCATGGCGCACAACGCAAAATGCATAACGCATAACGCATAACGCATAACGCATAACGCATAAGGCACAACGCATATCGCATAACGCAATACGCATAACGCATAACGCATAACGCATAACGCATAACGCATAACGCATTACGCATAACGCATAACGAATAACGCATAACGTATAACGTATAACGCATACCGCATAACACATAACTCATAACGAATAACGCATAACGCAACATTGCATAACGCATGT
This sequence comes from Lasioglossum morio, assembly GCA_916610235.2. Classification (NCBI taxonomy): domain Eukaryota; kingdom Metazoa; phylum Arthropoda; class Insecta; order Hymenoptera; family Halictidae; genus Lasioglossum; species Lasioglossum morio. The sequence goes on from CAKAJA020000347.1 coordinate 5,705,676, forward strand.
CGGATCACGCATAACGCATAACGCATAAAGCATAAAGCATAACGTATAACGCATAACGTATAACGCATAACGCATAACGCATAACGCATGAAGCATAACCCATAACGCATATCGCATAACGCATAAAGTATAACGCATAACGCATACCGTATAACGCATAACGCATAACGCATAACGCAAACGTATAGCGCACAACGCATAATGAATAAACCATAACCCATACTTCATAACGCATAACGCATAATGCACAACGCATATCGAACACCGGAAAACCCATAACGCCTAACGCATAACGGATCACGCATAACGCATAATGCATAACGCATAAAGCATAACGCATAACGCATAACGCATAACCCCTAACGCAATAACGCATAACGCATAACGTGTAACTCATAACGCATAACGCATAAAGCATAACGCATAACGCATAACGCATAACGCATATCGCATAACGCATAACGCATAACGTATAACGCATAACGCATACCGTATAACGCATAACGCATAACGCATAACGCATAACGCAAACATATAGCGCACAACGGATAACGCATAAACCATAACCCATACTTCATAACGCCTAACGCATAATGCACAACGCATAACGAACACCGGAAAACCCATAACGCCTAACGCATAACGGATCACTCATAACGCATAATGCATAACGCATAACGCATAACGCAAAACGCATAACGTTAACGCATAACCCATAACGCATAAGGCTTGATGCATGACGAATTTCGCATATCACATAACGCATAAGGCTTGATGCAAGACGCATATCGCATAACGCATAACGCATAACCCATAACGCATAACGCATAACGCATAACGCATAACGTATAACGCATAACGCATACCGTATAACGCATAACGCATAACGCATAACGCATAACGCATACCGTATAACGCATAACGCATAACGCATAGCGCATAACGCATAACGCATAACGCATAACGCATAACGCATATCGCATAAAGCATAACGCATATCGCATAACGCATGAAGCATAACCCATAACGCAATAACGCATAACGCATAACGTGTAACTCATAACGCATAACGCATAAAGCATAACGCATGACGCATAACGCATAACGCATAACATATAACGCATAACGCATAACGCATAACGCATAACGCATAACGCAAACATATAGCGCACAACGGATAACGCATAAACCATAACCCATACTTCATAACGCCTAACGCATAATGCACAACGCATAACGAACACCGGAAAACCCATAACGCCTAACGCATAACGGATCACTCATAACGCAATAACGCATAACGCATAACGTGTAACTCATAACGCATAACGCATAAAGCATAACGCATAACGCATAACGCATAACGCATATCGCATAACGCATAACGCATAACGTATAACGCATAACGCATACCGTATAACGCATAACGCATAACGAATACAGCAAAACGCATAACGCTTAACGCATAACGGATCACGCATAACGGATCACGCATAACGCTTAACGCATAACGTATAACTCATAATGCATAACGCATAAAGCATAACGCATAACGCATAACGCATAACGAATAACGCATAACGCATAACGCATAACGCATAACTTATAAATCATAACTCATAACCAATATCGCATAACGTTTAACGCATAACGCATAACGCATAATGCATAACGCATAAAGCATAACGCATAACGCATAACGCATAACGCATAACACAAACGTATAACGCCCAACGCATAACGCGTAACGCATAATGCATAACGCATAAAGCGTAACGCATAACGCATAACGAATAACGCATAACGCATAACGCATAACGCATAACGCATAAAGCATAACGCATAAAGCGTAACGCATAACGCGTAACGCATAACGCATAACGCATAACGCGCAACGCATATCGCATAACGTATAACGCAAAACACATAACGCATAACGTTACCGCATAAGGCTTCATGCATGATGCATATCGCATAACGCATAACGCATAACTCATAACGTATAACGCATAACGCATAACGCATAACGCATAACGCATAACGCATAACGCATAACGCACAACGCAAACGTATAACGCACAACGCATAATGCATAACGCATAACGCATAACGCATAACGCATAACGCGTAACGCATAAGGCACAACGCATATCGCATAACGCAATACGCATAACGCATAACGCATAACGCATAACGCATAACGCATAACGCATTACGCATAACGCATAACGAATAACGCATAACGTATAACGTATAACGCATACCGCATAACACATAACGCATAACGCATAACGCATATCGCATAACGTATAACGCATAACGCATAACGCATAACGCATAACGCATAACACATAACGCATAACGCAAAATGCACAACGCATAACGAATACAGCAAAACGCATAACGCTTAACGCATAACGGATCACGCATAACGCATAATGCACAACGCCTAACGAATACCGCAAAACGCATAACGCCTAACGCATAACGGATCACGCATAACGCATAACGCATAACGCATAACGCATAACGCATAACGCATAACGCATAACGCATAACGCATAACGCATAACGCATAACGCATAACGCATAACGCATAACGCATAACGCATAACGCATAAAGCATAACGCATAAAGCATAACGCATAAAGCGTAACGCATAACGCATAACGCATAACGCATAACGCATAACGCATAACGCATAACGCGCAACGCATATCGCATAACGTATATCGCAAAACACATAACGCATAACGTTACCGCATAAGGCTTCGTGCATGATGCATATCGCATAACGCATAACGCATAACTCATAACGTATAACGCATAACGCATAACGCATAACACATAACGCATAACGCATAACGCATAACGCATAACGCATAACGCATAACGCATGAAGCATAACGCATAACGCATAACGCATGAAGCATGAAGCATAACCCATAACGCATAACGCATAACGCATAACGTATAACGCATAACGCGTACCGTATAACACATAACGCATAACGCATAACGCATAACGCATAACGCATAACGTATAACGCATAACGCATAACGTATAACGCATAACGCATAACGCATAACGCATAACGCATAACGCATAACGCATAACGCATAACGTATAACGCATAACGCATAACGCATAACGCATAACGCATAACACATAACGCATAACGCATAATGCACAACGCATAACGAATACAGCAAAACGCATAACGCTTAACGCATAACGGATCACGCATAACACATAACGCATAACGCATAATGCACAACGCATAACGAATACCGCAAAACGTATTGCCTAACACATAACGGATCACGCATAACGCATAACGCATAACGTATAACGCATAACGCATAATGTATAATGCAAAACGTATAACGCAAACGTATAACGCACAACGCATAACGCATAACGCATAACGTATAACGCATAACGCATAACGCATAACGCATAACGCCTAACGCATAACGCAAAACGCATAACGCATAACGCATAACGCATAACGCATAACGCATAACGCATAACGCATAACGCATAACGCATAACGCATAACGCATAACGCATAACGCATAACGCATAATGCATAACGCATAAAGCATAACGCATAACGCATAACGCATAACGCATAACGCATAACGCATGACGCACAACGCAAACGTATAACGCAGAACGCATAATGCATAACGCATAACGCATAACGCAAACGTATAACGCACAACGCATAACGCATAACGAACAACGGATAACGCATAACGCAAAACGCATAACGAATACCGCAAAACGTATATCGCCTAACACATAACGGATCACGCATAACGCATAACGCATAACGCATACCGCATAACACATAACGCATAACGCATAACGCATAACGCATAACGCATAAAGCATAACGCATAAAGCGTAACGCATAACGCATAACGCATAACGCATAACGCATAACGCATAACGCATAACGCATAACGCGCAACGCATATCGCATAACGTATATCGCAAAACACATAACGCATAACGTTACCGCATAAGGCTTCGTGCATGATGCATATCGCATAACGCATAACGCATAACTCATAACGTATAACGCATAACGCATAACGCATAACGCATAACGCATAACGCACAACGCAAACGTATAACGCACAACGCATAATGCATAACGCATAACGCATAACGCATAACGCATAACGCATGGCGCACAACGCAAAATGCATAACGCATAACGCATAACGCATAACGCATAACGCATAACGCATAAGGCACAACGCATATCGCATAACGCAATACGCATAACGCATAACGCATAACGCATAACGCATTACGCATAACGCATAACGAATAACGCATAACGTATAACGTATAACGCATACCGCATAACACATAACTCATAACGAATAACGCATAACGCAACACTGCATAACGCATGTCGGATCACGCATAACGCATAACGCATAAAGCATAAAGCATAACGTATAACGCATAACGTATAACGCATAACGCATAACGCATAACACATGAAGCATAACCCATAACGCATATCGCATAACGCATAAAGTATAACGCATAACGCATACCGTATAACGCATAACGCATAACGCATAACGCAAACGTATAGCGCACAACGCATAATGAATAAACCATAACCCATACTTCATAACGCATAACGCATAATGCACAACGCATATCGAACACCGGAAAACCCATAACGCCTAACGCATAACGTATAACGCATAACGCATACCGTATAACGCATAACGCATAACGCATAACGCATAACGCAAACATATAGCCCACAACGGATAACGCATAAACCATAACCCAAACTTCATAACGCCTAACGCATAATGCACAACGCATAACGAACACCGGAAAACCCATAACGCCTAACGCATAACGGATCACTCATAACGCATAATGCATAACGCATAACGCATAAAGCATAACGCATAACGCATAACGCATAACGCATAACGCTTAACGCATAACGGATCACGCATAACGCATAACGCATAATGCATAACGCATAACGCATAAGGCATAATGCATAACGCATAAAGCGTAACGCATAACGCATAACGCATAACGCATAACGTATAACGCATAACGCATAACGCATAACGCATAAAGTATAATGCCAAACGTATAACGCAAACGTATAACGCACAACGCATAACGCCTAACGCATAACGCATAACGCATAACGCATAACGCATAACGCATAACGCATAACGCATAACGCATAACTCATAACGCATAACGCATAAAGCATAAAGCATAGCGCATAACGCATAACGCATAACACATAACGCATAACGCATAACGCATAACGCATAACGCATAACGCATAAAGCATAACGCACAACGCATAACGCATGAAGCATAACCCATAACGCATAACGCATAACGCATAACGCATAACGCATACCGCATAATGCATAACGCATAACGCATAACGCATAACGCATAACGCATAACGCATAACGCATAACGCATAACGCATAACGCATAACGCATAACGCATAACGCTTAACGCATAACGGATCACGCATAACGCATAACGCATAATGCATAACGCATAACGCATAAGGCATAATGCATAACGCATAAAGCGTAACGCATAACGCATAACGCATAACGCATACCGCATAAAGCTTAACGCATAAGCAATAACGCATAACGCATAACGCATAACGCATAACGCATAACGCATAACGTATAACGCATAACGCATAACGCATAACGCATAACGCATAACGAATAACGCATAACGCATAACGCTTAACGCATGACGCATATCGCATAACGCATAACGCATAATGCATAACGCATAAAGCATAACGCATAACGCATAACGCATAACGCATAACGCATAACGCACAACGCAAACGTATAACGCAGAACGCATAATGCATAACGCATAACGCATAACGCAAACGTATAACGCACAACGCATAACGCATAATGAACAACGGATAACGCATAACGCAAAACGCATAACGAATACCGCAAAACGTATATCGCCTAACACATAACGGATCACGCATAACGCATAACGCATAACGTATAACGCATAACGCATAACGCATAACGCATAACGCATAACGCATATCGCATAACGCAATACGCATAACGCATAACGCATAACGCATAACGCATTACGCATAACGCATAACGAATAACGCATAACGTATAACGTATAACGCATACCGCATAACACATAACTCATAACGAATAACGCATAACGCAACATTGCGTAACGCATGTCGGATCACGCATAACGCATAACGCATAAAGCATAAAGTATAACGTATAACGCATAACGTATAACGCATAACGCATAACGCATAACGCATGAAGCATAACCCATAACGCATAACGCATAACGCATAACGTATAACGCATAACGCATACCGTATAACGCATAACGCATAACGCATAACGCAAACGTATAGCGCACAACGCATAATGAATAAACCATAACCCATACTTCATAAAGCATAACGCATAATGCACAACGCATATCGAACACCGGAAAACCCATAACGCCTAACGCATAACGGATCACGCATAACGCATAATGCATAATGCATAACGCATAAAGCATAACGCATAACGCATAACCCCTAACGCAATAACGCATAACGCATAACGCATAACGCATACCGTATAACGCATAACGCATAACGCATAACGCATAACGCATAACGCATAACGCATAACGCATAACGCATAACGCATAACGCATAACGCATAACGCATAACTCATAACGCATAACGCATAACGCATAACGCATAACGCATAACGCATAACGCATAACGCATAACTCATAACGCATAACGCATAACGCATAACGCATAACGCATAACGCATAACGCATAACGCATAACGCATAACGCATACCGCATAACGCATAACGCATAACGCATAACGCATAACGCATAACGCATAACGCATAACGCATAACGCATAACGCATAACGCATAACGCATAACGTATAACGCATAACGCATAACGCATAACGCATAACACATAACGCATAACGCATAATGCACAACGCATAACGAATACAGCAAAACGCATAACGCTTAACGCATAACGGATCACGCATAACACATAACGCATAACGCATAATGCACAACGCATAACGAATACCGCAAAACGTATATCGCCTAACACATAACGGATCACGCATAACGCATAACGCATAACGTATAACGCATAACGCATAACGCATAACGCATAACGCATAACGCATAACGCATAACGCATAACGCATACCGCATAACGCATAACGCATAACGCATAACGCATAACGCATAACGCATAACGCATAACGCATAACGCATAACGCATAACGCATAACGTATAACGCATAACGCATAACGCATAACGCATAACACATAACGCATAACGCATAATGCACAACGCATAACGAATACAGCAAAACGCATAACGCTTAACGCATAACGGATCACGCATAACACATAACGCATAACGCATAACGCATAACGCATAACGCATAACGCATAAAGCATAACGCATAAAGCGTAACGCATAACGCATAACGCATAACGCATAACGCATAACGCATAACGCGCAACGCATATCGCATAACGTATATCGCAAAACACATAACGCATAACGTTACCGCATAAGGCTTCGTGCATGATGCATATCGCATAACGCATAACGCATAACTCATAACGTATAACGCATAACGCATAACGCATAACGCATAACGCATAACGCACAACGCAAACGTATAACGCACAACGCATAATGCATAACGCATAACGCATAACGCATAACGCATAACGCATGGCGCACAACGCAAAATGCATAACGCATAACGCATAACGCATAACGCATAACGCATAAGGCACAACGCATATCGCATAACGCAATACGCATAACGCATAACGCATAACGCATAACGCATTACGCATAACGCATAACGAATAACGCATAACGTATAACGTATAACGCATACCGCATAACACATAACTCATAACGAATAACGCATAACGCAACATTGCATAACGCATGTCGGATCACGCATAACGCATAACGCATAAAGCATAACGCATAACGTATAACGCATAACGTATAACGCATAACGCATAACGCATAACGCATGAAGCATAACCCATAACGCATATCGCATAACGCATAAAGTATAACGCATAACGCATAACGTATAACGCATAACGCATAACGCATAACGCAAACGTATAGCGCACAACGCATAATGAATAAACCATAACCCATACTTCATAACGCATAACGCATAATGCACAACGCATATCGAACACCGGAAAACCCATAACGCCTAACGCATAACGGATCACGCATAACGCATAATGCATAACGCATAAAGCATAACGCATAACGCATAACGCATAACCCCTAACGCAATAACGCATAACGCATAACGTGTAACTCATAACGCATAACGCATAAAGCATAACGCATAACGCATAACGCATAACGCATATCGCATAACGCATAACGCATAACGTATAACGCATAACGCATACCGTATAACGCATAACGCATAACGCATAACGCATAACGCAAACATATAGCGCACAACGGATAACGCATAAACCATAACCCATACTTCATAACGCCTAACGCATAATGCACAACGCATAACGAACACCGGAAAACCCATAACGCCTAACGCATAACGGATCACTCATAACGCATAATGCATAACGCATAACGCATAACGCAAAACGCATAACGTTAACGCATAACCCATAACGCATAAGGCTTGATGCATGACGAATTTCGCATATCACATAACGCATAAGGCTTGATGCAAGACGCATATCGCATAACGCATAACGCATAACGCATAACGCATAACGCATAACGCATAACGCATAACGTATAACGCATAACGCATACCGTATAACGCATAACGCATAACGCATAACGCATAACGCATACCGTATAACGCATAACGCATAACGCATAGCGCATAACGCATAACGCATAACGCATAACGCATAACGCATATCGCATAAAGCATAACGCATATCGCATAACGCATGAAGCATAACCCATAACGCAATAACGCATAACGCATAACGTGTAACTCATAACGCATAACGCATAAAGCATAACGCATAACGCATAACGCATAACGCATAACGCATAACGCATAACGCATAACGCATAACGCATAACGCATAACGCATAACGCAAACATATAGCGCACAACGGATAACGCATAAACCATAACCCATACTTCATAACGCCTAACGCATAATGCACAACGCATAACGAACACCGGAAAACCCATAACGCCTAACGCATAACGGATCACTCATAACGCAATAACGCATAACGCATAACGTGTAACTCATAACGCATAACGCATAAAGCATAACGCATAACGCATAACGCATAACGCATATCGCATAACGCATAACGCATAACGTATAACGCATAACGCATACCGTATAACGCATAACGCATAACGAATACAGCAAAACGCATAACGCTTAACGCATAACGGATCACGCATAACGGATCACGCATAACGCTTAACGCATAACGTATAACTCATAATGCATAACGCATAAAGCATAACGCATAACGCATAACGCATAACGAATAACGCATAACGCATAACGCATAACGCATAACTTATAAATCATAACTCATAACCAATATCGCATAACGTTTAACGCATAACGCATAACGCATAATGCATAACGCATAAAGCATAACGCATAACGCATAACGCATAACGCATAACACAAACGTATAACGCCCAACGCATAACGCGTAACGCATAATGCATAACGCATAAAGCGTAACGCATAACGCATAACGAATAACGCATAACGCATAACGCATAACGCATAACGCATAAAGCATAACGCATAAAGCGTAACGCATAACGCGTAACGCATAACGCATAACGCATAACGCGCAACGCATATCGCATAACGTATAACGCAAAACACATAACGCATAACGTTACCGCATAAGGCTTCATGCATGATGCATATCGCATAACGCATAACGCATAACTCATAACGTATAACGCATAACGCATAACGCATAACGCATAACGCATAACGCATAACGCATAACGCACAACGCAAACGTATAACGCACAACGCATAATGCATAACGCATAACGCATAACGCATAACGCATAACGCGTAACGCATAAGGCACAACGCATATCGCATAACGCAATACGCATAACGCATAACGCATAACGCATAACGCATAACGCATAACGCATTACGCATAACGCATAACGAATAACGCATAACGTATAACGTATAACGCATACCGCATAACACATAACGCATAACGCATAACGCATAACGCATAACGCATAACGCATAACGCATAACGCATAACGCATAACGCATAACACATAACGCATAACGCAAAATGCACAACGCATAACGAATACAGCAAAACGCATAACGCTTAACGCATAACGGATCACGCATAACGCATAATGCACAACGCCTAACGAATACCGCAAAACGCATAACGCCTAACGCATAACGGATCACGCATAACGCATAACGCATAACGCATAACGCATAACGCATAACGCATAACGCATAACGCATAACGCATAACGCATAACGCATAACGCATAACGCATAACGCATAACGCATAACGCATAACGCATAACGCATAAAGCATAACGCATAAAGCATAACGCATAAAGCGTAACGCATAACGCATAACGCATAACGCATAACGCATAACGCATAACGCATAACGCGCAACGCATATCGCATAACGTATATCGCAAAACACATAACGCATAACGTTACCGCATAAGGCTTCGTGCATGATGCATATCGCATAACGCATAACGCATAACTCATAACGTATAACGCATAACGCATAACGCATAACACATAACGCATAACGCATAACGCATAACGCATAACGCATAACGCATAACGCATGAAGCATAACGCATAACGCATAACGCATGAAGCATGAAGCATAACCCATAACGCATAACGCATAACGCATAACGTATAACGCATAACGCGTACCGTATAACACATAACGCATAACGCATAACGCATAACGCATAACGCATAACGTATAACGCATAACGCATAACGTATAACGCATAACGCATAACGCATAACGCATAACGCATAACGCATAACGCATAACGCATAACGTATAACGCATAACGCATAACGCATAACGCATAACGCATAACACATAACGCATAACGCATAATGCACAACGCATAACGAATACAGCAAAACGCATAACGCTTAACGCATAACGGATCACGCATAACACATAACGCATAACGCATAATGCACAACGCATAACGAATACCGCAAAACGTATTGCCTAACACATAACGGATCACGCATAACGCATAACGCATAACGTATAACGCATAACGCATAATGTATAATGCAAAACGTATAACGCAAACGTATAACGCACAACGCATAACGCATAACGCATAACGTATAACGCATAACGCATAACGCATAACGCATAACGCCTAACGCATAACGCAAAACGCATAACGCATAACGCATAACGCATAACGCATAACGCATAACGCATAACGCATAACGCATAACGCATAACGCATAACGCATAACGCATAACGCATAACGCATAACGCATAATGCATAACGCATAAAGCATAACGCATAACGCATAACGCATAACGCATAACGCATAACGCATGACGCACAACGCAAACGTATAACGCAGAACGCATAATGCATAACGCATAACGCATAACGCAAACGTATAACGCACAACGCATAACGCATAACGAACAACGGATAACGCATAACGCAAAACGCATAACGAATACCGCAAAACGTATATCGCCTAACACATAACGGATCACGCATAACGCATAACGCATAACGCATACCGCATAACGCATAACGCATAACGCATAACGCATAACGCATAACGCATAAAGCATAACGCATAAAGCGTAACGCATAACGCATAACGCATAACGCATAACGCATAACGCATAACGCATAACGCATAACGCGCAACGCATATCGCATAACGTATATCGCAAAACACATAACGCATAACGTTACCGCATAAGGCTTCGTGCATGATGCATATCGCATAACGCATAACGCATAACTCATAACGTATAACGCATAACGCATAACGCATAACGCATAACGCATAACGCACAACGCAAACGTATAACGCACAACGCATAATGCATAACGCATAACGCATAACGCATAACGCATAACGCATGGCGCACAACGCAAAATGCATAACGCATAACGCATAACGCATAACGCATAACGCATAACGCATAAGGCACAACGCATATCGCATAACGCAATACGCATAACGCATAACGCATAACGCATAACGCATTACGCATAACGCATAACGAATAACGCATAACGTATAACGTATAACGCATACCGCATAACACATAACTCATAACGAATAACGCATAACGCAACACTGCATAACGCATGTCGGATCACGCATAACGCATAACGCATAAAGCATAAAGCATAACGTATAACGCATAACGTATAACGCATAACGCATAACGCATAACACATGAAGCATAACCCATAACGCATATCGCATAACGCATAAAGTATAACGCATAACGCATACCGTATAACGCATAACGCATAACGCATAACGCAAACGTATAGCGCACAACGCATAATGAATAAACCATAACCCATACTTCATAACGCATAACGCATAATGCACAACGCATATCGAACACCGGAAAACCCATAACGCCTAACGCATAACGTATAACGCATAACGCATACCGTATAACGCATAACGCATAACGCATAACGCATAACGCATAACGCAAACATATAGCCCACAACGGATAACGCATAAACCATAACCCATACTTCATAACGCCTAACGCATAATGCACAACGCATAACGAACACCGGAAAACCCATAACGCCTAACGCATAACGGATCACTCATAACGCATAATGCATAACGCATAACGCATAAAGCATAACGCATAACGCATAACGCATAACGCATAACGCTTAACGCATAACGGATCACGCATAACGCATAACGCATAATGCATAACGCATAACGCATAAGGCATAATGCATAACGCATAAAGCGTAACGCATAACGCATAACGCATAACGTATAACGCATAACGCATAACGCATAACGCATAAAGTATAATGCCAAACGTATAACGCAAACGTATAACGCACAACGCATAACGCCTAACGCATAACGCATAACGCATAACGCATAACGCATAACGCATAACGCATAACGCATAACGCATAACGCATAACTCATAACGCATAACGCATAAAGCATAAAGCATAGCGCATAACGCATAACGCATAACACATAACGCATAACGCATAACGCATAACGCATAACGCATAACGCATAAAGCATAACGCACAACGCATAACGCATGAAGCATAACCCATAACGCATAACGCATAACGCATACCGCATAATGCATAACGCATAACGCATAACGCTTAACGCATAACGCATAACGCATAACGCATAACGCATAACGCATAACGCATAACGCATAACGCATAACGCTTAACGCATAACGGATCACGCATAACGCATAACGCATAATGCATAACGCATAACGCATAACGCATAATGCATAACGCATAAAGCGTAACGCATAACGCATAACGCATAACGCATACCGCATAAAGCTTAACGCATAAGCAATAACGCATAACGCATAACGCATAACGCATAACGCATAACGCATAACGTATAACGCATAACGCATAACGCATAACGCATAACGCATAACGAATAACGCATAACGCATAACGCTTAACGCATGACGCATATCGCATAACGCATAACGCATAATGCATAACGCATAAAGCATAACGCATAACGCATAACGCATAACGCATAACGCATAACGCACAACGCAAACGTATAACGCAGAACGCATAATGCATAACGCATAACGCATAACGCAAACGTATAACGCACAACGCATAACGCATAATGAACAACGGATAACGCATAACGCAAAACGCATAACGAATACCGCAAAACGTATATCGCCTAACACATAACGGATCACGCATAACGCATAACGCATAACGTATAACGCATAACGCATAACGCATAACGCATAACGCATAACGCATATCGCATAACGCAATACGCATAACGCATAATGCATAACGCATAACGCATTACGCATAACGCATAACGAATAACGCATAACGTATAACGTATAACGCATACCGCATAACACATAACTCATAACGAATAACGCATAACGCAACATTGCGTAACGCATGTCGGATCACGCATAACGCATAACGCATAAAGCATAAAGTATAACGTATAACGCATAACGTATAACGCATAACGCATAACGCATAACGCATGAAGCATAACCCATAACGCATAACGCATAACGCATAACGTATAACGCATAACGCATACCGTATAACGCATAACGCATAACGCATAACGCAAACGTATAGCGCACAACGCATAATGAATAAACCATAACCCATACTTCATAAAGCATAACGCATAATGCACAACGCATATCGAACACCGGAAAACCCATAACGCCTAACGCATAACGGATCACGCATAACGCATAATGCATAATGCATAACGCATAAAGCATAACGCATAACGCATAACCCCTAACGCAATAACGCATAACGCATAACGCATAACGCATACCGTATAACGCATAACGCATAACGCATAACGCATAACGCATAACGCATAACGCATAACGCATAACGCATAACGCATAACGCATAACGCATAACGCATAACGCATAACTCATAACGCATAACGCATAACGCATAACGCATAACGCATAACGCATAACGCATAACGCATAACGCATACCGCATAACGCATAACGCATAACGCATAACGCATAACGCATAACGCATAACGCATAACGCATAACGCATAACGCATAACGCATAACGTATAACGCATAACGCATAACGCATAACGCATAACACATAACGCATAACGCATAATGCACAACGCATAACGAATACAGCAAAACGCATAACGCTTAACGCATAACGGATCACGCATAACACATAACGCATAACGCATAATGCACAACGCATAACGAATACCGCAAAACGTATATCGCCTAACACATAACGGATCACGCATAACGCATAACGCATAACGTATAACGCATAACGCATAACGCATAACGCATAACGCATAACGCATAACGCATAACGCATACCGCATAACGCATAACGCATAACGCATAACGCATAACGCATAACGCATAACGCATAACGCATAACGCATAACGCATAACGCATAACGCATAACGTATAACGCATAACGCATAACGCATAACGCATAACACATAACGCATAACGCATAATGCACAACGCATAACGAATACAGCAAAACGCATAACGCTTAACGCATAACGGATCACGCATAACACATAACGCATAACGCATAACGCATAACGCATAACGCATAAAGCATAACGCATAAAGCGTAACGCATAACGCATAACGCATAACGCATAACGCATAACGCATAACGCGCAACGCATATCGCATAACGTATATCGCAAAACACATAACGCATAACGTTACCGCATAAGGCTTCGTGCATGATCCATATCGCATAACGCATAACGCATAACTCATAACGTATAACGCATAACGCATAACGCATAACGCATAACGCATAACGCACAACGCAAACGTATAACGCACAACGCATAATGCATAACGCATAACGCATAACGCATAACGCATAACGCATGGCGCACAACGCAAAATGCATAACGCATAACGCATAACGCATAACGCATAACGCATAAGGCACAACGCATATCGCATAACGCAATACGCATAACGCATAACGCATAACGCATAACGCATTACGCATAACGCATAACGAATAACGCATAACGTATAACGTATAACGCATACCGCATAACACATAACTCATAACGAATAACGCATAACGCAACATTGCATAACGCATGTCGGATCACGCATAACGCATAACGCATAAAGCATAAAGCATAACGTATAACGCATAACGTATAACGCAGAACGCATAACGCATAACGCATGAAGCATAACCCATAACGCATATCGCATAACGCATAAAGTATAACGCATAACGCATACCGTATAACGCATAACGCATAACGCATAACGCAAACGTATAGCGCACAACGCATAATGAATAAACCATAACCCATACTTCATAACGCATAACGCATAATGCACAACGCATATCGAACACCGGAAAACCCATAACGCCTAACGCATAACGGATCACGCATAACGCATAATGCATAACGCATAAAGCATAACGCATAACGCATAACGCATAACCCCTAACGCAATAACGCATAACGCATAACGTGTAACTCATAACGCATAACGCATAACGTATAACGCATAACGCATACCGTATAACGCATATAGCATAACGC
Source organism: Lasioglossum morio (assembly GCA_916610235.2). Taxonomy (NCBI): domain Eukaryota; kingdom Metazoa; phylum Arthropoda; class Insecta; order Hymenoptera; family Halictidae; genus Lasioglossum; species Lasioglossum morio. The sequence continues at coordinate 5,722,181 of CAKAJA020000347.1, forward strand.
ATAACGCATAACGTATAACGCATAACGCATACCGTATAACGCATAACGCATAACGCATAACGCATAACGCAAACATATAGCGCACAACGGATAACGCATAAACCATAACCCATACTTCATAACGCCTAACGCATAATGCACAACGCATAACGAACACCGGAAAACCCATAACGCCTAACGCATAACGGATCACTCATAACGCATAATGCATAACGCATAACGCATAAAGCATAACGCATAACGCATAACGCATAACGCATAACGCATAACGCATAACGCTTAACGCATAACGGATCACGCATAACGCATAACGCATAATGCATAACGCATAACGCATAAGGCATAATGCATAACGCATAAAGCGTAACGCATAACGCATAACGCATAACGCATAACGTATAACGCATAACGCATAACGCATAACGCATAAAGTATAATGCAAAACGTATAACGCAAACGTATAACGCACAACGCATAACGCCTAACGCATAACGCATAACGCATAACGCATAACGCATAACGCATAACGCATAACGCATAACGCATAACTCATAACGCATAACGCATAACGCATAAAGCATAACGCATAACGCATAACGCATAACACATAACGCATAACGCATAACGCATAACGCATAACGCATAACGCATAAAGCATAACGCACAACGCATAACGCATGAAGCATAACCCATAACGCATAACGCATAACGCATAACGCATACCGCATAATGCATAACGCATAACGCATAACGCTTAACGCATAACGCATAACGCATAACGCATAACGCATAACGCATAACGCATAACGCTTAACGCATAACGGATCACGCATAACGCATAACGCATAATGCATAACGCATAACGCATAAGGCATAATGCATAACGCATAAAGCGTAACGCATAACGCATAACGCATAACGCATACCGCATAAAGCTTAACGCATAAGCAATAACGCATAACGCATAACGCATAACGCATAACGCATAACGTATAACGCATAACGCATAACGCATAACGCATAAAGTATAATGCAAAACGTATAACGCAAACGTATAACGCACAACGCATAACGCCTAACGCATAACGCATAACGCATAACGCATAACGCATAACGCATAACGCATAACGCATAACGCATAACGCATAACGCATAACGCATAACGCATAACGCATAACGCATAACGCATAACGTATAACGCATAACGCATAACGTATAACGCATAACGCCTAACGCATAACGCATAACGCATAACGCATACCGCATAATGCATAACGCATAACGCATAACGCTTAACGCATAACGCATAACGCATAACGCATAACGCATAAAGCATGACGCATAACGCATAAGGCATGACGCATAACGCAGAACGCATAACGCATAACGCATAACGAATAACGCATAACGCATAACGCAAAACGCATAACGTTAACGTATAACCCATAACGCATAAGGCTTGATGCATGACGCATATCGCATAACGCATAACGCATAACCCATAACGCATAACGCATAACGCATAACGCATAACGTATAACGCATAACGCATACCGTATAACGCATAACGCATAACGCATAACGCATAATGCATAACGCATACCGTATAACGCATAACGCATAACGCATAGCGCATAACGCATAACGCATAACGCATAACGCATAACGCATAACGCATAACGCATAACGCATAACATATAACGCATAACGCATAACGCATAACGCATAACGCATTACGCATAACGTATAAAGCATAACGCATAACGCATAACGCATAATGCATAACGCATAACGCATAACGCATAACCCCTAACGCAATAACGCATAACGCATAACGCATAACGCATATCGCATAACGTGTAACTCATAACGCATAACGTATAACGCATAACGCATACCGTATAACGCATAACGCATAACGCATAACGCAAACGTATAGCGCACAACGCATAATGAATAAACCATAACCCATACTTCATAACGCATAACGCATAATGCACAACGCATATCGAACACCGGAAAACCCATAACGCCTAACGCATAACGGATCACGCATAACGCATAATGCATAACGCATAAATCATAACGCATAACGCATAACGCATAACCCCTAACGCAATAACGCATAACGCATAACGTGTAACTCATAACGCATAACGCATAAAGCATAACGCATGACGCATAACGCATAACGCATAACGCATATCGCATAACGCATAACGCATAACGCATAACGCATAACGCATAACATATAACGCATAACGCATAACGCATAACGCATAACGCATAACGTATAAAGCATAACGCATAACGCATAACGCATAACGCATAACGCATAACGCATAACCCCTAACGCAATAACGCATAACGCATAACGCATATCGCATAAAGTGTAACTCATAACGCATAACGCATAAAGCATAACGCATAAGGCGTAACGCATAACGCATATCGCATAACGCATAACGCATAACGTATAACGCATAACGCATACCGTATAACGCATAACGCATAACGCATAACGCAAACGTATAACGCACAACGCATAACGCATAACGCATAACGCATAACATATAACGCATAACGCATAACGCATAACGCATAACGCATACCGTATAACGCATAACGCATATCGCAAACATATAGCGCACAACGGATAACGCATAAACCATAACCCATACTTCATAACGCCTAACGCATAATGCACAACGCATAACGAACACCGGAAAACCCATAACGCCTAACGCATAACGGATCACTCATAACGCAATAACGCATAACGCATAACGTGTAACTCATAACGAATATCGCATAACGCATAACGCATATCGCATAACGCATAATGCATAACGCATAAAGCATAACGCATAACGCATAACGCATAACGCATAACGCATAACGCATAACGCATAACGCATAACGCATAACACAAACGTATAACGCCCAACGCATAACGCATAACGCATAACGAATAACGCATAACGCATAACGTATAACGCATGACGCATATCGCATAACGCGTAACGCATAATGCATAACGCATAAAGCGTAACGCATAACGCATTACGCATAACGCATAACGCATAACGCATCACGCATAAAGCATTACGCATAAAGCGTAACGCATAACGCATAACGCATAACGCATAACGCATAACGCATAACGCGCAACGCATATCGCATAACGTATAACGCAAAACACATAACGCATAACGTTACCGCATAAGGCTTCATGCATGATGCATATCGCATAACGCATAACGCATAACTCATAACGTATAACGCATAACGCATAACGCATAACGCATAACGCATAACGCATAACGCACAACGCAAACGTATAACGCACAACGCATAATGCATAACGCATAACGCATAACGCATAACGCATAACGCGTAACGCATAAGGCACAACGCATATCGCATAACGTAATACGCATAACGCATAACGCATAACGCATAACGCATAACGCATTACGCATAACGCATAACGAATAACGCATAACGTATAACGTATAACGCATACCGCATAACACATAACGCATAACGCATAACGCATATCGCATAACGTATAACGCATAACGCATAACGCATAACGCATAACGCATAACACATAACGCATAACGCAAAATGCACAACGCATAACGAATACAGCAAAACGCATAACGCTTAACGCATAACGGATCACGCATAACGCATAATGCACAACGCCTAACGAATACCGCAAAACGCATAACGCCTAACGCATAACGGATCACGCATAACGCTTAACGCATAACGCATAACGCATAACGTATAACGCATATCGAACACCGGAAAACCCATAACGCCTAACGCATAACGGATCACGCATAACGCATAATGCATAACGCATAAAGCATAACGCATAACGCATAACCCCTAACCCAATAACGCATAACGCATAACGTGTAACTCATAACGCATAACGCATAAAGCATAACGCATAACGCATAACGCATAACGCATATCGCATAACGCATAACGCATAACGTATAACGCATAACGCATACCGTATAACGCATAACGCATAACGCATAACGCAAACGAATAGCGCACATCGGATAACGCATAAACCATAACCCATACTCCATAACGCCTAACGCATAATGCACAACGCATAACGAACACCGGAAAACCCATAACGCCTAACGCATAACGGATCACTCATAACGCATAATGCATAACGCATAACGCATAAAGCATAACGCATAACGCATAACGCATAACGCATAACGCAGAACGCATAACGCAAAACGCATAACGCATAACGCATAACGCATAACGCATAACGTATAACGCATAACGCATAACGCATAACGCATAACGCATAACGCATAACGCATAACGCATAACGCATAACGCATAACGCATAACGCATAACGCATAACGCATAACGCATAACGCATAACGCATAACGCATAACGCATAACGCATAACGCATAAAGCATAACGCATAACGCATAACGCATGAAGCATAACCCATAACGCATAACGCATAACGCATAACGTATAACGCATAACGCATACCGTATAACGCATAACGCATAACGCATAACGCTAACGTATAGCGCACAACGCATAATGAATAAACCATAACCCATACTTCATAACGCATAACGCATAATGCACAACGCATATCGAACACTTGAAAACCCATAACGCCTAACGCATAACGGATCACGCATAACGCATAATGCATAACGCATAAAGCATAACGCATAACGCATAACGCATAACGTGTAACTCATAACGCATAACGCATAAAGCATAACGCATAACGCATAACGCATAACGCATAACGCATAAAGCATAACGCATAACGCTTAACGCATAACGGATCACGCATAACGCATAAAGCATAATGCATAACGCATAACGCATAAGGCATAATGCATAACGCATAAAGCGTAACGCATAACGCATAACGCATAACGCATAACGCATAACGCATAAAGCATAACGCATAACGCATAACGCATAACGCATAACGCATAACGTATAACGCATAACGCATAACGCATAAAGTATAATGCAAAACGTATAACGCAAACGTATAACGCACAACGCATAACGCATAACGCATAACGCATAACGCATAACGCATAACGCATAACGCATAATGCATAACGCATAACGCATAACGCATAACGCACAACGCAAACGTATAACGCAGAACGCATAATGCATAACGCATAACGCATAACGCATAACGCATAACGTATAACGCATAACGCATAACGCATAACGCATAACGCATAACGCATAACGTATAACGCATAACGCATACCGCATAACGCATAACGCATAACGCATAACGCATAACGCATAACGCATAACGCATAACGTATAACGCATAACGCAAAACGCATAACGCATAACGCATAACGCATACCGTATAACGCATAACGCATAACACATAACGCATAACGCATAATGCACAACGCATAACGAATACAGCAAAACGCATAACGCTTGACGCATAACGGATCACGCATAACGCATAACGCATAACGCATAACGCATAACGCATAACGCATAACGCATAACGTATAACGCATAACGCATAACGCATAACGCATAACGCATAACGCATAACGCATAACGCATAACGCATAACGCATAACGCATAACGCATAACGCATAACGCATAACGCATAACGAATAACGCATACCGCATAACGCATAACGCATAACGCATAACGCATAACGCATAACGCATAACGCATAACGCATAACGCATAACGCATAACGTATAACGCATAACGCATAACGCATAACGCATAACGCATAACGCATAACGCATACCGTATTACGCATAACGCATAACGAATAACGCTTAACGCATAACGCATAACGCATAACGCATAATGCATAACGCATAACGCATAAGGCATAATGCATAACGCATAAAGCGTAACGCATAACGCATAACGCATAACGCATAACGCATAACGCATAAAGCATAACGTATAACGCATAACGCATAACGCATAACGCATAACGCATAACGTATAACGCATAACGCATACCGCATAACGCATAACGCATAACGAATACAGCAAAACGCATAACGCTTAACGCATAACGGATCACGCATAACGCATAACGCATAATGCATAACGCATAACGCATAACGCATAACGCATAACGTATAACGCATAACGCATACCGCATAACGCATAACGCATAACGCATAACGCATAACGCATAACGCATAACGCATAACGCATAACGTATAACGCATAACGCATAACGCATAACGCATAACGCATAACGCATACCGTATAACGCATAACGCATAACACATAACGCTTAACGCATAACGGATCACGCATAACGCATAACGCATAATGCATAACGCATAACGCATAAGGCATAATGCATAACGCATAAAGCGTAACGCATAACGCATAACGCATAACGCATAACGCATAAAGCATAACGCATAACGCATAACGCATAACGCATAACGCATAACGCATAACGTATAACGCATAACGCATAACGCATAAAGTATAATGCAAAACGTATAACGCAAACGTATAACGCACAACGCATAACGCATAACGCATAACGCATAACGCATAACGCATAACGCATAACGCATAACGCTTAACGCATAACGAATAACGCATAACGCATAACGCAAAACGCATAACGTTAACGCATAACCCATAACGCATAAGGCTTGATGCATGACAAATTTCGCATATCACATAACGCATAAGGCTTGATGCATGACGCATATCGCATAACGCATAACGCATAACGCATAACGCATAACGCATAACGCATAACGCATAAAGCATAACGCATAACGCATAACGCATAACGCATAACACATAACGCGTAACGCATAACGCATAACGCATAACGAATAACGCATAACGCATAACGCTTAACGCATGACGCATATCGCATAACGCATAACGCATAATGCATAACGCATAAAGCATAACGCATAACGCATAACGCATAACGCATCACGCATAACGCATAACGCATAACGCACAACGCAAACGTATAACGCAGAACGCATAATGCATAACGCATAACGCATAACGCAAACGTATAACGCACAAGGCATAACGCATAACGAACAACGGATAACGCATAACGCAAAACGCATAACGAATACCGCAAAACGTATATCGCCTAACACATAACGGATCACGCATAACGCATAACGCATAACGTATAACTCATAACGCATAACGCATAAAGCATGACGCATAACGCATAACGCATGACGCATAACGCAGAACGCATAAGGCTTGATGCATGACAAATTTCGCATATCACATAACGCATAAGGCTTGATGCATGACGCATATCGCATAACGCATAACGCATAACCATAACGCATAAAGCATAACCCATAACGCATAACGCATCACGCATAACGTATAACGCATAACGCATACCGTATAACGCATAACGCATAACGTCTAACGCATAACGCATAACGCATACTGTATAACGCATAACGCATAACGCATAGCGCATAACGCATAACGCATAACGCATAACGCATAACGCATTAAGCATAACGCATATCGCATAACGCATGAAGCATAACCCATAACGCATAACGCATAACGTATAACGCATAACGCATACCGTATAACGCATAACGCATAACGCATAACGCAAACGTATAGCGCACAACGCATAATGAATAAACCATAACCCATACTTCATAACGCATAACGCATAATGCACAACGCATATCGAACACCGGAAAACCCATAACGCCTAACGCATAACGGATCACGCATAACGCATAATGCATAACGCATAAATCATAACGCATAACGCATAACGCATAACCCCTAACGCAATAACGCATAACGCATAACGTGTAACACATAACGCATAACGCATAACGCATAACGCATTAAGCATAACGCATAACGCATAACGTATAACTCATAACGCATAACGCATAAAGCATGACGCATAACGCATAACGCATAACGCAGAACGCAGAACGCAGAACGCATAACGCATAACACATAACAAATAACGCATAACGCATAACGTATAACGCATAACGCATAACGCATAACGCATAACGCATAACGCATAACGCATAACGCATAACGCATAACGCATAACGCATAACGCATAACGCATAACGCATAACGCATAACGCATAACGCACAACGCAAACGTATAACGCATAACGCATAACGCATAACGCATAACGCATACCGCATAATGCATAACGCATAACGCATAACGCATAACGCATAACGCATAACGCATTAAGCATAACGCATAACGCATAACGCATAACGCATAACGCATAACGCATAACGCATAACGCATAACGCATAACGCATAACGCATAACGCGTAACGCATAACGCATAACGCATAACGAATAACGCAAACGTATAACGCACAACGCATAACACATAACGCATAACGCATAATGCACAACGCATAACGAATACAGCAAAACGCATAACGCTTAACGCATAACGGATCACGCATAACGCATAACGCATAACGCATAACGAATAACGCATAACGCATAACGCATAACGCATAACGCATAACGCATAACGCATAACGCATAACGCATAACGCATAACGCATAACGCAGAACGCAGAACGCATAACGCATAACACATAACAAATAACGCATAACGCATAACGTATAACGCATAACGCATAACGCATAACGCATAACGCATAACGCATAACGCATAACGCATAACGCATAACGCATAACGCATAACGCATAACGCATAACGCATAACGCATAACGCATAACGCATAACGCATAACGCATAACGCATAACGCATAACGCATAACGCATAACGCATAACGCATAACGTATAACGCATAACGCATAACGCATAACGCATAACGCATAACGCATAACGCATAACGAATAACGCAAACGTATAACGCACAACGCATAACACATAACGCATAACGCATAATGCACAACGCATAACGAATACAGCAAAACGCATAACGCTTAACGCATAACGGATCACGCATAACGCATAACGCATAATGCATAACGCATAACGCATAACGCCTAACGCATAATGCACAACGCTTAACGAACACCGGAAAACCCATAACGCCTAACGCATAACGGATCACTCATAACGCATAATTCATAACGCATAACGCATAAAGCATAACGCATAACGCATAACGCATAACGCATAATGCATAACGCATAACGCATAACGCATAACGCATAACGCATAACGCATAACGCAGAACGCATAACGCATAACACATAACGCATAACGCATAACGCATAACGCAAACGTATAGCGCACAACGCATAATGAATAAACCATAACCCATACTTCATAACGCATAACGCATAATGCACAACGCATATCGAACACTTGAAAACCCATAACGCCTAACGCATAACGGATCACGCATAACGCATAATGCATAACGCATAACGCATAACGCATAACGCATAACGCATAACGCATAACGCATAACGCATAACGCATAACGCATAACGCATAACGCATAACGCATAACGCATAACGCATAACGCATAACGCATAACGCATAACGCATAACGCATAACGCATAACGCATAACGCATAACGCATAACGCATTACGCATAACGCATAACGCATAACGCATATCGAATAACGCAAACGTATAACGCACAACGCATAACACATAACGCATAACGCATAATGCACAACGCATAACGAATACAGCAAAACGCATAACGCTTAACGCATAACGGATCACGCATAACGCATAACGCATAACGCATAACGCATAACGCATAACGCCTAACGCATAATGCACAACGCTTAACGAACACCGGAAAACCCATAACGCCTAACGCATAACGGATCACTCATAACGCATAATTCATAACGCATAACGCATAACGCATAACGCATAACGCATAACGCATAACGCATAACGCATAACGCATAACGCATAACGCATAACGCAGAACGCATAACGCATAACACATAACGCATAACGCATAACGCATAACGCATAACGCATAACGCATAACGCATAACGCATAACGCATAACGCATAACGCATAACGCATAACGCATAACGCATAACGCATAACGCATAACGCATAACGCATAACGCATAACGCATAACGCATAACGCATAACGCATAACGCATAACGCATAACGCATAACGCATTACGCATAACGCATAACGCATAACGCATATCGAATAACGCAAACGTATAACGCACAACGCATAACACATAACGCATAACGCATAATGCACAACGCATAACGAATACAGCAAAACGCATAACGCTTAACGCATAACGGATCACGCATAACGTATAACGCATAACGCATAACGCATAACGCATAACGCATACCGCATAATGCATAACGCATAACGCATAACGCATAACGCATAACGCATAACGCATTAAGCATAACGCATAACGCATAACGCATAACGCATAACGCATAACGCATAACGCATAACGCATAACGCATAACGCATAACGCATAACGCGTAACGCATAACGCATAACGCATAACGAATAACGCAAACGTATAACGCACAACGCATAACACATAACGCATAACGCATAATGCACAACGCATAACGAATACAGCAAAACGCATAACGCTTAACGCATAACGGATCACGCATAACGCATAACGCATAACGCATAACGAATAACGCATAACGCATAACGCATAACGCATAACGCATAACGCATAACGCATAACGCATAACGCATAACGCATAACGCATAACGCAGAACGCAGAACGCATAACGCATAACACATAACAAATAACGCATAACGCATAACGTATAACGCATAACGCATAACGCATAACGCATAACGCATAACGCATAACGCATAACGCATAACGCATAACGCATAACGCATAACGCATAACGCATAACGCATAACGCATAACGCATAACGCATAACGCATAACGCATAACGCATAACGCATAACGCATAACGCATAACGCATAACGCATAACGTATAACGCATAACGCATAACGCATAACGCATAACGCATAACGCATAACGCATAACGAATAACGCAAACGTATAACGCACAACGCATAACGCATAACGCATAACGCATAATGCACAACGCATAACGAATACAGCAAAACGCATAACGCTTAACGCATAACGGATCACGCATAACGCATAACGCATAACGCATAACGCATAACGCATAACGCCTAACGCATAATGCACAACGCTTAACGAACACCGGAAAACCCATAACGCCTAACGCATAACGGATCACTCATAACGCATAATTCATAACGCATAACGCATAAAGCATAACGCATAACGCATAACGCATAACGCATAATGCATAACGCATAACGCATAACGCATAACGCATAACGCATAACGCATAACGCAGAACGCATAACGCATAACACATAACGCATAACGCATAACGCATAACGCAAACGTATAGCGCACAACGCATAATGAATAAACCATAACCCATACTTCATAACGCATAACGCATAATGCACAACGCATATCGAACACCTGAAAACCCATAACGCCTAACGCATAACGGATCACGCATAACGCATAATGCATAACGCATAACGCATAACGCATAACGCATAACGCATAACGCATAACGCATAACGCATAACGCATAACGCATAACGCATAACGCATAACGCATAACGCATAACGCATAACGCATAACGCATAACGCATAACGCATAACGCATAACGCATAACGCATAACGCATAACGCATAACGCATTACGCATAACGCATAACGCATAACGCATATCGAATAACGCAAACGTATAACGCACAACGCATAACACATAACGCATAACGCATAATGCACAACGCATAACGAATACAGCAAAACGCATAACGCTTAACGCATAACGGATCACGCATAACGCATAACGCATAATGCATAACGCATAACGCATAACGCATAACGCATAATGCACAACGCTTAACGAACACCGGAAAACCCATAACGCCTAACGCATAACGGATCACTCATAACGCATAATTCATAACGCATAACGCATAACGCATAACGCATAACGCATAACGCATAACGCATAACGCATAACGCATAACGCATAACGCATAACGCAGAACGCATAACGCATAACACATAACGCATAACGCATAACGCATAACGCATAACGCATAACGCATAACGCATAACGCATAACGCATAACGCATAACGCATAACGCATAACGCATAACGCATAACGCATAACGAATAACGCAAACGCATAATGCATAACGCATAACGCATAACGCATAACGCATAACGTATAACGCATAACGCATACCGCATAACGCATAACGCATAACGCATAACGCATAACGCATAACGCATAACGTATAACGCATAACGCTTAACGCATGACGCATATCGCATAACGCATAACGCATAACGCATAACGCATAACGCATAACGAATAACGCAAACGCATAATGCATAACGCATAACGCATAACGCATAACGCATAACGTATAACGCATAACGCATACCGCATAACGCATAACGCATAACGCATAACGCATAACGCATAACGCATAACGTATAACGCATAACGCTTAACGCATGACGCATATCGCATAACGCATAACGCATAATGCATAACGCATAAAGCATAACGCATAACGCATAACGCATAACGCATCACGCATAACGCATAACGCATACCGTATAACGCATAACGCATAACGCAAACGTATAGCGCACAACGGATAACGCATACACCATAACCCATACTTCATAACGCCTAACGCATAATGCACAACGCTTAACGAACACCGGAAAACCCATAACGCCTAACGCATAACGGATCACTCATAACGCATAATTCATAACGCATAACGCATAAAGCATAACGCATAACGCATAACGCATAACGCATAACGCATAACGCATAACGCATAACGCATAACGCATAACGCATAACGCATAACGCATAACGCATAACGCATAACGCATAACGCATAACGTATAACGCATAACGCATAACGCATAACGCATAACGCATAACGCATAACGCATAACGCATAACGCATAACGCATAACGCATAACGCATAACGCATAACGCATAACGCATAACGCATAACGCATAACACATTACGCATAACGCATAACGCATAACGCATAACGCATAACGCATAACGCATAACGCATACCGTATAACGCATAACGCATAACGCATAACGCATAACGCATAACGCATAACGCATAACGCATAACACATAACGCATAACGCAGAACGCAGAACGCATAACGCATAACACATAACAAATAACGCATAACGCATAACGTATAACGCATAACGCATAACGCATAACGCATAACGCATAACGCATAACGCATAACGCATAACGCATAACGCATAACGAATAACGCAAACGTATAACGCACAACGCATAACACATAACGCATAACGCATAATGCACAACGCATAACGAATACAGCAAAACGCATAACGCTTAACGCATAACGGATCACGCATAACGCATAACGCATAATGCATAACGCATAACGCATAACACCTAACGCATAATGCACAACGCTTAACGAACACCGGAAAACCCATAGCGCCTAACGCATAACGGATCACTCATAACGCATAATTCATAACGCATAACGCATAAAGCATAACGCATAACGCATAACGCATAACGCATAAACGCATAACGCATAACGCATAACGCAGAACGCATAACGCATAACACATAACGCATAACGCATAACGCAAACGTATAGCGCACAACGCATAATGAATAAACCATAACCCATACTTCATAACGCTTAACGCATAATGCACAACGCATATCGAACACTTGAAAACCCATAACGCCTAACGCATAACGGATCACGCAGACGCATAATGCATAACGCATAACGCATAACGCATAACGCATAACGCATAACGCATAACGCATAACGCATAACGCATAACGCATAACGCATAACGCATAACGCATAACGCATAACGCATAACGCATAACGCATAACGCATAACGCATAACGCATAACGCATAACGCATAACGCATAACGAATAACGCAAACGTATAACGCACAACGCATAACACATAACGCATAACGCATAATGCACAACGCATAACGAATACAGCAAAACGCATAACGCTTAACGCATAACGGATCACGCATAACGCATAACGCATAATGCATAACGCATAACGCATAACGCCTAACGCATAATGCACAACGCTTAACGAACACCGGAAAACCCATAACGCCTAACGCATAACGGATCACTCATAACGCATAATTCATAACGCATAACGCATAACGTATAACGCATAACGCATAACGCATAACGCATAACGCATAACGCATAACGCATAACGCATAACGCATAACACATAACGCATAACGCATAACGCATAACGCATAACGAATAACGCAAACGCATAATGCATAACGCATAACGCATAACGCATAACGCATAACGTATAACGCATAACGCATACCGCATAACGCATAACGCATAACGCATAACGCATAACGCATAACGCATCACGCATAAAGCATTACGCATAAAGCGTAACGCATAACGCATAACGCATAACGCATAACGCATAACGCATAACGCGCAACGCATATCGCATAACGTATAACGCAAAACACATAACGCATAACGTTACCGCATAAGGCTTCATGCATGATGCATATCGCATAACGCATAACGCATAACTCATAACGTATAACGCATAACGCATAACGCATAACGCATAACGCATTACGCATAACGCATAACGAATAACGCATAACGTATAACGTATAACGCATACCGCATAACACATAACGCATAACGCATAACGCATATCGCATAACGTATAACGCATAACGCATAACGCATAACGCATAACGCATAACACATAACGCATAACGCAAAATGCACAACGCATAACGAATACAGCAAAACGCATAACGCTTAACGCATAACGGATCACGCATAACGCATAATGCACAACGCCTAACGAATACCGCAAAACGCATAACGCCTAACGCATAACGGATCACGCATAACGCTTAACGCATAACGCATAACGCATAACGTATAACGCATATCGAACACCGGAAAACCCATAACGCCTAACGCATAACGGATCACGCATAACGCATAATGCATAACGCATAAAGCATAACGCATAACGCATAACCCCTAACCCAATAACGCATAACGCATAACGTGTAACTCATAACGCATAACGCATAAAGCATAACGCATAACGCATAACGCATAACGCATAACGCATAACGCATAACGCATAACGTATAACGCATAACGCATACCGTATAACGCATAACGCATAACGCATAACGCAAACGAATAGCGCACATCGGATAACGCATAAACCATAACCCATACTCCATAACGCCTAACGCATAATGCACAACGCATAACGAACACCGGAAAACCCATAACGCCTAACGCATAACGGATCACTCATAACGCATAATGCATAACGCATAACGCATAAAGCATAACGCATAACGCATAACGCATAACGCATAACGCAGAACGCATAACGCAAAACGCATAACGCATAACGCATAACGCATAACGCATAACGTATAACGCATAACGCATAACGCATAACGCATAACGCATAACGCATAACGCATAACGCATAACGCATAACGCATAACGCATAACGCATAACGCATAACGCATAACGCATAACGCATAACGCATAACGCATAACGCATAACG
Source organism: Lasioglossum morio (assembly GCA_916610235.2). Taxonomy (NCBI): domain Eukaryota; kingdom Metazoa; phylum Arthropoda; class Insecta; order Hymenoptera; family Halictidae; genus Lasioglossum; species Lasioglossum morio. Next base: position 5,737,947 of record CAKAJA020000347.1, read on the forward strand.
CATAAAGCATAACGCATAACGCATAACGCATGAAGCATAACCCATAACGCATAACGCATAACGCATAACGTATAACGCATAACGCATACCGTATAACGCATAACGCATAACGCATAACGCTAACGTATAGCGCACAACGCATAATGAATAAACCATAACCCATACTTCATAACGCATAACGCATAATGCACAACGCATATCGAACACTTGAAAACCCATAACGCCTAACGCATAACGGATCACGCATAACGCATAATGCATAACGCATAAAGCATAACGCATAACGCATAACGCATAACGTGTAACTCATAACGCATAACGCATAAAGCATAACGCATAACGCATAACGCATAACGCATAAAGCATAACGCATAACGCTTAACGCATAACGGATCACGCATAACGCATAAAGCATAATGCATAACGCATAACGCATAAGGCATAATGCATAACGCATAAAGCGTAACGCATAACGCATAACGCATAACGCATAACGCATAACGCATAAAGCATAACGCATAACGCATAACGCATAACGCATAACGCATAACGCATAACGCATAACGTATAACGCATAACGCATAACGCATAAAGTATAATGCAAAACGTATAACGCAAACGTATAACGCACAACGCATAACGCATAACGCATAACGCATAACGCATAACGCATAACGCATAACGCATAACGCATAATGCATAACGCATAACGCATAACGCATAACGCACAACGCAAACGTATAACGCAGAACGCATAATGCATAACGCATAACGCATAACGCATAACGCATAACGTATAACGCATAACGCATAACGCATAACGCATAACGCATAACGCATAACGTATAACGCATAACGCATACCGCATAACGCATAACGCATAACGCATAACGCATAACGCATAACGCATAACGCATAACGTATAACGCAAAACGCATAACGCATAACGCATAACGCATACCGTATAACGCATAACGCATAACACATAACGCATAACGCATAATGCACAACGCATAACGAATACAGCAAAACGCATAACGCTTGACGCATAACGGATCACGCATAACGCATAACGCATAACGCATAACGCATAACGCATAACGCATAACGCATAACGCATAACGTATAACGCATAACGCATAACGCATAACGCATAACGCATAACGCATAACGCATAACGCATAACGCATAACGCATAACGCATAACGCATAACGCATAACGCATAACGCATAACGCATAACGCATAACGAATAACGCATACCGCATAACGCATAACGCATAACGCATAACGCATAACGCATAACGCATAACGCATAACGCATAACGCATAACGTATAACGCATAACGCATAACGCATAACGCATATCGCATAACGCATAACGCATACCGTATTACGCATAACGCATAACGAATAACGCTTAACGCATAACGCATAACGCATAACGCATAATGCATAACGCATAACGCATAAGGCATAATGCATAACGCATAAAGCGTAACGCATAACGCATAACGCATAACGCATAACGCATAACGCATAAAGCATAACGTATAACGCATAACGCATAACGCATAACGCATAACGCATAACGTATAACGCATAACGCATACCGCATAACGCATAACGCATAACGAATACAGCAAAACGCATAACGCTTAACGCATAACGGATCACGCATAACGCATAACGCATAATGCATAACGCATAACGCATAACGCATAACGCATAACGTATAACGCATAACGCATACCGCATAACGCATAACGCATAACGCATAACGCATAACGCATAACGCATAACGCATAACGTATAACGCATAACGCATAACGCATAACGCATAACGCATAACGCATACCGTATAACGCATAACGCATAACACATAACGCTTAACGCATAACGGATCACGCATAACGCATAACGCATAATGCATAACGCATAACGCATAAGGCATAATGCATAACGCATACAGCGTAACGCATAACGCATAACGCATAACGCATAACGCATAAAGCATAACGCATAACGCATAACGCATAACGCATAACGCATAACGCATAACGTATAACGCATAACGCATAACGCATAAAGTATAATGCAAAACGTATAACGCAAACGTATAACGCACAACGCATAACGCATAACGCATAACGCATAACGCATAACGCATAACGCATAACGCATAACGCTTAACGCATAACGAATAACGCATAACGCATAACGCAAAACGCATAACGTTAACGCATAACCCATAACGCATAAGGCTTGATGCATGACAAATTTCGCATATCACATAACGCATAAGGCTTGATGCATGACGCATATCGCATAACGCATAACGCATAACGCATAACGCATAACGCATAACGCATAACGCATAAAGCATAACGCATAACGCATAACGCATAACGCATAACACATAACGCGTAACGCATAACGCATAACGCATAACGAATAACGCATAACGCATAACGCTTAACGCATGACGCATATCGCATAACGCATAACGCATAATGCATAACGCATAAAGCATAACGCATAACGCATAACGCATAACGCATCACGCATAACGCATAACGCATAACGCACAACGCAAACGTATAACGCAGAACGCATAATGCATAACGCATAACGCATAACGCAAACGTATAACGCACAAGGCATAACGCATAACGAACAACGGATAACGCATAACGCAAAACGCATAACGAATACCGCAAAACGTATATCGCCTAACACATAACGGATCACGCATAACGCATAACGCATAACGTATAACTCATAACGCATAACGCATAAAGCATGACGCATAACGCATAACGCATGACGCATAACGCAGAACGCATAAGGCTTGATGCATGACAAATTTCGCATATCACATAACGCATAAGGCTTGATGCATGACGCATATCGCATAACGCATAACGCATAACCATAACGCATAAAGCATAACCCATAACGCATAACGCATCACGCATAACGTATAACGCATAACGCATACCGTATAACGCATAACGCATAACGTCTAACGCATAACGCATAACGCATACTGTATAACGCATAACGCATAACGCATAGCGCATAACGCATAACGCATAACGCATAACGCATAACGCATAACGCATTAAGCATAACGCATATCGCATAACGCATGAAGCATAACCCATAACGCATAACGCATAACGTATAACGCATAACGCATACCGTATAACGCATAACGCATAACGCATAACGCAAACGTATAGCGCACAACGCATAATGAATAAACCATAACCCATACTTCATAACGCATAACGCATAATGCACAACGCATATCGAACACCGGAAAACCCATAACGCCTAACGCATAACGGATCACGCATAACGCATAATGCATAACGCATAAATCATAACGCATAACGCATAACGCATAACCCCTAACGCAATAACGCATAACGCATAACGTGTAACACATAACGCATAACGCATAAAGCATAACGCATAACATATAACGCATAACGCATAACGCATAACGCATATCGCATAACGTATAAAGCATAACGCATAAAGCATAACGCATAACGCATAACGCATAACGCATCACGCATAACGCATAACGCATAACGCACAACGCAAACGTATAACGCAGAACGCATAATGCATAACGCATAACGCATAACGCAAACGTATAACGCACAAGGCATAACGCATAACGAACAACGGATAACGCATAACGCAAAACGCATAACGAATACCGCAAAACGTATATCGCCTAACACATAACGGATCACGCATAACGCATAACGCATAACGTATAACTCATAACGCATAACGCATAAAGCATGACGCATAACGCATAACGCATGACGCATAACGCAGAACGCATAAGGCTTGATGCATGACAAATTTCGCATATCACATAACGCATAAGGCTTGATGCATGACGCATATCGCATAACGCATAACGAATAACGCATAACGCATAACGCATAACGCATAACGCATAACGCATAACGCATAACGCATAACGCATAACGCATAACGCATAACGCAGAACGCAGAACGCATAACGCATAACACATAACAAATAACGCATAACGCATAACGTATAACGCATAACGCATAACGCATAACGCATAACGCATAACGCATAACGCATAACGCATAACGCATAACGCATAACGCATAACGCATAACGCATAACGCATAACGCATAACGCATAACGCATAACGCATAACGCATAACGCATAACGCATAACGTATAACGCATAACGCATAACGCATAACGCATAACGCATAACGCATAACGCATAACGAATAACGCAAACGTATAACGCACAACGCATAACACATAACGCATAACGCATAATGCACAACGCATAACGAATACAGCAAAACGCATAACGAATACAGCAAAACGCATAACGCTTAACGCATAACGGATCACGCATAACGCATAACGCATAATGCATAACGCATAACGCATAACGCCTAACGCATAATGCACAACGCTTAACGAACACCGGAAAACCCATAACGCCTAACGCATAACGGATCACTCATAACGCATAATTCATAACGCATAACGCATAAAGCATAACGCATAACGCATAACGCATAACGCATAACGCATAACGCATAACGCATAACGCATAACGCATAACGCAGAACGCATAACGCATAACACATAACGCATAACGCATAACGCATAACGCAAACGTATAGCGCACAACGCATAATGAATAAACCATAACCCATACTTCATAACGCATAACGCATAATGCACAACGCATATCGAACACTTGAAAACCCATAACGCCTAACGCATAACGGATCACGCATAACGCATAATGCATAACGCATAACGCATAACGCATAACGCATAACGCATAACGCATAACGCATAACGCATAACGCATAACGCATAACGCATAACGCATAACGCATAACGCATAACGCATAACGCATAACGCATAACGCATAACGCATAACGCATAACGCATAACGCATAACGCATAACGCATAACGCATAACGAATAACGCAAACGTATAACGCACAACGCATAACACATAACGCATAACGCATAATGCACAACGCATAACGAATACAGCAAAACGCATAACGCTTAACGCATAACGGATCACGCATAACGCATATCGCATAATGCATAACGCATAACGCATAACGCATAACGCATAATGCACAACGCTTAACGAACACCGGAAAACCCATAACGCCTAACGCATAACGGATCACTCATAACGCATAATTCATAACGCATAACGCATAACGCATAACGCATAACGCATAACGCATAACGCATAACGCATAACGCATAACGCATAACGCATAACGCAGAACGCATAACGCATAACACATAACGCATAACGCATAACGCATAACGCATAACGCATAACGCATAACGCATAACGCATAACGCATAACGCATAACGCATAACGCATAACGCATAACGCATAACGCATAACGAATAACGCAAACGCATAATGCATAACGCATAACGCATAACGCATAACGCATAACGTATAACGCATAACGCATACCGCATAACGCATAACGCATAACGCATAACGCATAACGCATAACGCATAACGTATAACGCATAACGCTTAACGCATGACGCATATCGCATAACGCATAACGCATAATGCATAACGCATAAAGCATAACGCATAACGCATAACGCATAACGCATCACGCATAACGCATAACGCATACCGTATAACGCATAACGCATAACGCATAACGCAAACGTATAGCGCACAACGGATAACGCATAAACCATAACCCATACTTCATAACGCCTAACGCATAATGCACAACGCTTAACGAACACCGGAAAACCCATAACGCCTAACGCATAACGGATCACTCATAACGCATAATTCATAACGCATAACGCATAAAGCATAACGCATAACGCATAACGCATAACGCATAACGCATAACGCATAACGCATAACGCATAACGCATAACGCATAACACATAACGCATAACGCATAACGCATAACGCATAACGTATAACGCATAACGCATAACGCATAACGCATAACGCATAACGCATAACGCATAACGCATAACGCATAACGCATAACGCATAACGCATAACGCATAACGCATAACGCATAACGCATAACGCATTACGCATAACGCATAACGCATAACGCATAACGCATAACGCATAACGCATACCGTATAACGCATAACGCATAACGCATAACGCATAACGCATAACGCATAACGCATAACGCATAACACATAACGCATAACGCAGAACGCAGAACGCATAACGCATAACACATAACAAATAACGCATAACGCATAACGTATAACGCATAACGCATAACGCATAACGCATAACGCATAACGCATAACGCATAACGCATAACGCATAACGCATAACGCATAACGCATAACGCATAACGCATAACGAATAACGCAAACGTATAACGCACAACGCATAACACATAACGCATAACGCATAATGCACAACGCATAACGAATACAGCAAAACGCATAACGCTTAACGCATAACGGATCACGCATAACGCATAACGCATAATGCATAACGCATAACGCATAACACCTAACGCATAATGCACAACGCTTAACGAACACCGGAAAACCCATAGCGCCTAACGCATAACGGATCACTCATAACGCATAATTCATAACGCATAACGCATAAAGCATAACGCATAACGCATAACGCATAACGCATAAACGCATAACGCATAACGCATAACGCAGAACGCATAACGCATAACACATAACGCATAACGCATAACGCATAACGCAAACGTATAGCGCACAACGCATAATGAATAAACCATAACCCATACTTCATAACGCATAACGCATAATGCACAACGCATATCGAACACTTGAAAACCCATAACGCCTAACGCATAACGGATCACGCAGACGCATAATGCATAACGCATAACGCATAACGCATAACGCATAACGCATAACGCATAACGCATAACGCATAACGCATAACGCATAACGCATAACGCATAACGCATAACGCATAACGCATAACGCATAACGCATAACGCATAACGAATAACGCAAACGTATAACGCACAACGCATAACACATAACGCATAACGCATAATGCACAACGCATAACGAATACAGCAAAACGCATAACGCTTAACGCATAACGGATCACGCATAACGCATAACGCATAATGCATAACGCATAACGCATAACGCCTAACGCATAATGCACAACGCTTAACGAACACCGGAAAACCCATAACGCCTAACGCATAACGGATCACTCATAACGCATAATTCATAACGCATAACGCATAACGTATAACGCATAACGCATAACGCATAACGCATAACGCATAACGCATAACGCATAACGCATAACGCATAACGCATAACGCATAACGCATAACGCATAACGCATAACGCATAACGAATAACGCAAACGCATAATGCATAACGCATAACGCATAACGCATAACGCATAACGTATAACGCATAACGCATACCGCATAACGCATAACGCATAACGCATAACGCATAACGCATAACGCATAACGCATAACGCATAATGCATAACGCATAACGCATAACGCATATCTCATAACGCATAACGCATAACGTATAACGCATAACGCATACCGTAAAACGCATAACGCATAACGCATAACGCATACCGCTAACGTATAGCGCACAACGGATAACGCATAAACCATAACCCATACTTCATAACGCCTAACGCATAATGCCCAACGCTTAACGAACACCGGAAAACCCATAACGCCTAACGCATAACGGATCACTCATAACGCATAATTCATAACGCATAACGCATAAAGCATAACGCATAACGCATAACGCATAACGCATAACGCATAACGCATAACGCATAACGCATAAAGCATAACGCATAAAGCATAACGCATAACGCATAACGCATAACGCATCACGCATAACGCATAACGCACAACGCAAACGTATAACGCAGAACGCATAATGCATAACGCATAACGCATAACGCAAACGTACAACGCACAACGCATAACGCATAACGAACAACGGATAACGCATAACGCAAAACGCATAACGAATACCGCAAAACGTATATCGCCTAACACATAACGGATCACGCATAACGCATAACGCATAACATATAACTCATAACGCATAACGCATAAAGCATGACGCATAACGCATAACGCATGACGCATAACGCAGAACGCATAAGGCTTGATGCATGACAAATTTCGCATATCACATAACGCATAAGGCTTGATGCATGACGCATATCGCATAACGCATAACGCATAACCATAACGCATAAAGCATAACCCATAACGCATAACGCATCACGCATAACGTATAACGCATAACGCATACCGTATAACGCATAACGCATAACGTCTAACGCATAACGCATAACGCATACCGTATAACGCATAACGCATAACGCATAACGCATAGCGCATAACGCATAACGCATAACGCATAACGCATAACGCATTAAACATAACGCATATCGCATAACGCATGAAGCATAACCCATAACGCATAACGCATAACGTATAACGCATAACGCATACCGTATAACGCATAACGCATAACGCATAACGCAAACGTATAGCGCACAACGCATAATGAATAAACCATAACCCATACTTCATAACGCATAACGCATAATGCACAACGCATATCGAACACCGGAAAACCCATAACGCCTAACGCATAACGGATCACGCATAACGCATAATGCATAACGCATAAATCATAACGCATAACGCATAACGCATAACCCCTAACGCAATAACGCATAACGCATAACGTGTAACTCATAACGCATAACGCATAAAGCATAACGCATAACATATAACGCATAACGCATAACGCATAACGCATATCGCATAACGTATAAAGCATAACGCATATCGCATAAAGTATAAAGCATAACGCATAACGCATAACGCATAACGCATCACGCATAACGCATAACGCATAACGCACAACGCAAACGTATAACGCATAACGCATAACGCATAACGCATAACGCATACCGCATAATGCATAACGCATAACGCATAACGCATAACGCATAAAGCATAACGCATTAAGCATAACGCATAACGCATAACGTATAACTCATAACGCATAACGCATAAAGCATGATGCATAACGCATAACGCATAACGCAGAACGCAGAACGCATAACGCATAACACATAACAAATAACGCATAACGCATAACGTATAACGCATAACGCATAACGCATAACGCATAACGCATAACGCATAACGCATAACGCATAACGCATAACGCATAACGCATAACGCATAACGCATAACGCATAACGCATAACGCATAACGCATAACGAATAACGCAAACGTATAACGCACAACGCATAACACATAACGCATAACGCATAATGCACAACGCATAACGAATACAGCAAAACGCATAACGCTTAACGCATAACGGATCACGCATAACGCATAACGCATAACGCATAACGAATAATGCATAACGCATAACGCATAACGCATAACGCATAACGCATAACGCATAACGCATAACGCATAACGCATAACGCATAACGCAGAACGCAGAACGCATAACGCATAACACATAACAAATAACGCATAACGCATAACGTATAACGCATAACGCATAACGCATAACGCATAACGCATAACGCATAACGCATAACGCATAACGCATAACGCATAACGCATAACGCATAACGCATAACGCATAACGTATAACGCATAACGCATACCGCATAACGCATAACGCATAACGCATAACGCATAACGCATAACGCATAACGCATAACGTATAACGCATAACGCATAACGCATAACGCATAACGCATAACGCATACCGTATAACGCATAACGCATAACGCATAACGCATAACGCATAACGCATAACGCATAACGCATAACACATAACGCATAACGCATAACGCATAACGCATAACGAATAACGCATAACGCATAACGCTTAACGCATGACGCATATCGCATAACGCATAACGCATAATGCATAACGCATAAAGCATAACGCATAACGCATAACGCATAACGCATCACGCATAACGCATAACGCACAACGCAGACGTATAACGCAGAACGCATAATGCATAACGCATAACGCATAACGCATATCTCATAACGCATAACGCATAACGTATAACGCATAACGCATACCGTATAACGCATAACGCATAACGCATAACGCATAACGCAAACGTATAGCGCACAACGGATAACGCATAAACCATAACCCATACTTCATAACGCCTAACGCATAATGCACAACGCTTAACGAACACCGGAAAACCCATAACGCCTAACGCATAACGGATCACTCATAACGCATAATTCATAACGCATAACGCATAAAGCATAACGCATAACGCATAACGCATAACGCATAACGCATAACGCAGAACGCATAACGCATAACACATAACGCATAACGCATAACGCATAACGTATAACGCATAACGCATAACGCATAACGCATAACGCATAACGCACAACGCATAACACATAACGCATAACGCATAATGCACAACGCATAACGAATACAGCAAAACGCATAACGCTTAACGCATAACGGATCACGCATAACGCATAACGCATAATGCATAACGCATAACGCATAACGTATAACGCATAACGCATACCGCATAACGCATAACGCATAACGCATAACGCATAACGCATAACGCATAACGCATAACGCATAACGTATAACGCATAACGCATAACGCATAACGCATAACGCATAACGCATACCGTATAACGCATAACGCATAACACATAACGCTTAACGCATAACGGATCACGCATAACGCATAACGCATAATGCATAACGCATAACGCATAAGGCATAATGCATAACGCATAACGCATAACGCATAACGTATAACGCATAACGCATAACGCATAACGCATAACGCATAACGCATACCGTATAACGCTTAACGCCCCGGCCGTTGTACTTGTCAATCAATGAGTGTACTTCCAAAGACTTCCAGTGCATCAGTTAATTGTCCAGCGATCAGGACACGTGTCAAACCGGGATCGCAGCAGTCAAGATCCCTCGCGAGCCTAATAACATCTTTCATTAGATCCGCGATCGTCAGTTTTATTATATTGATTCAATCCGGATTAGGATTATTCAACTCTGAGCGCGTATAAGGCAGGACCTGCTAGATCAGCCTTACTGATGAGTCCACTAGCAGGTCCGGGACGAAACGCTTCTATTAACGTAATTCATTGTCACGCGAATCAATTATTGTCTTTTGCGTCTTTCACACATCTAAATTTCTTGAACTACTGGCCCAAGATTAATTTGGCGGGTCCAGATCCGGAACAGTCGCGAAACCCACGCACGCGACAAAACACATAACGCATAACGCATTAAGCATGACGCATAACGCATAACGTATAACTCATAACGCATAACGCAAAACGCATAACGAATACCGCAAAACGTATATCGCCTAACACATAACGGATCACGCATAACGCATAACGCATAACGTATAACGCATAACGCATAACGCATCACGCATAACGTATAACGCATAACGCATACCGTATAACGCATAACGCATAACGTCTAACGCATAACGCATAACGCATACCGTATAACGCATAACGCATAACGCATAGCGCATAACGCATAACGCATAACGCATAACGCATAACGCATAACGCATTAAGCATAACGCATATCGCATAACGCATGAAGCATAATCCATAACGCATAACGCATAACGTATAACGCATAACGCATACCGTATAACGCATAACGCATAACGCATAACGCAAACGTATAGCGCACAACGCATAATGAATAAACCATAACCCATACTTCATAACGCATAACGCATAATGCACAACGCATATCGAACACCGGAAAACCCATAACGCCTAACGCATAACGGATCACGCATAACGCATAATGCATAACGCATAAATCATAACGCATAACGCATAACGCATAACCCCTAACGCAATAACGCATAACGCATAACGTGTAACTCATAACGCATAACGCATAAAGCATAACGCATAACATATAACGCATAACGCATAACGCATAACGCATATCGCATAACGTATAAAGCATAACGCATATCGCATAAAGTATAAGGCATAACGCATAACGCATAACGCATAACGCATCACGCATAACGCATAACGCATAACGCACAACGCAAACGTATAACGCATAACGCATAACGCATAACGCATAACGCATACCGCATAATGCATAACGCATAACGCATAACGCATAACGCATAACGCATAACGCATTAAGCATAACGCATAACGCATAACGTATAACTCATAACGCATAACGCATAAAGCATGACGCATAACGCATAACGCATAACGCAGAACGCAGAACGCATAACGCATAACACATAACAAATAACGCATAACGCATAACGTATAACGCATAACGCATAACGCATAACGCATAACGCATAACGCATAACGCATAACGCATAACGCATAACGCATAACGCATAACGCATAACGCATAACGCATAACGCATAACGCATAACGCATAACGAATAACGCAAACGTATAACGCACAACGCATAACACATAACGCATAACGCATAATGCACAACGCATAACGAATACAGCAAAACGCATAACGCTTAACGCATAACGGATCACGCATAACGCATAACGCATAACGCATAACGAATAACGCATAACGCATAACGCATAACGCATAACGCATAACGCATAACGCATAACGCATAACGCATAACGCAGAACGCAGAACGCATAACGCATAACACATAACAAATAACGCATAACGCATAACGTATAACGCATAACGCATAACGCATAACGCATAACGCATAACGCATAACGCATAACGCATAACGCATAACGCATAACGCATAACACATAACGCATAACGCATAACGCATAACGCATAACGCATAACGCATAACGCATAACGCATAACGAATAACGCAAACGTATAACGCACAACGCATAACACATAACGCATAACGCATAATGCACAACGCATAACGAATACAGCAAAACGCATAACGCTTAACGCATAACGGATCACGCATAACGCATAACGCATAATGCATAACGCATAACGCATGACGCATAACGCATAACGCATAACCCATAACGCATAACGCATAACGCATAACGCATAACGAATACCGCAAAACGTATATCGCCTAACACATAACACATAACAAATAACGCATAACGCATAACGTATAACGCATAACGCATAACGCATAACGCATAACGCATAACGCATAACGCATAACGCATAACGCATAACGCATAACACATAACGCATAACGCATAACGCATAACGCATAACGCATAACGCATAACGCATAACGCATAACGCATAACGAATAACGCAAACGTATAACGCACAACGCATAACACATAACGCATAACGCATAATGCACAACGCATAACGAATACAGCAAAACGCATAACGCTTAACGCATAACGGATCACGCATAACGCATAACGCATAATGCATAACGCATAACGCATGACGCATAACGCATAACGCATAACGCATAACGCATAACGCATAACGCATAACGCATAACGAATACCGCAAAACGTATATCGCCTAACACATAACGGATCACGCATAACGCATAACGCATAATGCATAACGCATAACGCATAACGCATAATGCATAACGCATAAAGCGTAACACATAACGCATAACGCATAAAGCATAACACATAACGCATAACGCATAATGCACAACGCATAAAGCATAACGGATCACGCATAACGCATAACGCATAACCCCTAACGCATAACGCATAACGCATAACGCATAACGCATAACGTGTAACTAATAACGCATAACGCATAAAGCATAACGCATAACGCATAACGCATATCGCATAACGCATAACGCATAACGTATAACGCATAACGCATACCGTATAACGCATAACGCATAACGCAAACGTATAACGCACAACGCATAACGCATAACGAACAACGGATAACGCATAACGCATAACGCATAACGCATAACGCATAACGAATACCGCAAAACGTATATCGCCTAACACATAACGGATCACGCATAACGCATAACGCATAACGCATAACGCATAACGCATAACGCATAACGCATAACGCATAACGCATAACGCATAACGCATAACGCATAACGCATAACGCATAACGCATAACGCATAACGCATAACGCATAACGCATAACGCATAACGCATAACGCATAACGAATAACGCAAACGTATAACGCACAACGCATAACACATAACGCATAACGCATAATGCACAACGCATAACGCATAACGCATAACGCATAACGCATAACGCATAACGCATAACGCATAACGCATAACGCATAACGCATAACGCATAACGCATAACGCATAACGCATAACGCATAACGCATAAAGCATAACGCATAACGCATAACTTATAACTCATTACTCATAACGAATAACGCATAACGCATAAGGCATAACGCATAAGGCATAACGCATAACGCATAAAGCATAACGCATAACGCATAACGCATAACGCATAACGCATAACGCATAACGCATAACGCATAACGCATAACGCATAAAGCATAACGCATAACGCATAACGCATTACGCATAACTTATAACTCATAACTCATAAGGAGTAACGCATAACGCATAAAGCATAACGCATAACGCATAACGCATAACGCATAACGCGTAACGCATAACGCATAACGCATAACGCATAACGCATAACGCATAACGCATAACGCATAACGCATAACGAATAACGCATAAAGCATAACGCATAACGCATAACGCATAAAGCATAACGCATAACGCATAACGCATAACGCATAACGCATTACGCATAACGCATAACTTGTAACTCATTACTCATAACGAATAACGCATAACGCATAACGCATAACGCATAACGCATAACGCATAACGCATAAAGCATAACGCATAACGCATAACGGATAAAGCATAATGCATAACGCATAACGCATAACGCATTACGCATAACTTATAACTGATAACTCATAACGAATAACGCATAACGCAAAATGCATAACGAATACGCATAACGCATAAAGCATAACGCACAACGCATAACGGATAAAGCATAATGCATAACGCATAACGCATAACGCATTACGCATAACTTATAACTCATAACTCATAACGAATAACGCATAACGCATGTCGGATCACGCATAACGCATAACGCATAAAGCATAAATCATAACGCATAACGAATACCGCAAAACGTATATCGCCTAACACATAACGCATCACGCATAACGCATAACGCATAACGCATAACGCATAACGCATAACGCATAAAGCATAACGCATAACGCATAACGGATAAAGCATAATGCATAACGCATAACGCATAACGCATTACGCATAACTTGTAACTTCATAACTCATAACGAATAACGCATAACGCAAAATGCATAACGCATGTCGGATCACGCATAACGCATAACGCATAACGCATAACGCATAACGCATAACGCATAACGCATAACGCATAACGCATAACGAATAACGCATAAAGCATAAGGCATAACGCATAACGCATAAAGCATAACGCATAACGCATAACGCATAACGCATTACGCATAACGCATAACTCATTACTCATAACGAATAACGCATAACGCATAACGCATAACGCATAACGCATTACGCATAACTTATAACTCATAAAGCATAACGCATAACGCATAACGGATAAAGCATAATGCATAACGCATAACGCATAACGCATTACGCATTACGCATAACTTATAACTCATAACTCATAACGAATAACGCATAACGCAAAATGCATAACGCATGTCGGATCACGCATAACGCATAACGCATAAAGCATAAATCATAACGCATAACGCATAACGTTAACGCATAACCCATAACGCATAAGGCTTGATGCATGACGCATATCGCATATCGCATAAGGCTTGATGCATGACGCATATCGCATAACGCATAAGGCATAACGCATAATACATAACGTATAACGCATTATGCATAACGCATAACGCATAATGCATAACTCATAAGGCATAACGCATTACGCATAACTTATAACTCATAACTCATAACGAATAACGCATAACGCAAAATGAATAACGCATAAAGCATAACGCATAACCCATAACCCATAACGCATAACGCATAACGCATAATGCACAACGCTTAACGAATACCGCAAATGGCATAACGCCTAACGCATAACGGAT
The DNA here is from genome assembly GCA_916610235.2 of Lasioglossum morio. NCBI lineage: Eukaryota > Metazoa > Arthropoda > Insecta > Hymenoptera > Halictidae > Lasioglossum > Lasioglossum morio. Next base: position 5,754,247 of record CAKAJA020000347.1, read on the forward strand.
CACGCATGACGCAAAAGCATAACGCATAACGCATAACGCATAACGCATAACTCATATCGCATAACGCATAACTCATAACCCATAACGCACAACGCATAACGCATAATGCACAACGCATAACGCATAACGCATACCGCATAACTCATAACGCATAACGCACAACGCATAAAGCACACCGTATAACGCATAACGCATAACGCATAACGCATAACGCATAACGCATAACGCATAACGCATAACGCATAACGCATAACGCATAACGCATAACGCATAACGCATAACGCATAACGCATAACGGATCATGCATAACGCATAACACATAACGCATAACGCATAATGCATAACGCATAACGCATAACGCATAACGCATAAAGCATAACGCATAACGCGTAACGCATTACGCATAACTTATAACTCATAACTCATAAGGAGTAACGCATAACGCATAAAGCATAACGCATAACGCATAACGCATAACGCATAACGCATAACGCATAACGCATAACGCATAATGCATAAAGCATAACGCATAACGCATAACTTATAACTCATTACTCATAACGAATAACGCATAACGCATAACGCATATCGCATAACGCATAACGCAAAATGCATAACGCATAAAGCATAACGCATAACGCATAACGCATAACGCATAACGCATAACGCATAACGCATAACGCATAACGCATAACGCATAACGCACGACGCATAACGCATAACGCATAACGCATAACGCATAAGGCATAACGCATAACGCATAACGCAAACGTATAACGCACAACGCATAACGCATAACGCAAAACGCATAACGCATAACGGATAACGCATATCGCATAACGCATAACGCATAATGCATAACGCATAAAGCATAACGCATAACGCATAACGCAAAACCCCTAACGCATAACGCATAACGAATAACGCATAACGTGTAACTAATGACGCATAACGCATAAAGCATAACGCATAACGCATAACGCATATCGCATAACGCATAACGCATAACGTATAACGCATAACGCATACCGTATAACGCATAACGCATAACGAAAACGTATAACGCACAACGCATAACGCATAACGAACAACGGATAACGCATAACGCATAACGCATAACGAATACCGCAAAACGTATATCGCCTAACACACAACGGATCACGCAGAACGCATAACGCATAATGCATAACGCATAACGCATAACGCATAATGCATAACGCATAAAGCGTAACGCATAACGCATAACGCATAAAGCATAACACATAACGCATAACGCATAATGCACAACGCATTACGAATACAGCAAAACGCATAACGCTTAACGCATAACGGATCACGCATAACGCATAACGCATAATGCATAACGCATAACGCATAACGCAAAATGCATAACGCATAAAGCGTAACGCATAACGCATAACGCATAAAGCATAACACATAACGCATAACGCATAACGCATAACGCATAACGCATAACGCATAATGCATAACGCATAAAGCATAACGCATAACGCATAACGCAAAACCCCTAACGCATAACGCATAACGCATAACGCATAACGCATAACGTGTAACTAATGACGCATAACGCATAAAGCATAACGCATAACGCATAACGCATAAAGCATAACGCATAACGCATAACGCATTACGCATAACTTATAACTCATAACTCATAAGGAGTAACGCATAACGCATAAAGCATAACGCATAACGCATGACGCATAACGCATAACGCACAACGCATAACGCATAACGCATAACGCATAATGCATAAAGCATAACGCATAACGCATAACTTATAACTAATTACTCATAACGAATAACGCATAACGCATAACGCATATCGCATAACGCATAACGCAAAATGCATAACGCATAAAGCATAACGCATAACGCATAACGCATAACGCATAACGCATAACGCATAACGCATAACGCATAACGCATAACGCATAACGCATAACGCATAACGCATAACGCATAACGCATAACGCATGACGCATAACGCATAACAAATAACGCATAACGCATAACGTATAACGCATAACGCATAACTCATAACGCATAACGCATAACGCATAACGCATAACGCATAACGCATAACGCATAACGCATAACGCATAACGCATAACGCATAACGCATAACGCATAACGAATAACGCAAACGTATAACGCACAACGCATAACACATAACGCATAACGCATAATGCACAACGCATAACGAATACAGCAAAACGCATAACGCTTAACGCATAACGGATCACGCATAACGCATAACGCATAACGCATAACGAATAACGCATAACGCATAACGCATAACGCATAACGCATAACGCATAACGCATAACGCAGAACGCAGAACGCATAACGCATAACACATAACAAATAACGCATAACGCATAACGTATAACGCATAACGCATAACGCATAACGCATAACACATAACGCATAACGCATAACGCATAACGCATAACGCATAACGCATAACGCATAACGCATAACGCATAACGCATAACGCATAACGCATAACGCATAACGCATAACGCATAACGAATAACGCAAACGTATAACGCACAACGCATAACACATAACGCATAACGCATAATGCACAACGCATAACGAATACAGCAAAACGCATAACGCTTAACGCATAACGGATCCCGCATAACGCATAACGCATAATGAATACCGCAAAACGTATATCGCCTAACACATAACGGATCACGCATAACGCATAACGCATAACGCATAACGCATAACGCATAACGCATAACGCATAACGCATAACGCATAACGCATAACGCATAACGCATAACGCATAACGCATAACGCATAACGCATAACGCATAACGAATAACGCAAACGTATAACGCACAACGCATAACACATAACGCATAACGCATAATGCACAACGCATAACGCATAACGCATAACGCATAACGCATAACGCATAACGCATAACGCATAACGCATAACGCATAACGCATAACGCATAACGCATAACGCATAACGCATAAAGCATAACGCATAACGCATAACTTATAACTCATTACTCATAACGAATAACGCATAACGCATAAGGCATAACGCATAAGACATAACGCATAACGCATAAAGCATAACGCATAACGCATAACGCATAACGCATAACGCATAACGCATAACGCATAACGCATAACGCATAAAGCATAACGCATAACGCATAACGCATAACGCATAACGCATAATGCACAACGCATAACGAATACAGCAAAACGCATAACGCTTAACGCATAACGGATCACGCATAACGCATAACGCATAATGAATACCGCAAAACGTATATCGCCTAACGCATAACGCATAACGCATAACGCATAACGCATAACGCATAACGCATAACGCATAACGAATAACGCAAACGTATAACGCACAACGCATAACACATAACGCATAACGCATAATGCACAACGCATAACGAATACAGCAAAACGCATAACGCTTAACGCATAACGGATCACGCATAACGCATAACGCATAATGAATACCGCAAAACGTATATCGCCTAACACATAACGGATCACGCATAACGCATAACGCATAACGCATAACGCATAACGCATAACGCATAACGCATAACGCATAACGCATAACGCATAACGCATAACGCATAACGCATAACGCATAACGCATAACGCATAACGCATAACGCATAACGCATAACGCATAACGCATAACGCATAACGAATAACGCAAACGTATAACGCACAACGCATAACACATAACGCATAACGCATAATGCACAACGCATAACGCATAACGCATAACGCATAACGCATAACGCATAACGCATAACGCATAACGCATAACGCATAACGCATAACGCATAACGCATAACGCATAACGCATAACGCATAAAGCATAACGCATAACGCATAACTTATAACTCATTACTCATAACGAATAACGCATAACGCATAAGGCATAACGCATAAGGCATAACGCATAACGCATAAAGCATAACGCATAACGCATAACGCATAACGCATAACGCATAACGCATAACGCATAACGCATAACGCATAAAGCATAACGCATAACGCATAACGCATTACGCATAACTTATAACTCATAACTCATAAGGAGTAACGCATAACGCATAAAGCATAACGCATAACGCATAACGCATAATGCATAACGCGTAACGCATAACGCATAACGCATAACGCATAACGCATAACGCATAACGCATGACGCATAACGAATAACGCATAACGCATAAAGCATAACGCATAACGCATAACGGATAAAGCATAATGCATAACGCATAACGCATAACGCATTACGCATAACTTATAACTGATAACTCATAACGAATAACGCATAACGCAAAATGCATATCGCATAACGCATAACGCATAAAGCATAACGCACAACGCATAACGGATAAAGCATAATGCATAACGCATAACGCATAACGCATTACGCATAACTTATAACTCATAACTCATAACGAATAACGCATAACGCATGTCGGATCACGCATAACGCATAACGCATAAAGCATAAATCATAACGCATAACGAATACCGCAAAACGTATATCGCCTAACACATAACGCATCACGCATAACGCATAACGCATAACGCATAACGCATAACGCATAAAGCATAACGCATAACGCATAACGGATAAAGCATAATGCATAACGCATAACGCATAACGCATTACGCATAACTTGTAACTTCATAACTCATAACGAATAACGCATAACGCAAAATGCATAACGCATGTCGGATCACGCATAACGCATAACGCATAACGCATAACGCATAACGCATAACGCATAACGCATAACGCATAACGCATAACGAATAACGCATAAAGCATAAGGCATAACGCATAACGCATAAAGCATAACGCATAACGCATAACGCATAACGCATTACGCATAACGCATAACTCATTACTCATAACGAATAACGCATAACGCATAACGCATAACGCATAACGCATTACGCATAACTTATAACTCATAAAGCATAACGCATAACGCATAACGGATAAAGCATAATGCATAACGCATTACGCATTACGCATAACTTATAACTCATAACTCATAACGAATAACGCATAACGCAAAATGCATAACGCATGTCGGATCACGCATAACGCATAACGCATAACGCATAACGCATAACGAATACCGCAAAACGTATATCGCCTAACACATAACGGATCACGCAGAACGCATAACGCATAATGCATAACGCATAACGCATAACGCATAATGCATAACGCATAAAGCGTAACGCATAACGCATAACGCATAAAGCATAACACATAACGCATAACGCATAATGCACAACGCATTACGAATACAGCAAAACGCATAACGCTTAACGCATAACGGATCACGCATAACGCATAACGCATAATGCATAACGCATAACGCATAACGCAAAATGCATAACGCATAAAGCGTAACGCATAACGCATAACGCATAAAGCATAACACATAACGCATAACGCATAACGCATAACGCATAACGCATAACGCATAACGGATCACGCATAACGCATAACGCATAACGCATAACGCATAACGCATAACGCATAACGCATAACGCATAACGCATACCGTATAACGCATAACGCATAACGCAAACGTATAACGCACAACGCATAACGCATAACGAACAACGGATAACGCATAACGCATAACGCATTACGCATAACTTATAACTCATAACTCATAACGAATAACGCATAACGCAAAATGCATAACGCATGTCGGATCACGCATAACGCATATCGCATAACGCATAACGCATAATGCATAACGCATAAAGCATAACGCATAACGCATAACGCATAACGCAAAACCCCTAACGCATAACGCATAACGCATAACGCATAACGTGTAACTAATGACGCATAACGCATAAAGCATAACGCATAACGCATAACGCATAAAGCATAACGCATAACGCATAACGCATTACGCATAACTTATAACTCATAACTCATAAGGAGTAACGCATAACGCATAAAGCATAACGCATAACGCATGACGCATAACGCATAACGCATAACGCATAACGCATAACTTATAACTAATTACTCATAACGAATAACGCATAACGCATAACGCATATCGCATAACGCATAACGCAAAATGCATAACGCATAAAGCATAACGCATAACGCATAACGCATAACACATAACGCATAACGCATAACGCATAACGCATAACGCATAACGCATAACGCATGACGCATAACGCATAACGCATAACGCATAACGCATAAAGCATAACGCATAACGCATAACGCATAACGGATAACGCATATCGCATAACGCATAACGCATAATGCATAACGCATAAAGCATAACGCATAACGCATAACGCAAAACCCCTAACGCATAACGCATAACGCATAACGCATAACGTGTAACTAATAACGCATAACGCATAAAGCATAACGCATAACGCATAACGCATATCGCATAACGCATAACGCATAACGTATAACGCATAACGCATACCGTATAACGCATAACGCATAACGCAAACGTATAACGCACAACGCATAACGCATAACGAACAACGGATAACGCATAACGCATAACGCATAACGCATAACGCATAACGAATACCGCAAAACGTATATCGCCTAACACATAACGGATCACGCAGAACGCATAACGCATAATGCATAACGCATAACGCATAACGCATAATGCATAACGCATAAAGCGTAACGCATAACGCATAACGCATAAAGCATAACACATAACGCATAACGCATAATGCACAACGCATTACGAATACAGCAAAACGCATAACGCTTAACACATAACGGATCACGCATAACGCATAACGGATCACGCATAACGCATAACGCATAACGCATAACGCATAACGCATAACGCATAACGCATAACGCATAACGCATAACGCATAACGCATAACGCATAACGGATAAAGCATAATGCATAACGCATAACGCATAACGCATAAAGCATAACACATAACGCATAACGCATAACGCATAACGCATAACGCATAACGGATCACGCATAACGCATAACGCATAACGCATAACGCATAACGCATAACGCATAACGCATAACGCATAACGCATAACGCATAACGGATACAGCATAATGCATAACGCATAACGCATAACGCATTACGCATAACTTATAACTCATAACTCATAACGCATAACGCATAACGCATAACGCATAACGCATAACGCATAAAGCATACCGCGTTACGCATAACTTATAAATCATAACTCATAAGGAGTACCGCATAACGCATAAAGCATAACGCATAACGCATAACGCATAACGCAAAATGCATAACGCATAAAGCGTAACGCATAACGCATAACGCATAAAGCATAACACATAACGCATAACGCATAACGCATAACGCATAACGCATAACGCATAACGCATAACGCATAACGGATAAAGCATAACGCATTACGCATAACTAATAACTCATAAGGAGTAACTCATAACGCATAAAGCATAACGCATAACGCATAACGAATACCGCAAAAAGTATATCGCCTAACACATAACGGATCACGCATAACGCATAACGCATAACGTATAACGCATAACGCATAACGCATAACACATAACGCATAACGCATAATGCACAACGCATTACGAATATAGCAAAACGCATAACGCTTAACGCATAACGGATCACGCATAACGCATAACGCATAATGCATAACGCATAACGCATAACGCATAATGCATAACGCATAAAGCGTAACGCATAACGCATAACGTATAAAGCATAACACATAACGCATAACGCATAATGCACAACGCATAACGAATACAGCAAAACGCATAACGCTTAACGTATAACGTATAACGCATACCGCATTACGCATAACTTATAACTCATAACTCATAAGGAGTAACGCATAACGCATAAAGCATAACGCATAACGCAAAATGCATAACGCATGTCGGATCACGCATAACGCATAACGCATAACGCATAACGCATAACGCATAACGCATAAAGCATACCGCGTTACGCATAACTTATAAATCATAACTCATAAGGAGTACCGCATAACGCATAAAGCATAACGCATAACGCATAACGCATAACGCATAACGCATAACGCAAAATGCATAACGCATAAAGCGTAACGCATAACGCATAACGCATAAAGCATAACACATAACGCATAACGCATAACGCATAACGCATAACGCATAACGCATAACGGATAAAGCATAATGCATAACGCATAACGCATAACGCATTACGCATAACTTATAACTCATAACTCATAACGAATAACGCACAACGCAAAATGCATAACGCATGTCGGATCACGCATAACGCATAACGCATAACGCATAACGCATAACGCATAACGCATAAAGCATACCGCGTTACGCATAACTTATAAATCATAACTCATAAGGAGTACCGCATAACGCATAAAGCATAACGCATAACGCATAACGCATAACGCATAACGCATAACGCAAAATGCATAACGCATAAAGCGTAACGCATAACGCATAACGCATAAAGCATAACACATAACGCATAACGCATAACGCATAACGCATAACGCATAACGGATCACGCATAACGCATAACGCATAACGCATAACGCATAACGCATAACGCATAACGCATAACGCATAACGCATAACGCATAACGGATACAGCATAATGCATAACGCATAACGCATAACGCATTACGCATAACTTATAACTCATAACTCATAACGCATAACGCATAACGCATAACGCATAACGCATAACGCATAAAGCATACCGCGTTACGCATAACTTATAAATCATAACTCATAAGGAGTACCGCATAACGCATAAAGCATAACGCATAACGCATAACGCATAACGCAAAATGCATAACGCATAAAGCGTAACGCATAACGCATAACGCATAAAGCATAACACATAACGCATAACGCATAACGCATAACGCATAACGCATAACGCATAACGCATAACGCATAACGGATAAAGCATAACGCATTACGCATAACTAATAACTCATAAGGAGTAACTCATAACGCATAAAGCATAACGCATAACGCATAACGAATACCGCAAAACGTATATCGCCTAACACATAACGGATCACGCATAACGCATAACGCATAACGTATAACGCATAACGCATAACGCATAACACATAACGCATAACGCATAATGCACAACGCATTACGAATATAGCAAAACGCATAACGCTTAACGCATAACGGATCACGCATAACGCATAACGCATAATGCATAACGCATAACGCATAACGCATAATGCATAACGCATAAAGCGTAACGCATAACGCATAACGTATAAAGCATAACACATAACGCATAACGCATAATGCACAACGCATAACGAATACAGCAAAACGCATAACGCTTAACGTATAACGTATAACGCATACCGCATTACGCATAACTTATAACTCATAACTCATAAGGAGTAACGCATAACGCATAAAGCATAACGCATAACGCATAAAGCATAACGCATAACGCATAACTTATAACTCATTACTCATAACGAATAACGCATAACGCATAACTTATAACTCATTACTCATAACGCATAACGCATAACGCATAAAGCATAACGCATAACCCATAACGCATAACGGATAAAGCATAATGCATAACGCATAACGCATAACGCATTACGCATAACTTATAACTCATAACTCATAAGGAGTAACGCATAACGCATAACGCATAAAGCATAACGCATAACGCATAACGCATTACGCATAACGCATAACTTATAACTCATTACTCATAACGAATAACGCATAACGCATAACGCATAACGCATAACGCATAACGCATAACGCATAACGCATAACGCATAAAGCATAACGCATAACGCATAACGGATAAAGCATAATGCATAACGCATAACGTATAACGCATTACGCATAACTTATAACTCATAACTCATAACGAATAACGCATAACGCAAAATGCATAACGCATGTCGGATCACGCATAACGCATAACGCATAAAGCATAAATCATAACGCATAACGCATAACGTTAACGCATAACCCATAACGCATAAGGCTTGATGCATGACGCATATCGCATATCGCATAAGGCTTGATGCATGACGCATATCGCATAACGCATAATACATAACGTATAACGCATTATGCATAACGCATAACGCATAATGCATAACTCATAAGGCATAACGCATTACGCATAACTTATAACTCATAACTCATAACGAATAACGCATAACGCAAAATGAATAACGCATAAAGCATAACGCATAACCCATAACCCTTAACGCATAACGCATAACGCATAATGCACAACGCTTAACGAATACCGCAAATCGCATAACGCCTAACGCATAACGGATCACGCATGACGCATAAAGCATAACGCATAACGCATAACGCATAACGCGTAACGCATAACGCATAACTCATATCGCATAACGCATAAATCATAACCCATAACGCACAACGCATAACGCATAATGCACAACGCATAACGAATACCGCAAAACGCATAACGCATAACGCATAACGCATAACGCATAACTCATAACGCATAACGCATAACGCATAACGCACACCGTATAACGTATAACGCATAACGCATAACGCATAACGCATAACGCATAAAGCATAACGCATAACGCATAACGCATAACGCATAACGGATCACGCATAACGCATAACGCATAACGCATAACGCATTACGCATAACGCATAACGCATAACGCATAACGCATAACGCATAACGCATAACGCATAACGCATAACGCATAACGCATAAAGCATAACGCATTACGCATAACTTATAACTCATAACTCATAAGGAGTAACGCATAACGCATAAAGCATAACGCATAACGCATAACGCATAACGCATAACGCATAACGCATAACGCATAACGCATAACGCATAACGGATCACGCATAACGCATAACGCATAACGCATAACGCATAACGCATAACGCATAACGCATAACGCATAACGCATAACGCATAACGCATAAAGCATAACGCATAACGCATAAAGCATAACGCATTACGCATAACTTATAACTCATAACTCATAAGGAGTAACGCATAACGCTTAACGTATAACGTATAACGCATACCGCATTACGCATAACTTATAACTCATAACTCATAAGGAGTAACGCATAACGCATAAAGCATAACGCATAACGCATAAAGCATAACGCATAACGCATAACTTATAACTCATTACTCATGACGAATAACGCATAACGCATAACTTATAACTCATTACTCATAACGCATAACGCATAACGCATAAAGCATAACGCATAACCCATAACGCATAACGGATAAAGCATAATGAATAACGCATAACGCATAACGCATAACGCATTACGCATAACTTATAACTCATAACTCATAAGGAGTAACGCATAACGCATAACGCATAAAGCATAACGCATAACGCATAACGCATTACGCATAACGCATAACTTATAACTCATTACTCATAACGAATAACGCATAACGCATAACGCATAACGCATAACGCATAACGCATAACGCATAACGCATAACGCATAACGCATAAAGCATAACGCATAACGCATAACGGATAAAGCATAATGCATAACGCATAACGTATAACGCATTACGCATAACTTATAACTCATAACTCATAACGAATAACGCATAACGCAAAATGCATAACGCATGTCGGATCACGCATAACGCATAACGCATAAAGCATAAATCATAACGCATAACGCATAACGTTAACGCATAACCCATAACGCATAAGGCTTGATGCATGACGCATATCGCATATCGCATAAGGCTTGATGCATGACGCATATCGCATAACGCATAATACATAACGTATAACGCATTATGCATAACGCATAACGCATAATGCATAACTCATAAGGCATAACGCATTACGCATAACTTATAACTCATAACTCATAACGAATAACGCATAACGCAAAATGAATAACGCATAACGCATAACGCATTACGCATAACTTGTAACTTCATAACTCATAACGAATAACGCATAACGCAAAATGCATAACGCATGTCGGATCACGCATAACGCATAACGCATAACGCATAAAGCATAACGCATAACGCATAACGAATACCGCAAAACGTATATCGCCTAACACATAACGGATCACGCATAACGCATAACGCATAACGTATAACGCATAACGCATAACGCATAACACATAACGCATAACGCATAATGCACAACGCATTACGAATATAGCAAAACGCATAACGCTTAACGCATAACGGATCACGCATAACGCATAACGCATAATGCATAACGCATAACGCATAACGCATAATGCATAACGCATAAAGCGTAACGCATAACGCATAACGTATAAAGCATAACACATAACGCATAACGCATAATGCACAACGCATAACGAATACAGCAAAACGCATAACGCTTAACGTATAACGTATAACGCATACCGCATTACGCATAACTTATAACTCATAACTCATAAGGAGTAACGCATAACGCATAAAGCATAACGCATAACGCATAAAGCATAACGCATAACGCATAACTTATAACTCATTACTCATAACGAATAACGCATAACGCATAACTTATAACTCATTACTCATAACGCATAACGCATAACGCATAAAGCATAACGCATAACCCATAACGCATAACGGATAAAGCATAATGCATAACGCATAACGCATAACGCATTACGCATAACTTATAACTCATAACTCATAAGGAGTAACGCATAACGCATAACGCATAAAGCATAACGCATAACGCATAACGCATTACGCATAACGCATAACTTATAACTCATTACTCATAACGAATAACGCATAACGCATAACGCATAACGCATAACGCATAACGCATAACGCATAACGCATAAAGCATAACGCATAACGCATAACGGATAAAGCATAATGCATAACGCATAACGTATAACGCATTACGCATAACTTATAACTCATAACTCATAACGAATAACGCATAACGCAAAATGCATAACGCATGTCGGATCACGCATAACGCATAACGCATAAAGCATAAATCATAACGCATAACGCATAACGTTAACGCATAACCCATAACGCATAAGGCTTGATGCATGACGCATATCGCATATCGCATAAGGCTTGATGCATGACGCATATCGCATAACGCATAATACATAACGTATAACGCATTATGCATAACGCATAACGCATAATGCATAACTCATAAGGCATAACGCATTACGCATAACTTATAACTCATAACTCATAACGAATAACGCATAACGCAAAATGAATAACGCATAAAGCATAACGCATAACCCATAACCCTTAACGCATAACGCATAACGCATAATGCACAACGCTTAACGAATACCGCAAATCGCATAACGCCTAACGCATAACGGATCACGCATGACGCATAAAGCATAACGCATAACGCATAACGCATAACGCGTAACGCATAACGCATAACTCATATCGCATAACGCATAAATCATAACCCATAACGCACAACGCATAACGCATAATGCACAACGCATAACGAATACCGCAAAACGCATAACGCATAACGCATAACGCATAACGCATAACTCATAACGCATAACGCATAACGCATAACGCACACCGTATAACGTATAACGCATAACGCATAACGCATAACGCATAACGCATAAAGCATAACGCATAACGCATAACGCATAACGCATAACGGATCACGCATAACGCATAACGCATAACGCATAACGCATTACGCATAACGCATAACGCATAACGCATAACGCATAACGCATAACGCATAACGCATAACGCATAACGCATAACGCATAAAGCATAACGCATTACGCATAACTTATAACTCATAACTCATAAGGAGTAACGCATAACGCATAAAGCATAACGCATAACGCATAACGCATAACGCATAACGCATAACGCATAACGCATAACGCATAACGCATAACGCATAACGCATAACGCATAACGCATAACGCATAACGCATAAAGCATAACGCATAACGCATAAAGCATAACGCATTACGCATAACTTATAACTCATAACTCATAAGGAGTAACGCATAACGCTTAACGTATAACGTATAACGCATACCGCATTACGCATAACTTATAACTCATAACTCATAAGGAGTAACGCATAACGCATAAAGCATAACGCATAACGCATAAAGCATAACGCATAACGCATAACTTATAACTCATTACTCATGACGAATAACGCATAACGCATAACTTATAACTCATTACTCATAACGCATAACGCATAACGCATAAAGCATAACGCATAACCCATAACGCATAACGCATAACGCATAACGCATAACGCATAACGCATAACGCATAACGCATAACGCATAAACCATAACGCATGACGCATAACGCATAACGCATAACGCATAACGCATAACGCAAACGTATAACGCACAACGCATAACGCATAACTCATAACTCATAACGAATAACGCATAACGCAAAATGCATAACGCATGTCGGATCACGCATAACGCATAACGCATAACGCATAACGCATAACGCATAACGGATCACGCATAACGCATAACGCATAACGCATAACGCATAACGCATAACGCATAACGCATAAAGCATAACGCATAACGCATAACGCATTACGCATAACGTATAACTCATAACTCATAAGGAGTAACGCATAACGCATAAAGCATAACGCATAACGCATAACGCATAACGCATAACGCATAACGCATAATGCATAAAGCATAACGCATAACGCATAACTTATAACGCATTACTCATAATGAATAACGCATAACGCATAACGCATATCGCATAACGCATAACGCATAATGCATAACGCATAAAGCATAACGCATAACGCATAACGCATAACGCATAACGCATAACGCATAACGCATAACGCATAACGCATAACGCATAACGCATAACGCATAACGCATAACGCATGACGCATAACGCATAACGCATAACGCATAACGCATAACGCAAACGTATAACGCACAACGCATAACGCATAACGCATAACGCAAAACGCATAACGCATAACGCATAACGCATAACGCATGACGCATAACGCATAACGCATAACGCATAACGCATAACGCATAACGCATAACGCATAAAGCATAACGCATAACGCATAACTTATAACTCATTACTCATAACGAATAACGCATAACGCATAACGCATAACGGATAACGCATATCGCATAACGCATAACGCATAATGCATAACGCATAAAGCATAACGCATAACGCATAACGCATAACCCCTAACGCATAACGCATAACGTATAACTCATAACGCATAACGCATAACGCATAACGCCTAACGCATAACGCATAACGCATAACCCCTAACGCTTAACGCATAACGCATAACGCATAACGCATAACGTGTAACTAATAACGCATAACGCATAAAGCATAACGCATAACGCATAACGCATATCGCATAACGCATAACGCATAACGTATAACGCATAACGCATACCGTATAACGCATAACGCATAACGCAAACGTATAACGCACAACGCATAACGCATAACGAACAACGGATAACGCATAACGCATAACGCATAACGAATACCGCAAAACGTATATCGCCTAACACATAACGGATCACGCATAACGCATAACGCATAACGTATAACGCATAACGCATAACGCATAACACATAACGCATAACGCACAACGCAAAACGCATAACGCATAACGAATAACGCATATCGCATAACGCATAACGTATAACGTATAACGCATACCGCATTACGCATAACTTATAACTCATAACTCATAAGCAGTAACGCATAACGCATAAAGCATAACGCATAACGCATAACGCATAACGCATAACGCATAAAGCATAACGCATAACGCATAACTTATAACTCATTACTCATAACGAATAACGCATAACGCATAACTTATAACTCATTACTCATAACGCATAACGTATAACGCATAAAGCATAACGCATAACGCATAACGGATAAAGAATAATGCATAACGCAAAACGCATAACGCATTACGCATAACTTATAACTCATAACTCATAAGGAGTAACGCATAACGCATAAAGCATAACGCATAACGCATAACGCATTACGCATAACGCATAACTTATAACTCATTACTCATAACGAATAACGCATAACGCATAACGCATAACGCATAACGCATAACGCATAACGCATACCGTATAACGCATAACGCATAACGCATAACGCATAACGCATAACGCATAACGCATAACGCATAACGCATAACGCATAACGCATAACGCATAACGCATAACGCATAACGCATAACGCATAACGCATAACGCATAAAGCATAACGCATAACGCATAACATATAACTCAATACTCATAACGAATAACGCATAACGCATAAGGCATAACGCATAACGCATAACGCATAACGCATAACGCATAAAGCATAACGCATAACGCATTACGGATAAAGCATAATGCATAACGCATAACGCATAACGCATTATGCATAACTTATAACTCATAACTCATAACGAATAACGCATAACGCAAAATGCATAACGCATGTCGGATCACGCATAACGCATAACGCATAACGCATAACGCATAACGCATAACGCATAACGCATAACGCATAACGCATAACGCATAACGCATAACGCATAACGCATAACGCATAACGCATAACGCATAACGCATAACGCATAACGCATACCGTATAACGCATAACGCATAACGCATAACGCATAACGCATAACGCATAACGCATAACGCATAACGCATAACGCATAACGCATAACGCATAACGCATAACGCATAACGCATAACGCATAACGCATAACGCATAACGCATAACGTATAACGCATACCGCTTAACTCATAACGCATAACGCATAAAGCATAACGCATTACGCATAACTTATAACTCATAACTCATAAGGAGTAAGGCATAACGCATAAAGCATAACGCATAACGCATAACGCATAACGCATAACGCATAACGCATAACGCATAACGCATAACGCATAACGCATAACGCATAACGCATAACGCATAACGCATAACGCATAACGCATAACGCATAACGCATAACGCATAACGCATAACGCATAACGCATAACGGATCACGCATAACGGATAACGCATAACGCATAACGCATAACTTATAACTCATTACTCATAACGAATAACGCATAACGCATAAGGCAAAACGCATAACGCATAACGCATAACGCATAACGCATAACGCATAACGCATAACGCATGACGCATAACGCATAACGCATAACGCATAACGCATAACGCAAACGTATAACGCACAACGCATAACGCATAACGCATAACGCAAAACGCATAACGCATAACGCATAACGCATAACGCATGACGCATAACGCATAACGCATAACGCATAACGCATAACGCATAACGCATAACGCATAAAGCATAACGCATAACGCATAACTTATAACTCATTACTCATAACGAATAACGCATAACGCATAACGCATAACGGATAACGCATATCGCATAACGCATAACGCATAATGCATAACGCATAAAGCATAACGCATAACGCATAACGCATAACCCCTAACGCATAACGCATAACGTATAACTCATAACGCATAACGCATAACGCATAACGCCTAACGCATAACGCATAACGCATAACCCCTAACGCATAACGCATAACGCATAACGCATAACGCATAACGTGTAACTAATAACGCATAACGCATAAAGCATAACGCATAACGCATAACGCATATCGCATAACGCATAACGCATAACGTATAACGCATAACGCATACCGTATAACGCATAACGCATAACGCAAACGTATAACGCACAACGCATAACGCATAACGAACAACGGATAACGCATAACGCATAACGCATAACGAATACCGCAAAACGTATATCGCCTAACACATAACGGATCACGCATAACGCATAACGCATAACGTATAACGCATAACGCATAACGCATAACACATAACGCATAACGCACAACGCAAAACGCATAACGCATAACGAATAACGCATATCGCATAACGCATAACGTATAACGTATAACGCATACCGCATTACGCATAACTTATAACTCATAACTCATAAGCAGTAACGCATAACGCATAAAGCATAACGCATAACGCATAACGCATAACGCATAACGCATAACGCATAAAGCATAACGCATAACGCATAACTTATAACTCATTACTCATAACGAATAACGCATAACGCATAACTTATAACTCATTACTCATAACGCATAACGTATAACGCATAAAGCATAACGCATAACGCATAACGGATAAAGAATAATGCATAACGCAAAACGCATAACGCATTACGCATAACTTATAACTCATAACTCATAAGGAGTAACGCATAACGCATAAAGCATAACGCATAACGCATAACGCATAAAGCATAACGCATAACGCATAACGCATAACGCATAACGCATAACGCATAACGCATAACGCATAACGCATAACGCATAACGCATAACGCATAACGCATACCGTATAACGCATAACGCATAACGCATAACGCATAACGCATAACGCATAACGCATAACGCATAACGCATAACGCATAACGCATAACGCATAACGCATAAAGCATAACGCATAACGCATAACATATAACTCAATACTCATAACGAATAACGCATAACGCATAAGGCATAACGCATAACGCATAACGCATAACGCATAACGCATAAAGCATAACGCATAACGCATTACGGATAAAGCATAATGCATAACGCATAACGCATAACGCATTATGCATAACTTATAACTCATAACTCATAACGAATAACGCATAACGCAAAATGCATAACGCATGTCGGATCACGCATAACGCATAACGCATAACGCATAACGCATAACGCATAACGCATAACGCATAACGCATAACGCATAACGCATAACGCATAACGCATAACGCATAACGCATAACGCATAACGCATAACGCATAACGCATAACGCATACCGTATAACGCATAACGCATAACGCATAACGCATAACGCATAACGCATAACGCATAACGCATAACGCATAACGCATAACGCATAACGCATAACGCATAACGCATAACGCATAACGCATAACGCATAACGCATAACGCATAACGCATAACGTATAACGCATACCGCTTAACTCATAACGCATAACGCATAAAGCATAACGCATTACGCATAACTTATAACTCATAACTCATAAGGAGTAAGGCATAACGCATAAAGCATAACGCATAACGCATAACGCATAACGCATTACGCATAACGCATAACTTATAACTCATTACTCATAACGAATAACGCATAACGCATAACGCATAACGCATAACGCATAACGCATAACGCATAACGCATAAAGCATAACGCATAACGCATAACGGATAAAGCATAATGCATAACGCATAACGCATAACGCATAACGCATAACGCATAACGCATAACGCATAACGCATAACGCATAACGCATAACGCATAACGCATAACGCATAACGCATAACGCATAACGCATAAACCATAACGCATGACGCATAACGCATAACGCATAACGCATAACGCATAACGCAAACGTATAACGCACAACGCATAACGCATAACTCATAACTCATAACGAATAACGCATAACGCAAAATGCATAACGCATGTCGGATCACGCATAACGCATAACGCATAACGCATAACGCATAACGCATAACGGATCACGCATAACGCATAACGCATAACGCATAACGCATAACGCATAACGCATAACGCATAACGCATAAAGCATAACGCATAACGCATAACGCATTACGCATAACGTATAACTCATAACTCATAAGGAGTAACGCATAACGCATAAAGCATAACGCATAACGCATAACGCATAACGCATAACGCATAACGCATAATGCATAAAGCATAACGCATAACGCATAACTTATAACGCATTACTCATAATGAATAACGCATAACGCATAACGCATATCGCATAACGCATAACGCATAATGCATAACGCATAAAGCATAACGCATAACGCATAACGCATAACGCATAACGCATAACGCATAACGCATAACGCATAACGCATAACGCATAACGCATAACGCATAACGCATGACGCATAACGCATAACGCATAACGCATAACGCATAACGCAAACGTATAACGCACAACGCATAACGCATAACGCATAACGCAAAACGCATAACGCATAACGCATAACGCATAACGCATGACGCATAACGCATAACGCATAACGCATAACGCATAACGCATAACGCATAAAGCATAACGCATAACGCATAACTTATAACTCATTACTCATAACGAATAACGCATAACGCATAACGCATAACGGATAACGCATATCGCATAACGCATAACGCATAATGCATAACGCATAAAGCATAACGCATAACGCATAACGCATAACCCCTAACGCATAACGCATAACGTATAACTCATAACGCATAACGCATAACGCATAACGCCTAACGCATAACGCATAACGCATAACCCCTAACGCATAACGCATAACGCATAACGCATAACGCATAACGTGTAACTAATAACGCATAACGCATAAAGCATAACGCATAACGCATAACGCATATCGCATAACGCATAACGCATAATGTATAACGCATAACGCATACCGTATAACGCATAACGCATAACGCAAACGTATAACGCACAACGCATAACGCATAACGAACAACGGATAACGCATAACGCATAACGCATAACGAATACCGCAAAACGTATATCGCCTAACACATAACGGATCACGCATAACGCATAACGCATAACGTATAACGCATAACGCATAACGCATAACACATAACGCATAACGCACAACGCAAAACGCATAACGCATAACGAATAACGCATATCGCATAACGCATAACGTATAACGTATAACGCATACCGCATTACGCATAACTTATAACTCATAACTCATAAGCAGTAACGCATAACGCATAAAGCATAACGCATAACGCATAACGCATAACGCATAACGCATAACGCATAAAGCATAACGCATAACGCATAACTTATAACTCATTACTCATAACGAATAACGCATAACGCATAACTTATAACTCATTACTCATAACGCATAACGCATAACGCATAACGCATAACGCATAACGCATAACGCATAAAGAATAATGCATAACGCAAAACGCATAACGCATTACGCATAACTTATAACTCATAACTCATAAGGAGTAACGCATAACGCATAAAGCATAACGCATAACGCATAACGCATAAAGCATAACGCATAACGCATAACGCATAACGCATAACGCATAACGCATAACGCATAACGCATAACGCATAACGCATAACGCATAACGCATACCGTATAACGCATAACGCATAACGCATAACGCATAACGCATAACGCATAACGCATAACGCATAACGCATAACGCATAACGCATAACGCATAACGCATAACGCATAACGCATAACGCATAACGCATAAAGCATAACGCATAACGCATAACATATAACTCAATACTCATAACGAATAACGCATAAGGCATAACGCATAACGCATAACGCATAACGCATAACGCATAAAGCATAACGCATAACGCATTACGGATAAAGCATAATGCATAACGCATAACGCATAACGCATTATGCATAACTTATAACTCATTACTCATAACGAATAACGCATAACGCAAAATGCATAACGCATGTCGGATCACGCATAACGCATAACGCATAACGCATAACGCATAACGCATAACGCATAACGCATAACGCATAACGCATAACGCATAACGCATAACGCATAACGCATAACGCATAACGCATAACGCATAACGCATAACGCATAACGCATAACGCATAACGCATAACGCATAACGCATAACGCATAACGCATAACGCATAACGCATAACGCATAACGCATAACGCATAACGCATAACGCATAACGCATAACGCATAACGGATCACGCATAACGGATAACGCATAACGCATAACGCATAACTTATAACTCATTACTCATAACGAATAACGCATAACGCATAAGGCAAAACGCATAACGCATAACGCATAACGCATAACGCATAACGCATAACGCATAACGCATAACGCATGACGCATAACGCATAACGCATAACGCATAACGCATAACGCAAACGTATAACGCACAACGCATAACGCATAACGCATAACGCAAAACGCATAACGCATAACGCATAACGCATAACGCATGAC
Source organism: Lasioglossum morio (assembly GCA_916610235.2). Classification (NCBI taxonomy): domain Eukaryota; kingdom Metazoa; phylum Arthropoda; class Insecta; order Hymenoptera; family Halictidae; genus Lasioglossum; species Lasioglossum morio. The sequence goes on from CAKAJA020000347.1 coordinate 5,776,574, forward strand.
GCATAACGCATAACGCATAACGCATAACGCATAACGCATAACGCATAACGCATAACGCATAAAGCATAACGCATAACGCATAACTTATAACTCATTACTCATAACGAATAACGCATAACGCATAACGCATAACGGATAACGCATATCGCATAACGCATAACGCATAATGCATAACGCATAAAGCATAACGCATAACGCATAACGCATAACCCCTAACGCATAACGCATAACGTATAACTCATAACGCATAACGCATAACGCATAACGCCTAACGCATAACGCATAACGCATAACCCCTAACGCATAACGCATAACGCATAACGCATAACGCATAACGTGTAACTAATAACGCATAACGCATAAAGCATAACGCATAACGCATAACGCATATCGCATAACGCATAACGCATAACGTATAACGCATAACGCATACCGTATAACGCATAACGCATAACGCAAACGTATAACGCACAACGCATAACGCATAACGAACAACGGATAACGCATAACGCATAACGCATAACGAATACCGCAAAACGTATATCGCCTAACACATAACGGATCACGCATAACGCATAACGCATAACCTATAACGCATAACGCATAACGCATAACACATAACGCATAACGCACAACGCAAAACGCATAACGCATAACGAATAACGCATATCGCATAACGCATAACGTATAACGTATAACGCATACCGCATTACGCATAACTTATAACTCATAACTCATAAGCAGTAACGCATAACGCATAAAGCATAACGCATAACGCATAACGCATAACGCATAACGCATAACGCATAAAGCATAACGCATAACGCATAACTTATAACTCATTACTCATAACGAATAACGCATAACGCATAACTTATAACTCATTACTCATAACGCATAACGTATAACGCATAAAGCATAACGCATAACGCATAACGGATAAAGAATAATGCATAACGCAAAACGCATAACGCATTACGCATAACTTATAACTCATAACTCATAAGGAGTAACGCATAACGCATAAAGCATAACGCATAACGCATAACGCATAAAGCATAACGCATAACGCATAACGCATAACGCATAACGCATAACGCATAACGCATAACGCATAACGCATAACGCATAACGCATAACGCATAACGCATAACGCATACCGTATAACGCATAACGCATAACGCATAACGCATAACGCATAACGCATAACGCATAACGCATAACGCATAACGCATAACGCATAACGCATAACGCATAAAGCATAACGCATAACGCATAACATATAACTCAATACTCATAACGAATAACGCATAACGCATAAGGCATAACGCATAACGCATAACGCATAACGCATAACGCATAAAGCATAACGCATAACGCATTACGGATAAAGCATAATGCATAACGCATAACGCATAACGCATTATGCATAACTTATAACTCATAACTCATAACGAATAACGCATAACGCAAAATGCATAACGCATGTCGGATCACGCATAACGCATAACGCATAACGCATAACGCATAACGCATAACGCATAACGCATAACGCATAACGCATAACGCATAACGCATAACGCATAACGCATAACGCATAACGCATAACGCATAACGCATAACGCATACCGTATAACGCATAACGCATAACGCATAACGCATAACGCATAACGCATAACGCATAACGCATAACGCATAACGCATAACGCATAACGCATAACGCATAACGCATAACGCATAACGCATAACGCATAACGCATAACGCATAACGCATAACGCATAACGTATAACGCATACCGCTTAACTCATAACGCATAACGCATAAAGCATAACGCATTACGCATAACTTATAACTCATAACTCATAAGGAGTAACGCATAACGCATAAAGCATAACGCATAACGCATAACGCATAACGCATAACGCATAACGCATAACGCATAACGCATAACGCATAACGCATAACGCATAACGCATAACGCATAACGCATAACGCATAACGCATAACGCATAACGCATAACGCATAACGCATCACGCATAACGGATAACGCATAACGCATAACGCATAACTTATAACTCATTACTCATAACGAATAACGCATAACGCATAAGGCAAAACGCATAACGCATAACGCATAACGCATAACGCATAACGCATAACGCATAACGCATAACGCATAACGCATAACGCATAACGCATAACGCATAACGCATAACGCATAAAGCATAACGCATAACGCATAACGCATTACGCATAACTTATATCTCATAACTCATAAGGAGTAACGCATAACGCATAAAGCATAACGCATAACGCATAACGCATAACGCATAACGCATAACGCATAACGCATAATGCATAAAGCATAAGGCATAACTTATAACGCATTACTCATAACGAATAACGCATAACGCATAACGCATATCGCATAACGCATAACGCATAACGCATAATGCATAACGCATAAAGCATAACGCATAACGCATAACGCATAACGCATAACGCATAACGCATAACGCATAACGCATAACTCATAACGCATGACGCATAACGCATAACGCATAACGCATAACGCATAACGCAAACGTATAACGCACAACGCATAACGAATAACGCATAACGCATAACGCATAACGGATGACGCATATCGCATAACGCATAACGCATAATGCATAACGCATAAAGCATAACGCATAACGCATAACGCATAACGTATAACGCATAACGCATAACGCATAACGCATAACGCATAACGCATAACGCATAAAGCATAACGCATAACGCATAACGGATAAAGCATAATGCATAACGCATAACGCATAACGCATTATGCATAACTTATAACTCATTACTCATAACGAATAACGCATAACGCAAAATGCATAACGCATGTCGGATCACGCATAACGCATAACGCATAACGCATAACGCATAACGCATATCGCATAACGCATAACGCATAACGCATAACGCATAACGCATAACGCATAAAGCATAACGCATAACGCATAACGGATAAAGCATAATGCATAACGCATAACGCATAACGCATTATGCATAACTTATAACTCATTACTCATAACGAATAACGCATAACGCAAAATGCATAACGCATGTCGGATCACGCATAACGCATAACGCATAACGCATAACGCAAAATGCATAACGCATGTCGGATCACGCATAACGCATAACGCATAACGCATAACGCATAACGCATAACGCATAACGCATAACGCATAACGCATAACGCATAACGCATAACGCATAACGCATAACGCATAACGAATAACGCATAACGCATAACGCATAACGCATAACGCATAACGCATAACGCATAAAGCATAACGCATTACGCATAACTTATAACTCATAACTCATAAGGAGTAACGCATAACGCATAAAGCATAACGCATAACGAATAACGCATAACGCATAACTCATAACGCATAACGCATAACGCATAACGCATAACGCATAACGCATAAAGCATTACGCATAACGCATAACACATAACGCATAACGCATAATGCACAACGCATTACGAATACAGCAAAACGCATAACGCTTAACGCATAACGGATCACGCATAACGCATAACGCATAATGCATAACGCATAACGCATAACGCATAACGCATAATGCATAACGCATAAAGCGTAACGCATAACGCATAACGCATAAAGCATAACACATAACGCATAACGCATAACGCATAAAGCATAACACATAACGCATAACGCATAATGCACAACGCATAACGAATACAGCAAAACGCATAACGCTTAACGCAGAACGCATAACGCATAACGCATAATGCATAACGCATAGCGCATAACGCATAACGCATAACGCATAACGCATAACGCATAACGCATAACGCATAACGCATAACGCATAACGCATAACGCATAAAGCATAACACATAACGCATAACGCATAATGCACAACGCATTACGAATACAGCAAAACGCATAACGCTTAACGCAGAACGCATAACGCATAACGCATAATGCATAACGCATAAAGCGTAACGCATAACGCATAACGCATAAAGCATAACACATAACGCATAACGCATAACGCATAAAGCATAACACATAACGCATAACGCATAATGCACAACGCATAACGAATACAGCAAAACGCATAACGCATAAAGCATAACACATAACGCATAACGCATAACGCATAAAGCATAACACATAACGCATAACGCATAATTCACAACGCATAACGAATACAGCAAAACGCATAACGCTTAACGCAGAACGCATAACGCATAACGCATAATGCATAACGCATAGCGCATAACGCATAACGCATAACGCATAACGCATAACGCATAACGCATAACGCATAACGCATAACGCATAACGCATAACGCATAACGCATAACGCATAACGCATAACGCATAAAGCATAACGCATAACGCATAACGCATTACGCATAACTTATAACTCATAACTCATAAGGAGTAACGCATAACGCATAAAGCATAACGCATAACGCATAACGAATACCGTAAAACGTATATCGCCTAACACATAACGGATCACGCATAACGCATAACGCATAACGTATAACGCATAACGCATAACGCATAACACATAACGCATAACGCATAATGCATTAAGCATAACGCATAACTTATAACGCATTACTCATAACGAATAACGCATAACGCATAACGCATATCGCATAACGCATAACGCATAACGCATAATGCATAACGCATAAAGCATAACGCATAACGCATAACGCATAACGCATAACGCATAACGCATAACGCATAACGCATAACTCATAACGCATGACGCATAACGCATAACGCATAACGCATAACGCATAACGCAAACGTATAACGCACAACGCATAACGCATAACGCATAACGCAAAACGCATAACGCATAACGCATAACGCATAACGCATAACGCATAACGCATAACGCATAACGCATAACGCATAACGCATAACGCATAAAGCATAACGCATAACGCATAACTTATAACTCATTACTCATAACGAATAACGCATAACGCATAACGCATAACGGATGACGCATATCGCATAACGCATAACGCATATTGCATAACGCATAAAGCATAACGCATAACGCATAACGCATAACGTATAACGCATAACGCATAACGCATAACGCATAACGCATAACGCATAACGCATAACGCATAAAGCATAACGCATAACGCATAACGGATAAAGCATAATGCATAACGCATAACGCATAACGCATTATGCATAACTTATAACTCATTACTCATAACGAATAACGCATAACGCAAAATGCATAACGCATGTCGGATCACGCATAACGCATAACGCATAACGCATAACGCATAACGCATATCGCATAACGCATAACGCATAACGCATAACGCATAACGCATAACGCATAAAGCATAACGCATAACGCATAACGGATAAAGCATAATGCATAACGCATAACGCATAACGCATTATGCATAACTTATAACTCATTACTCATAACGAATAACGCATAACGCAAAATGCATAACGCATGTCGGATCACGCATAACGCATAACGCATAACGCATAACGCAAAATGCATAACGCATGTCGGATCACGCATAACGCATAACGCATGACGCATAACGCATAACGCATAACGCATAACGCATAACGCATAACGCATAACGCATAACGCATAACGCATAACGCATAACGCATAACGCATAACGAATAACGCATAACGCATAACGCATAACGCATAACGCATAACGCATAAAGCATAACGCATTACGCATAATTTATAACTCATAACTCATAAGGAGTAACGCATAACGCATAAAGCATAACGCATAACGAATAACGCATAACGCATAACTCATAACGCATAACGCATAACGCATAACGCATAACGCATAAAGCATTACGCATAACGCATAACACATAACGCATAACGCATAATGCACAACGCATTACGAATACAGCAAAACGCATAACGCTTAACGCATAACGGATCACGCATAACGCATAACGCATAATGCATAACGCATAACGCATAACGCATAACGCATAATGCATAACGCATAAAGCGTAACGCATAACGCATAACGCATAACGCATAAAGCATAACACATAACGCATAACGCATAACGCATAAAGCATAACACATAACGCATAACGCATAATGCACAACGCATAACGAATACAGCAAAACGCATAACGCTTAACGCAGAACGCATAACGCATAACGCATAATGCATAACGCATAGCGCATAACGCATAACGCATAACGCATAACGCATAACGCATAACGCATAACGCATAACGCATAACGCATAACGCATAACGCATAAAGCATAACACATAACGCATAACGCAGAATGCACAACGCATTACGAATACAGCAAAACGCATAACGCTTAACGCATAACGGATCACGCATAACGCATAACGCATAATGCATAACGCATAACGCATAACGCATAACGCATAATGCATAACGCATAAAGCGTAACGCATAACGCATAACGCATAAAGCATAACACATAACGCATAACGCATAACGCATAAAGCATAACACATAACGCATAACGCATAATGCACAACGCATAACGAATACAGCAAAACGCATAACGCATAAAGCATAACACATAACGCATAACGCATAACGCATAAAGCATAACACATAACGCATAACGCATAATGCACAACGCATAACGAATACAGCAAAACGCATAACGCTTAACGCAGAACGCATAACGCATAACGCATAATGCATAACGCATAGCGCATAACGCATAACGCATAACGCATAACGCATAACGCATAACGCATAACGCATAACGCATAACGCATAACGCATAACGCATAACGCATAACGCATAACGCATAACGCATAACGCATAACGCATAAAGCATAACGCATAACGCATAACGCATTACGCATAACTTATAACTCATAACTCATAAGGAGTAACGCATAACGCATAAAGCATAACGCATAACGCATAACGAATACCGCAAAACGTATATCGCCTAACACATAACGGATCACGCATAACGCATAACGCATAACGTATAACGCATAACGCATAACGCATAACACATAACGCATAACGCATAATGCACAACGCATTACGAATACAGCAAAACGCATAACGCTTAACGCATAACGGATCACGCATAACGCATAACGCATAATGCATAACGCATAACGCATAACGCATAATGCATAACGCATAAAGCCTAACGCATAACGCATAACGCATAAAGCATAACACATAACGCATAACGCATAACGCATAAAGCATAACACATAACGCATAACGCATAATGCACAACGCATAACGAATACAGCAAAACGCATAACGCTTAACGCAGAACGCATAACGCATAACGCATAATGCATAACGCGTAGCGCATAACGCATAACGCATAACGCATAACGCATAACGCATAACGCATAACGCATAACGCATAACGCATAACGCATAACGTATAACGTATAACGCATACCGCATTACGCATAACTTATAACTCATAACTCATAAGGAGTAACGCATAACGCATAAAGCATAACGCATAACGCATAACGCATAAACCATAACGCATAACGCATAACTTATAACTCATTACTCATAACGAATAACGCATAACGCATAACTTATAACTCATTACTCATAACGCATAACGCATAACGCATAACGCATAAAGCATAACGCATAACGCATAACGCATAAAGCATAAAGCATAACGCATAACGCATAACTTATAACTCATTACTCATAACGAATAACGCATAACGCATAACTTATAACTCATTACTCATAACGCATAACGCATAACGCGTAAAGCATAACGCATAACGCATAACGGATAAAGAATAATGCATAACGCATAACGCATAACGCATAACGCATAGCGCATAACGCATAAAGCATAACGCATAACGCATAACTTATAACTCATTACTCATAACGAATAACATATAACGCATAAGGCATAACGCATAACGCATAACGCATAACGCATAACGCATAACGCATAACGCATAACGCATAACGCATAACGCATAACGCATAAAGCATAACGCATAACGCATAACGCAGAACGCATAACGCATAACGCATAACGCATAACGCATAACGCATAACGCATAACGCATAACGCATAACGCATAACGCATACCGTATAACGCATAACGCATAACGCATAACGCATAACGCATAACGCATAACGCATAACGCATAACGCATAACGCATACCGTATAACGCATAACGCATAACGCATAACGCATAACGCATAACGCATAACGCATAACGCATAACGCATAAGGCATAACGAATAACGCATAACGCATAGCGCATAACGCATAAAGCATAACGCATAACGCATAACTTATAACTCATAAGGAGTAACGCATAACGCATAAAGCATAACGCATAACACATAACGCATAAAGCATAACGCATAACGCATAACGCAGAACGCATAACGCATAACGCATAACGCATAACGCATAACGCATAACGCATAACGCATAACGCATAACGCATAACGCATACCGTATAACGCATAACGCATAACGCATAACGCATAACGCATAACGCATAACGCATAACGCATAACGCATAACGCATAAGGCATAACGCATAACGCATAACGCATAACGCATAACGCATAACGCATAACGCATAACGCATAAGGCATAACGAATAACGCATAACGCATAGCGCATAACGCATAAAGCATAACGCATAACGCATAACTCATAACTCATAAGGAGTAACGCATAACGCATAAAGCATAACGCATAACGCATAACGCATAACGCATAACGCATAACGCATAACGCATAACGCATAACGCATAACGCATAACGCATAACGCATAACGAATAACGCATAAAGCATAACGCATAACGCATAACGCATAAAGCATAACGCATAACGCATAACGCATAACGCATAACGCATTACGCATAACGCATAACTTATAACTCATTACTCATAACGAATAACGCATAACGCATAACGCATAACGCATAACGCATAAGGCATAACGCATAACGCATAACGCATAAAGCATAACGCATAAAGCATAACGCATAACGCATAACGGATAAAGCATAATGCATAACGCATAACGCATAACGCATTACGCATAACTTATAACTCATAACTCATAACGACTAACGCATAACGCAAAATGCATAACGCATGTCGGATCACGCATAACGCATAACGCATAAAGCATAAATCATAACGCATAACGCATAACGTTAACGCATAACCCATAACGCATAAGGCTTGATGCATGACGCATATCGCATATCGCATAAGGCTTGATGCATGACGCATATCGCATAACGCATAAGGCATAACGCATAATACATAACGTATAACGCATTATGCATAACGCATAACGCATAATGCATAACTCAAAAGGCATAACGCATTACGCATAACTTATAACTCATAACTCATAACGAATAACGCATAACGCAAAATGAATAACGCATAAAGAATAACGCATAACCCATAACCCATAACGCATAACGCATAACGCATAATGCACAACGCTTAACGAATACCGCAAATCGCATAGCGCCTAACGCATAACGGATCACGCATGACGCATAAAGCATAACGCATAACACATAACGCATAACGCATAACTCATATCGCATAACGCATAAATCATAACCCATAACGCACAACGCATAACGCATAATGCACAACGCATAACGAATACCGCAAAACGCATAACGCATAACGCATAACGCATAACGCATAACGCATAACGGATCACGCATAACGCATAACGCATAACGCATAACGCATAACGCATAACGCATAACGCATAACGCATAACGCATAACGCATAACGCATAACGCATAACGCATAACGCATAACGCATAACGCATAACGCATAACGCATAACGCATAACGCATAACGCATAACGCATAACGCATAACGCATAACGCATAACGCATAACGCATAACGCATAACGCATAACGCATAACGCATAACGCATAACATATAACGCATAACGCATAACGCATAACGCATAACGGATCACGCATAACGCATAACGCATAACGCATAACGCATAACGCATAACGCATAACGCATAACGCATAAAGCATAACGCATAACGCATAACGCATTACGCATAACTTATAACTCATAACTCGTAAGGAGTAACGCATAACGCATAAAGCATAACGCATAACGCATAACGCATAACGCATAACGCATAACGCATAACGCATCACGCATAACGAATAACGCATAACGCAAAATGCATAACGCATGTCGGATCACGCATAACGCATAACGCATAACGCATGACGCATAACGCATAACGCATAACGCATAACGGATCACGCATAACGCATAACGCATAACGCATAACGCATAACGCATAACGCATATCGCATAACGCATAACGCATAATGCATAACGCATAAAGCATAACGCATAACGCATAACGCATAACGCATAACGCATAACGCATAAAGCATAACGCATAACGCATAACGCATAACGCATAACGCATAACGCATAACGCATAACGCATAACGCATGACGCATAACGCATAACGCATAACGCATAACGCATAACGCAAACGTATAACACACAACGCATAACGCATAACTCATAACTCATAACGAATAACGCATAACGCAAAATGCATAACGCATGTCGGATCACGCATAACGCATAACGCATAACGCATAACGAATAACGCATAACGCATAGCGCATAACGCATAAAGCATAACGCATAACGCATAACTTATAACTCATTACTCATAACGAATAACGCATAACGCATAACGCATAACGCATAACGCATAACGCATAACGCATAACGCATAACGCATAACGCATAACGCATAACGCATAACGCATAAAGCATAACGCATAACGCATAACTTATAACTCATTACTCATAACGAATAACGCATAACGCATAAGGCATAACGCATAACGCATAACGCATAACGCATAACGCATAACGCATAACGCATAACGCATAACGCATAACGCATAACGCATAACGAATAACGCATAAAGCATAACGCATAACGCATAACGCATAAAGCATAACGCATAACGCATAACGCATAACGCATAACGCATTACGCATAACGCATAACTTATAACTCATTACTCATAACGAATAACGCATAACGCATAACGCATAACGCATAACGCATAAGGCATAACGCATAACGCATAACGCATAACGCATAACGCATAAAGCATAACGCATAACGCATAACGGATAAAGCATAATGCATAACGCATAACGCATAACGCATTACGCATAACTTATAACTCATAACTCATAACGACTAACGCATAACGCAAAATGCATAACGCATGTCGGATCACGCATAACGCATAACGCATAAAGCATAAATCATAACGCATAACGCATAACGTTAACGCATAACCCATAACGCATAAGGCTTGATGCATGACGCATATCGCATAACGCATAAGGCATAACGCATAATACATAACGTATAACGCAATATGCATAACGCATAACGCATAATGCATAACTCATAAGGCATAACGCATTACGCATAACTTATAACTCATAACTCATAACGAATAACGCATAACGCAAAATGAATAACGCATAAAGAATAACGCATAACCCATAACCCATAACGCATAACGCATAACGCATAATGCACAACGCTTAACGAATACCGCAAATCTCATAGCGCCTAACGCATAACGGATCACGCATGACGCATAAAGCATAACGCATAACGCATAACGCATAACGCATAACTCATATCGCATAACGCATAAATCATAACCCATAACGCACAACGCATAACGCATAATGCACAACGCATAACGAATACCGCAAAACGCATAACGCATAACGCATAACGCATAACGCATAACGGATCACGCATAACGCATAACGCATAACGCATAACGCATAACGCATAACGCATAACGCATAACGCATAAAGCATAACGCATAACGCATAACGCATTACGCATAACTTATAACTCATAACTCGTAAGGAGTAACGCATAACGCATAAAGCATAACGCATAACGCATAACGCATAACGCATAACGCATAACGCATAACGCATAACGCATAACGCATAACGCATAACGCATAACGCATAACGCATAACGCATAACGCATAACGCATAACGCATAACGCATAACGCATAACGCATAACGCATAACGCATAACGCATAACGCATAACGCATAACGCATAACGCATAACGCATAACGCATAACGCATAACGCATAACGCATAACGCATTACGCATAACGCATAACTTATAACTCATTACTCATAACGAATAACGCATAACGCATAACGCATAACGCATAACGCATAAGGCATAACGCATAACGCATAACGCATAAAGCATAACGCATAAAGCATAACGCATAACGCATAACGGATAAAGCATAATGCATAACGCATAACGCATAACGCATTACGCATAACTTATAACTCATAACTCATAACGACTAACGCATAACGCAAAATGCATAACGCATGTCGGATCACGCATAACGCATAACGCATAAAGCATAAATCATAACGCATAACGCATAACGTTAACGCATAACCCATAACGCATAAGGCTTGATGCATGACGCATATCGCATATCGCATAAGGCTTGATGCATGACGCATATCGCATAACGCATAAGGCATAACGCATAATACATAACGTATAACGCATTATGCATAACGCATAACGCATAATGCATAACTCAAAAGGCATAACGCATTACGCATAACTTATAACTCATAACTCATAACGAATAACGCATAACGCAAAATGAATAACGCATAAAGAATAACGCATAACCCATAACCCATAACGCATAACGCATAACGCATAATGCACAACGCTTAACGAATACCGCAAATCGCATAGCGCCTAACGCATAACGGATCACGCATGACGCATAAAGCATAACGCATAACGCATAACGCATAACGCATAACTCATATCGCATAACGCATAAATCATAACCCATAACGCACAACGCATAACGCATAATGCACAACGCATAACGAATACCGCAAAACGCATAACGCATAACGCATAACGCATAACGCATAACGCATAACGGATCACGCATAACGCATAACGCATAACGCATAACGCATAACGCATAACGCATAACGCATAACGCATAACGCATAACGCATAACGCATAACGCATAACGCATAACGCATAACGCATAACGCATAACGCATAACGCATAACGCATAACGCATAACGCATAACGCATAACGCATAACGCATAACGCATAACGCATAACGCATAACGCATAACGCATAACGCATAACGCATAACGCATAACGCATAACGCATAACGCATAACGCATAACGCATAACGCATAACATATAACGCATAACGCATAACGCATAACGCATAACGGATCACGCATAACGCATAACGCATAACGCATAACGCATAACGCATAACGCATAACGCATAACGCATAACGCATAACGCATAACGCATAACGCATTACGCATAACTTATAACTCATAACTCGTAAGGAGTAACGCATAACGCATAAAGCATAACGCATAACGCATAACGCATAACGCATAACGCATAACGCATAACGCATCACGCATAACGAATAACGCATAACGCAAAATGCATAACGCATGTCGGATCACGCATAACGCATAACGCATAACGCATGACGCATAACGCATAACGCATAACGCATAACGGATCACGCATAACGCATAACGCATAACGCATAACGCATAACGCATAACGCATATCGCATAACGCATAACGCATAATGCATAACGCATAAAGCATAACGCATAACGCATAACGCATAACGCATAACGCATAAAGCATAACGCATAACGCATAACGCATAACGCATAACGCATAACGCATAACGCATAACGCATAACGCATGACGCATAACGCATAACGCATAACGCATAACGCATAACGCAAACGTATAACACACAACGCATAACGCATAACTCATAACTCATAACGAATAACGCATAACGCAAAATGCATAACGCATGTCGGATCACGCATAACGCATAACGCATAACGCATAACGAATAACGCATAACGCATAGCGCATAACGCATAAAGCATAACGCATAACGCATAACTTATAACTCATTACTCATAACGAATAACGCATAACGCATAAGGCATAACGCATAACGCATAACGCATAACGCATAACGCATAACGCATAACGCATAACGCATAACGCATAACGCATAAAGCATAACGCATAACGCATAACTTATAACTCATTACTCATAACGAATAACGCATAACGCATAAGGCATAACGCATAACGCATAACGCATAACGCATAACGCATAACGCATAACGCATAACGCATAACGCATAACGCATAACGCATAACGAATAACGCATAAAGCATAACGCATAACGCATAACGCATAAAGCATAACGCATAACGCATAACGCATAACGCATAACGCATTACGCATAACGCATAACTTATAACTCATTACTCATAACGAATAACGCATAACGCATAACGCATAACGCATAACGCATAAGGCATAACGCATAACGCATAACGCATAACGCATAACGCATAAAGCATAACGCATAACGCATAACGGATAAAGCATAATGCATAACGCATAACGCATAACGCATTACGCATAACTTATAACTCATAACTCATAACGACTAACGCATAACGCAAAATGCATAACGCATGTCGGATCACGCATAACGCATAACGCATAAAGCATAAATCATAACGCATAACGCATAACGTTAACGCATAACCCATAACGCATAAGGCTTGATGCATGACGCATATCGCATAACGCATAAGGCATAACGCATAATACATAACGTATAACGCATTATGCATAACGCATAACGCATAATGCATAACTCATAAGGCATAACGCATTACGCATAACTTATAACTCATAACTCATAACGAATAACGCATAACGCAAAATGAATAACGCATAAAGAATAACGCATAACCCATAACCCATAACGCATAACGCATAACGCATAATGCACAACGCTTAACGAATACCGCAAATCTCATAGCGCCTAACGCATAACGGATCACGCATGACGCATAAAGCATAACGCATAACGCATAACGCATAACGCATAACTCATATCGCATAACGCATAAATCATAACCCATAACGCACAACGCATAACGCATAATGCACAACGCATAACGAATACCGCAAAACGCATAACGCATAACGCATAACGCATAACGCATAACGCATAACGGATCACGCATAACGCATAACGCATAACGCATAACGCATAACGCATAACGCATAACGCATAACGCATAAAGCATAACGCATAACGCATAACGCATTACGCATAACTTATAACTCATAACTCGTAAGGAGTAACGCATAACGCATAAAGCATAACGCATAACGCATAACGCATAACGCATAACGCATAACGCATAACGCATAACGCATAACGCATAACGCATAACGCATAACGCATAACGCATAACGCATAACGCATAACGCATAACGCATAACGCATAACGCATAACGCATAACGCATAACGCATAACGCATAACGCATAACGCATAACGCATAACGCATAACGCATAACGCATAACGCATAACGCATAACGCATAACGCATAACGCATAACGCATAACGCATAACGCATAACGCATAACGCATAACGCATAACATATAACGCATAACGCATAACGCATAACGCATAACGGATCACGCATAACGCATAACGCATAACGCATAACGCATAACGCATAACGCATAACGCATAAAGCATAACGCATAACGCATAACGCATTACGCATAACTTATAACTCATAACTCGTAAGGAGTAACGCATAACGCATAAAGCATAACGCATAACGCATAACGCATAACGCATAACGCATAACGCATAACGCATAACGCATAACGCATAACGCATAACGCATCACGCACAACGCATAACGCATAACGCAAAATGCATAACGCATGTCGGATCACGCATAACGCATAACAGATAACGCATGACGCATAACGCATAACGCATAACGCATAACGCATAACGGATCACGCATAACGCATAACGCATAACGCATAACGCATAACGCATAACGCATAACGCATATCGCATAACGCATAACGCATAATGCATAACGCATAAAGCATAACGCATAACGCATAACGCATAACGCATAACGCATAAAGCATAACGCATAACGCATAACGCATAACGCATAACGCATAACGCATAACGCATAACGCATAACGCATAACGCATAACGCATAACGGATCACGCATAACGCATAACGCATAACGCATAACGCATAACGCATAACGCATAACGTATAACGCATAAAGCATAACGCATAACGCATAACGCATTACGCATAACTTATAACTCATAACTCATAAGGAGTAACGCATAACGCATAAAGCATAACGCATAACGCATAACGCATAACGCATAACGCATAACGCATAACGCATAATGCATAAAGCATAACGCATAACGCATAACTTATAACGCATTACTCATAACGAATAACGCATAACGCATAACGCATAACGCATATCGCATAACGCATAACACATAATGCATAACGCATAAAGCATAACGCGTAACGCATAACGCATAACGCATAACGCATAACGCATAACGCATAACGCATAACGCATAACGCATAACGCATAACTCATAACGCATGACGCATAACGCATAACGCATAACGCATAACGCATAACGCGTAACGCATAACGCATAACGCATAACCCATTACGCATAACGCATAACGCATAACGTATAACTCATAACGCATAACGCATAAAGCATAACGCATAACGCATAACGCATAACGCATAACGCATAACGCATAACGCATAACGCATAACGCATAACGCATAACGCATAACGCATAACGCATAACGCATAAAGCATAACGCATAACGCATAACGCATAACGCATAACGCATAACGCATAACGCATAACGCATAACGCATAACGCATAACGCATAACGCATAACGCATAACGCATAACGCATGACGCATAACGCATAACGCATAACGCATAACGCATAACGCATAACGCATAACGCATAACGTATAACGTATAACGCATAACGCATAACGCATAACGCATAACGCATAACGCATAACGCATAACGTATAACGTATAACGCATACCGCTTTACGCATAACTTGTAACTCATAACTCATAAGGAGTAACGCATAACGCATAACTTATAACTCATTACTCATAACGCATAACAAATAACGTATAAAGCATAATTCATAACGCATAACGGATAAAGCATAATGCATAACGCATAACGCATAACGCATTACGCATAACGCATAACTTATAACTCATTACTCATAACGAATAACGCATAACGCATAACTTATAACTCATTACTCATAACGCATAACGCATAACGCATAACGCATAACGCATAAAGCATAACGCATAACGCATAACTTATAACTCATTACTCATAACGCATAACGCATAACGCATAACGGATAAAGCATAATGCATAACTTATAACTCATAACTCATAACGAATAACGCATAACGCAAAATGCATAACGAATAACGCATAACGCATAAAGCATAACGCATAACGCATAACGGATAAAGCATAATGCATAACGCATAACGCATAACGCATAACGCATTACGCATAACTTATAACTCATAACTCATAACGAATAACGCATAACGCAAAATGCATAACGCATGTCGGATCACGCATAACGCATAACGCATAACGCATAACGCATAACGCATAACGCATAACGCATAACGCATAACGCATAACGCATAACGCAGTACGCATAACGCGTAACGCATAAAGCATAACGCATAACGCATAACTTATAACTCATTACTCATAACGAATAACGCATAACGCATAAGGCATAACGCATAACGCATAACGCTTAACGCATAACGCATAAAGCATAACGCATAACGCATAACGGATAAAGCATAATGCATAACGCATAACGCATAACGCATTACGCATAACTTATAACTCATAACTCATAAAGAGTAACGCATAACGCATAACGCATAACGCATAACGCATAACGCATAAAGCATAACGCATTACGCATAACTTATAACGCATAACTCATAAGGAGTAACGCATAACGCATAAAGCATAACGCATAACGCATAACGCATAACGCATAACGCATAACGCATAACGCATAACGCATAACGCATAACGCATAACGCATAACGCATAACTCATAACGGATCACGCATAACGCATAACGCATAACGCATAACGCATAACGCATAACGCATAACGCATAACGCATAAGGCATAACGCATTACGCATAACTTATAACTCATAACTCATAAGGAGTAACGCATAACGCATAAAGCATAACGCATAACGCATAACGCATAACGCATAACGCATACCGCATAACGCATAACGCATAACGCATAACGCATAACGCATAACGCATAACGCATAACGCATAACGCATAACGCATAACGCATAACGCATAACGCATAACGCATAACTCATAACGCATGACGCATAACGCATAACGCATAACGCATAACGCAAACGTATAACGCACAACGCATAACGCATAAGGCATAACGCAAAACGCATAACGCATAACGCATAACGCATAACGCATAACGCATAACGCATAACGCATAACGCATAACGCATAACGCATAAAGCATAACGCATTACGCATAACTTATAACTCATAACTCATAACGAATAACGCATAACGCATGTCGGATCACGCATAACGCATAACGCATAAAGCATAAATCATAACGCATAACGAATACCGCAAAACGTATATCGCCTAACACATAACGGATCACGCATAACGCATAACGCATAACGTATAACGCATAACGCATAACGCATAGCACATAACGCATAACGCATAATGCTCAACGCATAACGAATACAGCAAAACGCATAACGCTTAACGCATAACGGATCACGCATAACGCATGACGCATAATGCATAACGCATAACGCATAACGCATAAAGCATAACGCATAACGCATAACGCATAAAGCATAACGCATAACGCATAGCGCATTACGCATAACTTATAACTCATAACTCATAAGGAGTAACGCATATCGCATAAAGCATAACGCATAACGCATAACGCATAACGCATAACGCATAACGCATGACGCATAACGCATAACGCATAACGCATAACGCATAACGCATAACGCATAACGCATAACGTATAACGTATAACGCATAACGCATAACGCATAACGCATAACGCATAACGCATAACGCATAACGTATAACGTATAACGCATACCGCTTTACGCATAACTTGTAACTCATAACTCATAAGGAGTAACGCATAACGCATAACTTATAACTCATTACTCATAACGCATAACAAATAACGTATAAAGCATAATTCATAACGCATAACGGATAAAGCATAATGCATAACGCATAACGCATAACGCATTACGCATAACGCATAACTTATAACTCATTACTCATAACGAATAACGCATAACGCATAACTTATAACTCATTACTCATAACGCATAACGCATAACGCATAACGCATAACGCATAACGCATAAAGCATAACGCATAACGCATAACTTATAACTCATTACTCATAACGCATAACGCATAACGCATAACGCATAAAGCATAATGCATAACTTATAACTCATAACTCATAACGAATAACGCATAACGCAAAATGCATAACGAATAACGCATAACGCATAAAGCATAACGCATAACGCATAACGGATAAAGCATAATGCATAACGCATAACGCATAACGCATAACGCATTACGCATAACTTATAACTCATAACTCATAACGAATAACGCATAACGCAAAATGCATAACGCATGTCGGATCACGCATAACGCATAACGCATAACGCATAACGCATAACGCATAACGCATAACGCATAACGCATAACGCATAACGCATAACGCAGTACGCATAACGCGTAACGCATAAAGCATAACGCATAACGCATAACTTATAACTCATTACTCATAACGAATAACGCATAACGCATAAGGCATAACGCATAACGCATAACGCTTAACGCATAACGCATAAAGCATAACGCATAACGCATAACGGATAAAGCATAATGCATAACGCATAACGCATAACGCATTACGCATAACTTATAACTCATAACTCATAAAGAGTAACGCATAACGCATAACGCATAACGCATAACGCATAACGCATAAAGCATAACGCATTACGCATAACTTATAACGCATAACTCATAAGGAGTAACGCATAACGCATAAAGCATAACGCATAACGCATAACGCATAACGCATAACGCATAACGCATAACGCATAACGCATAACGCATAACGCATAACGCATAACGCATAACGCATAACTCATAACGGATCACGCATAACGCATAACGCATAACGCATAACGCATAACGCATAACGCATAACGCATAACGCATAACGCATAACGCATAACGCATAACGCATAACGCATAACGCATAAAGCATAACGCATTACGCATAACTTATAACGCATAACTCATAAGGAGTAACGCATAACGCATAAAGCATAACGCATAACGCATAACGCATAACGCATAACGCATAACGCATAACGCATAACGCATAACGCATTACGCATAACGCATAACTTATAACTCATTACTCATAACGAATAACGCATAACGCATAACTTATAACTCATTACTCATAACGAATAACGCATAACGCATAAGGCATAACGCATAACGCATAACGCTTAACGCATAACGCATAAAGCATAACGCATAACGCATAACGGATAAAGCATAATGCATAACGCATAACGCATAACGCATTACGCATAACTTATAACTCATAACTCATAAAGAGTAACGCATAACGCATAACGCATAACGCATAACGCATAACGCATAAAGCATAACGCATTACGCATAACTTATAACGCATAACTCATAAGGAGTAACGCATAACGCATAAAGCATAACGCATAACGCATAACGCATAACGCATAACGCATAACGCATAACGCATAACGCATAACGCATAACGCATAACGCATAACGCATAACGCATAACTCATAACGGATCACGCATAACGCATAACGCTTAACGCATAACGCATAAAGCATAACGCATAACGCATAACGGATAAAGCATAATGCATAACGCATAACGCATAACGCATTACGCATAACTTATAACGCATAACTCATAAGGAGTAACGCATAACGCATAAAGCATAACGCATAACGCATAACGCATAACGCATAACGCATAACGCATAACGCATAACGCATAAAGCATAACGCATAACGCATAACTTATAACTCATTACTCATAACGCATAACGCATAACGCATAACGCATAACGGATAAAGCATAATGCATAACTTATAACTCATAACTCATAACGAATAACGCATAACGCAAAATGCATAACGAATAACGCATAACGCATAAAGCATAACGCATAACGCATAACGGATAAAGCATAATGCATAACGCATAACGCATAACGCATTACGCATAACTTATAACTCATAACTCATAACGAATAACGCATAACGCAAAATGCATAACGCATGTCGGATCACGCATAACGCATAACGCATAACGCATAACGCATAACGCATAACGCATAACGCATAACGCATAACGCATAACGCATAACGCATAACGCAGTACGCATAACGCGTAACGCATAAAGCATAACGCATAACGCATAACTTATAACTCATTACTCATAACGAATAACGCATAACGCATAAGGCATAACGCATAACGCATAACGCTTAACGCATAACGCATAAAGCATAACGCATAACGCATAACGGATAAAGCATAATGCATAACGCATAACGCATAACGCATTACGCATAACTTATAACTCATAACTCATAAAGAGTAACGCATAACGCATAACGCATAACGCATAACGCATAACGCATAAAGCATAACGCATTACGCATAACTTATAACGCATAACTCATAAGGAGTAACGCATAACGCATAAAGCATAACGCATAACGCATAACGCATAACGCATAACGCATAACGCATAACGCATAACGCATAACGCATAACGCATAACGCATAACGCATAACTCATAACGGATCACGCATAACGCATAACGCATAACGCATAACGCATAACGCATAACGCATAACGCATAACGCATAACGCATAACGCATAACGCATTACGCATAACTTATAACTCATAACTCATAAGGAGTAACGCATAACGCATAAAGCATAACGCATAACGCATAACGCATAACGCATAACGCATAACGCATAACGCATAACGCATAACGCATAACGCATAACGCATAACGCATAACGCATAACGCATAACGCATAACGAATAACGCATAAAGCATAACGCATAACGCATAACGCATAAAGCATAACGCATAACGTATAACGCATAACGCATTACGCATAACGCATAACTTATAACTCATTACTCATAACGAATAACGCATAACGCATAACGCATAACGCATAACGCATAACGCATAACGCATAACGCATAACGCATAACGCATAAAGCATAACGCATAACGCATAACGGATAAAGCATAATGCATAACGCATAACGCATAACGCATTACGCATAACTTATAACTCATAACTCATAACGAATAACGCATAACGCATGTCGGATCACGCATAACGCATAACGCATAAAGCATAAATCATAACGCATAACGAATACCGCAAAACGTATATCGCCTAACACATAACGGATCACGCATAACGCATAACGCATAACGTATAACGCATAACGCATAACGCATAGCACATAACGCATAACGCATAATGCTCAACGCATAACGAATACAGCAAAACGCATAACGCTTAACGCATAACGGATCACGCATAACGCATGACGCATAATGCATAACGCATAACGCATAACGCATAAAGCATAACGCATAACGCATAACGCATAAAGCATAACGCATAACGCATAGCGCATTACGCATAACTTATAACTCATAACTCATAAGGAATAACGCATATCGCATAAAGCATAACGCATAACGCATAACGCGTAACGCATAACGCATAACGCATAACCCATTACGCATAACGCATGACGCATAACGTATAACTCATAACGCATAACGCATAAAGCATAACGCATAACGCAAAACGCATAACGCATAACGCATAACGCATAACGCATAACGCATAACGCATAACGCATAAAGCATAACGCATAACGCATAACGCATAACGCATAACGCATAACGCATAACGCATAACGCATAACGCAAAACGCATAACGTTAACGCATAACCCATAACGCATAAGGCTTGATGCATGACGCATATCGCATATCGCATAAGGCTTGATGCATGACGCATATCGCATAACGCATAAGGCATAACGCATAATACATAACGTATAACGCATTATGCATAACGCATAACGCATAATGCATAACGCATAACGCATAACGCATAACGCATAACGCATAACGCATTACGCATAACTTATAACTCATAACTCATAACGAATAACGCATAACGCAAAATGCATAACGCATGTCGGATCACGCATAACGCATAACGCATAACGCATAACGCATAACGCATAACGCATAACGCAGAACGCATAACGCGTAACGCATAAAGCATAACGCATAACGCATAACTTATAACTCATTACTCATAACGAATAACGCATAACGCATAAGGCATAACGCATAACGCATAACGCATAACGCATAACGCATAAAGCATAACGCATAACGCATAACGCATAACGCATAACGCATAACGCATAACGCATAACGCATAACGCATAACGCATAAAGCATAACGCATAACGCATAACGCATAACGCATAACGCATAACGCATAACGCATAACGCATAACGCATAACGCATAACGCATAACGCATAACGCATAACGCATAACGCATAACGCATGACGGATCACGCATAACGCGTAACGCATAACGCATAACGCATAACGCATAACGCATAACGCATTACGCATAACTTATAACTCATAACTCATAAGGAGTAACGCATAACGCATAAAGCATAACGCATAACGCATAACGCATAACGCATAACGCATAACGCATAACGCATAACGCATAACGCATAACGCATAACGCATAACGCATAACGCATAACGCATAACGCATAACGCATAACGCATAACGCATAACGCATAACGCATAACGCATAACGAATAACGCATAAAGCATAACGCATAACGCATAACGCATAAAGCATAACGCATAACGTATAACGCATAACGCATTACGCATAACGCATAACTTATAACTCATTACTTATAACGAATAACGCATAACGCATAACGCATAACGCATAACGCATAACGCATAACGCATAACGCATAAAGCATAACGCATAACGCATAACGGATAAAGCATAATGCATAACGCATAACGCATAACGCATTACGCATAACTTATAACTCATAACTCATAACGAATAACGCATAACGCATGTCGGATCACGCATAACGCATAACGCATAAAGCATAAATCATAACGCATAACGAATACCGCAAAACGTATATCGCCTAACACATAACGGATCACGCATAACGCATAACGCATAACGTATAACGCATAACGCATAACGCATAGCACATAACGCATAACGCATAATGCTCAACGCATAACGAATACAGCAAAACGCATAACGCTTAACGCATAACGGATCACGCATAACGCATGACGCATAATGCATAACGCATAACGCATAACGCATAATGCATAACGCATAAAGCGTAACGCATAACGCATAACGCATAACGCATAAAGCATAACGCATAACGCATAACGCATAAAGCATAACGCATAACGCATAACGCATTACGCATAACTTATAACTCATAACTCATAAGGAGTAACGCATATCGCATAAAGCATAACGCATAACGCATAACGCATAACGCATAACGCATAACGCATAACGCATAACGCATAACGCATAACGCATAACGCATAACGCATAACGCATAACGCATAAAGCATAACGCATAACGCATAACGCATGACGGATCACGCATAACGCATAACGCATAACGCATAACGCATAACGCATTACGCATAACTTATAACTCATAACTCATAAGGAGTAACGCATAACGCATAAAGCATAACGCATAACGCATAACGCATAACGCATAACGCATAACGCATAACGCATAACGCATAACGCATAACGCATAACGCATAACGCATAACGCATAACGCATAACGCATAACGCATAAAGCATAACGCATAACGCATAACGCATAACGCATAACGCATAACGCATAACGAATAACGCATAAAGCATAACGCATAACGCATAACGCATAAAGCATAACGCATAACGTATAACGCATAACGCATTACGCATAACGCATAACTTATAACTCATTACTCATAACGAATAACGCATAACGCATAACTTATAACTCATTACTCATAACGCATAACGCATAACGCATAACGCATAACGCATAACGCATAAAGCATAACGCATAACGCATAACTTATAACTCATTACTCATAACGCATAACGCATAACGCATAACGGATAAAGCATAATGCATAACTTATAACTCATAACTCATAACGAATAACGCATAACGCAAAATGCATAACGAATAACGCATAACGCATAAAGCATAACGCATAACGCATAACGGATAAAGCATAATGCATAACGCATAACGCATAACGCATAACGCATTACGCATAACTTATAACTCATAACTCATAACGAATAACGCATAACGCAAAATGCATAACGCATGTCGGATCACGCATAACGCATAACGCATAACGCATAACGCATAACGCATAACGCATAACGCATAACGCATTACGCATAACGCATAACGCAGTACGCATAACGCGTAACGCATAAAGCATAACGCATAACGCATAACTTATAACTCATTACTCATAACGAATAACGCATAACGCATAAGGCATAACGCATAACGCATAACGCTTAACGCATAACGCATAAAGCATAACGCATAACGCATAACGGATAAAGCATAATGCATAACGCATAACGCATAACGCATTACGCATAACTTATAACTCATAACTCATAAAGAGTAACGCATAACGCATAACGCATAACGCATAACGCATAACGCATAAAGCATAACGCATTACGCATAACTTATAACGCATAACTCATAAGGAGTAACGCATAACGCATAAAGCATAACGCATAACGCATAACGCATAACGCATAACGCATAACGCATAACGCATAACGCATAACGCATAACGCATAACGCATAACGCATAACGCATAACGCATAACGCATAACGCATAACTCATAACGGATCACGCATAACGCATAACGCATAACGCATAACGCATAACGCATAACGCATAACGCATAACGCATAACGCATAACGCATTACGCATAACTTATAACTCATAACTCATAAGGAGTAACGCATAACGCATAAAGCATAACGCATAACGCATAACGCATAACGCATAACGCATAACGCATAACGCATAACGCATAACGCATAACGCATAACGCATAACGCATAACGCATAACGCATAACGCATAACGCATAACGCATAACGAATAACGCATAAAGCATAACGCATAACGCATAACGCATAAAGCATAACGCATAACGTATAACGCATAACGCATTACGCATAACGCATAACTTATAACTCATTACTCATAACGAATAACGCATAACGCATAACGCATAACGCATAACGCATAACGCATAACGCATAACGCATAAAGCATAACGCATAACGCATAACGGATAAAGCATAATGCATAACGCATAACGCATAACGCATTACGCATAACTTATAACTCATAACTCATAACGAATAACGCATAACGCATGTCGGATCACGCATAACGCATAACGCATAAAGCATAAATCATAACGCATAACGAATACCGCAAAACGTATATCGCCTAACACGTAACGGATCACGCATAACGCATAACGCATAACGTATAACGCATAACGCATAACGCATAGCACATAACGCATAACGCATAATGCTCAACGCATAACGAATACAGCAAAACGCATAACGCTTAACGCATAACGGATCACGCATAACGCATGACGCATAACGCATAACGCGTAACGCATAACGCATAACGCATAACCCATTACGCATAACGCATAACGCATAACGTATAACTCATAACGCATAACGCATAAAGCATAACGCATAACGCATAACGCATAACGCATAACGCATAACGCATAACGCATAACGCATAACGCATAACGCATAAAGCATAACGCATAACGCATAACGCATAACGCATAACGCATAACGCATAACGCATAACGCAAAACGCATAACGTTAACGCATAACCCATAACGCATAAGGCTTGATGCATGACGCATATCGCATATCGCATAAGGCTTGATGCATGACGCATATCGCATAACGCATAAGGCATAACGCATAATACATAACGTATAACGCATTATGCATAACGCATAACGCATAATGCATAACGCATAACGCATAACGCATAACGCGTAACGCATAACGCATTACGCATAACTTATAACTCATAACTCATAACGAATAACGCATAACGCAAAATGCATAACGCATGTCGGATCACGCATAACGCATAACGCATAACGCATAACGCATAACGCATAACGCATAACGCAGAACGCATAACGCGTAACGCATAAAGCATAACGCATAACGCATAACTTATAACTCATTACTCATAACGAATAACGCATAACGCATAAGGCATAACGCATAACGCATAACGCATAACGCATAACGCATAAAGCATAACGCATAACGCATAACGCATAACGCATAACGCATAACGCATAACGCATAACGCATAACGCATAACGCATAAAGCATAACGCATAACGCATAACGCATAACGCATAACGCATAACGCATAACGCATAACGCATAACGCATAACGCATAACGCATAACGCATAACGCATAACGCATAACGCATAACGCATAACGCATGACGGATCACGCATAACGCATAACGCATAACGCATAACGCATAACGCATAACGCATAACGCATTACGCATAACTTATAACTCATAACTCATAAGGAGTAACGCATAACGCATAAAGCATAACGCATAACGCATAACGCATAACGCATAACGCATAACGCATAACGCATAACGCATAACGCATAACGCATAACGCATAACGCATAACGCATAACGCATAACGCATAACGCATAACGCATAACGCATAACGCATAACGCATAACGCATAACGCATAACGCATAACGCATAACGCATAACGAATAACGCATAAAGCATAACGCATAACGCATAACGCATAAAGCATAACGCATAACGTATAACGCATAACGCATTACGCATAACGCATAACTTATAACTCATTACTCATAACGAATAACGCATAACGCATAACGCATAACGCATAACGCATAACGCATAACGCATAACGCATAACGCATAAAGCATATCGCATAACGCATAACGGATAAAGCATAATGCATAACGCATAACGCATAACGCATTACGCATAACTTATAACTCATAACTCATAACGAATAACGCATAACGCATGTCGGATCACGCATAACGCATAACGCATAAAGCATAAATCATAACGCATAACGAATACCGCAAAACGTATATCGCCTAACACATAACGGATCACGCATAACGCATAACGCATAACGTATAACGCATAACGCATAACGCATAGCACATAACGCATAACGCATAATGCTCAACGCATAACGAATACAGCAAAACGCATAACGCTTAACGCATAACGGATCACGCATAACGCATGACGCATAATGCATAACGCATAACGCATAACGCATAATGCATAACGCATAAAGCGTAACGCATAACGCATAACGCATAACGCATAAAGCATAACGCATAACGCATAACGCATAAAGCATAACGCATAACGCATAACGCATTACGCATAACTTATAACTCATAACTCATAAGGAGTAACGCATATCGCATAAAGCATAACGCATAACGCATAACGCATAACGCATAACGCATAACGCATAACGCATAACGCATAACGCATAACGCATAACGCATAACGCATAAAGCATAACGCATAACGCATAACGCATGACGGATCACGCATAACGCATAACGCATAACGCATAACGCATAACGCATAACGCATTACGCATAACTTATAACTCATAACTCATAAGGAGTAACGCATAACGCAAAAAAGCATAACGCATAACGCATAACGCATAACGCATAACGCATAACGCATAACGCATAACGCATAACGCATAACGCATAACGCATAACGCATAACGCATAACGCATAACGCATAACGCATAACGCATAACGCATAACGAATAACGCATAAAGCATAACGCATAACGCATAACGCATAAAGCATAACGCATAACGTATAACGCATAACGCATTACGCATAACGCATAACTTATAACTCATTACTCATAACGAATAACGCATAACGCATAACGCATAACGCATAACGCATAACGCATAATGCATAAAGCATAACGCATAACGCATAACTTATAACTCATTACTCATAACGAATAACGCATAACGCATAACGCATATCGCATAACGAATAACGCATAATGCATAACGCATAAAGCGTAACGCATAACGCATAAATCATAACGCATAACGCATAACGCATAACGCATAACGCATAACGCATAAAGCATAACGCATAACCCATAACGGATAAAGCATAATTCATAACGCATAACGCATAACGCATTACGCATAACTTATAACTCATAACTCATAACGAATAACGCATAACGCAAAATGCATAACGCATGTCGGATCACGCATAACGCATAACGCATAACGCATAACGCATAACGCATAACGCATAACGCATAACGCATAACGCATAACGCATAACGCATAACGCATAACGCATAACGCAGAACGCATAACGCGTAACGCATAAAGCATAACGCATAACGCATAACTTATAACTCATTACTCATAACGAATAACGCATAACGCATAAGGCATAACGCATAACGCATAACGCATAACGCATAAAGCATAACGCATAACGCATAACGCATAACGCATAACGCATAACGCATAAAGCATAACGCATTACGCATAACTTATAACGCATAACTCATAAGGAGTAACGCATAACGCATAAAGCATAACGCATAACGCATAACGCATAACGCATAACGCATAACGCATAACGCATAACGGATCACGCATAACGCATAACGCATAAGGCATAACGCATAAAGCATAAATCATAACGCATAACGAATACCACAAAACGTATATCGCCTAACACATAACGGATCACGCATAACGCATAACGCATAACGTATAACGCATAACGCATAACGCATAACACATAACGCATAACGCATAATGCTCAACGCATAACGAATACAGCAAAACGCATAACGCTTAACGCATAACGGATCACGCATAACGCATGACGCATAATGCATAACGCATAACGCATAACGCATAATGCATAACGCATAAAGCGTAACGCATAACGCATAACGCATAACGCATAAAGCATAACGCATAAAGCATAAAGCATAACGCATAACGCATAACGCATTACGCATAACTTATAACTCATAACTCATAACGAATAACGCATAACGCATAACGCATAACGCATAACGCAAAACGCATAACGCATAACGCATAACGCATAACGCATAACGCATAACGCATAACGCAAAACGCATAACGTTAACGCATAACCCATAACGCATAAGGCTTGATGCATGACGCATATCGCATATCGCATAAGGCTTGATGCATGACGCATATCGCATAACGCATAAGGCATAACGCATAACGCATAACGCATAAAGCATAACGCATAACGCATTACGCATAACTTATAACTCATAACTCATAAGGAGTAACGCATGACGCATAAAGCATAACGCATAACGCATAACGCATAACGCATAACGCATAACGCATAACGCATAATGCATAAAGCATAACGCATAACGCATAACTTATAACTCATTACTCATAACGAATAACGCATAACGCATAACGCATATCGCATAACGAATAACGCATAATGCATAACGCATAAAGCGTAACGCATAACGCATAAATCATAACGCATAACGCATAACGCATAACGCATAACGCATAACGCATAACGCATAACGCATAACGCGTAACGCATAACGCATAACGCATAACGCATAAGGCATAACGCACAACGCATAACGCATAAAGCATAACGCATAACGCATAACGCAAACGTATAACGCAAACGCATAACGCATAACGCATAACGCATAACGCATAACGTATAACGCATAACGCATAACGCATAACGCATAACGCATAACGCATAACGCATAACGCATAACGCATAACGCATAACGCATAACGCATAATGCATAACCATAACGCATAACGCATAACCCATAACGCAAAACGCATAACGCATAACGTATAACGCATAACGCATACCGTATAACGCGAACGCATAAAGCATAACGCATAACGCATAACTTATAACTCATTACTCATAACGAATAACGTATAACGCATAAGGCATAACGCATAACGCATAACGCATAACGCATAAAGCATAACGCATAACGCATAACGCATAACGCATAACGCATAACGCATAACGCATAACGCATAACGCATAACGCATAACGCATAACGCATAACGCATAACGCATAATGCATAACGCATAACGCATAACGCATAACGCATAACGCATAACGAATAACGCATAAAGCATAACGCATAACGCATAACGCATAAAGCATAACGCATAACGTATAACGCATAACGCATTACGCATAACGCATAACTTATAACTCATTACTCATAACGAATAACGCATAACGCATAACGCATAACGCATAACGCATAACGCATAACGCATAACGCATAAAGCATAACGCATAACGCATAACGGATAAAGCATAATGCATAACGCATAACGCATAACGCATTACGCATAACTTATAACTCATAACTCATAACGAATAACGCATAACGCATGTCGGATCACGCATAACGCTTAACGCATAAAGCATAAATCATAACGCATAACGAATACCGCAAAACGTATATCGCCTAACACATAACGGATCACGCATAACGCATAACGCATAACGTATAACGCATAACGCATAACGCATAACGCATAGCACATAACGCATAACGCATAATGCTCAACGCATAACGAATACAGCAAAACGCATAACGCTTAACGCATAACGGATCACGCATAACGCATGACGCATAATGCATAACGCATAACGCATAACGCATAATGCATAACGCATAAAGCGTAACGCATAACGCATAACGCATAACGCATAAAGCATAACGCATAACGCATAACGCATAAAGCATAACGCATAACGCATAACGCATTACGCATAACTTATAACTCATAACTCATAAGGAGTAACGCATATCGCATAAAGCATAACGCATAACGCATAACGCATAACGCATAACGCATAACGCATAACGCATAACGCATAACGCATAACGCATAACGCATAAAGCATAACGCATAACGCATAACGCATGACGGATCACGCATAACGCATAACGCATAACGCATAACGCATAACGCATAACGCATAACGCATAACGCATAACGCATTACGCATAACTTATAACTCATAACTCATAAGGAGTAACGCATAACGCATAAAGCATAACGCATAACGCATAACGCATAACGCATAACGCATAACGCATAACGCATAACGCATAACGCATAACGCATAACGCATAACGCATAACGCATAACGCATAACGAATAACGCATAAAGCATAACGCATAACGCATAACGCATAAAGCATAACGCATAACGTATAACGCATAACGCATTACGCATAACGCATAACTTATAACTCATTACTCATAACGAATAACGCATAACGCATAACGCATAACGCATAACGCATAACGCATAACGCATAACGCATAACGCATAAAGCATAACGCATAACGCATAACGGATAAAGCATAATGCATAACACATAACGCATAACGCATTACGCATAACTTATAACTCATAACTCATAACGAATAACGCATAACGCATGTCGGATCACGCATAACGCATAACGCATAAAGCATAAATCATAACGCATAACGAATACCGCAAAACGTATATCGCATAACACATAACGGATCACGCATAACGCATAACGCATAACGTATAACGCATAACGCATAACGCATAGCACATAACGCATAACGCATAATGCTCAACGCATAACGAATACAGCAAAACGCATAACGCTTAACGCATAACGGATCACGCATAACGCATGACGCATAATGCATAACGCATAACGCATAACGCATAATGCATAACGCATAAAGCGTAACGCATAACGCATAACGCATAACGCATAAAGCATAACGCATAACGCATAACGCATAAAGCATAACGCATAACGCATAACGCATTACGCATAACTTATAACTCATAACTCATAAGGAGTAACGCATATCGCATAAAGCATAACGCATAACGCATAACGCGTAACGCGTAACGCATAACGCATAACGCATAACGCATTACGCATAACGCATAACGCATAACGTATAACTCATAACGCATAACGCATAAAGCATAACGCATAACGCATAACGCATAACGCATAACGCATAACGCATAATGCACAACGCTTAACGAATACCGCAAATCGCATAACGCCTAACGCATAACGCATAACGCATAACGCATAATGCATAAAGCATAACGCATAACGCATAACTTATAACTCATTACTCATAACGAATAACGCATAACGCATAACGCATATCGCATAACGCATAAAGCATAACGCATAACCCATAACGGATAAAGCATAATTCATAACGCATAACGCATAACGCATTACGCATAACTTATAACTCATAACTCATAACGAATAACGCATAACGCAAAATGCATAACGCATGTCGGATCACGCATAACGCATAACGCATAACGCATAACGCATAACGCATAACGCATAACGCATAACGCATAACGCATAACGCATAACGCATAACGCATAACGCATAACGCATAACGCAGAACGCATAACGCGTAACGCATAAAGCATAACGCATAACGCATAACTTATAACTCATTACTCATAACGAATAACGCATAACGCATAAGGCATAACGCATAACGCATAACGCATAACGCATAAAGCATAACGCATAACGCATAACGCATAACGCATAACGCATAAAGCATAACGCATTACGCATAACTTATAACGCATAACTCATAAGGAGTAACGCATAACGCATAAAGCATAACGCATAACGCATAACGCATAACGCATAACGCATAACGCATAACGCATAACGCATAACGCATAACGCATAACGCATAACGCATAACGGATCACGCATAACGCATAACGCATAAGGCATAACGCATAAAGCATAAATCATAACGCATAACGAATACCACAAAACGTATATCGCCTAACCCATAACGGATAAAGCATAATTCATAACGCATAACGCATAACGCATTACGCATAACTTATAACTCATAACTCATAACGAATAACGCATAACGCAAAATGCATAACGCATGTCGGATCACGCATAACGTATAACGCATAACGCATAACGCATAACACATAACGCATAACGCATAATGCTCAACGCATAACGAATACAGCAAAACGCATAACGCTTAACGCATGACGGATCACGCATAACGCATACGCATAATGCATAACGCATAACGCATAACGCATAACGCATAATGCATAACGCATAAAGCGTAACGCATAACGCATAACGCATAACGCATAAAGCATAACGCATAAAGCATAACGCATAACGCATAACGCATTACGCATAACTTATAACTCATAACTCATAACGAATAACGCATAACGCATAACGCATAACGCATAACGCATAACGCAAAACGCATAACGCATAACGCATAACGCATAACGCATAACGCATAACGCATAACGCATAACGTTAACGCATAACCCATAACGCATAAGGCTTGATGCATGACGCATATCGCATATCGCATAAGGCTTGATGCATGACGCATATCGCATAACGCATAAGGCATAACGCATAATACATAACGTATAAGGCATAACGCATTACGCATAACTTATAACTCATAACTCATAACGAATAACGCATAACGCAAAATGAATAACGCATAAAGCAGAACGCATAACTCATAACCCTTAACGCATAACGCATAACGCATAACGCATAACTCATAAGGCATAACGCATAAGGCATAACGCACACCGTATAACGCATAACGCATAACGCATAACGCATAAAGCATAACGCATAACGCATAACGCATAACGCAAACTTATAACGCACAACGCATAGCGCATAACGCATAACGCAAAACGCATAACGCATAACGCATAACGCATAACGCATAACGCTTAACGCATAACGCATAACGCATAACGCATAACGCATAACGCATAACGCATAACGCATAACGCATAACGCATAACGCATAACGCATAAAGCATAACGCATAACGCATTACGCATAACTTATAACTCATAACTCATAAGGAGTAACGCATGACGCATAAAGCATAACGCATAACGCAGAACGCATAACGCATAATGCATAAAGCATAACGCATAACGCATAACTTATAACTCATTACTCATAACGAATAACGCATAACGCATAACGCATATCGCATAACGAATAACGCATAATGCATAACGCATAAAGCGTAACGCATAACGCATAAATCATAACGCATAACGCATAACGCATAACGCATAACGCATAACGCATAACGCATAACGCATAACGCATAACGCATAACGCATAACGCATAACGCATAACGCGTAACGCATAACGCATAACGCATAACGCATAAGGCATAACGCATAACGCATAACGTATAACGCATAACGCATACCGTATAACGCGAACGCATAAAGCATAACGCATAACGCATAACTTATAACTCATTACTCATAACGAATAACGCATAACGCATAAGGCATAACGCATTACGCATAACGCATAACGCATAAAGCATAACGCATAACGCATAACGCATAACGTATAACGCATAACGCATAACGCATAAAGCATAACGCATTACGCATAACTTATAACGCATAACTCATAAGGAGTAACGCATAACGCATAAACCATAACGCATAACGCATAACGCATAACGCATAACGCATAACGCATAACGCATAACGCATAACGCATAACGCATAACGCATAACGCATAACGGATCACGCATAACGCATAACGCATAACGCATAACGCATAAAGCATAACGCATAACGCATAACGGATAAAGCATAATGCATAACGCATAACGCATAACGCATTACGCATAACTCATAACTCATAACTCATAACGAATAACGCATAACGCATGTCGGATCACGCATAACGCATAACGCATAAAGCATAAATCATAACGCATAACGAATACCACAAAACGTATATCGCCTAACACATAACGGATCACGCATAACGCATAACGCATAACGTATAACGCATAACGCATAACACATAACGCATAACGCATAATGCTCAACGCATAACGAATACAGCAAAACGCATAACGCTTAACGCATAACGGATCAAGCATAACGCATGACGCATAATGCATAACGCATAACGCATAACCATAACGCATAACGCATAACCCATAACGCAAAACGCATAACGCATAACGTATAACGCATAACGCATACCGTATAACGCGTAACGCATAAAGCATAACGCATAACGCATAACTTATAACTCATTACTCATAACGAATAACGCATAACGCATAAGGCATAACGCATAACGCATAACGCATAACGCATAAAGCATAACGCATAACGCATAACGCATAACGCATAACGCATAACGCATAACGCATAACGCATAACGCATAACGCATAACGCATAACGCAAAACGCATAACGTTAACGCATAACCCATAACGCATAAGGCTTGATGCATGACGCATATCGCATATCGCATAAGGCTTGATGCATGACGCATATCGCATAACGCATAAGGCATAACGCATAATACATAACGTATAAGGCATAACGCATTACGCATAACTTATAACTCATAACTCATAACGAATAACGCATAACGCAAAATGAATAACGCATAAAGCAGAACGCATAACCCATAACCCTTAACGCATAACGCATAACGCATAATGCACAACGCTTAACGAATACCGCAAATCGCATAACGCCTAACGCATAACGCATAACGCATAACGCATAACGCATAAAGCATAACGCATAACCCATAACGGATAAAGCATAATTCATAACGCATAACGCATAACGCATTACGCATAACTTATAACTCATAACGAATAACGCATAACGCAAAATGCATAACGCATGTCGGATCACGCATAACGCATAACGCATAACGCATAACGCATAACGCATAACGCATAACGCATAACGCATAACGCATAACGCATAACGCATAACGCATAACGCATAACGCATAAAGCATAACGCATAACGCATAACGCATAACGCATAACGCATAACGCATAACGCATAAAGCATAACGCATTACGCATAACTTATAACGCATAACTCATAAGGAGTAACGCATAACGCATAAAGCATAACGCATAACGCATAACGCATAACGCATAACGCATAACGCATAACGCATAACGCATAACGCATAACGCATAACGCATAACGCATAACGGATCACGCATAACGCATAACGCATAACGCATAACGCATAAAGCATAACGCATAACGCATAAAGCATAACGCATAACGCATAACTTATAACTCATTACTCATAACGAATAACGCATAACGCATAAGGCATAACGCATAACGCATAACGCATAACGCATAAAGCATAACGCATAACGCATAACGCATAACGCATAACGCATAACCATAACGCATAACGCATAACCCATAACGCAAAACGCATAACGCATAACGTATAACGCATAACGCATACCGTATAACGCATAATGCATAACGCATAACGCAAAATGAATAACGCATAAAGCAGAACGCATAACCCATAACCCTTAACGCATAACGCATAACGCATAACGCATAACTCATAACGCATAACGCATAACGCATAACACACACCGTATAACGCATAACGCATAACGCATAACGCATAAAGCATAACGCATAACGCATAACGCATAACGCATACGTATAACGCCCAACGCATAAAGCATAACGAACAACCCATAACGCATAATCCATAACGCATAACGCATAACGCATAACGCATAACGCATAACGCATAACGCATAAAGTATAAAGCATAACGCATAACGCATAACGCAAACTTATAACGCACAACGCATAGCGCATAACGCATAACGCAAAACGCATAACGCATAACGCATAACGCATAACGCATAACGCATAACGCTTAACGCATAACGGAGCACGCATAACGCATAACGCATAACGCATAACGCATAACGCATAACGCATAACGCATAAAGCATAACGCATAACGCATTACGCATAACTTATAACTCATAACTCATAAGGAGTAACGCATGACGCATAAAGCATAACGCATAACGCATAACGCATAACGCATAACGCATAACGCATAATGCATAAAGCATAACGCATAACTTAAACTCATTACTCATAACGAATAACGCATAACGCATAACGCATATCGCATAACGAATAACGCATATTGCATAACGCATAAAGCGTAACGCATAACGCATAAATCATAACGCATAACGCATAACGCATAACGCATAAGGCATAACGCATAACGCATAACGCATAACGCATAACGCGTAACGCATAACGCATAACGCATAACGCATAACGCATAACGCATAACGCATAAGGCATAACGCATAACGCATAACGCATAAAGCATAACGCATAACGCATAACGCATAACGCATAACGCATAACGCATAACGCATAACGCATAACGCATAACCATAACGCATAACGCATAACCCATAACGCAAAACGCATAACGCATAACGTATAACGCATAACGCATAACGCATAACGCATAACGCATAACGCATAACGTATAACGCATAACGCATAACGCATAACGCATAACGCCTAACGCAGAACGCATAACGCGTAACGCATAAAGCATAACGCATAACGCATAACGCATAACGCATAACGCATAACGCATAAAGCATAACGCATTACGCATAACTTATAACGCATAACTCATAAGGAGTAACGCATAACGCATAACGCATAAAGCATAACGCATAACGCATAACGCATAACGCATAACGCATAACGCATAACGCATAACGCATAACGCATAACGCATAACGCATAACGCATAACGCATAACGCATAACGCATAACGCATAACGCATAACGCATAACGCATAACGCAGAACGCATAACGCGTAACGCATAAAGCATAACGCATAACGCATAACTTATAACTCATTACTCATAACGAATAACGCATAACGCATAAGGCATAACGCATAACGCATAACGCATAACGCATAAAGCATAACGCATAACGCATAACGCATAACGCATAACGCATAAAGCATAACGCATTACGCATAAGTTATAACGCATAACTCATAAGGAGTAACGCATAACGCATAAAGCATAACGCATAACGCATAACGCATAACGCATAACGCATAACGCATAACGCATAACGCATAACGCATAACGCATAACGCATAACGCATAACGCATAACGGATCACGCATAACGCATAACGCATAAGGCATAACGCATAAAGCATAAATCATAACGCATAACGAATACCACAAAACGTATATCGCCTAACACATAACGGATCACGCATAACGCATAACGCATAACGTATAACGCATAACGCATAACGCATAACACATAACGCATAACGCATAATGCTCAACGCATAACGAATACAGCAAAACGCATAACGCTTAACGCATGACGGATCACGCATAACGCATACGCATAATGCATAACGCATAACGCATAACGCATAACGCATAATGCATAACGCATAAAGCGTAACGCATAACGCATAACGCATAACGCATAAAGCATAACGCATAAAGCATAACGCATAACGCATAACGCATTACGCATAACTTATAACTCATAACTCATAACGAATAACGCATAACGCATAACGCATAACGCATAACGCATAACGCAAAACGCATAACGCATAACGCATAACGCATAACGCATAACGCATAACGCATAACGCATAACGCATAACGTTAACGCATAACCCATAACGCATAAGGCTTGATGCATGACGCATATCGCATATCGCATAAGGCTTGATGCATGACGCATATCGCATAACGCATAAGGCATAACGCATAATACATAACGTATAAGGCATAACGCATTACGCATAACTTATAACTCATAACTCATAACGAATAACGCATAACGCAAAATGAATAACGCATAAAGCAGAACGCATAACTCATAACCCTTAACGCATAACGCATAACGCATAACGCATAACTCATAAGGCATAACGCATAAGGCATAACGCACACCGTATAACGCATAACGCATAACGCATAACGCATAAAGCATAACGCATAACGCATAACGCATAACGCAAACTTATAACGCACAACGCATAGCGCATAACGCATAACGCAAAACGCATAACGCATAACGCATAACGCATAACGCATAACGCTTAACGCATAACGCATAACGCATAACGCATAACGCATAACGCATAACGCATAACGCATAACGCATAACGCATAACGCATAACGCATAAAGCATAACGCATAACGCATTACGCATAACTTATAACTCATAACTCATAAGGAGTAACGCATGACGCATAAAGCATAACGCATAACGCAGAACGCATAACGCATAATGCATAAAGCATAACGCATAACGCATAACTTATAACTCATTACTCATAACGAATAACGCATAACGCATAACGCATATCGCATAACGAATAACGCATAATGCATAACGCATAAAGCGTAACGCATAACGCATAAATCATAACGCATAACGCATAACGCATAACGCATAACGCATAACGCATAACGCATAACGCATAACGCATAACGCATAACGCATAACGCGTAACGCATAACGCATAACGCATAACGCATAAGGCATAACGCATAACGCATAACGTATAACGCATAACGCATACCGTATAACGCGAACGCATAAAGCATAACGCATAACGCATAACTTATAACTCATTACTCATAACGAATAACGCATAACGCATAAGGCATAACGCATTACGCATAACGCATAACGCATAAAGCATAACGCATAACGCATAACGCATAACGCATAACGCATAACGCATAACGCATAAAGCATAACGCATTACGCATAACTTATAACGCATAACTCATAAGGAGTAACGCATAACGCATAAACCATAACGCATAACGCATAACGCATAACGCATAACGCATAACGCATAACGCATAACGCATAACGCATAACGCATAACGCATAACGGATCACGCATAACGCATAACGCATAACGCATAACGCATAAAGCATAACGCATAACGCATAACGGATAAAGCATAATGCATAACGCATAACGCATAACGCATTACGCATAACTCATAACTCATAACTCATAACGAATAACGCATAACGCATGTCGGATCACGCATAACGCATAACGCATAAAGCATAAATCATAACGCATAACGAATACCACAAAACGTATATCGCCTAACACATAACGGATCACGCATAACGCATAACGCATAACGTATAACGCATAACGCATAACACATAACGCATAACGCATAATGCTCAACGCATAACGAATACAGCAAAACGCATAACGCTTAACGCATAACGGATCAAGCATAACGCATGACGCATAATGCATAACGCATAACGCATAACCATAACGCATAACGCATAACCCATAACGCAAAACGCATAACGCATAACGTATAACGCATAACGCATACCGTATAACGCGTAACGCATAAAGCATAACGCATAACGCATAACTTATAACTCATTACTCATAACGAATAACGCATAACGCATAAGGCATAACGCATAACGCATAACGCATAACGCATAAAGCATAACGCATAACGCATAACGCATAACGCATAACGCATAACGCATAACGCATAACGCATAACGCATAACGCATAACGCATAACGCAAAACGCATAACGTTAACGCATAACCCATAACGCATAAGGCTTGATGCATGACGCATATCGCATATCGCATAAGGCTTGATGCATGACGCATATCGCATAACGCATAAGGCATAACGCATAATACATAACGTATAAGGCATAACGCATTACGCATAACTTATAACTCATAACTCATAACGAATAACGCATAACGCAAAATGAATAACGCATAAAGCAGAACGCATAACCCATAACCCTTAACGCATAACGCATAACGCATAATGCACAACGCTTAACGAATACCGCAAATCGCATAACGCCTAACGCATAACGCATAACGCATAACGCATACGTATAACGCCCAACGCATAAAGCATAACGAACAACCCATAACGCATAATCCATAACGCATAACGCATAACGCATAACGCATAACGCATAACGCATAAAGTATAAAGCATAACGCATAACGCATAACGCAAACTTATAACGCACAACGCATAGCGCATAACGCATAACGCAAAACGCATAACGCATAACGCATAACGCATAACGCATAACGCATAACGCATAACGCTTAACGCATAACGGAGCACGCATAACGCATAACGCATAACGCATAACGCATAACGCATAACGCATAACGCATAAAGCATAACGCATAACGCATTACGCATAACTTATAACTCATAACTCATAAGGAGTAACGCATGACGCATAAAGCATAACGCATAACGCATAACGCATAACGCATAACGCATAACGCATAATGCATAAAGCATAACGCATAACTTAAACTCATTACTCATAACGAATAACGCATAACGCATAACGCATATCGCATAACGAATAACGCATATTGCATAACGCATACCGTATAACGCATAATGCATAACGCATAACGCATAACGCATAACGCATAACGTATAACGCATAACGCATAACGCATAACGCATAACGCCTAACGCATAACGCATGACGCATAAAGCATAACGCATAACGCATAACTTATAACTCATTACTCATAACGAATAACGCATAACGCATAAGGCATAACGAATAACGCATAATGCATAACGCATAAAGCGTAACGCATAACGCATAAATCATAACGCATAACGCATAACGCATAACGCATAACGCATAACGCATAAAGCATAACGCATAACCCATAACGGATAAAGCATAATTCATAACGCATAACGCATAACGCATTACGCATAACTTATAACTCATAACGAATAACGCATAACGCAAAATGCATAACGCATGTCGGATCACGCATAACGCATAACGCATAACGCATAACGCATAACGCATAACGCATAACGCATAACGCATAACGCATAACGCATAACGCATAACGCATAAAGCATAACGCATAACGCATAACGCATAACGCATAACGCATAACGCATAACGCATAACGCATAAAGCATAACGCATTACGCATAACTTATAACGCATAACTCATAAGGAGTAACGCATAACGCATAAAGCATAACGCATAACGCATAACGCATAACGCATAACGCATAACGCATAACGCATAACGCATAACGCATAACGCATAACGCATAACGCATAACGCATAACGCATAACGGATCACGCATAACGCATAACGCATAACGCATAACGCATAAAGCATAACGCATAACGCATAAAGCATAACGCATAACGCATAACTTATAACTCATTACTCATAACGAATAACGCATAACGCATAAGGCATAACGCATAACGCATAACGCATAACGCATAAAGCATAACGCATAACGCATAACGCATAACGCATAACGCATAACCATAACGCATAACGCATAACCCATAACGCAAAACGCATAACGCATAACGTATAACGCATAACGCATACCGTATAACGCATAATGCATAACGCATAACGCAAAATGAATAACGCATAAAGCAGAACGCATAACCCATAACCCTTAACGCATAACGCATAACGCATAACGCATAACTCATAACGCATAACGCACAACGCATAACACACACCGTATAACGCATAACGCATAACGCATAACGCATAAAGCATAACGCATAACGCATAACGCATAACGCATACGTATAACGCCCAACGCATAAAGCATAACGAACAACCCATAACGCATAATCCATAACGCATAACGCATAACGCATAACGCATAACGCATAACGCATAACGCATAAAGTATAAAGCATAACGCATAACGCATAACGCAAACTTATAACGCACAACGCATAGC
This sequence comes from Lasioglossum morio, assembly GCA_916610235.2. Classification (NCBI taxonomy): domain Eukaryota; kingdom Metazoa; phylum Arthropoda; class Insecta; order Hymenoptera; family Halictidae; genus Lasioglossum; species Lasioglossum morio. The sequence goes on from CAKAJA020000347.1 coordinate 5,821,111, forward strand.
GCATAACGCATAACGCAAAACGCATAACGCATAACGCATAACGCATAACGCATAACGCATAACGCATAACGCTTAACGCATAACGGAGCACGCATAACGCATAACGCATAACGCATAACGCATAACGCATAACGCATAACGCATAACGCATAAAGCATAACGCATAACGCATTACGCATAACTTATAACTCATAACTCATAAGGAGTAACGCATGACGCATAAAGCATAACGCATAACGCATAACGCATAACGCATAACGCATAACGCATAATGCATAAAGCATAACGCATAACTTAACTCATTACTCATAACGAATAACGCATAACGCATAACGCATATCGCATAACGAATAACGCATATTGCATAACGCATAAAGCGTAACGCATAACGCATAAATCATAACGCATAACGCATAACGCATAACGCATAAGGCATAACGCATAACGCATAACGCATAACGCATAACGCGTAACGCATAACGCATAACGCATAACGCATAAGGCATAACGCATAACGCATAACGCATAAAGCATAACGCATAACGCATAACGCATAACGCATAACGCATAACGCATAACGCATAACGCATAACGCATAACCATAACGCATAACGCATAACCCATAACGCAAAACGCATAACGCATAACGTATAACGCATAACGCATACCGTATAACGCATAATGCATAACGCATAACGCATAACGCATAACGCATAACGTATAACGCATAACGCATAACGCATAACGCATAACGCCTAACGCATAACGCATGACGCATAAAGCATAACGCATAACGCATAACTTATAACTCATTACTCATAACGAATAACGCATAACGCATAAGGCATAACGAATAACGCATAATGCATAACGCATAAAGCGTAACACATAACGCATAAATCATAACGCATAACGCATAACGCATAACGCATAACGCATAACGCATAAAGCATAACGCATAACCCATAACGGATAAAGCATAATTCATAACGCATAACGCATAACGCATTACGCATAACTTATAACTCATAACGAATAACGCATAACGCAAAATGCATAACGCATGTCGGATCACGCATAACGCATAACGCATAACGCATAACGCATAACGCATAACGCATAACGCATAACGCATAACGCATAACGCATAACGCATAAAGCATAACGCATAACGCATAACGCATAACGCATAACGCATAACGCATAACGCATAAAGCATAACGCATTACGCATAACTTATAACGCATAACTCATAAGGAGTAACGCATAACGCATAAAGCATAACGCATAACGCATAACGCATAACGCATAACGCATAACGCATAACGCATAACGCATAACGCATAACGCATAACGGATCACGCATAACGCATAACGCATAACGCATAACGCATAAAGCATAACGCATAACGCATAAAGCATAACGCATAACGCATAACTTATAACTCATTACTCATAACGAATAACGCATAACGCATAAGGCATAACGCATAACGCATAACGCATAACGCATGAAGCATAACGCATAACGCATAACGCATAACGCATAACGCATAACCATAACGCATAACGCATAACGCATAACGCAAAACGCATAACGCATAACGTATAACGCATAACGCATACCGTATAACGCATAATGCATAACCCATAACGCATAACGCATAACGCATAACGTATAACGCATAACGCATAACGCATAACGCATAACGCATAACGCATAACGCATAACGCATAACGCATAACGCATAACCATAACGCATAACGCATAACCCATAACGCAAAACGCATAACGCATAACGTATAACGCATAACGCATACCGTATAACGCATAATGCATAACGCATAACGCATAACGCATAACGCATAACGTATAACGCATAACGCATAACGCATAACGCATAACGCATAACGCATAACGCATAACGCATAAAGCATAAGGCATAACGCATAACTTATAACTCATTACTCATAACGAATAACGCATAACGCATAAGGCATAACGCATAACGCATAACGCATAAAGCATAACGCATAACGCATAACGCATAACGCATAACGCACAACGCATAACCATAACGCATAACGCATAACCCATAACGCAAAACGCATAACGCATAACGTATAACGCATAACGCATACCGTATAACGCATAATGCATAACGCATAACGCATAACGCATAACGCATAACGCATAACGTATAACGCATAACGCATAACGCATAACGCATAACGCATAACGCATAACGCATAACGCATAACGCATAAAGCATAACGCATAACGCATAACTTATATCTCATTACTCATAACGAATAACGCATAACGCATAAGGCATAACGAATAACGCATAATGCATAACGCATAAAGCGTAACGCATAACGCATAAATCATAACGCATAACGCATAACGCATAACGCATAACGCATAAAGCATAACGCATAACGCCTAACGCATAACGCATACGTATAACGCCCAACGCATAAAGCATAACGAACAACCCATAACGCATAATCCATAACGCATAACGCATAACGCATAACGCATAACGCATAACGCATAAAGTATAAAGCATAACGCATAACGCATAACGCAAACTTATAACGCACAACGCATAGCGCATAACGCATAACGCAAAACGCATAACGCAAAACGCATAACGCATAACGCATAACGCATAACGCATAACGCTTAACGCATAACGGAGCACGCATAACGCATAACGCATAACGCATAACGCATAACGCATAACGCATAACGCATAACGCATAAAGCATAACGCATAACGCATTACGCATAACTTATAACTCATAACTCATAAGGAGTAACGCATGACGCATAAAGCATAACGCATAACGCATACGTATAACGCCCAAAGCATAAAGCATAACGAACAACCCATAACGCATAATCCATAACGCATAACGCATAACGCATAACGCATAAAGTATAAAGCATAACGCATAACGCATAACGCAAACTTATAACGCACAACGCATAGCGCATAACGCATAACGCATAACGCACACCGTATAACGCATAACGCATAACGCATAACGCATAAAGCATAACGCATAACGCATAACGCATAACGCATACGTATAACGCCCAACGCATAAAGCATAACGAACAACCCATAACGCATAATCCATAACGCATAACGCATAACGCATAACGCATAACGCATAAAGTATAAAGCATAACGCATAACGCATAACGCAAACTTATAACGCACAACGCATAGCGCATAACGCATAACGCAAAACGCATAACGCATAACGCATAACGCATAACGCGTAACGCATAACGCATAACGCATAACGCATAAGGCATAACGCATAACGCATAACGCATAAAGCATAACGCATAACGCATAACGCAAACGTATAACGCACAACGCATAACGCATAACGCATAACGCATAAAGCATAACGCATAACGCATAACGCATAAAGCATAACGCATAACGCATAACGAATAACGCATAACGCATTACGCATAACTTATAACTCATAACTCATAAGGAGTAACGCATAACGCATAAAGCATAACGCATAACGCATAACGCATAACGCATAACGCATAATGCATAACGCATAACGCATAACGCATAACGCATAACGAATAACGCATAAAGCATAACGCATAACGCATAACGCATAACGCATAACGCATAAAGCATAACGCATAACGCATGAAGCATAACGCATAACGCATAACGCATAACGCATACCGTATAACGCATAACGCATAACGCATAACGCATAACGCATAACGCATAACGCATAACGCATAAAGCATAACGCATAACTCATTACTCATAACGAATAACGCATAACGCATAAGGCATAACGCATAACGCATAACGCATAACGCATAACGCATAACGCACACCGTATAACGCATAACGCATAACGCATAACGCATAAAGCATAACGCATAAAGCATAACGCATAACGCATAACGCATAACGCATAACGCATACGTATAACGCCCAACGCATAAAGCATAACGAACAACCCATAACGCATAATCCATAACGCATAACGCATAACGCATAACGCATAACGCATAACGCATAACGCATAAAGTATAAAGCATAACGCATAACGCATAACGCAAACTTATAACGCACAACGCATAGCGCATAACGCATAACGCAAAACGCATAACGCATAACGCACAACGCATAGCGCATAACGCATAACGCATAACGCACACCGTATAACGCATAACGCATAACGCATAACGCATAAAGCATAACGCATAACGCATAACGCATACGTATAACGCCCAACGCATAAAGCATAACGAACAACCCATAACGCATAATCCATAACGCATAACGCATAACGCATAACGCATAACGCATAAAGTATAAAGCATAACGCATAACGCATAACGCAAACTTATAACGCACAACGCATAGCGCATAACGCATAACGCAAAACGCATAACGCATAACGCATAACGCATAACGCATAACGCGTAACGCATAACGCATAACGCATAACGCATAAGGCATAACGCATAACGCATAACGCATAAAGCATAACGCATAACGCATAACGCAAACGTATAACGCACAACGCATAACGCATAACGCATAACGCATAAAGCATAACGCATAACGCATAACGCATAAAGCATAACGCATAACGGATAACGCATAACGCATAACGCATAAAGCATGACGCATAACGCATAACGCATAACGCATAACGCATAACGCATAACGCATAACGCATAACGCATAACGCATAACGCATAACGCATAAGGCATAACGCATAACGGATCACGCATAACGCATAACGCATAACGCATAACGCATAACGCATAACGCATAACGCATAACGCATAAAGCATAACGCATAACGCATAACGCATTACGCATAACTTATAACTCATAACTCATAAGGAGTAACGCATGACGCATAAAGCATAACGCATAACGCATACGTATAACGCCCAAAGCATAAAGCATAACGAACAACCCATAACGCATAATCCATAACGCATAACGCATAACGCATAACGCATAACGCATAACGCATAAAGTATAAAGCATAACGCATAACGCATAACGCAAACTTATAACGCACAACGCATAGCGCATAACGCATAACGCATAACGCACACCGTATAACGCATAACTCATAACGCATAACGCATAAAGCATAACGCATAACGCATAACGCATAACGCATACGTATAACGCCCAACGCATAAAGCATAACGAACAACCCATAACGCATAATCCATAACGCATAACGCATAACGCATAACGCATAACGCATAACGCATAAAGTATAAAGCATAACGCATAACGCATAACGCAAATTTATAACGCACAACGCATAGCGCATAACGCATAACGCAAAACGCATAACGCATAACGCATAACGCATAACGCATAACGCATAACGCGTAACGCATAACGCATAACGCATAACGCATAAGGCATAACGCATAACGCATAACGCATAAAGCATAACGCATAACGCATAACGCAAACGTATAACGCACAACGCATAACGCATAACGCATAACGCATAAAGCATAACGCATAACGCATAACGCATAAAGCATACCGCATAACGCATAACGCATAACGCATAACGCATAACGCATAAAGCATAACGCATAACGCATAACGCATAACGCATAACGCATAACGCATAACGCATAACGCATAACGCATAACGCATAACGCATAACGCATAACGCCTAAGGCATAACGCATAACGGATCACGCATAACGCATAACGCATAACGCATAACGCATAACGCATAACGCATAACGCATAACGCATAAAGCATAACGCATAACGCATAACGCATTACGCATAACTTATAACTCATAACTCATAAGGAGTAACGCATAACGCATAAAGCATAACGCATAACGCATAACGCATAACGCATAATGCATAACGCATAACGCATAACGCATAACGCATAACGAATAACGCATAAAGCATAACGCATAACGCATAACGCATAACGCATAACGCATAAAGCATAACGCATAACGCATGAAGCATAACGCATAACGCATAACGCATAACGCATACCGTATAACGCATAACGCATAACGCATAACGCATAACGCATAACGCATAACGCATAACGCATAACGCATAAAGCATAACGCATAACGCATAACGCATAACTTATAACTCATTACTCATAACGAATAACGCATAACGCATAAGGCATAACGCATAACGCATAACGCATAACGCATAACGCATAACGCATAACGCACACCGTATAACGCATAACGCATAACGCATAACGCATAAAGCATAACGCATAACGCATAACGCATAACGCATAACGCATACGTATAACGCCCAACGCATAAAGCATAACGAACAACCCATAACGCATAATCCATAACGCATAACGCATAACGCATAACGCATAACGCATAACGCATAAAGTATAAAGCATAACGCATAACGCATAACGCAAACTTATAACGCACAACGCATAGCGCATAACGCATAACGCAAAACGCATAACGCATAACGCATAACGAATAACGCATAAAGCATAACGCATAACGCATAACGCATAACGCATAACGCATAAAGCATAACGCATAACGCATGAAGCATAACGCATAACGCATAACGCATAACGCATACCGTATAACGCATAACGCATAACGCATAACGCATAACGCATAACGCATAACGCATAACGCATAAAGCATAACGCATAACTCATTACTCATAACGAATAACGCATAACGCATAACGCATAACGCATAACGCATAACGCATAACGCATAACGCATAACGCACACCGTATAACGCATAACGCATAACGCATAACGCATAAAGCATAACGCATAAAGCATAACGCATAACGCATAACGCATAACGCATAACGCATACGTATAACGCCCAACGCATAAAGCATAACGAACAACCCATAACGCATAATCCATAACGCATAACGCATAACGCATAACGCATAACGCATAACGCATAAAGTATAAAGCATAACGCATAACGCATAACGCAAACTTATAACGCACAACGCATAGCGCATAACGCATAACGCAAAACGCATAACGCATAACGCACAACGCATAGCGCATAACGCATAACGCATAACGCACACCGTATAACGCATAACGCATAACGCATAACGCATAAAGCATAACGCATAACGCATAACGCATACGTATAACGCCCAACGCATAAAGCATAACGAACAACCCATAACGCATAATCCATAACGCATAACGCATAACGCATAACGCATAACGCATAAAGTATAAAGCATAACGCATAACGCATAACGCAAACTTATAACGCACAACGCATAGCGCATAACGCATAACGCAAAACGCATAACGCATAACGCATAACGCATAACGCATAACGCATAACGCATAACGCATAACGCATAACGCATAAGGCATAACGCATAACGCATAACGCATAAAGCATAACGCATAACGCATAACGCAAACGTATAACGCACAACGCATAACGCATAACGCATAACGCATAAAGCATAACGCATAACGCATAACGCATAAAGCATAACGCATAACGGATAACGCATAACGCATAACGCATAAAGCATGACGCATAACGCATAACGCATAACGCATAACGCATAACGCATAACGCATAACGCATAACGCATAACGCATAACGCATAACGCATAAGGCATAACGCATAACGGATCACGCATAACGCATAACGCATAACGCATAACGCATAACGCATAACGCATAACGCATAACGCATAAAGCATAACGCATAACGCATAACGCATTACGCATAACTTATAACTCATAACTCATAAGGAGTAACGCATGACGCATAAAGCATAACGCATAACGCATACGTATAACGCCCAACGCATAAAGCATAACGAACAACCCATAACGCATAATCCATAACGCATAACGCATAACGCATAACGCATAACGCATAACGCATAAAGTATAAAGCATAACGCATAACGCATAACGCAAACTTATAACGCACAACGCATAGCGCATAACGCATAACGCATAACGCACACCGTATAACGCATAACTCATAACGCATAACGCATAAAGCATAACGCATAACGCATAACGCATAACGCATACGTATAACGCCCAACGCATAAAGCATAACGAACAACCCATAACGCATAATCCATAACGCATAACGCATAACGCATAACGCATAACGCATAACGCATAAAGTATAAAGCATAACGCATAACGCATAACGCAAATTTATAACGCACAACGCATAGCGCATAACGCATAACGCATAACGCATAACGCATAACGCATAACGCATAACGCATAACGCATAACGCGTAACGCATAACGCATAACGCATAACGCATAAGGCATAACGCATAACGCATAACGCATAAAGCATAACGCATAACGCATAACGCAAACGTATAACGCACAACGCATAACGCATAACGCATAACGCATAAAGCATAACGCATAACGCATAACGCATAAAGCATACCGCATAACGCATAACGCATAACGCATAACGCATAAAGCATAACGCATAACGCATAACGCATAACGCATAACGCATAACGCATAACGCATAACGCATAACGCATAACGCATAACGCATAACGCATAACGCCTAAGGCATAACGCATAACGGATCACGCATAACGCATAACGCATAACGCATAACGCATAACGCATAACGCATAATGCATAACGCATAAAGCATAACGCATAACGAATAAATCATAACGCATAACTTATAACTCATAACTCATAAGGAGTAACGCATAACGCATAAAGCATAACGCATAACGCATAACGCATAACGCATAATGCATAACGCATAACGCATAACGCATAACGCATAACGAATAACGCATAAAGCATAACGCATAACGCATAACGCATAACGCATAACGCATAAAGCATAACGCATAACGCATGAAGCATAACGCATAACGCATAACGCATAACGCATACCGTATAACGCATAACGCATAACGCATAACGCATAACGCATAACGCATAACGCATAACGCATAACGCATAAAGCATAACGCATAACGCATAACGCATAACTTATAACTCATTACTCATAACGAATAACGCATAACGCATAAGGCATAACGCATAACGCATAACGCATAACGCATAACGCATAACGCATAACGCACACCGTATAACGCATAACGCATAACGCATAACGCATAAAGCATAACGCATAACGCATAACGCATAACGCATAACGCATACGTATAACGCCCAACGCATAAAGCATAACGAACAACCCATAACGCATAATCCATAACGCATAACGCATAACGCATAACGCATAACGCATAACGCATAAAGTATAAAGCATAACGCATAACGCATAACGCAAACTTATAACGCACAACGCATAGCGCATAACGCATAACGCATAACGCATAACGCATAACGCACAACGCATAGCGCATAACGCATAACGCATAACGCACACCGTATAACGCATAACGCATAACGCATAACGCATAAAGCATAACGCATAACGCATAACGCATACGTATAACGCCCAACGCATAAAGCATAACGAACAACCCATAACGCATAATCCATAACGCATAACGCATAACGCATAACGCATAACGCATAACGCATAAAGTATAAAGCATAACGCATAACGCATAACGCAAACTTATAACGCACAACGCATAACGCATAACGCATAACGCAAAACGCATAACGCATAACGCATAACGCATAACGCATAACGCGTAACGCATAACGCATAACGCATAACGCATAAGGCATAACGCATAACGCATAACGCATAAAGCATAACGCATAACGCATAACGCAAACGTATAACGCACAAAGCATAACGCATAACGCATAACGCATAAAGCATAACGCATAACGCATAACGCATAAAGCATAACGCATAACGCATAACGCATAACGCATAACGCATAAAGCATAACGCATAACGCATAACGCATAACGCATAACGCATAACGCATAACGCATAACGCATAACGCATAACGCATAACGCATAACGCATAAGGCATAACGCATAACGGATCACGCATAACGCATAACGCATAACGCATAACGCATAACGCATAACGCATAACGCATAAAGCATAACGCATAACGCATAACGCATTACGCATAACTTATAACTCATAACTCATAAGGAGTAACGCATAACGCATAAAGCATAACGCATAACGCATAACGCATAACGCATAACGCATAATGCATAACGCATAACGCATAACGCATAACGAATAACGCATAAAGCATAACGCATAACGCATAACGCATAACGCATAACGCATAAAGCATAACGCATAACGCATAAAGCATAACGCATAACGCATAACGCATAACGCATACCGTATAACGCATAACGCATAACGCATAACGCATAACGCATAACGCATAACGCATAACGCATAACGCATAACGCATAACGCATAACGCATAAAGCATAACGCATAACGCATAACTTATAACTCATTACTCATAACGAATAACGCATAACGCATAAGGCATAACGCATAACGCATAACGCATAACGCATAACGCATAAAGCATAACGCATAACGCATAACGGATAAAGCATAATGCATAACGCATAACGCATAACGCATTACGCATAACTTATAACTCATAACTCATAACGAATAACGCATAACGCAAAATGCATAACGCATGTCGGATCACGCATAACGCATAACGCATAACGCATAACGCATAACGCATAACGCATAACGCATAACGCATATCACATAAAGCATAATGCATAACGCATAACGCATTACGCATAACTTATAACTCATAACTCATAAGGAGTAACGCATGACGCATAAAGCATAACGCATAACGCATACGTATAACGCCCAAAGCATAAAGCATAACGAACAACCCATAACGCATAATCCATAACGCATAACGCATAACGCATAACGCATAACGCATAACGCATAAAGTATAAAGCATAACGCATAACGCATAACGCAAACTTATAACGCACAACGCATAGCGCATAACGCATAACGCATAACGCACACCGTATAACGCATAACTCATAACGCATAACGCATAAAGCATAACGCATAACGCATAACGCATAACGCATACGTATAACGCCCAACGCATAAAGCATAACGAACAACCCATAACGCATAATCCATAACGCATAACGCATAACGCATAACGCATAACGCATAACGCATAAAGTATAAAGCATAACGCATAACGCATAACGCAAATTTATAACGCACAACGCATAGCGCATAACGCATAACGCATAACGCATAACGCATAACGCATAACGCATAACGCATAACGCATAACGCGTAACGCATAACGCATAACGCATAACGCATAAGGCATAACGCATAACGCATAACGCATAAAGCATAACGCATAACGCATAACGCAAACGTATAACGCACAACGCATAACGCATAACGCATAACGCATAAAGCATAACGCATAACGCATAACGCATAACGCATAACGCATAACGCATAACGCATAACGCATAACGCATAAAGCATAACGCATAACGCATAACGCATAACGAATAACGCATAACGCAAAATGCATAACGCATGTCGGATCACGCATAACGCATAACGCATAACGCATAACGCATAACGCATAACGCATAACGCATAACGCATAAAGCATAATGCATAACGCATAACGCATTACGCATAACTTATAACTCATAACTCATAACGAATAACGCATAACGCAAAATGCATAACGCATGTCGGATCACGCATAACGCATAACGCATAACGCATAACGCATAACGCATAACGCATAACGCATAAACCATAACGCATAACGCATAACGCATAACGCATACCGCATAACGCATAAAGCATAACGCATTACGCATAACTTATAACTCATAACTCATAAGGAGTAACGCATAACGCATAAAGCATAACGCATAACGCATAACGCATAACGCATAACGCATAACGCATAACGCATAACGCATAACGCATATCGCATAACGGATCACGCATAACGCATAACGCATAACGCATAACGCATAACGCATAACGCATAACGCATAACGCATAACGCATAACGCATAACGCATAACGCATAACGCATAACGCATAAAGCATAACGCATAACGCATAACGCATAACGCATAACGCATAACGCATAACGCATAACGCATAACGCATAACGCATAACGCATAACGCATAACGCATAACGCATAACGCCTAAGGCATAACGCATAACGGATCACGCATAACGCATAACGCATAACGCATAACGCATAACGCACAACGCATAACGCATAACGCATAAAGCATAACGCATAACGCATAACGCATTACGCATAACTTATAACTCATAACTCATAAGGAGTAACGCATAACGCATAAAGCATAACGCATAACGCATAACGCATAACGCATAATGCATAACGCATAACGCATAACGCATAACGCATAACGAATAACGCATAAAGCATAACGCATAACGCATAACGCATAACGCATAACGCATAAAGCATAACGCATAACGCATGAAGCATAACGCATAACGCATAACGCATAACGCATACCGTATAACGCATAACGCATAACGCATAACGCATAACGCATAACGCATAACGCATAACGCATAACGCATAAAGCATAACGCATAACGCATAACGCATAACTTATAACTCATTACTCATAACGAATAACGCATAACGCATAAGGCATAACGCATAACGCATAACGCATAACGCATAACGCATAACGCATAACGCACACCGTATAACGCATAACGCATAACGCATAACGCATAAAGCATAACGCATAACGCATAACGCATAACGCATAACGCATACGTATAACGCCCAACGCATAAAGCATAACGAACAACCCATAACGCATAATCCATAACGCATAACGCATAACGCATAACGCATAACGCATAACGCATAAAGTATAAAGCATAACGCATAACGCATAACGCAAACTTATAACGCACAACGCATAGCGCATAACGCATAACGCAAAACGCATAACGCATAACGCATAACGAATAACGCATAAAGCATAACGCATAACGCATAACGCATAACGCATAACGCATAAAGCATAACGCATAACGCATAAAGCATAACGCATAACGCATAACGCATAACGCATACCGTATAACGCATAACGCATAACGCATAACGCATAACGCATAACGCATAACGCATAACGCATAACGCATAAAGCATAACGCATAACGCATAACGCATAACTTATAACTCATTACTCATAACGAATAACGCATAACGCATAAGGCATAACGCATAACGCATAACGCATAACGCATAACGCATAACGCATAACGCACACCGTATAACGCATAACGCATAACGCATAACGCATAAAGCATAACGCATAACGCATAACGCATAACGCATAACGCATACGTATAACGCCCAACGCATAAAGCATAACGAACAACCCATAACGCATAATCCATAACGCATAACGCATAACGCATAACGCATAACGCATAACGCATAAAGTATAAAGCATAACGCATAACGCATAACGCAAACTTATAACGCACAACGCATAGCGCATAACGCATAACGCAAAACGCATAACGCATAACGCACAACGCATAGCGCATAACGCATAACGCATAACGCACACCGTATAACGCATAACGCATAACGCATAACGCATAACGCATAACGCATAACGCATAACGCATACGTATAACGCCCAACGCATAAAGCATAACGAACAACCCATAACGCATAATCCATAACGCATAACGCATAACGCATAACGCATAACGCATAACGCATAAAGTATAAAGCATAACGCATAACGCATAACGCAAACTTATAACGCACAACGCATAGCGCATAACGCATAACGCAAAACGCATAACGCATAACGCATAACGCATAACGCATAACGCATAACGCATAACGCATAACGCATAACGCATAACGCATAACGCATAACGCATAACGCATAAAGCATAACGCATAACGCATAACGCAAACGTATAACGCACAAAGCATAACGCATAACGCATAACGCATAAAGCATAACGCATAACGCATAACGCATAAAGCATAACGCATAACGCATAACGCATAACGCATAACGCATAAAGCATAACGCATAACGCATAACGCATAACGCATAACGCATAACGCATAACGCATAACGCATAACGCATAACGCATAACGCATAACGCATAAGGCATAACGCATAACGGATCACGCATAACGCATAACGCATAACGCATAACGCATAACGCATAACGCATAACGCATAACGCATAAAGCATAACGCATAACGCATAACGCATTACGCATAACTTATAACTCATAACTCATAAGGAGTAACGCATAACGCATAAAGCATAACGCATAACGCATAACGCATAACGCATAACGCATAATGCATAACGCATAACGCATAACGCATAACGAATAACGCATAAAGCATAACGCATAACGCATAACGCATAACGCATAACGCATAAAGCATAACGCATAACGCATAAAGCATAACGCATAACGCATAACGCATAACGCATACCGTATAACGCATAACGCATAACGCATAACGCATAACGCATAACGCATAACGCATAACGCATAACGCATAACGCATAACGCATAACGCATAAAGCATAACGCATAACGCATAACTGATAACTCATTACTCATAACGAATAACGCATAACGCATAACGCATAACGCATAACGCATAACGCATAACGCATAACGCATAAAGCATAACGCATAACGCATAACGGATAAAGCATAATGCATAACGCATAACGCATAACGCATTACGCATAACTTATAACTCATAACTCATAACGAATAACGCATAACGCAAAATGCATAACGCATGTCGGATCACGCATAACGCATAACGCATAACGCATAACGCATAACGCATAACGCATAACGCATATCACATAAAGCATAATGCATAACGCATAACGCATTACGCATAACTTATAACTCATAACTCATAAGGAGTAACGCATGACGCATAAAGCATAACGCATAACGCATACGTATAACGCCCAAAGCATAAAGCATAACGAACAACCCATAACGCATAATCCATAACGCATAACGCATAACGCATAACGCATAACGCATAACGCATAAAGTATAAAGCATAACGCATAACGCATAACGCAAACTTATAACGCACAACGCATAGCGCATAACGCATAACGCATAACGCACACCGTATAACGCATAACTCATAACGCATAACGCATAAAGCATAACGCATAACGCATAACGCATAACGCATACGTATAACGCCCAACGCATAAAGCATAACGAACAACCCATAACGCATAATCCATAACGCATAACGCATAACGCATAACGCATAACGCATAACGCATAAAGTATAAAGCATAACGCATAACGCATAACGCAAATTTATAACGCACAACGCATAGCGCATAACGCATAACGCAAAACGCATAACGCATAACGCATAACGCATAACGCATAACGCATAACGCATAACGCATAACGCATAACGCATAACGCATAAGGCATAACGCATAACGCATAACGCATAAAGCATAACGCATAACGCATAACGCAAACGTATAACGCACAACGCATAACGCATAACGCATAACGCATAAAGCATAACGCATAACGCATAACGCATAAAGCATACCGCATAACGCATAACGCATAACGCATAACGCATAAAGCATAACGCATAACGCATAACGCATAACGAATAACGCATAACGCAAAATGCATAACGCATGTCGGATCACGCATAACGCATAACGCATAACGCATAACGCATAACGCATAACGCATAACGCATATCACATAAAGCATAATGCATAACGCATAACGCATTACGCATAACTTATAACTCATAACTCATAACGAATAACGCATAACGCAAAATGCATAACGCATGTCGGATCACGCATAACGCATAACGCATAACGCATAACGCATAACGCATAACGCATAACGCATAAACCATAACGCATAACGCATAACGCATAACGCATACCGCATAACGCATAAAGCATAACGCATTACGCATAACTTATAACTCATAACTCATAAGGAGTAACGCATAACGCATAAAGCATAACGCATAACGCATAACGCATAACGCATAACGCATAACGCATAACGCATAACGCATAACGCATAACGCATAACGCATAACGCATATCGCATAACGGATCACGCATAACGCATAACGCATAACGCATAACGCATAACGCATAACGCATAACGCATAACGCATAACGCATAACGCATAACGCATAACGCATAACGCATAACGCATAAAGCATAACGCATAACGCATAACGCATAACGCATAACGCATAACGCATAACGCATAACGCATAACGCATAACGCATAACGCATAACGCATAACGCATAACGCATAACGCCTAAGGCATAACGCATAACGGATCACGCATAACGCATAACGCATAACGCATAACGCATAACGCATAACGCATAACGCATAACGCATAAAGCATAACGCATAACGCATAACGCATTACGCATAACTTATAACTCATAACTCATAAGGAGTAACGCATAACGCATAAAGCATAACGCATAACGCATAACGCATAACGCATAATGCATAACGCATAACGCATAACGCATAACGCATAACGAATAACGCATAAAGCATAACGCATAACGCATAACGCATAACGCATAACGCATAAAGCATAACGCATAACGCATGAAGCATAACGCATAACGCATAACGCATAACGCATACCGTATAACGCATAACGCATAACGCATAACGCATAACGCATAACGCATAACGCATAACGCATAACGCATAACGCATAAAGCATAACGCATAACGCATAACGCATAACTTATAACTCATTACTCATAACGAATAACGCATAACGCATAAGGCATAACGCATAACGCATAACGCATAACGCATAACGCATAACGCATAACGCACACCGTATAACGCATAACGCATAACGCATAACGCATAAAGCATAACGCATAACGCATAACGCATAACGCATAACGCATACGTATAACGCCCAACGCATAAAGCATAACGAACAACCCATAACGCATAATCCATAACGCATAACGCATAACGCATAACGCATAACGCATAACGCATAAAGTATAAAGCATAACGCATAACGCATAACGCAAACTTATAACGCACAACGCATAGCGCATAACGCATAACGCAAAACGCATAACGCATAACGCATAACGAATAACGCATAAAGCATAACGCATAACGCATAACGCATAACGCATAACGCATAAAGCATAACGCATAACGCATGAAGCATAACGCATAACGCATAACGCATAACGCATACCGTATAACGCATAACGCATAACGCATAACGCATAACGCATAACGCATAACGCATAACGCATAAAGCATAACGCATAACTCATTACTCATAACGAATAACGCATAACGCATAAGGCATAACGCATAACGCATAACGCATAACGCATAACGCATAACGCACACCGTATAACGCATAACGCATAACGCATAACGCATAAAGCATAACGCATAAAGCATAACGCATAACGCATAACGCATAACGCATAACGCATACGTATAACGCCCAACGCATAAAGCATAACGAACAACCCATAACGCATAATCCATAACGCATAACGCATAACGCATAACGCATAACGCATAACGCATAAAGTATAAAGCATAACGCATAACGCATAACGCAAACTTATAACGCACAACGCATAGCGCATAACGCATAACGCAAAACGCATAACGCATAACGCACAACGCATAGCGCATAACGCATAACGCATAACGCACACCGTATAACGCATAACGCATAACGCATAACGCATAACGCATAACGCATAACGCATAACGCATACGTATAACGCCCAACGCATAAAGCATAACGAACAACCCATAACGCATAATCCATAACGCATAACGCATAACGCATAACGCATAACGCATAAAGTATAAAGCATAACGCATAACGCATAACGCAAACTTATAACGCACAACGCATAACGCATAACGCATAACGCAAAACGCATAACGCATAACGCATAACGCATAACGCATAACGCGTAACGCATAACGCATAACGCATAACGCATAAGGCATAACGCATAACGCATAACGCATAAAGCATAACGCATAACGCATAACGCAAACGTATAACGCACAACGCATAACGCATAACGCATAACGCATAAAGCATAACGCATAACGCATAACGCATAAAGCATAACGCATAACGGATAACGCATAACGCATAACGCATAAAGCATGACGCATAACGCATAACGCATAACGCATAACGCATAACGCATAACGCATAACGCATAACGCATAACGCATAACGCATAACGCATAAGGCATAACGCATAACGGATCACGCATAACGCATAACGCATAACGCATAACGCATAACGCATAACGCATAACGCATAACGCATAACGCATAACGCATAACGCATAACGCATTACGCATAACTTATAACTCATAACTCATAAGGAGTAACGCATGACGCATAAAGCATAACGCATAACGCATACGTATAACGCCCAAAGCATAAAGCATAACGAACAACCCATAACGCATAATCCATAACGCATAACGCATAACGCATAACGCATAACGCATAACGCATAAAGTATAAAGCATAACGCATAACGCATAACGCAAACTTATAACGCACAACGCATAGCGCATAACGCATAACGCATAACGCACACCGTATAACGCATAACTCATAACGCATAACGCATAAAGCATAACGCATAACGCATAACGCATAACGCATACGTATAACGCCCAACGCATAAAGCATAACGAACAACCCATAACGCATAATCCATAACGCATAACGCATAACGCATAACGCATAACGCATAACGCATAAAGTATAAAGCATAACGCATAACGCATAACGCAAATTTATAACGCACAACGCATAGCGCATAACGCATAACGCAAAACGCATAACGCATAACGCATAACGCATAACGCATAACGCATAACGCGTAACGCATAACGCATAACGCATAACGCATAAGGCATAACGCATAACGCATAACGCATAAAGCATAACGCATAACGCATAACGCAAACGTATAACGCACAACGCATAACGCATAACGCATAACGCATAAAGCATAACGCATAACGCATAACGCATAAAGCATACCGCATAACGCATAACGCATAACGCATAACGCATAAAGCATAACGCATAACGCATAACGCATAACGCATAACGCATAACGCATAACGCATAACGCATAACGCATAACGCATAACGCATAACGCATAACGCCTAAGGCATAACGCATAACGGATCACGCATAACGCATAACGCATAACGCATAACGCATAACGCATAACGCATAACGCATAACGCATAAAGCATAACGCATAACGCATAACGCATTACGCATAACTTATAACTCATAACTCATAAGGAGTAACGCATAACGCATAAAGCATAACGCATAACGCATAACGCATAACGCATAATGCATAACGCATAACGCATAACGCATAACGCATAACGAATAACGCATAAAGCATAACGCATAACGCATAACGCATAACGCATAACGCATAAAGCATAACGCATAACGCATGAAGCATAACGCATAACGCATAACGCATAACGCATACCGTATAACGCATAACGCATAACGCATAACGCATAACGCATAACGCATAACGCATAACGCATAACGCATAAAGCATAACGCATAACGCATAACGCATAACTTATAACTCATTACTCATAACGAATAACGCATAACGCATAAGGCATAACGCATAACGCATAACGCATAACGCATAACGCATAACGCATAACGCACACCGTATAACGCATAACGCATAACGCATAACGCATAAAGCATAACGCATAACGCATAACGCATAACGCATAACGCATACGTATAACGCCCAACGCATAAAGCATAACGAACAACCCATAACGCATAATCCATAACGCATAACGCATAACGCATAACGCATAACGCATAACGCATAAAGTATAAAGCATAACGCATAACGCATAACGCAAACTTATAACGCACAACGCATAGCGCATAACGCATAACGCAAAACGCATAACGCAAAACGCATAACGCATAACGCATAACGCACACCGTATAACGCATAACGCATAACGCATAACGCATAAAGCATAACGCATAACGCATAACGCATACGTATAACGCCCAACGCATAAAGCATAACGAACAACCCATAACGCATAATCCATAACGCATAACGCATAACGCATAACGCATAACGCATAACGCATAAAGTATAAAGCATAACGCATAACGCATAACGCAAACTTATAACGCACAACGCATAGCGCATAACGCATAACGCAAAACGCATAACGCATAACGCATAACGCATAACGCATAACGCGTAACGCATAACGCATAACGCATAAGGCATAACGCATAACGCATAACGCATAAAGCATAACGCATAACGCATAACGCAAACGTATAACGCACAAAGCATAACGCATAACGCATAACGCATAAAGCATAACGCATAACGCATAACGCATAAAGCATAACGCATAACGCATAACGCATAACGCATAACGCATAAAGCATAACGCATAACGCATAACGCATAACGCATAACGCATAACGCATAACGCATAACGCATAACGCATAACGCATAACGCATAACGCATAAGGCATAACGCATAACGGATCACGCATAACGCATAACGCATAACGCATAACGCATAACGCATAACGCATAACGCATAACGCATAAAGCATAACGCATAACGCATAACGCATTACGCATAACTTATAACTCATAACTCATAAGGAGTAACGCATAACGCATAAAGCATAACGCATAACGCATAACGCATAACGCATAACGCATAATGCATAACGCATAACGCATAACGCATAACGAATAACGCATAAAGCATAACGCATAACGCATAACGCATAACGCATAACGCATAAAGCATAACGCATAACGCATAAAGCATAACGCATAACGCATAACGCATAACGCATACCGTATAACGCATAACGCATAACGCATAACGCATAACGCATAACGCATAACGCATAACGCATAACGCATAACGCATAACGCATAACGCATAAAGCATAACGCATAACGCATAACTTATAACTCATTACTCATAACGAATAACGCATAACGCATAAGGCATAACGCATAACGCATAACGCATAACGCATAACGCATAACGCATAACGCATAACGCATAACGGATAAAGCATAATGCATAACGCATAACGCATAACGCATTACGCATAACTTATAACTCATAACTCATAACGAATAACGCATAACGCAAAATGCATAACGCATGTCGGATCACGCATAACGCATAACGCATAACGCATAACGCATAACGCATAACGCATAACGCATATCACATAAAGCATAATGCATAACGCATAACGCATTACGCATAACTTATAACTCATAACTCATAACGAATAACGCATAACGCAAAATGCATAACGCATGTCGGATCACGCATAACGCATAACGCATAACGCATAACGCATAACGCATAACGCATAAACCATAAACCATAACGCATAACTTATAACTCATTACTCATAACGAATAACGCATAACGCATAAGGCATAACGCATAACGCATAACGCATAACGCATAACGCATAAAGCATAACGCATAACGCATAACGCATAACGCATAACGCATAAAGCATAACGCATAACGCATGAAGCATAACGCATAACGCATAACGCATAACGCATACCGTATAACGCATAACGCATAACGCATAACGCATAACGCATAACGCATAACGCATAACGCATAACGCATAAAGCATAACGCATAACGCATAACGCATAACTTATAACTCATTACTCATAACGAATAACGCATAACGCATAAGGCATAACGCATAACGCATAACGCATAACGCATAACGCATAACGCATAACGCACACCGTATAACGCATAACGCATAACGCATAACGCATAAAGCATAACGCATAACGCATAACGCATAACGCATAACGCATACGTATAACGCCCAACGCATAAAGCATAACGAACAACCCATAACGCATAATCCATAACGCATAACGCATAACGCATAACGCATAACGCATAACGCATAAAGTATAAAGCATAACGCATAACGCATAACGCAAACTTATAACGCACAACGCATAGCGCATAACGCATAACGCAAAACGCATAACGCATAACGCACAACGCATATCGCATAACGCATAACGCATAACGCACACCGTATAACGCATAACGCATAACGCATAACGCATAAAGCATAACGCATAACGCATAACGCATACGTATAACGCCCAACGCATAAAGCATAACGAACAACCCATAACGCATAATCCATAACGCATAACGCATAACGCATAACGCATAACGCATAACGCATAAAGTATAAAGCATAACGCATAACGCATAACGCAAACTTATAACGCACAACGCATAGCGCATAACGCATAACGCAAAACGCATAACGCATAACGCATAACGCATAACGCATAACGCATAACGCATAACGCATAACGCATAACGCATAACGCATAACGCATAACGCATAACGCATAAAGCATAACGCATAACGCATAACGCAAACGTATAACGCACAAAGCATAACGCATAACGCATAACGCATAAAGCATAACGCATAACGCATAACGCATAAAGCATAACGCATAACGCATAACGCATAACGCATAACGCATAAAGCATAACGCATAACGCATAACGCATAACGCATAACGCATAACGCATAACGCATAACGCATAACGCATAACGCATAACGCATAACGCATAAGGCATAACGCATAACGGATCACGCATAACGCATAACGCATAACGCATAACGCATAACGCATAACGCATAACGCATAACGCATAAAGCATAACGCATAACGCATAACGCATTACGCATAACTTATAACTCATAACTCATAAGGAGTAACGCATAACGCATAAAGCATAACGCATAACGCATAACGCATAACGCATAACGCATAATGCATAACGCATAACGCATAACGCATAACGAATAACGCATAAAGCATAACGCATAACGCATAACGCATAACGCATAACGCATAAAGCATAACGCATAACGCATAAAGCATAACGCATAACGCATAACGCATAACGCATACCGTATAACGCATAACGCATAACGCATAACGCATAACGCATAACGCATAACGCATAACGCATAACGCATAACGCATAACGCATAACGCATAAAGCATAACGCATAACGCATAACTTATAACTCATTACTCATAACGAATAACGCATAACGCATAAGGCATAACGCATAACGCATAACGCATAACGCATAACGCATAAAGCATAACGCATAACGCATAACGGATAAAGCATAATGCATAACGCATAACGCATAACGCATTACGCATAACTTATAACTCATAACTCATAACGAATAACGCATAACGCAAAATGCATAACGCATGTCGGATCACGCATAACGCATAACGCATAACGCATAACGCATAACGCATAACGCATAACGCATATCACATAAAGCATAATGCATAACGCATAACGCATTACGCATAACTTATAACTCATAACTCATAACGAATAACGCATAACGCAAAATGCATAACGCATGTCGGATCACGCATAACGCATAACGCATAACGCATAACGCATAACGCATAACGCATAAACCATAAACCATAACGCATAACTTATAACTCATTACTCATAACGAATAACGCATAACGCATAAGGCATAACGCATAACGCATAACGCATAACGCATAACGCATAAAGCATAACGCATAACGCATAACGGATAAAGCATAATGCATAACGCATAACGCATAACGCATTACGCATAACTTATAACTCATAACTCATAACGAATAACGCATAACGCAAAATGCATAACGCATGTCGGATCACGCATAACGCATAACGCATAACGCATAACGCATAACGCATAACGCATAACGCATATCACATAAAGCATAATGCATAACGCATAACGCATTACGCATAACTTATAACTCATAACTCATAACGAATAACGCATAACGCAAAATGCATAACGCATGTCGGATCACGCATAACGCATAACGCATAACGCATAACGCATAACGCATAACGCATAACGCATAAACCATAACGCATAACGCATAACGCATAACGCATACCGCATAACGCATAAAGCATAACGCATTACGCATAACTTATAACTCATAACTCATAAGGAGTAACGCATAACGCATAAAGCATAACGCATAACGCATAACGCATAACGCATAACGCATAACGCATAACGCATAACGCATAACGCATAACGCATAACGCATATCGCATAACGGATCACGCATAACGCATAACGCATAACGCATAACGCATAACGCATAACGCATAACGCATAACGCATAACGCATAACGCATAACGCATAACGCATAACGCATAACGCATAAAGCATAACGCATAACGCATAACGCATAACGCATAACGCATAACGCCTAACGCATAACGCATAATGGATCACTCATAACGCATAACGCATAACGCAAAACGCATAACGCATAACGCATAACGCATAAAGCATAACGCATAACGCATAACGCATTACGCATAACTTATAACTCATAACTCATAAGGAGTAACGCATAACGCATAAAGCATAACGCATAACGCCTAACGCATAACGCATAACGCATAACGCATAACGCATAACGCATAACGCATAACGCATTACGCATAACTTATAACTCATAACTCATAACGAATAACGCATAACGCAAAATGCATAACGCATGTCGGATCACGCATAACGCATAACGCATAACGCATAACGCATAACGCATAACGCATAACGCATAACGCATAAAGCATAACGCATAACGCATAACTTATAACTCATTACTCATAACGAATAACGCATAACGCATAAGGCATAACGCATAACGCATAACGCATAACGCATAACGCATAAAGCATAACGCATAACGCATAACGCATAACGCATAACGCATAACGCATAACGCATAACGCATAACGCATAACGCATAACGCATAACGCATAACGCATAAAGCATAACGCATTACGCATAACTTATAACTCATAACTCATAAGGAGTAACGCATAACGCATAAAGCGTAACGCATAACGCATAACGCATAACGCATAACGCATAACGCATAACGCATAACGCATAACGCATAACGCATAACGCATAACGCATAACGCATAACGCATAACGCATAACGCATAACGCATAACGGATCACGCATAACTTATAACTCATAACTCATAACGAATAACGCATAACGCAAAATGCATAACGCATGTCGGATCACGCATAACGCATAACGCATAACGCATAACGCATAACGCATAACGCATAACGCATAACGCATAACGCATAACGCATAACGCATAACGCATAACGCATAACGCATAACGCATAACGCATAAGGCATAACGCATAACGCATAACGCATAACGCATAACGCATAACGCATAAAGCATAACGCATAACGGATAAAGCATAATGCATAACGCATAACGCATAACGCATTACGCATAACTTATAACTCATAACTCATAACGAATAACGCATAACGCAAAATGCATAACGCATGTCGGATCACGCATAACGCATAACGCATAACGCATAACGCATAACGCATAACGCATAACGCATAACGCATAACGCATAACGCATAACGCATAAAGCATAATGCATAACGCATAACGCATTACGCATAACTTATAACTCATAACTCATAACGAATAACGCATAACGCAAAATGCATAACGCATGTCGGATCACGCATAACGCATAACGCATAACGCATAACGCATAACGCATAACGCATAACGCATAACGCATAACGCATAAAGCATAACTTATAACTCATTACTCATAACGAATAACGCATAACGCATAAGACATAACGCATAACGCATAACGCATAACGCATAACGCATAACGCATAAAGCATAACGCATAACGCATAACGCATAACGCATACCGCATAACGCATAACGCATAACGCATAACGCATAACGCATAAAGCATAACGCATTACGCATAACTTATAACTCATAACTCATAAGGAGTAACGCATAACGCATAAAGCATAACGCATAACGCATAACGCATAACGCATAACGCATAACGCATAACGCATAACGCATAACGCATAACGCATATCGCATAACGGATCACGCATAACGCATAACGCATAACGCATAACGCATAACGCATAACGCATAACGCATAACGCATAACGCATAACGCATAACGCATAACGCATAACGCATAACGCATAACGCATAACGCATAAAGCATAACGCATAACGCATAACGCATAACGCATAACGCATAACGCCTAACGCATAACGCATAACGCATAACGCATAACGCATAACGCATAACGTATAACGCATAACGCATAACGCATAACGCATAACGCATAACGCATAACGCATAACGCATTACGCATAACTTATAACTCATAACTCATAACGAATAACGCATAACGCAAAATGCATAACGCATGTCGGATCACGCATAACGCATAACGCATAACGCATAACGCATAACGCATAACGCATAACGCATAACGCATAACGCATAACGCATAAAGCATAACGCATAACGCATAACTTATAACTCATTACTCATAACGAATAACGCATAACGCATAAGGCATAACGCATAACGCATAACGCATAACGCATAAAGCATAACGCATAACGCATAACGGATAAAGCATAATGCATAACGCATAACGCATAACGCATTACGCATAACTTATAACTCATAACTCATAACGAATAACGCATAACGCATGTCGGATGACGCATAACGCATAACGCATAACGCATAACGCATAACGCATAACGCATAACGCATAACGCATAACGCCTAACGCATAACGCATAACGCATAACGCATTACGCATAACTTATAACTCATAACTCATAACGAATAACGCATAACGCAAAATGCATAACGCATAACGCATAACGCATAACGCATAACGCATAACGCATAAAGCATAACGCATAACGCATAACGCATAACGCATAACGCATAACGCCTAACGCATAACGCATAACGCATAACGCATAACGCATAACGAATAACGCATAACGCATAACGCATAACGCATAACGCATAACGCATAACGCATAACGCATAACGCATAACGCATAACGCATAACGCATATAGCATAACGCATAACGCATAACGCATAACGCATAACGCATAACGCATAACGCATAACGCATAACGCATTACGCATAACTCATAACTCATAACTCATAACGAATAACGCATAACGCATGTCGGATCACGCATATCGCATAACGCATAAAGCATAAATCATAACGCATAACGAATACCACAAAACGTATATCGCCTAACACATAACGGATCACGCATAACGCATAACGCATAACGTATAACGCATAACGCATAACGCATAACACATAACGCATAACGCATAATGCTCAACGCATAACGAATACAGCAAAACGCATAACGCTTAACGCATAACGGATCACGCATAACGCATGACGCATAATGCATAACGCATAACGCATAACGCATAACGCATAATGCATAACGCATAAAGCGTAACGCATAACGCATAACGCATAACGCATAAAGCATAACGCATAAAGCATAACGCATAACGCATAACGCATAACGCATAAAGCATAACGCATAAAGCATAACGCATAACGCATAACGCATTACGCATAACTTATAACTCATAACTCATAACGAATAATGCATAACGCATAACGCATAACGCATAACGCATAACGCATAACGCATAACGCATAACGCATAACGCATAACGCATAACGCATAACGCCTAACGCATAACGCATAACTCATTACTCATAACGAATAACGCATAACGCATAAGGCATAACGCATAACGCATAACGCATAACGCATATAGCATAACGCATAACGCATAACGCATAACGCATAACGCATAACGCATAACGCATAAAGCATAACGCATTACGCATAACTTATAACGCATAACTCATAAGGAGTAACGCATAACGCATAAAGCATAACGCATAACGCATAACGCATAACGCATAACGCATAACGCATAACGCATAACGCATAACGCATAACGCATAACGCATATCGCATAACGCATAACGCATAACGCATAACGGATCACGCATAAAGCATAACGCATAACGCATAACGCATAAAGCATAACGCATAACGCATAACGGATAAAGCATAATGCATAACGCATAACGCATAACGCATTACGCATAACTCATAACTCATAACTCATAACGAATAACGCATAACGCATGTCGGATCACGCATAACGCATAACGCATAAAGCATAAATCATAACGCATAACGAATACCACAAAACGTATATCGCCTAACACATAACGGATCACGCATAACGCATAACGCATAACGTATAACGCATAACGCATAACGCATAACACATAACGCATAACGCATAATGCTCAACGCATAACGAATACAGCAAAACGCATAACGCTTAACGCATAACGGATCACGCATAACGCATGACGCATAATGCATAACGCATAACGCATAACGCATAACGCATAATGCATAACGCATAAAGCGTAACGCATAACGCATAACGCATAACGCATAAAGCATAACGCATAAAGCATAACGCATAACGCATAACGCATTACGCATAACTTATAACTCATAACTCATAACGAATAATGCATAACGCATAACGCATAACGCATAACGCATAACGCAAAACGCATAACGCATAACGCATAACGCATAACGCATAACGCATAACGCATAACGCATAACGCAAAACGCATAACGTTAACGCATAACCCATAACGCATAAGGCTTGATGCATGACGCATATCGCATATCGCATAAGGCTTGATGCATGACGCATATCGCATAACGCATAAGGCATAACGCATTACGCATAACTTATAACTCATAACGAATAACGCATAACGCAAAATGAATAACGCATAAAGCAGAACGCATAACCCATAACCCTTAACGCATAACGCATAACGCATAATGCACAACGCTTAACGAATACCGCAAATCGCATAACGCCTAACGCATAACGGATCACGCATGACGCATAAAGCATAACGCATAACGCATAACGCATAACGCATAACGCATAACGCATAACGGATCACGCATAACGCATAACGCATAACGCATAACGCATAAAGCATAACGCATAACGCATAACGGATAAAGCATAATGCATAACGCATAACGCATAACGCATTACGCATAACTCATAACTCATGACTCATAACGAATAACGCATAACGCATGTCGGATCACGCATAACGCATAACGCATAAAGCATAAATCATAACGCATAACGAATACCACAAAACGTATATCGCCTAACACATAACGGATCACGCATAACGCATAACGCATAACGTATAACGCATAACGCATAACGCATAACACATAACGCATAACGCATAATGCTCAACGCATAACGAATACAGCAAAACGCATAACGCTTAACGCATAACGGATCACGCATAACGCATGACGCATAATGCATAACGCATAACGCATAACGCATAACGCATAATGCATAACGCATAAAGCGTAACGCATAACGCATAACGCATAACGCATAACGCATAACGCATAACGCATAACGCATAATGCATAACGCATAAAGCGTAACGCATAACGCATAACGCATAACGCATAAAGCATAACGCATAAAGCATAACGCATAACGCATTACGCATAACTTATAACTCATAACGAATAATGCATAACGCATAACGCTTAACGCATAACGGATCACGCATAACGCATGACGCATAATGCATAACGCATAACGCATAACGCATAACGCATAATGCATAACGCATAAAGCGTAACGCATAACGCATAACGCATAACGCATAAAGCATAACGCATAACGCATAACGCATAACGCATAACGCATTACGCATAACTTATAACTCATAACTCATAACGAATAATGCATAACGCATAACGCATAACGCATAACGCATAACGCAAAACGCATAACGCATAACGCATAACGCATAACGCATAACGCATAACGCATAACGCATAACGCATAACGCATAACGCAAAACGCATAACGTTAACGCATAACCCATAACGCATAAGGCTTGATGCATGACGCATATCGCATATCGCATAAGGCTTGATGCATGACGCATATCGCATAACGCATAAGGCATAACGCATTACGCATAACTTATAACTCATAACGAATAACGCATAACGCAAAATGAATAACGCATAAAGCAGAACGCATAACCCATAGCCCTTAACGCATAACGCATAACGCATAATGCACAACGCTTAACGAATACCGCAAATCGCATAACGCCTAACGCATAACGGATCACGCATAACGCATAACGCATAACGCATAACGCATAACGCATAACGCATAATGCATAAAGCATAACGCATACCGCATAACTTATAACTCATTACTCATAACGAATAACGCATAACGCATAACGCATATCGCATAACGAATAACGCATAATGCATAACGTATAAAGCGTAACGCATAACGCATAAATCATAACGCATAACGCATAACGCATAACGCATAACGCATAACGCATAACGTATAACGCATAACGCATAACGCATAACGCATAACGCATAACGCATAAGGCATAACGCATAACGCATAACGCATAACGCATAACGCATAAAGCATAACGCATAACGCAAACGTATAACGCACAACGCATAACGCATAACGCATAACGCATAACGTATAACGCATAACGCATACCGTATAACGCATAATGCATAACGCATAACGCATAACGCATAACGCATAACGCATAAAGCATAACGCATAACGCATAACGCAAACGTATAACGCACAACGCAAAACGCATAACGCATAACGTATAACGCATAACGCATACCGTATAACGCATAATGCATAACGCATAACGCATAACGCATAACGCATAACGCATAACGCATAACGCATAACGCATAACGTATAACGCATAACGCATAAAGCATAACGCATTACGCATAACTTATAACTCATAACTCATAAGGAGTAACGCATAACGCATAAAGCATAACGCAGAACGCATAACGCATAACGCATAACGCATAACGCATAACGCATAACGCCTAACGCATAACGCATAACGCATAATGGATCACGCATAACGCATAACGCATAACGCATAACGCATAACGCATAACGCATAACGCATAAAGCATAACGCATAACGCATAACGCATTACGCATAACCTATAACTCATAACTCATAAGGAGTAACGCATAACGCATAACGCATAACGCATAACGCATAACGCATAACGCATAACGCATAAAGCATAACGCATAACGCATAACGCATTACGCATAACTTATAACTCATAACTCATAACGAATAATGCATAACGCATAACGCTTAACGCATAACGGATCACGCATAACGCATGACGCATAATGCATAACGCATAACGCATAACGCATAACGCATAATGCATAACGCATAAAGCGTAACGCATAACGCATAACGCATAACGCATAACGCATAACGCATAAAGCATAACGCATAACGCATAACGCATTACGCATAACTTATAACTCATAACTCATAACGAATAATGCATAACGCATAACGCATAACGCATAACGCATAACGCAAAACGCATAACGCATAACGCATAACGCATAACGCATAACGCATAACGCATAACGCATAACGCATAACGCATAACGCAAAACGCATAACGTTAACGCATAACCCATAACGCATAAGGCTTGATGCATGACGCATATCGCATATCGCATAAGGCTTGATGCATGACGCATATCGCATAACGCATAAGGCATAACGCATTACGCATAACTTATAACTCATAACGAATAACGCATAACGCAAAATGAATAACGCATAAAGCAGAACGCATAACCCATAACCCTTAACGCATAACGCATAACGCATAATGCACAACGCTTAACGAATACCGCAAATCGCATAACGCCTAACGCATAACGGATCACGCATAACGCATAACGCATAACGCATAACGCATAACGCATAACGCATAACGCATAAAGCATAACGCATAACGCATAACTTATAACTCATTACTCATAACGAATAACGCATAACGCATAACGCATATCGCATAACGAATAACGCATAATGCATAACGTATAAAGCGTAACGCATAACGCATAAATCATAACGCATAACGCATAACGCATAACGCATAACGCATAACGCATAACGTATAACGCATAACGCGTAACGCATAACGCATAACGCATAACGCATAACGCATAACGCATAACGCATAACGCATAACGCATAACGCATAACGCATAACGCATAACGCAAACGTATAACGCACAACGCATAACGCATAACGCATAACGCATAACGTATAACGCATAACGCATACCGTATAACGCATAATGCATAACGCATAACGCATAACGCATAACGCATAACGCATAAAGCATAACGCATAACGCATAACGCAAACGTATAACGCACAACGCAAAACGCATAACGCATAACGTATAACGCATAACGCATACCGTATAACGCATAATGCATAACGCATAACGCATAACGCATAACGCATAACGCATAACGCATAACGCATAACGCATAACGTATAACGCATAACGCATAAAGCATAACGCATTACGCATAACTTATAATTCATAACTCATAAGGAGTAACGCATAACGCATAAAGCATAACGCAGAACGCATAACGCATAACGCATAACGCATAACGCATAACGCATAACGCCTAACGCATAACGCATAACGCATAATGGATCACGCATAACGCATAACGCATAACGCATAACGCATAACGCATAACGCATAACGCATAAAGCATAACGCATAACGCATAACGCATTACGCATAACTTATAACTCATAACTCATAAGGAGTAACGCATAACGCATAAAGCATAACGCATAACGCCTAACGCATAACGCATTACGCATAACTTATAACTCATAACTCATAAGGAGTAACGCATAACGCATAAAGCATAACGCATAACGCATAACGCATAACGCATAACGCATAATGCATAACGCATAACGCATAACGCATAACGCATAACGAATAACTTATAACTCATTACTCATAACGAAAAACGCATGACGCATAAGGCATAACGCATAACGCATAACGCATAACGCATAACGAATACCACAAAACGTATATCGCCTAACACATAACGGATCACGCATAACGCATAACGCATAACGTATAACGCATAACGCATAACGCATAACACATAACGCATAACGCATAATGCTCAACGCATAACGAATACAGCAAAACGCATAACGCTTAACGCATAACGGATCACGCATAACGCATGACGCATAATGCATAACGCATAACGCATAACGCATAACGCATAATGCATAACGCATAAAGCGTAACGCATAACGCATAACGCATAACGCATAAAGCATAACGCATAAAGCATAACGCATAACGCATAACGCATAACGCATAAAGCATAACGCATAAAGCATAACGCATAACGCATAACGCATTACGCATAACTTATAACTCATAACTCATAACGAATAATGCATAACGCATAACGCATAACGCATAACGCATAACGCATAACGCATAACGCATAACGCATAACGCATAACGCATAACGCATAACGCCTAACGCATAACGCATAACTCATTACTCATAACGAATAACGCATAACGCATAAGGCATAACGCATAACGCATAACGCATAACGCATATAGCATAACGCATAACGCATAACGCATAACGCATAACGCATAACGCATAACGCATAAAGCATAACGCATTACGCATAACTTATAACGCATAACTCATAAGGAGTAACGCATAACGCATAAAGCATAACGCATAACGCATAACGCATAACGCATAACGCATAACGCATAACGCATAACGCATAACGCATAACGCATAACGCATATCGCATAACGCATAACGCATAACGCATAACGGATCACGCATAAAGCATAACGCATAACGCATAACGCATAAAGCATAACGCATAACGCATAACGGATAAAGCATAATGCATAACGCATAACGCATAACGCATTACGCATAACTCATAACTCATAACTCATAACGAATAACGCATAACGCATGTCGGATCACGCATAACGCATAACGCATAAAGCATAAATCATAACGCATAACGAATACCACAAAACGTATATCGCCTAACACATAACGGATCACGCATAACGCATAACGCATAACGTATAACGCATAACGCATAACGCATAACACATAACGCATAACGCATAATGCTCAACGCATAACGAATACAGCAAAACGCATAACGCTTAACGCATAACGGATCACGCATAACGCATGACGCATAACGCATAACGCATAACGCATAACGCATAACGCATAATGCATAACGCATAAAGCGTAACGCATAACGCATAACGCATAACGCATAAAGCATAACGCATAAAGCATAACGCATAACGCATAACGCATTACGCATAACTTATAACTCATAACTCATAACGAATAATGCATAACGCATAACGCATAACGCATAACGCATAACGCAAAACGCATAACGCATAACGCATAACGCATAACGCATAACGCATAACGCATAACGCATAACGCAAAACGCATAACGTTAACGCATAACCCATAACGCATAAGGCTTGATGCATGACGCATATCGCATATCGCATAAGGCTTGATGCATGACGCATATCGCATAACGCATAAGGCATAACGCATTACGCATAACTTATAACTCATAACGAATAACGCATAACGCAAAATGAATAACGCATAAAGCAGAACGCATAACCCATAACCCTTAACGCATAACGCATAACGCATAATGCACAACGCTTAACGAATACCGCAAATCGCATAACGCCTAACGCATAACGGATCACGCATGACGCATAAAGCATAACGCATAACGCATAACGCATAACGCATAACGCATAACGCATAACGGATCACGCATAACGCATAACGCATAACGCATAACGCATAAAGCATAACGCATAACGCATAACGGATAAAGCATAATGCATAACGCATAACGCATAACGCATTACGCATAACTCATAACTCATGACTCATAACGAATAACGCATAACGCATGTCGGATCACGCATAACGCATAACGCATAAAGCATAAATCATAACGCATAACGAATACCACAAAACGTATATCGCCTAACACATAACGGATCACGCATAACGCATAACGCATAACGTATAACGCATAACGCATAACGCATAACACATAACGCATAACGCATAATGCTCAACGCATAACGAATACAGCAAAACGCATAACGCTTAACGCATAACGGATCACGCATAACGCATGACGCATAATGCATAACGCATAACGCATAACGCATAACGCATAATGCATAACGCATAAAGCGTAACGCATAACGCATAACGCATAACGCATAACGCATAACGCATAACGCATAACGCATAATGCATAACGCATAAAGCGTAACGCATAACGCATAACGCATAACGCATAAAGCATAACGCATAAAGCATAACGCATAACGCATTACGCATAACTTATAACTCATAACGAATAATGCATAACGCATAACGCTTAACGCATAACGGATCACGCATAACGCATGACGCATAATGCATAACGCATAACGCATAACGCATAACGCATAATGCATAACGCATAAAGCGTAACGCATAACGCATAACGCATAACGCATAAAGCATAACGCATAAAGCATAACGCATAACGCATAACGCATTACGCATAACTTATAACTCATAACTCATAACGAATAATGCATAACGCATAACGCATAACGCATAACGCATAACGCAAAACGCATAACGCATAACGCATAACGCATAACGCATAACGCATAACGCATAACGCATAACGCATAACGCATAACGCAAAACGCATAACGTTAACGCATAACCCATAACGCATAAGGCTTGATGCATGACGCATATCGCATATCGCATAAGGCTTGATGCATGACGCATATCGCATAACGCATAAGGCATAACGCATTACGCATAACTTATAACTCATAACGAATAACGCATAACGCAAAATGAATAACGCATAAAGCAGAACGCATAACCCATAGCCCTTAACGCATAACGCATAACGCATAATGCACAACGCTTAACGAATACCGCAAATCGCATAACGCCTAACGCATAACGGATCACGCATAACGCATAACGCATAACGCATAACGCATAACGCATAACGCATAATGCATAAAGCATAACGCATAACGCATAACTTATAACTCATTACTCATAACGAATAACGCATAACGCATAACGCATATCGCATAACGAATAACGCATAATGCATAACGTATAAAGCGTAACGCATAACGCATAAATCATAACGCATAACGCATAACGCATAACGCATAACGCATAACGCATAACGTATAACGCATAACGCGTAACGCATAACGCATAACGCATAACGCATAAGGCATAACGCATAACGCATAACGCATAACGCATAACGCATAACGCATAACGCATAACGCAAACGTATAACGCACAACGCATAACGCATAACGCATAACGCATAACGTATAACGCATAACGCATACCGTATAACGCATAATGCATAACGCATAACGCATAACGCATAACGCATAACGCATAAAGCATAACGCATAACGCATAACGCAAACGTATAACGCACAACGCAAAACGCATAACGCATAACGTATAACGCATAACGCATACCGTATAACGCATAATGCATAACGCATAACGCATAACGCATAACGCATAACGCATAACGCATAACGCATAACGCATAACGTATAACGCATAACGCATAAAGCATAACGCATTACGCATAACTTATAACTCATAACTCATAAGGAGTAACGCATAACGCATAAAGCATAACGCAGAACGCATAACGCATAACGCATAACGCATAACGCATAACGCATAACGCCTAACGCATAACGCATAACGCATAATGGATCACGCATAACGCATAACGCATAACGCATAACGCATAACGCATAACGCATAACGCATAAAGCATAACGCATAACGCATAACGCATTACGCATAACCTATAACTCATAACTCATAAGGAGTAACGCATAACGCATAACGCATAACGCATAACGCATAACGCATAACGCATAACGCATAAAGCATAACGCATAACGCATAACGCATTACGCATAACTTATAACTCATAACTCATAACGAATAATGCATAACGCATAACGCTTAACGCATAACGGATCACGCATAACGCATGACGCATAATGCATAACGCATAACGCATAACGCATAACGCATAATGCATAACGCATAAAGCGTAACGCATAACGCATAACGCATAACGCATAAAGCATAACGCATAACGCAAAACGCATAACGCATAACGCATTACGCATAACTTATAACTCATAACTCATAACGAATAATGCATAACGCATAACGCATAACGCATAACGCATAACGCAAAACGCATAACGCATAACGCATAACGCATAACGCATAACGCATAACGCATAACGCATAACGCATAACGCATAACGCATAACGCATAACGATAACGCATAACCCATAACGCATAAGGCTTGATGCATGACGCATATCGCATATCGCATAAGGCTTGATGCATGACGCATATCGCATAACGCATAAGGCATAACGCATTACGCATAACTTATAACTCATAACGAATAACGCATAACGCAAAATGAATAACGCATAAAGCAGAACGCATAACCCATAACCCTTAACGCATAACGCATAACGCATAATGCACAACGCTTAACGAATACCGCAAATCGCATAACGCCTAACGCATAACGGATCACGCATAACGCATAACGCATAACGCATAACGCATAACGCATAACGCATAACGCATAAAGCATAACGCATAACGCATAACTTATAACTCATTACTCATAACGAATAACGCATAACGCATAACGCATATCGCATAACGAATAACGCATAATGCATAACGTATAAAGCGTAACGCATAACGCATAAATCATAACGCATAACGCATAACGCATAACGCATAACGCATAACGCATAACGTATAACGCATAACGCGTAACGCATAACGCATAACGCATAACGCATAACGCATAACGCATAACGCATAACGCATAACGCATAACGCATAAAGCATAACGCATAACGCAAACGTATAACGCACAACGCATAACGCATAACGCATAACGCATAACGTATAACGCATAACGCATACCGTATAACGCATAATGCATAACGCATAACGCATAACGCATAACGCATAACGCATAAAGCATAACGCATAACGCATAACGCAAACGTATAACGCACAACGCAAAACGCATAACGCATAACGTATAACGCATAACGCATACCGTATAACGCATAATGCATAACGCATAACGCATAACGCATAACGCATAACGCATAACGCATAACGCATAACGCATAACGTATAACGCATAACGCATAAAGCATAACGCATTACGCATAACTTATAATTCATAACTCATAAGGAGTAACGCATAACGCATAAAGCATAACGCAGAACGCATAACGCATAACGCATAACGCATAACGCATAACGCATAACGCCTAACGCATAACGCATAACGCATAATGGATCACGCATAACGCATAACGCATAACGCATAACGCATAACGCATAACGCATAACGCATAAAGCATAACGCATAACGCATAACGCATTACGCATAACTTATAACTCATAACTCATAAGGAGTAACGCATAACGCATAAAGCATAACGCATAACGCCTAACGCATAACGCATTACGCATAACTTATAACTCATAACTCATAAGGAGTAACGCATAACGCATAAAGCATAACGCATAACGCATAACGCATAACGCATAACGCATAATGCATAACGCATAACGCATAACGCATAACGCATAACGAATAACTTATAACTCATTACTCATAACGAAAAACGCATGACGCATAAGGCATAACGCATAACGCATAACGCATAACGCATAACGCATAAAGCATAACGCATAACGCATAACGCATAAAGCATAACGCATAACGCATAAAGCATAACGCATTACGCATAACTTATAACTCATAACTCATAAGGAGTAACGCATAACGCATAAAGCATAACGCAGAACGCATAACGCATAACGCATAACGCATAACGCATTACGCATAACTTATAACTCATAACTCATAACGAATATCGCATAACGCAAAATGCATAACGCATGTCGGATCACGCATAACGCATAACGCATAACGCACAACGCATGACGCATAACGCGTAACGCATAACGCATAACGCATAAAGCATAACGCATAACGCATAACTTATAACTCATTACTCATAACGAATAACGCATAACGCATAAGGCATAACGCATAACGCATAACGCATAACGCATAACGCATAACGCATAAAGCATAACGCATAACGCATAACGCATAACGCATAACGCATAAAGCATAACGCATAACGCATAACGCATAACGCATAACGCATAACGCATAACGCATAACGCATAACGCATAACGCATAAGGCATAACGCATAACGGATCACGCATAACGCATAACGCATAACGCATAACGCATAACGCATAACGCATAACGCATAACGCATAACGCATAAAGCATAACGCATAAAGCATAACGCATAACGCATAACGCATTACGCATAACTTATAACTCATAACTCATAAGGAGTAACGCATAACGCATAAAGCATAACGCATAACACATAACGCATAACGCATAACGCATAATGCATAACGCATAACGCATAACGCATAACGCATAACG
The DNA here is from genome assembly GCA_916610235.2 of Lasioglossum morio. NCBI lineage: Eukaryota > Metazoa > Arthropoda > Insecta > Hymenoptera > Halictidae > Lasioglossum > Lasioglossum morio. Next base: position 5,861,122 of record CAKAJA020000347.1, read on the forward strand.
AATAACGCATAAAGCATAACGCATAACGCATAACGCATAACGCATAACGCATAACGCATAACGCATAACGCATAACGCATAACGCATAACGCATAACGCATAACGCATAACGCATAACTTATAACTCATTACTCATAACGAATAACGCATAACGCATAAGGCATAACGCATAACGCATAACGCATAACGCATAACGCATAACGCATAACGCATAAAGCATAACGCATAACGCATAACGCATAACGCATACCGCATAACGCATAACGCATAACGCATTACGCATAACTCATAACTCATAAGGAGTAACGCATAACGCATAAAGCATAACGCATAACGCCTAACGCATAACGCATAACGCATAACGCATAACGCATAACGCATAACGCATAACGCATAACGCATTACGCATAACTTATAACTCATAACTCATAACGAATAACGCATAACGCAAAATGCATAACGCATGTCGGATCACGCATAACGCATAACGCATAACGCATAACGCATAACGCATAACGCATAACGCATAAAGCATAACGCATAACGCATAACTTATAACTCATTACTCATAACGAATAACGCATAACGCATAAGGCATAACGCATAACGCATAACGCATAACGCATAACGCATAAAGCATAACGCATAACGCATAACGCATAACGCATAACGCATAACGCATAACGCATAACGCATAACGCATAACGCATAACGCATAACGCATAAAGCATAACGCATTACGCATAACTTATAACTCATAACTCATAAGGAGTAACGCATAACGCATAAAGCATAACGCATAACGCATAACGCATAACGGATCACGCATAACGCATAACGCATAACGCATTACGCATAACTTATAACTCATAACTCATAACGAATAACGCATAACGCAAAATGCATAACGCATGTCGGATCACGCATAACGCATAACGCATAACGCATAACGCATAACGCATAACGCATAACGCATAACGCATAAAGCATAATGCATAACGCATAACGCATTGCGCATAACTTATAACTCATAACTCATAACGAATAACGCATAACGCAAAATGCATAACGCATGTCGGATCACGCATAACGCATAACGCATAACGCATAACGCATAACGCATAACGCATAACGCATAACGCATAACGCATAAAGCATAACGCATAACTTATAACTCATTACTCATAACGAATAACGCATAACGCATAAGGCATAACGCATAACGCATAACGCATAACGCATAACGCATAACGCATAAAGCATAACGCATAACGCATAACGCATAACGCATACCGCATAACGCATAACGCATAACGCATAACGCATAAAGCATAACGCATAACGCATAACGCATAACGCATAACGCATAACGCATAAAGCATAACGCATAACGCATAACGCATAACGCATAACGCATAAAGCATAACGCATAACGCATAACGGATAAAGCATAATGCATAACGCATAACGCATAACGCATTACGCATAACTTATAACTCATAACGCATTACGCATAACTTATAACTCATAACTCATAACGAATAACGCATAACGCAAAATGCATAACGCATGTCGGATCACGCATAACGCATAACGCATAACGCATAACGCATAACGCATAACGCATAACGCATAACGCATAAAGCATAACGCATAACGCATAACTTATAACTCATTACTCATAACGAATAACGCATAACGCATAAGGCATAACGCATAACGCATAACGCATAACTCATAACGCATAACGCATAACGCATTACGCATAACTCATAACTCATAAGGAGTAACGCATAACGCATAAAGCATAACGCATAACGCCTAACGCATAACGCATAACGCATAACGCATAACGCATAACGCATAACGCATAACGCATAACGCATAACGCATTACGCATAACTTATAACTCATAACTCATAACGAATAACGCATAACGCAAAATGCATAACGCATGTCGGATCACGCATAACGCATAACGCATAACGCATAACGCATAACGCATAACGCATAACGCATAACGCATAAAGCATAACGCATAACGCATAACTTATAACTCATTACTCATAACGAATAACGCATAACGCATAAGGCATAACGCATAACGCATAACGCATAACGCATAACGCATAAAGCATAACGCATAACGCATAACGCATAACGCATAACGCATAACGCATAACGCATAACGCATAACGCATAACGCATAACGCATAACGCATAAAGCATAACGCATTACGCATAACTTATAACTCATAACTCATAAGGAGTAACGCATAACGCATAAAGCATAACGCATAACGCATAACGCATAACGCATAACGCATAACGCATAACGCATAACGCATATCGCATAACGGATCACGCATAACGCATAACGCATAACGCATAACGCATAACGCATAACGCATAACGCATAACGCATAACGCTTAACGCATAACGCATAACGCATAACGCATAACGCATAACGCATTACGCATAACTTATAACTCATAACTCATAACGAATAACGCATAACGCAAAATGCATAACGCATGTCGGATCACGCATAACGCATAACGCATAACGCATAACGCATAACGCATAACGCATAACGCATAACGCATAACGCATAACGCATAAAGCATAATGCATAACGCATAACGCATTACGCATAACTTATAACTCATAACTCATAACGAATAACGCATAACGCAAAATGCATAACGCATGTCGGATCACGCATAACGCATAACGCATAACGCATAACGCATAACGCATAACGCATAACGCATAACGCATAACGCATAACGCATAACGCATAAAGCATAACGCATAACTTATAACTCATTACTCATAACGAATAACGCATAACGCATAAGGCATAACGCATAACGCATAACGCATAACGCATAACGCATAACGCATAAAGCATAACGCATAACGCATAACGCATAACGCATACCGCATAACGCATAACGCATAACGCATAACGCATAAAGCATAACGCATAACGCATAACGCATAACGCATAACGCATAACGCATAAAGCATAACGCATAACGCATAACGCATAACGCATAACGCATAAAGCATAACGCATAACGCATAACGGATAAAGCATAATGCATAACGCATAACGCATAACGCATTACGCATAACTTATAACTCATAACTCATAACGAATAACGCATAACGCAAAATGCATAACGCATGTCGGATCACGCATAACGCCTAACGCATAACGCATAACGCATAACGCATAACGCATAACGCATTACGCATAACTTATAACTCATAACTCATAACGAATAACGCATAACGCAAAATGCATAACGCATGTCGGATCACGCATAACGCATAACGCATAACGCATAACGCATAACGCATAACGCATAACGCATAACGCATAACGCATAACGCACAACGCATAACGCATAAAGCATAATGCATAACGCATAACGCATTACGCATAACTTATAACTCATAACTCATAACGAATAACGCATAACGCATAACGCAAAATGCATAACGCATGTCGGATCACGCATAACGCATAACGCATAACGCATAACGCATAACGCATAACGCATAACGCATAACGCATAACGCATAAAGCATAACGCATAACTTATAACTCATTACTCATAACGAATAACGCATAACGCATAAGGCATAACGCATAACGCATAACGCATAACGCATAACGCATAAAGCATAACGCATAACGCATAACGCATAACGCATAATGCATAACGCATAACGCATAACGCATAACGCATAACGCATATCGCATAACGGATCACGCATAACGCATAACGCATAACGCATAACGCATAACGCATAACGCATAACGCATAAAGCATAACGCATAACTTATAACTCATTACTCATAACGAATAACGCATAACGCATAAGGCATAACGCATAACGCATAACGCATAACGCATAACGCATAACGCATAAAGCATAACGCATAACGCATAACGCATAACGCATACCGCATAACGCATAACGCATAACGCATAACGCATAACGCATAAAGCATAACGCATAACGCATAACGCATAACGCATAACGCATAACGCATAAAGCATAACGCATAACGCATAACGCATAACGCATAACGCATAAAGCATAACGCATAACGCATAACGGATAAAGCATAATGCATAACGCATAACGCATAACGCATTACGCATAACTTATAACTCATAACTCATAACGAATAACGCATAACGCAAAATGCATAACGCATGTCGGATCACGCATAACGCATAACGCATAACGCATAACGCATAACGCATAACGCATAACGCATTACGCATAACTTATAACTCATAACTCATAACGAATAACGCATAACGCAAAATGCATAACGCATGTCGGATCACGCATAACGCATAACGCATAACGCATAACGCATAACGCATAACGCATAACGCATAACGCATAACGCATAACGCATAACGCATAACGCATAAAGCATAATGCATAACGCATAACGCATTACGCATAACTTATAACTCATAACTCATAACGAATAACGCATAACGCATAACGCAAAATGCATAACGCATGTCGGATCACGCATAACGCATAACGCATAACGCATAACGCATAACGCATAACGCATAACGCATAACGCATAACGCATAAAGCATAACGCATAACTTATAACTCATTACTCATAACGAATAACGCATAACGCATAAGGCATAACGCATAACGCATAACGCATAACGCATAACGCATAAAGCATAACGCATAACGCATAACGCATAACGCATAATGCATAACGCATAACGCATAACGCATAACGCATAAAGCATAACGCATAACGCATAACGCATAACGCATAACGCATAAAGCATAATGCATAACGCATAACGCATTACGCATAACTTATAACTCATAACTCATAACGAATAACGCATAACGCAAAATGCATAACGCATGTCGGATCACGCATAACGCATAACGCATAACGCATAACGCATAACGCATAACGCATAACGCATAACGCATAAAGCATAACGCATAACTTATAACTCATTACTTATAACGAATAACGCATAACGCATAAGACATAACGCATAACGCATAACGCATAACGCATAACGCATAACGCATAACGCATAACGCATAAAGCATAACGCATAACGCATAACGCATAACGCATACCGCATAACGCATAACGCATAACGCATGACGCATAACGCATAAAGCATAACGCATTACGCATAACTTATAACTCATAACTCATAAGGAGTAACGCATAACGCATAAAGCATAACGCATAACGCATAACGCATAACGCATAACGCATAACGCATAACGCATAACGCATAACGCATATCGCATAACGGATCACGCATAACGCATAACGCATAACGCATAACGCATAACGCATAACGCATAACGCATAACGCATAACGCATAACGCATAACGCATAACGCATAACGCATAACGCATAACGCATAAAGCATAACGCATAACGCATAACTTATAACTCATTACTCATAACGAATAACGCATAACGCATAAGGCATAACGCATAACGCATAACGCATAACGCATAACGCATAAAGCATAACGCATAACGCATAACGGATAACGCATAACGCATTACGCATAACGCATAACGCATAACGCATAAAGCATAACGCATAACGCATAACGCATTACGCATAACTTATAACTCATAACTCATAAGGAGTAACGCATAACGCATAAAGCATAACGCATAACACCTAACGCATAACGCATAACGCATAACGCATAACGCATTACGCATAACATATAACTCATAACTCATAACGAATAACGCATAACGCAAAATGCATAACGCATGTCGGATCACGCATAACGCATAACGCATAACGCATAACGCATAACGCATAACGCATAACGCATAACGCATAAAGCATAACGCATAACGCATAACTTATAACTCATTACTCATAACGAATAACGCATAACGCATAAGGCATAACGCATAACGCATAACGCATAACTCATAACGCATAACGCATAACGCATTACGCATAACTCATAACTCATAAGGAGTAACGCATAACGCATAAAGCATAACGCATAACGCATAACGCATAACGCATAACGCATAACGCATAACGCATAACGCATAACGCATAACGCATAACGCATAACGCATTACGCATAACTTATAACTCATAACTCATAACGAATAACGCATAACGCAAAATGCATAACGCATGTCGGATCACGCATAACGCATAACGCATAACGCATAACGCATAACGCATAACGCATAACGCATAACGCATAAAGCATAACGCATAACGCATAACTTATAACTCATTACTCATAACGAATAACGCATAACGCATAAGGCATAACGCATAACGCATAACGCATAACGCATAACGCATAAAGCATAACGCATAACGCATAACGCATAACGCATAACGCATAACGCATAACGCATAACGCATAACGCATAACGCATAACGCATAACGCATAAAGCATAACGCATTACGCATAACTTATAACTCATAACTCATAAGGAGTAACGCATAACGCATAAAGCATAACGCATAACGCATAACGCATAACGCATAACGCATAACGCATAACGCATAACGCATATCGCATAACGGATCACGCATAACGCATAACGCATAACGCATAACGCATAACGCATAACGCATAACGCATAACGCTTAACGCATAACGCATAACGCATAACGCATAACGCATAACGCATTACGCATAACTTATAACTCATAACTCATAACGAATAACGCATAACGCAAAATGCATAACGCATGTCGGATCACGCATAACGCATAACGCATAACGCATAACGCATAACGCATAACGCATAACGCATAACGCATAACGCATAACGCATAAAGCATAATGCATAACGCATAACGCATTACGCATAACTTATAACTCATAACTCATAACGAATAACGCATAACGCAAAATGCATAACGCATGTCGGATCACGCATAACGCATAACGCATAACGCATAACGCATAACGCATAACGCATAACGCATAACGCATAACGCATAACGCATAACGCATAAAGCATAACGCATAACTTATAACTCATTACTCATAACGAATAACGCATAACGCATAAGGCATAACGCATAACGCATAACGCATAACGCATAACGCATAACGCATAAAGCATAACGCATAACGCATAACGCATAACGCATACCGCATAACGCATAACGCATAACGCATAACGCATAAAGCATAACGCATAACGCATAACGCATAACGCATAACGCATAACGCATAAAGCATAACGCATAACGCATAACGCATAACGCATAACGCATAAAGCATAACGCATAACGCATAACGGATAAAGCATAATGCATAACGCATAACGCATAACGCATTACGCATAACTTATAACTCATAACTCATAACGAATAACGCATAACGCAAAATGCATAACGCATGTCGGATCACGCATAACGCCTAACGCATAACGCATAACGCATAACGCATAACGCATAACGCATTACGCATAACTTATAACTCATAACTCATAACGAATAACGCATAACGCAAAATGCATAACGCATGTCGGATCACGCATAACGCATAACGCATAACGCATAACGCATAACGCATAACGCATAACGCATAACGCATAACGCATAACGCACAACGCATAACGCATAAAGCATAATGCATAACGCATAACGCATTACGCATAACTTATAACTCATAACTCATAACGAATAACGCATAACGCATAACGCAAAATGCATAACGCATGTCGGATCACGCATAACGCATAACGCATAACGCATAACGCATAACGCATAACGCATAACGCATAACGCATAACGCATAACGCATAAAGCATAACGCATAACTTATAACTCATTACTCATAACGAATAACGCATAACGCATAAGGCATAACGCATAACGCATAACGCATAACGCATAACGCATAAAGCATAACGCATAACGCATAACGCATAACGCATAATGCATAACGCATAACGCATAACGCATAACGCATAACGCATATCGCATAACGGATCACGCATAACGCATAACGCATAACGCATAACGCATAACGCATAACGCATAACGCATAAAGCATAACGCATAACTTATAACTCATTACTCATAACGAATAACGCATAACGCATAAGGCATAACGCATAACGCATAACGCATAACGCATAACGCATAACGCATAAAGCATAACGCATAACGCATAACGCATAACGCATACCGCATAACGCATAACGCATAACGCATAACGCATAACGCATAAAGCATAACGCATAACGCATAACGCATAACGCATAACGCATAACGCATAAAGCATAACGCATAACGCATAACGCATAACGCATAACGCATAAAGCATAACGCATAACGCATAACGGATAAAGCATAATGCATAACGCATAACGCATAACGCATTACGCATAACTTATAACTCATAACTCATAACGAATAACGCATAACGCAAAATGCATAACGCATGTCGGATCACGCATAACGCCTAACGCATAACGCATAACGCATAACGCATAACGCATAACGCATTACGCATAACTTATAACTCATAACTCATAACGAATAACGCATAACGCAAAATGCATAACGCATGTCGGATCACGCATAACGCATAACGCATAACGCATAACGCATAACGCATAACGCATAACGCATAACGCATAACGCATAACGCATAACGCATAACGCATAAAGCATAATGCATAACGCATAACGCATTACGCATAACTTATAACTCATAACTCATAACGAATAACGCATAACGCATAACGCAAAATGCATAACGCATGTCGGATCACGCATAACGCATAACGCATAACGCATAACGCATAACGCATAACGCATAACGCATAACGCATAACGCATAACGCATAAAGCATAACGCATAACTTATAACTCATTACTCATAACGAATAACGCATAACGCATAAGGCATAACGCATAACGCATAACGCATAACGCATAACGCATAAAGCATAACGCATAACGCATAACGCATAACGCATAATGCATAACGCATAACGCATAACGCATAACGCATAAAGCATAACGCATAACGCATAACGCATAACGCATAACGCATAAAGCATAATGCATAACGCATAACGCATTACGCATAACTTATAACTCATAACTCATAACGAATAACGCATAACGCAAAATGCATAACGCATGTCGGATCACGCATAACGCATAACGCATAACGCATAACGCATAACGCATAACGCATAACGCATAACGCATAAAGCATAACGCATAACTTATAACTCATTACTTATAACGAATAACGCATAACGCATAAGACATAACGCATAACGCATAACGCATAACGCATAACGCATAACGCATAACGCATAAAGCATAACGCATAACGCATAACGCATAACGCATACCGCATAACGCATAACGCATAACGCATGACGCATAACGCATAAAGCATAACGCATTACGCATAACTTATAACTCATAACTCATAAGGAGTAACGCATAACGCATAAAGCATAACGCATAACGCATAACGCATAACGCATAACGCATAACGCATAACGCATAACGCATAACGCATAACGCATATCGCATAACGGATCACGCATAACGCATAACGCATAACGCATAACGCATAACGCATAACGCATAACGCATAACATATAACGCATAACGCATAACGCATAACGCATAACGCATAAAGCATAACGCATAACGCATAACTTATAACTCATTACTCATAACGAATAACGCATAACGCATAAGGCATAACGCATAACGCATAACGCATAACGCATAACGCATAAAGCATAACGCATAACGCATAACGGATAACGCATAACGCATTACGCATAACGCATAACGCATAACGCATAAAGCATAACGCATAACGCATAACGCATTACGCATAACTTATAACTCATAACTCATAAGGAGTAACGCATAACGCATAAAGCATAACGCATAACACCTAACGCATAACGCATAACGCATAACGCATAACGCATTACGCATAACTTATAACTCATAACTCATAACGAATAACGCATAACGCAAAATGCATAACGCATGTCGGATCACGCATAACGCATAACGCATAACGCATAACGCATAACGCATAACGCATAACGCATAACGCATAACGCATATCGCATAACGGATCACGCATAACGCATAACGCATAACGCATAACGCATAACGCATAACGCATAACGCATAACGCATTACGCATAACTTATAACTCATAACTCATAACGAATACCGCATAACGCATAAGGCATAACGCATAACGCATAACGCATTACGCATAACTTATAACTCATAACTCATAACGAATAACGCATAACGCAAAATGCATAACGCATGTCGGATCACGCATAACGCATAACGCATAACGCATAACGCATAACGCATAACGCATAACGCATAACGCATAACGCATAAAGCATAACGCATAACGCATAACTTATAACTCATTACTCATAACGAATACCGCATAACGCATAAGGCATAACGCATAACGCATAACGCATAACGCATAACGCATAACGCATAACGCATAACGCAAAATGCATAACGCATGTCGGATCACGCATAACGCCTAACGCATAACGCATAACGCATTACGCATAACGCATAACGCATTACGCATAACTTATAACTCATAACTCATAACGAATAACGCATAACGCAAAATGCATAACGCATGTCGGATCACGCATAACGCATAACGCATAACGCATAACGCATAACGCATAACGCATAACGCATAACGCATAACGCATAACGCATAAAGCATAACGCATAACGCATAACTTATAACTCATTACTCATAACGAATACCGCATAACGCATAAGGCATAACGCATAACGCATAACGCATAACGCATAACGCATAATGCATAACGCATAACGCATAACGCATTACGCATAACTTATAACTCATAACTCATAACGAATAACGCATAACGCAAAATGCATAACGCAAGTCGGATCACGCATAACGCATAACGCATAACGCATAACGCATAACGCATAACGCATAACGCATAACGCATAACGCATAAAGCATAATGCATAACGCATAACGCATTACGCATAACTTATAACTCATAACTCATAACGAATAACGCATAACGCAAAATGCATAACGCATGTCGGATCACGCATAACGCATAACGCATAACGCATAACGCATAACGCATAACGCATAACGCATAACGCATAACGCATAACGCATAAAGCATAACGCATAACTTATAACTCATTACTCATAACGAATAACGCATAACGCATAAGGCATAACGCATAACGCATAACGCATAACGCATAACGCATAACGCATAACGCATAAAGCATAACGCATAACGCATAACGCATAACGCATACCGCATAACGCATAACGCATAACGCATAACGCATAAAGCATAACGCATTACGCATAACTTATAACTCATAACTCATAAGGAGTAACGCATAACGCATAAAGCATAACGCATAACGCATAACGCATAACTCATAACGCATAACGCATAACGCATAACGCATAACGCATATCGCATAACGGATCACGCATAACGCATAACGCATAACGCATAACGCATAACGCATAACGCATAACGCATAACGCATAACGCATAACGCATAACGCATAACGCATAACGCATAACGCATAACGCATAAAGCATAACGCATAACGCATTACGCATTGCGCATAACTTATAACTCATAACTCATAAGGAGTAACGCATAACGCATAAAGCATAACGCATAACGCATAACGCATAAAGCATAACGCATAACGCATAACGCATAACGCATAACGCCTAACGCATAACGCATAACGCATAATGGATCACGCATAACGCATAACGCATAACGCATAACGCATAACGCATAACGCATTACGCATAACGCATAACGCATAACGCATAAAGCATAACGCATAACGCATAACGCATTACGCATAACTTATAACTCATAACTCATAAGGAGTAACGCATAACGCATAAAGCATAACGCATAACACCTAACGCATAACGCATAACGCATAACGCATAACGCATTACGCATAACTTATAACTCATAACTCATAACGAATAACGCATAACGCAAAATGCATAACGCATGTCGGATCACGCATAACGCATAACGCATAACGCATAACGCATAACGCATAACGCATAACGCATAAAGCATAACGCATAACCCATAACTTATAACTCATTACTCATAACGAATAACGCATAACGCATAAGGCATAACGCATAACGCATAACGCATAACGCATAACGCATAACGCATAACGCATACCGCATAACGCATAACGCATAACGCATAACGCATAACGCATAAAGCATAACGCATTACGCATAACTTATAACTCATAACTCATAAGGAGTAACGCATAACGCATAAAGCATAACGCATAACGCATAACGCATAACGCATAACGCATAACGCATAACGCATAACGCATAACGCATAACGCATATCGCATAACGGATCACGCATAACGCATAACGCATAACGCATAACGCATAACGCATAACGCATAACGCATAACGCATAACGCATAACGCATAACGCAGAACGCATAACGCATAACGCATAACGCATAACGCATAACGCATAAAGCATAACGCATAACGCATAACGCATAACGCATAACGCATAACGCCTAACGCATAACGCATAACGCATAACGCATAACGCATAACGCATAAAGCATAACGCATAACGCATAACTTATAACTCATTACTCATAACGAATAACGCATAACGCATAAGGCATAACGCATAACGCATAACGCATAACGCATAACGCATAAAGCATAACGCATAACGCATAACGGATAACGCATAACGCATTACGCATAACGCATAACGCATAACGCATAAAGCATAACGCATAACGCATAACGCATTACGCATAACTTATAACTCATAACTCATAAGGAGTAACGCATAACGCATAAAGCATAACGCATAACACCTAACGCATAACGCATAACGCATAACGCATAACGCATTACGCATAACTAATAACTCATAACTCATAACGAATAACGCATAACGCAAAATGCATAACGCATGTCGGATCACGCATAACGCATAACGCATAACGCATAACGCATAACGCATAACGCATAACGCATAACGCATAACGCATATCGCATAACGGATCACGCATAACGCATAACGCATAACGCATAACGCATAACGCATAACGCATAACGCATAACGCATAACGCATAACGCATAACGCATTACGCATAACTTATAACTCATAACTCATAACGAATACCGCATAACGCATAAGGCATAACGCATAACGCATAACGCATTACGCATAACTTATAACTCATAACTCATAACGAATAACGCATAACGCAAAATGCATAACGCATGTCGGATCACGCATAACGCATAACGCATAACGCATAACGCATAACGCATAACGCATAACGCATAACGCATAACGCATAACGCATAACGCATAACGCATAAAGCATAACGCATTACGCATAACTTATAACTCATAACTCATAAGGAGTAACGCATAACGCATAAAGCATAACGCATAACGCATAACGCATAACGCCTAACGCATAACGCATAACGCATAACGCATAACGCATAACGCATAAAGCATAACGCATAACGCATAACTTATAACTCATTACTCATAACGAATAACGCATAACGCATAAGGCATAACGCATAACGCATAACGCATAACGCATAACGCATAAAGCATAACGCATAACGCATAACGGATAACGCATAACGCATTACGCATAACGCATAACGCATAACGCATAAAGCATAACGCATAACGCATAACGCATTACGCATAACTTATAACTCATAACTCATAAGGAGTAACGCATAACGCATAAAGCATAACGCATAAAGCATAACGCATAACACCTAACGCATAACGCATAACGCATAACGCATAACGCATTACGCATAACTTATAACTCATAACTCATAACGAATAACGCATAACGCAAAATGCATAACGCATGTCGGATCACGCATAACGCATAACGCATAACGCATAACGCATAACGCATAACGCATAACGCATAACGCATATCGCATAACGGATCACGCATAACGCATAACGCATAACGCATAACGCATAACGCATAACGTATAACGCATAACGCATAACGCATAACGCATTACGCATAACTTATAACTCATAACTCATAACGAATACCGCATAACGCATAAGGCATAACGCATAACGCATAACGCATTACGCATAACTTATAACTCATAACTCATAACGAATAACGCATAACGCAAAATGCATAACGCATGTCGGATCACGCATAACGCATAACGCATAACGCATAACGCATAACGCATAACGCATAACGCATAACGCATAACGCATAACGCATAACGCATAACGCAAAATGCATAACGCATGTCGGATCACGCATAACGCCTAACGCATAACGCATAACGCATTACGCATAACGCATAACGCATTACGCATAACTTATAACTCATAACTCATAACGAATAACGCATAACGCAAAATGCATAACGCATGTCGGATCACGCATAACGCATAACGCATAACGCATAACGCATAACGCATAACGCATAACGCATAACGCATAAAGCATAACGCATAACGCATAACTTATAACTCATTACTCATAACGAATACCGCATAACGCATAAGGCATAACGCATAACGCATAACGCATAACGCATAACGCATAACGCATAACGCATAACGCATAAAGCATAACGCATAACGCATAACGGATAAAGCATAATGCATAACGCATAACGCATAACGCATTACGCATAACTTATAACTCATAACTCATAACGAATAACGCATAACGCAAAATGCATAACGCATGTCGGATCACGCATAACGCATAACGCATAACGCATAACGCATTACGCATAACGCATAACGCATAACGCATAACGCATAAAGCATAATGCATAACGCATAACGCATTACGCATAACTTATAACTCATAACTCATAACGAATAACGCATAACGCAAAATGCATAACGCATGTCGGATCACGCATAACGCATAACGCATAACGCATAACGCATAACGCATAACGCATAACGCATAACGCATAACGCATAACGCATAAAGCATAACGCATAACGCATAACGCATAACGCATACCGCATAACGCATAACGCATAACGCATAACGCATAAAGCATAACGCATTACGCATAACTTATAACTCATAACTCATAAGGAGTAACGCATAACGCATAAAGCATAACGCATAACGCATAACGCATAACGCATAACGCATAACGCATAACGCATAACGCATAACGCATATCGCATAACGGATCACGCATAACGCATAACGCATAACGCATAACGCATAACGCATAACGCATAACGCATAACGCATAACGCATAACGCATAACGCATAACGCATAACGCATAACGCATAACGCATAAAGCATAACGCATAACGCATTACGCATTACGCATAACTTATAACTCATAACTCATAAGGAGTAACGCATAACGCATAAAGCATAACGCATAACGCATAACGCATAAAGCATAACGCATAACGCATAACGCATAACGCATAACGCCTAACGCATAACGCATAACGCATAATGGATCACGCATAACGCATAACGCATAACGCATAACGCATAACGCATAACGCATAACGCATAACGCATAACGCATAACGCATAAAGCATAACGCATAACGCATAACGCATTACGCATAACTTATAACTCATAACTCATAAGGAGTAACGCATAACGCATAAAGCATAACGCATAACACCTAACGCATAACGCATAACGCATAACGCATAACGCATTACGCATAACTTATAACTCATAACTCATAACGAATAACGCATAACGCAAAATGCATAACGCATGTCGGATCACGCATAACGCATAACGCATAACGCATAACGCATAACGCATAACGCATAAAGCATAACGCATAACCCATAACTTATAACTCATTACTCATAACGAATAACGCATAACGCATAAGGCATAACGCATAACGCATAACGCATAACGCATAACGCATAACGCATAACGCATAACGCATACCGCATAACGCATAACGCATAACGCATAACGCATAACGCATAAAGCATAACGCATTACGCATAACTTATAACTCATAACTCATAAGGAGTAACGCATAACGCATAAAGCATAACGCATAACGCATAACGCATAACGCATAACGCATAACGCATAACGCATAACGCATATCGCATAACGGATCACGCATAACGCATAACGCATAACGCATAACGCATAACGCATAACGCATAACGCATAACGCATAACGCATAACGCAGAACGCATAACGCATAACGCATAACGCATAACGCATAACGCATAAAGCATAACGCATAACGCATAACGCATAACGCATAACGCATAACGCATAACGCCTAACGCATAACGCATAACGCATAACGCATAACGCATAACGCATAAAGCATAACGCATAACGCATAACTTATAACTCATTACTCATAACGAATAACGCATAACGCATAAGGCATAACGCATAACGCATAACGCATAACGCATAACGCATAAAGCATAACGCATAACGCATAACGGATAACGCATAACGCATTACGCATAACGCATAACGCATAACGCATAAAGCATAACGCATAACGCATAACGCATTACGCATAACTTATAACTCATAACTCATAAGGAGTAACGCATAACGCATAAAGCATAACGCATAACACCTAACGCATAACGCATAACGCATAACGCATAACGCATTACGCATAACTTATAACTCATAACTCATAACGAATAACGCATAACGCAAAATGCATAACGCATGTCGGATCACGCATAACGCATAACGCATAACGCATAACGCATAACGCATAACGCATAACGCATAACGCATATCGCATAACGGATCACGCATAACGCATAACGCATAACGCATAACGCATAACGCATAACGCATAACGCATAACGCATAACGCATTACGCATAACTTATAACTCATAACTCATAACGAATACCGCATAACGCATAAGGCATAACGCATAACGCATAACGCATTACGCATAACTTATAACTCATAACTCATAACGAATAACGCATAACGCAAAATGCATAACGCATGTCGGATCACGCATAACGCATAACGCATAACGCATAACGCATAACGCATAACGCATAACGCATAACGCATAAAGCATAACGCATAACGCATAACTTATAACTCATTACTCATAACGAATACCGCATAACGCATAAGGCATAACGCATAACGCATAACGCATAACGCATAACGCATAACGCATAACGCATAACGCATAACGCAAAATGCATAACGCATGTCGGATCACGCATAACGCCTAACGCATAACGCATAACGCATTACGCATAACGCATAACGCATTACACATAACTTATAACTCATAACTCATAACGAATAACGCATAACGCAAAATGCATAACGCATGTCGGATCACGCATAACGCATAACGCATAACGCATAACGCATAACGCATAACGCATAACGCATAACGCATAACGCATAAAGCATAACGCATAACGCATAACTTATAACTCATTACTCATAACGAATACCGCATAACGCATAAGGCATAACGCATAACGCATAACGCATAACGCATAACGCATAACGCATAACGCATAAAGCATAACGCATAACGCATAACGGATAAAGCATAATGCATAACGCATAACGCATAACGCATTACGCATAACTTATAACTCATAACTCATAACGAATAACGCATAACGCAAAATGCATAACGCATGTCGGATCACGCATAACGCATAACGCATAACGCATAACGCATAACGCATAACGCATAACGCATAACGCATAACGCATAACGCATAAAGCATAATGCATAACGCATAACGCATTACGCATAACTTATAACTCATAACTCATAACGAATAACGCATAACGCAAAATGCATAACGCATGTCGGATCACGCATAACGCATAACGCATAACGCATAACGCATAACGCATAACGCATAACGCATAACGCAAAACGCATAACGCATAACGCATAACGCATAACGCATAAAGCATAACGCATAACTTATAACTCATTACTCATAACGAATAACGCATAACGCATAAGGCATAACGCATAACGCATAACGCATAACGCATAACGCATAACGCATAACGCATAAAGCATAACGCATAACGCATAACGCATAACGCATACCGCATAACGCATAACGCATAACGCATAACGCATAAAGCATAACGCATTACGCATAACTTATAACTCATAACTCATAAGGAGTAACGCATAACGCATAAAGCATAACGCATAACGCATAACGCATAACGCATAACGCATAACGCATAACGCATAACGCATAACGCATAACGCATATCGCATAACGGATCACGCATAACGCATAACGCATAACGCATAACGCATAACGCATAACGCATAACGCATAACGCATAACGCATAACGCATAACGCATAACGCATAACGCATAACGCATAAAGCATAACGCATAACGCATTACGCATTACGCATAACTTATAACTCATAACTCATAAGGAGTAACGCATAACGCATAAAGCATAACGCATAACACCTAACGCATAACGCATAACGCATAACGCATAACGCATTACGCATAACTTATAACTCATAACTCATAACGAATAACGCATAACGCATAAAGCATAATGCATAACGCATAACGCATTACGCATAACTTATAACTCATAACTCATAACGAATAACGCATAACGCAAAATGCATAACGCATGTCGGATCACGCATAACGCATAACGCATAACGCATAACGCATAACGCATAACGCATAACGCATAACGCATAACGCATAACGCATAACGCATAACGCATAACGCATAAAGCATAACGCATAACTTATAACTCATTACTCATAACGAATAACGCATAACGCATAAGGCATAACGCATAACGCATAACGCATAACGCATAACGCATAACGCATAACGCATAAAGCATAACGCATAACGCATAACGCATAACGCATACCGCATAACGCATAACGCATAACGCATAACGCATAAAGCATAACGCATTACGCATAACTTATAACTCATAACTCATAAGGAGTAACGCATAACGCATAAAGCATAACGCATAACGCATAACGCATAACGCATAACGCATAACGCATAACGCATAACGCATAACGCATAACGCATAACGCATAACGCATATCGCATAACGGATCACGCATAACGCATAACGCATAACGCATAACGCATAACGCATAACGCATAACGCATAACGCATAACGCATAACGCATAACGCATAACGCATAACGCATAACGCATAACGCATAAAGCATAACGCATAACGCATTACGCATTACGCATAACTTATAACTCATAACTCATAAGGAGTAACGCATAACGCATAAAGCATAACGCATAACGCATAACGCATAAAGCATAACGCATAACGCATAACGCATAACGCATAACGCATAACGCCTAACGCATAACGCATAACGCATAATGGATCACGCATAACGCATAACGCATAACGCATAACGCATAACGCATAACGCATTACGCATAACGCATAACGCATAACGCATAAAGCATAACGCATAACGCATAACGCATTACGCATAACTTATAACTCATAACTCATAAGGAGTAACGCATAACGCATAAAGCATAACGCATAACACCTAACGCATAACGCATAACGCATAACGCATTACGCATAACTTATAACTCATAACTCATAACGAATAACGCATAACGCAAAATGCATAACGCATGTCGGATCACGCATAACGCATAACGCATAACGCATAACGCATAACGCATAACGCATAACGCATAACGCATAAAGCATAACGCATAACCCATAACTTATAACTCATTACTCATAACGAATAACGCATAACGCATAAGGCATAACGCATAACGCATAACGCATAACGCATAACGCATAACGCATAAAGCATAACGCATAACGCATAACGCATAACGCATAACGCATAACGCATAACGCATAAAGCATAACGCATTACGCATAACTTATAACTCATAACTCATAAGGAGTAACGCATAACGCATAAAGCATAACGCATAACGCATAACGCATAAAGCATAACGCATTACGCATAACTTATAACTCATAACTCATAAGGAGTAACGCATAACGCATAAAGCATAACGCATAACGCATAACGCATAACGCATAACGCATAACGCATAACGCATAACGCATAACGCATAACGCATAACGCATAACGCATAACGCATAACGCATAAAGCATAACGCATAACTTATAACTCATTACTCATAACGAATAACGCATAACGCATAAGGCATAACGCATAACGCATAACGCATAACGCATAACGCATAACGCATAACGCATAAAGCATAACGCATAACGCATAACGCATAACGCATACCGCATAACGCATAACGCATAACGCATAAAGCATAACGCATTACGCATAACTTATAACTCATAACTCATAAGGAGTAACGCATAACGCATAAAGCATAACGCATAACGCATAACGCATAACGCATAACGCATAACGCATAACGCATAACGCATATCGCATAACGGATCACGCATAACGCATAACGCATAACGCATAACGCATAACGCATAACGCATAACGCATAACGCATAACGCATAACGCATAACGCATAACGCATAACGCATAACGCATAACGCATAAAGCATAACGCATAACGCATAACGCATAACGCATAACGCATAACGCATAACGCATAACGCATAACGCATAACGCATAACGCATAACGCATAACGCATATCGCATAACGGATCACGCATAACGCATAACGCATAACGCATAACGCATAACGCATAACGCATAACGCATAACGCATAACGCATAACGCATAACGCATTACGCATAACTTATAACTCATAACTCATAACGAATACCGCATAACGCATAAGGCATAACGCATAACGCATAACGCATTACGCATAACTTATAACTCATAACTCATAACGAATAACGCATAACGCAAAATGCATAACGCATGTCGGATCACGCATAACGCATAACGCATAACGCATAACGCATAACGCATAACGCATAACGCATAACGCATAACGCATAAAGCATAACGCATAACGCATAACTTATAACTCATTACTCATAACGAATACCGCATAACGCATAAGGCATAACGCATAACGCATAACGCATAACGCATAACGCATAACGCATAACGCATAACGCAAAATGCATAACGCATGTCGGATCACGCATAACGCCTAACGCATAACGCATAACGCATTACGCATAACGCATAACGCATAACGCATAACGCATAACGCATAACGCATAAAGCATAACGCATAACTTATAACTCATTACTCATAACGAATAACGCATAACGCATAAGGCATAACGCATAACGCATAACGCATAACGCATAACGCATAACGCATAACGCATAAAGCATAACGCATAACGCATAACGCATAACGCATACCGCATAACGCATAACGCATAACGCATAACGCATAAAGCATAACGCATTACGCATAACTTATAACTCATAACTCATAAGGAGTAACGCATAACGCATAAAGCATAACGCATAACGCATAACGCATAACGCATAACGCATAACGCATAACGCATAACGCATAACGCATAACGCATAACGCATAACGCATATCGCATAACGGATCACGCATAACGCATAACGCATAACGCATAACGCATAACGCATAACGCATAACGCATAACGCATAACGCATAACGCATAACGCATAACGCATAACGCATAACGCATAACGCATAAAGCATAACGCATAACGCATTACGCATTACGCATAACTTATAACTCATAACTCATAAGGAGTAACGCATAACGCATAAAGCATAACGCATAACGCATAACGCATAAAGCATAACGCATAACGCATAACGCATAACGCATAACGCATAACGCCTAACGCATAACGCATAACGCATAATGGATCACGCATAACGCATAACGCATAACGCATAACGCATAACGCATAACGCATTACGCATAACGCATAACGCATAACGCATAAAGCATAACGCATAACGCATAACGCATTACGCATAACTTATAACTCATAACTCATAAGGAGTAACGCATAACGCATAAAGCATAACGCATAACGCCTAACGCATAACGCATAACGCATAACGCATTACGCATAACTTATAACTCATAACTCATAACGAATAACGCATAACGCAAAATGCATAACGCATGTCGGATCACGCATAACGCATAACGCATAACGCATAACGCATAACGCATAACGCATAACGCATAACGCATAAAGCATAACGCATAACCCATAACTTATAACTCATTACTCATAACGAATAACGCATAACGCATAAGGCATAACGCATAACGCATAACGCATAACGCATAACGCATAACGCATAAAGCATAACGCATAACGCATAACGCATAACGCATAACGCATAACGCATAACGCATAAAGCATAACGCATTACGCATAACTTATAACTCATAACTCATAAGGAGTAACGCATAACGCATAAAGCATAACGCATAACGCATAACGCATAAAGCATAACGCATTACGCATAACTTATAACTCATAACTCATAAGGAGTAACGCATAACGCATAAAGCATAACGCATAACGCATAACGCATAACGCATAACGCATAACGCATAACGCATAACGCATAACGCATAACGCATAACGCATAACGCATAACGCATAACGCATAACGCATAAAGCATAACGCATAACTTATAACTCATTACTCATAACGAATAACGCATAACGCATAAGGCATAACGCATAACGCATAACGCATAACGCATAACGCATAACGCATAACGCATAAAGCATAACGCATAACGCATAACGCATAACGCATACCGCATAACGCATAACGCATAACGCATAACGCATAAAGCATAACGCATTACGCATAACTTATAACTCATAACTCATAAGGAGTAACGCATAACGCATAAAGCATAACGCATAACGCATAACGCATAACGCATAACGCATAACGCATAACGCATAACGCATATCGCATAACGGATCACGCATAACGCATAACGCATAACGCATAACGCATAACGCATAACGCATAACGCATAACGCATAACGCATAACGCATAACGCATAACGCATAACGCATAACGCATAACGCATAAAGCATAACGCATAACGCATAACGCATAACGCATAACGCATAACGCATAACGCATAACGCATAACGCATAACGCATAACGCATAACGCATAACGCATATCGCATAACGGATCACGCATAACGCATAACGCATAACGCATAACGCATAACGCATAACGCATAACGCATAACGCATAACGCATAACGCATAACGCATTACGCATAACTTATAACTCATAACTCATAACGAATAACGCATAACGCATAAGGCATAACGCATAACGCATAACGCATTACGCATAACTTATAACTCATAACTCATAACGAATAACGCATAACGCAAAATGCATAACGCATGTCGGATCACGCATAACGCATAACGCATAACGCATAACGCATAACGCATAACGCATAACGCATAACGCATAACGCATAAAGCATAACGCATAACGCATAACTTATAACTCATTACTCATAACGAATACCGCATAACGCATAAGGCATAACGCATAACGCATAACGCATAACGCATAACGCATAACGCATAACGCATAACGCAAAATGCATAACGCATGTCGGATCACGCATAACGCCTAACGCATAACGCATAACGCATTACGCATAACGCATAACGCATTACGCATAACTTATAACTCATAACTCATAACGAATAACGCATAACGCAAAATGCATAACGCATGTCGGATCACGCATAACGCATAACGCATAACGCATAACGCATAACGCATAACGCATAACGCATAAAGCATAACGCATAACGCATAACTTATAACTCATTACTCATAACGAATACCGCATAACGCATAAGGCATAACGCATAACGCATAACGCATAACGCATAACGCATAACGCATAACGCATAACGCATAACGCATAACGCATAAAGCATAACGCATAACGCATAACGGATAAAGCATAATGCATAACGCATAACGCATAACGCATTACGCATAACTTATAACTCATAACTCATAACGAATAACGCATAACGCAAAATGCATAACGCATGTCGGATCACCCATAACGCATAACGCATAACGCATAACGCATAAAGCATAATGCATAACGCATAACGCATTACGCATAACTTATAACTCATAACTCATAACGAATAACGCATAACGCAAAATGCATAACGCATGTCGGATCACGCATAACGCATAACGCATAACGCATAACGCATAACGCATAACGCATAACGCATAACGCATAACGCATAACGCATAACGCATAAAGCATAACGCATAACTTATAACTCATTACTCATAACGAATAACGCATAACGCATAAGGCATAACACATAACGCATAACGCATAACGCATAACGCATAACGCATAACGCATAACGCATAAAGCATAACGCATAACGCATAACGCATAACGCATACCGCATAACGCATAACGCATAACGCATAACGCATAAAGCATAACGCATTACGCATAACTTATAACTCATAACTCATAAGGAGTAACGCATAACGCATAAAGCATAACGCATAACGCATAACGCATAACGCATAACGCATAACGCATAACGCATAACGCATAACGCATATCGCATAACGGATCACGCATAACGCATAACGCATAACGCATAACGCATAACGCATAACGCATAACGCATAACGCATAACGCATAACGCATAACGCATAACGCATAAAGCATAACGCATAACGCATTACGCATTACGCATAACTTATAACTCATAACTCATAAGGAGTAACGCATAACGCATAAAGCATAACGCATAACGCATAACGCATAAAGCATAACGCATAACGCATAACGCATAACGCATAACGCCTAACGCATAACGCATAACGCATAATGGATCAAGCATAACGCATAACGCATAACGCATAACGCATAACGCATAACGCATTACGCATAACGCATAACGCATAACGCATAAAGCATAACGCATAACGCATAACGCATTACGCATAACTTATAACTCATAACTCATAAGGAGTAACGCATAACGCATAAAGCATAACGCATAACACCTAACGCATAACGCATAACGCATAACGCATAACGCATTACGCATAACTTATAACTCATAACTCATAACGAATAACGCATAACGCAAAATGCATAACGCATGTCGGATCACGCATAACGCATAACGCATAACGCATAACGCATAACGCATAACGCATAACGCATAACGCATAAAGCATAACGCATAACCCATAACTTATAACTCATTACTCATAACGAATAACGCATAACGCATAAGGCATAACGCATAACGCATAACGCATAACGCATAACGCATAACGCATAAAGCATAACGCATAACGCATAACGCATAACGCATAACGCATAACGCATAAAGCATAACGCATTACGCATAACTTATAACTCATAACTCATAAGGAGAAACGCATAACGCATAAAGCATAACGCATAACGCATAACGCATAAAGCATAACGCATTACGCATAACTTATAACTCATAACTCATAAGGAGTAACGCATAACGCATAAAGCATAACGCATAACGCATAACGCATAACGCATAACGCATAACGCATAACGCATAACGCATAACGCATAACGCATAACGCATAACGCATAACGCATAACGCATAAAGCATAACGCATAACTTATAACTCATTACTCATAACGAATAACGCATAACGCATAAGGCATAACGCATAACGCATAACGCATAACGCATAACGCATAACGCATAAAGCATAACGCATAACGCATAACGCATAACGCATACCGCATAACGCATAACGCATAACGCATAACGCATAAAGCATAACGCATTACGCATAACTTATAACTCATAACTCATAAGGAGTAACGCATAACGCATAAAGCATAACGCATAACGCATAACGCATAACGCATAACGCATAACGCATAACGCATAACGCATAACGCATAACGCATAACGCATAACGCATATCGCATAACGGATCACGCATAACGCATAACGCATAACGCATAACGCATAACGCATAACGCATAACGCATAACGCATAACGCATAACGCATAACGTATAAAGCATAACGCATAACGCATTACGCATTACGCATAACTTATAACTCATAACTCATAAGGAGTAACGCATAACGCATAAAGCATAACGCATAACGCATAACGCATAACGCATAACGCATAACGCATAACGCATAACGCATAACGCATAACGCATAACGCATAACGCATAACGCATAACGCATAACGAATAACGCATAAAGCATAACGCATAAAGCATAATGCATAACGCATAACGCATTACGCATAACTTATAACTCATAACTCATAACGAATAACGCATAACGCATGTCGGATCACGCATAACGCATAACGCATAACGCATAACGCATAACGCATAACGCATAACGCATAACGCATAACGCATAACGCATAACGCATAACGCATAAAGCATAACGCATAACTTATAACTCATTACTCATAACGAATAACGCATAACGCATAACGCATAACGCATAACGCATAACGCATAACGCATAACGCATAACGCATAACGCAAAACGCATAACGCAAAACGCATAACGCATAACGCATAACGCATAACGCATAACGCATAACGCTTAACGCATAACGGAGCACGCATAACGCATAACGCATAACGCATAACGCATAACGCATAACGCATAACGCATAACGCATAAAGCATAACGCATAACGCATTACGCATAACTTATAACTCATAACTCATAAGGAGTAACGCATGACGCATAAAGCATAACTCATAACGCATAACGCATAACGCATAACGCATAATGCATAAAGCCTAACGCATAACGCATAACTTATAACTCATTACTCATAACGAATAACGCATAACGCATAACGCATATCGCATAACGAATAACGCATAATGCATAACGCATAAAGCGTAACGCATAACGCATAACGCATAACGCATAACGCATAACGTATAACGCATAACGCATACCGTATAACACATAATGCATAACGCATAACGCATAACGCATAACGCATAACGTATAACGCATAACGCATACCGTATAACGCATAACGCATAACGCATAACGCATAACGCATAACGCATAACGCATAACGCGTAACGCATAACGCATAACGCATAACGCATAACGCATAACGCATAACGCATAACGCATAACGCGTAACGCATAACGCATAACGCATAAAGCATAACGCATAACGCATAACGCATAACGCATAACGCATAACGCATAAAGCATAATGCATAACGCATAACGCATTACGCATAACTTATAACTCATAACTCATAACGAATAACGCATAACGCAAAATGCATAACGCATGTCGTATCACGCATAACGCATAACGCATAACACATAACGCATAACGCATAAGGCATAACGCATAACGCATAACGCATAACGCATAACGCATAACGCATAACGCATAAAGCATAACGCATAACTTATAACTCATTACTCATAACGAATAACGCATAACGCATAAGGCATAACGCATAACGCATAACGCATAACGCATAACGCATAACGCATAAAGCATAACGCATAACGCATAACGCATAACGCATACCGCATAACGCATAACGCATAACGCATAACGCATAAAGCATAACGCATTACGCATAACTTATAACTCATAACTCATAAGGAGTAACGCATAACGCATAAAGCATAACGCATAACGCATAACGCATAACGCATAACGCATAACGGATCACGCATAACGCATAACGCATAACGCATAACGCATAACGCATAACGCATAACGCATAACGCATAACGCATAAAGCATAACGCATAACGCATTACGCATTACGCATAACTTATAACTCATAACTCATAAGGAGTAACGCATAACGCATAAAGCATAACGCATAACGCATAACGCATAACGCATAACGCATAACGCATAACGCATAACGCATAACGCATAACGCATAATGCATAACGCATAACGCATAGCGCATAACGCATAACTTATAACTCATTACTCATAACGAATAACGCATAACGCATAACGCATAACGCATAACGCATAACGCATAACGCATAAAGCATAACGCATAACGGATAAAGCATAAGGCATAACGCATAACGCATAACGCATTACGCATAACTTATAACTCATAACTCATAACGAATAACGCATAATGCAAAATGCATAACGCATGTCGGATCACGCATAACGCATAACGCATAAAGCATAAATCATAACGCATAACGAATACCGCAAAACGTATATCGCCTAACACATAACGGATCACGCATAACGCATAACGCATAACGTATAACGCAAAACGCATAATGCATAACACATAACGCATAACGCATAATGCTCAACGCATAACGAATACAGCAAAACGCATAACGCTTAACGCATAACGGATCACGCATGACGTTAACGCATAACCCATAACGCATAAGGCTTGATGCATGACGCATATCGCATATCGCATAAGGCTTGATGCATGACGCATATCGCATAACGCATAAGGCATAACGCATAATACATAACGTATAACGCATTATGCATAACGCATAACGCATAATGCATAACGCATACGGCATAACGCATTACGCATAACTTATAACTCATAACTCATAACGAATAACGCATAACGCAAAATGAATAACGCATAAAGCATAACGCATAACCCATAACCCTCAACGCATAACGCATAACGCATAATGCACAACGCTTAACGAATAC
This sequence comes from Lasioglossum morio, assembly GCA_916610235.2. Lineage (NCBI taxonomy): Eukaryota > Metazoa > Arthropoda > Insecta > Hymenoptera > Halictidae > Lasioglossum > Lasioglossum morio. The sequence continues at coordinate 5,890,092 of CAKAJA020000347.1, forward strand.
CGCAAATCGCATAACGCCTAACGCATAACGGATCACGCATAACGCATAACGCATAACGCATGACGCATAAAGTATAAAGCATAACGCATAACGCATAACGCAAACTTATAACGCACAACTCATAGCGCATAACGCATAACGCAAAACGCATAACGCAAAACGCATAACGCATAACACATAACGCATAACGCATAACGCATAACGCTTAACGCATAACGGAGCACGCATAACGCATAACGCATAACGCATAACGCATAACGCATAACGCATATCGCATAACGCATAAAGCATAACGCATAACGCATTACGCATAACTTATAACTCATAACTCATAAGGAGTAACGCATGACGCATAAAGCATAACTCATAACGCATAACGCATAACGCATAACGCATAATGCATAAAGCCTAACGCATAACGCATAACTTATAACTCATTACTCATAACGAATAACGCATAACGCATAACGCATATCGCATAACGAATAACGCATAATGCATAACGCATAAAGCGTAACGCATAACGCATAACGCATAACGCATAACGCATAACGCATAACGCATAACGTATAACGCATAACGCATACCGTATAACACATAATGCATAACGCATAACGCATAACGCATAACGCATAACGTATAACGCATAACGCATACCGTATAACGCATAACGCATAACGCATAACGCATAACGCATAACGCATAACGCATAACGCGTAACGCATAACGCATAACGCATAACGCATAACGCATAACGCATAACGCATAACGCATAACGCGTAACGCATAACGCATAACGCATAACGCATAACGCATAACGCATAACGCATAAAGCATAACGCATAACGCCTAACGCAAACGTATAACGCACAACGCATAACGCATAACGCATAACGCATAACGCATAACGCATAACGCATAACCATAACGCATAACGCATAACGCATAACGCATAACGCATAACGCATAACGCATAACGCATAACGCATAACGCATACCGTATAACGCATAATGCATAACGCATAACGCATAACATATAACGCATAACGCATAACGCATAACGCATAACGCATAACGCATAACGCATAACGCATAACGCATAACGCATAACGCATAACGCATAACGCATAACGCATAACGCATAACGGATAACGCATAACGCATAACGCATAACGCATAACGCATAACGCATAACGCATAAAGCATAACGCATAAAGCATAACGCATAACGCATAACGCATAACGTATAACGCATAACTCATAACGCATAACGCATAAAGCATAACGCATAACGCATTACGCAAACGTATAACGCACAACGCATAACGCATAACGCATAACGCATAACGCATAACGCATAACGCATAACGCATAACGCATAACGCATAACGCATAACGCATAACGCATAACGCATACCGTATAACGCATAATGCATAACGCATAACGCATAACATATAACGCATAACGCATAACGCATAACGCATAACGCATAACGCATAACGCATAACGCATAACGCATAACGCATAACGCATAACGCATAACGCATAACGCATAACGCATAACGGATAACGCATAACGCATAACGCATAACGCATAACGCATAACGCATAACGCATAAAGCATAACGCATAAAGCATAACGCATAACGCATAACGCATAACGTATAACGCATAACTCATAACGCATAACGCATAAAGCATAACGCATAACGCATTACGCAAACGTATAACGCACAACGCATAACGCATAACGCATAACGCATAACGCATAACGCATAACGCATAACGCATAACGCATAACGCATAACGTATAACGCATAACGCATAACGCATAACGCATAACGCATAACGCATAAGGCATAACGCATAACCATAACGCATAACGCATAACCCATAACGCATAACGCATAACGCATAACGTATAACGCATAACGCATACCGTATAACGCATAATGCATAACGCATAAAGCATAACGCATAACGCATAACGCATAACGCATAACGCATAACGCATAACGCATAACGTATAACGCATAACGCATACCGTATAACACATAATGCATAACGCATAACGCATAACGCATAACGCATAACGTATAACGCATAACGCATACCGTATAACGCATAACGCATAACGCATAACGCATAACGTGTAACTCATAACGCATAACGCATAAAGCATAACGCATAACGCATAACGCATAACGCATAACGCATAACGCATAACGCATATCGCATAACGCATGACGCATAACGCATAACGTTTAACGCATAACGCATACCGTATAAATCATAACGCATAACACATAAGGCAAACGTATAACGCAGAACGCATAACGCATAACGCATAACGCATAACGCATAACGCATAACGCATAACATATAACGCATAACGCATAACGCATAACGCATAACGCATAACGCATAACGCATAACGCATAACGCATAACGCATAACGCATAACGCTTAACGCATAACGCATAACGGATAACGCATAACGCATAACGCATAACGCATAACGCATAACGCATAACGCATAAAGCATAACGCATAAAGCATAACGCATAACGCATAACGCATAACGTATAACGCATAACTCATAACGCATAACGCATAAAGCATAACGCATAACGCATTACGCAAACGTATAACGCACAACGCATAACGCATAACGCATAACGCATAACGCATAACGCATAACGCATAACGCATAACGCATAACGTATAACGCATAACGCATAACGCATAACGCATAACGCATAACGCATAACGCATAACGCATAACCATAACGCATAACGCATAACCCATAACGCATAACGCATAACGCATAACGTATAACGCATAACGCATACCGTATAACGCATAATGCATAACGCATAAAGCATAACGCATAACGCATAACGCATAACGCATAACGCATAACGCATAACGTATAACGCATAACGCATACCGTATAACGCATAATGCATAACGCATAACGCATAACGCATAACGCATAACGCATAACGTATAACGCATAAAGCATACCGTATAACGCATAACGCATAACGCATAACGCAAACGTATAGCGCACAACGCATAATGCATAAACCATAACCCTTACTTCATAACGCATAACGCATAATGCACAACGCATAACGAACACCGGAAAACCCATAACGCCTAACGCATAACGGATCACGAATAACGCATAATGCATAACGCATAAAGCATAACGCATAACGCATAACGCATAAACCCTAACGCAATAACGCATAACGCATAACGCATAACGTGTAACTCATAACGCATACCGTATAACGCATAACGCATAACGCAAACGTATAACACACAACGCATAACGCATAACGCATAACGCATAACGCATAACATATAACGCATAACGCATAACGCATAACGCATAACGCATAACGCATAACGCATAACGCATAACGCATAACGCATAACGCATAACGCATAACGCATAACGCATAACGCATAACGCATAACGCATAACACAGAACGCATAACGCATAAGGCACAACGCATAACGCATAACGCATAACGCATAACTCATACCGTATAACGCATAACGCATAACGCATAAAGCATAACGCATAACGCATAACGCATAACGCATAACGCATAACGCATAACGCATAACGCATAACGTGTAACTCATAACGCATAACGCATAAAGCATAACGCATAACGCATAACGCATAACGCATAACGCATAACGCATAACGCATAACGTGTAACTCATAACGCATATCGCATAAAGCATAACGCATAACGCATAACGCATAACGCATATCGCATATCGCATAACGCATAACGCATATCGTATAACGCATAACGCATACCGTATAACGCATAACGCATAACGCATAACGCAAACGTATAACGCACAACGCATAACGCCTAACGCATAACGGAACACGAATAACGCATAATGCATAACGCATAAAGCATAACGCATAACGCAAACGCAAAACCCCAAACGCAATAACGCATAACGCATAACGCATAACGCATAACGTGTAACTCATAACGCATAACGCATAACACATAACGCATAACGCATAACGCATAACGCATAACGCATAACGCATATCGCATAACGCATAACGCATAACGTATAACGCATAACGCATACCGTATAAATCATAACGCATAACGCATAACGCAAACGTATAACGCATAACGCATAACGCATAACGCATAACGCATAACGCATAACGCATAACGCATAACGCATAACGCATAACGCATAACGCATAACGCATAACGTATAACGCATAACGCATAACGCATAACGCATAACCCATAACGCATGACGCATAACGCATAACGTATAACGCATAACGCATAACGCTTAACCATAACGCATAACGCATAACGCATAAAGCATAACGCATAACGCATAACGCATAACGCATAACGCATAACGCATAACGCATAACGCATAACGCATAACGCATAACGCATAACGCATAACGCATAACGCATAACGTGTAACTCATAACGCATATCGCATAAAGCATAACGCATAACGCATAACGCATAACGCATATCGCATAACGCATAACGCATAACGTATAACGCATAACGCATACCGTATAACGCATAACGCATAACGCAAACGTATAACGCACAACGCATAACGCATGACGCATAACGCAAAACATATAACGCATAACGCATAACGCATAAAGCATAACGCATAACGCATAACACATAACGCATAACGCATAACGCATAACGCATAACGCATAACGCATAACCATAACGCATAACGCATAACCCATAACGCATAACGCATAACGCATAACGTATAACGCAAACGCATACCGTATAACGCATAATGCATAACGCATAAAGCATAACGCATAACGCATAACGAATAACGCATAACGCATAACGCATAACGCATAACACATAACGCATAACGCATAACGCATAATGCATAAAGCATAACGCATAACGTATAACGCATAACTCATAACGCATAACGCATAAAGCATAACGCATAACGCATAACGCAAACGTATAACGCACAACGCATAACGCATAACGCATAACGCATAACGCATAACGCATAACGCATAACGTATAACGCATAACGCATAACGCATAACGCATAACGCATAACGCATAACGCATAACGCATAACGTATAACGCATAAAGCATACCGTATAACGCATAACGCATAACGCATAACGCAAACGTATAGCGCACAACGCATAATGCATAAACCATAACCCTTACTTCATAACGCATAACGCATAATGCACAACGCATAACGAACACCGGAAAACCCATAACGCCTAACGCATAACGGATCACGAATAACGCATAATGCATAATGCATAAAGCATAACGCATAACGCATAACGCATAACCCCTAACGCAATAACGCATAACGCATAACGCATAACGCATGACGCATAACGCATAACGCAGAACGCATAACGCATAACGCATAACGCATAACGCATAACGCATAACGCATAACGCATAACGCATAACGTGTAACTCATAACGCATATCGCATAAAGCATAACGCATAACGCATAACGCATAACGCATATCGCATAACGCATAACGCATAACGTATAACGCATAACGCATACCGTATAACGAATAACGCATAACGCATAACGCAAACGTATAACGCACAACGCATAACGCATGACGCATAACGCAAAACATATAACGCATAACGCATAACGCATAAAGCATAACGCATAACGCATAACGCATAACGCATAACGCATAACGCATAACGCATAACGCATAACGCATAACGCATAACGCATAACCATAACGCATAACGCATAACCCATAACGCATAACGCATAACGTATAACGCAAACGCATACCGTATAACGCATAATGCATAACGCATAAAGCATAACGCATAACGCATAACGAATAACGCATAACGCATAAAGCATAACGCATAACGCATAACTTATAACGCATAACGTATAACGTATAACTCATAACGCATAACGCATAAAGCATAACGCATAACGCATAACGCATAACGCATAACGCATAACGCATAACGCATAACGCATAACGCATAACGCATAACGCATAACGCATAACGCATAACGCATAACGCATAACGCATAACGCATAACGCATAACGCATAACGCATAACGCATAACGCATAACGCATAACGCATAACGCATAACGCATAACGCATAACGCATAACGCATAACGCATAACGCATAACGCATAACGCATAACGCATAACGCATAACGCATAACGCATAACGCATAACGCATATCGCATAACGCATAACGCATAACGCATACCGTATAACGCATAACGCATAACGCATAACGCAAACGTATAACGCACAAAGCATAACGCATAACGCATAACGCATAACATATAACGCATAACGAATAAAACGCATAACGCATAACGCATAACGCATAACGCATAACGCATAACGCATAACGCATAACGTATAACGCATAACGCATAATGGATCACGCATAACGCATAACGCATTACGCATAACGCATAACGCATAACGCATAACGCATAAAGCATAACGCATAACGCATAACGCATTACGCATAACTTATAACTCATAACTCATAAGGAGTAACGCATAACGCATAAAGCATAACGCATAACACCTAACGCATAACGCATAACGCATAACGAACACCGGAAAACCCATACCGCCTAACGCATAACGGATCACGAATAACGCATAATGCATAACGCATAAAGCATAAAGCATAACGCATAACGCATAACGCATAACGTGTAACTCATAACGCATAACGCATAACGCATAACGCATAACGCATAACGCATAACGCATAACGCATAACGCATAACGTGTAACTCATAACGCATAACGCATAACGCATAACGCATAACGCATAACGCATAACGCATAACGCATAACGCATAACGCATAACGCATAACGCATAACGCATAACGCATAACGCATAACGCATAACGCATAACGCATAACGCATAACGCATAACGCATAACGCATAACGCATAACGCATAACGCATAACCATAACGCATAACGCATAACGCATAACGCATAACGCATAACGCATAACGCATAACGCATAACGCATAACGCATACCGTATAACGCATAATGCATAACGCATAACGCATAACGTATAACGCATAACGCATACCGTATAACACATAATGCATAACGCATAACGCATAACGCATAACGCATAACGTATAACGCATAACGCATACCGTATAACGCATAACGCATAACGCATAACGCATAACGTGTAACTCATAACGCATAACGCATAAAGCATAACGCATAACGCATAACGCATAACGCATAACGCATAACGCATAACGCATATCGCATAACGCATAACGCATAACGCATAACGCATAACGTGTAACCCATAACGCATAACGCATAAAGCATAACGCATAACGCATAACGCATAACGCATAACGTGTAACTCATAACGCATATCGCATAAAGCATAACGCATAACGCATAACGCATAACGCATATCGCATAACGCATAACGCATAACGTATAACGCATAACGCATACCGTATAACGCATAACGCATAACGCATAACGCAAACGTATAACGCACAACGCATAACGCATGACGCATAACGCATAACATATAACGCATAACGCATAACGCATAAAGCATAACGCATAACGCATAACGCATAACGCATAACGCATAACGCATAACGCATAACGTATAACGCATAACGCTTACCGTATAACGCATAACGCATAACGCATAACGCAAACGTATAGCGCACAACGCATAATGCATAAACCATAACCCTTACTTCATAACGCATAACGCATAATGCACAACGCATAACGAACACCGGAAAACCCATAACGCCTAACGCATAACGGATCACGAATAACGCATAATGCATAACGCATAAAGCATAACGCATAACGCAAACGCACAACCCCAAACGCAATAACGCATAACGCATAACGCATAACGCATAACGTGTAACTCATAACGCATAACGCATAACACATAACGCATAACGCATAACGCATAACGCATAACGCATAACGCATATCGCATAACGCATAACGCATAACGTATAACGCATAACGCATACCGTATAAATCATAACGCATAACGCATAACGCAAACGTATAACGCATAAGGCATAACGCATAACGCATAACGCATAACGCATAACGCATAACGCATAACGCATAACGCATAACGCATAACGCATAACGCATAACGCATAACGCATAACGTATAACGCATAACGCATAACGCATAACGCATAACGCATAACGCATAACCATAACGCATAACGCATAACGCATAACGCATAACGCATAACGCATAACGCATAACGCATAACGCATAACGCATACCGTATAACGCATAATGCATAACGCATAACGCATAACGTATAACGCATAACGCATACCGTATAACACATAATGCATAACGCATAACGCATAACGCATAACGCATAACGTATAACGCATAACGCATACCGTATAACGCATAACGCATAACGCATAACGCATAACGTGTAACTCATAACGCATAACGCATAAAGCATAACGCATAACGCATAACGCATAACGCATAACGCATAACGCATAACGCATAACGCATATCGCATAACGCATAACGCATAACGCATAACGCATAACGTGTAACCCATAACGCATAACGCATAAAGCATAACGCATAACGCATAACGCATAACGCATAACGTGTAACTCATAACGCATATCGCATAAAGCATAACGCATAACGCATAACGCATAACGCATAACGCATAACGCATAACGCATAACGCATAACGCATAACGCATAACGCATAACGCATAACGCATAACGCATAACGCATAACGTATAACGCATAACGCATACCGTATAACGCATAACGCATAACGCATAACGCAAACGTATAACGCACAACGCATAACGCATAACGCATAACGCATAACGCATAACATATAACGCATAACGAATAAAACGCATAACGCATAACGCATAACGCATAACGCATAACGCATAACACATAACGCATAACGCATAACGCATAATGCATAAAGCATAACGCATAACGCATAACTTATAACGCATAACGTATAACGTATAACTCATAACGCATAACGCATAAAGCATAACGCATAACGCATAACGCATAACGCATAACGCATAACGCATAACGCATAACGCATAACGCATAACGCATAACGCATAACGCATAACGCATAACGCATAACGCATAACGCATAACGCATAACGCATAACGCATAACGCATAACGCATAACGCATAACGCATAACGCATAACGCATAACGCATAACGCATAACGCATAACGCATAACGCATAACGCATAACGCATAACGCATAACGCATAACGCATAACGCATAACGCATAACGCATAACGCATAACGCATAACGCATAACGCATAACGTATAACGCATAACGCATACCGTATAACGCATAACGCATAACGCATAACGCATAACGCATAACGCATAACGCATAACGCATAACGCATAACGCATAACGCATAACGCATAACGCATAACGCATAACGCATAACGCATAACGTATAACTCATAACGCATAACGCATAAAGCATAACGCATAACGCATAACGCATAACGCATAACGCATAACGCATAACGCATAACGCATAACACATAATGCAAACGTATAACGTCCAACGCATAAAGCATAACGAACAACCCATAACGCATAATCCATAACGCATAACGCATAACGCATAACGCATAACGCAAATCGCATAACGCATAAATCATAACCCATAACGCACAACGCATAACGCATAATGCACAACGCATAACGAATACCGCAAAACGCATAACCCATAAAGCATTACGCATAACGCATAACGCATAACTCATAACGCATAACGCATAACGCATAACGCATAACGCATAACGCACACCGTATAACGCATAACGCATAACGCATAACGCATAAAGTATAACGCAGAACGCATAGCGCATAACGCATAACGCATAACGCATAACGCATAACGCATAACGCATAACGCATAACGCATAACGTATAACGCATAACGCATAACGCATAACGGATCACGCATAACGCATAACGCATAACGCATAACGCATAACGCATAACGCATAACGCATAACGCATAACGCATAAAGCATAACGCATAACGCATAACGCATAACGCATAAAGCATAACGCATAACGCATAACGCATAACGCATAACTTGTAACGCATAACGCATAACGCATAACGCATAACGCATAACACATAAAGCATAACGCATAACGCATAACGCATAACTCATAACGCATAACGCATAACGCATAACGCATAACGCATAACGCATAACGCATACCGTATAACGCATAACGCATAACGCATAACGCATAACGCAAACGTATAACGCACAACGCATAACGCATAACGCATAACGCAAACGTATAACGCACAACGCATAACGCATTACGCATAACGCATAACATATAACGCATAACGCATAACGCATAACGCATAACGCATAACGCATAACGCATAACGCATAACGCATAACGCATAACGCATAACGCATAACGTATAACTCATAACGCATAACGCATAAAGCATAACGCATAACGCATAACGCATAACGCATAACGCATAACGCATAACGCATAACGCATAAAGTATAACGCATAACGCATAACGCATAACGCAAACTTATAACGCACAACGCATAGCGCATAACGCATAACGCATAACGCATAACGCATAACGCATAACGCATAACGCATAACGCATAACGCATAACGTATAACGCATAACGCATAACGCATAACGGATCACGCATAACGCATAACGCATAACGCATAACGCATAACGCATAACGCATAACGCATAACGCATAAAGCATAACGCATAACGCATAACGCATAACGCATAACGCATAAAGCATAACGCATAACGCATAACGCATAACGCATAACTTGTAACGCATAACGCATAACGCATAACGCATAACGCATAACGCATAACGCATAACGCAAACGTATAACGCACAACGCATAACGCATAACGCATAACGCATAACGCATAACATATAACGCATAACGAATAAAACGCATAACGCATAACGCATAACGCATAACGCATAACGCATAACGCATAACGCATAACGCATAACGCATATCGTATAACGCATAACGCATAACGCAAACGTATAGCGCACAACGCATAATGCATAAACCATAACCCTTACTTCATAACGCATAACGCATAATGCACAACGCATAACGAACACCAGAAAACCCATAACGCCTAACGCATAACGGATCACGAATAACGCATAATGCATAACGCATAAAGCATAAAGCATAACGCATAACGCATAACCCCTAACGCAATAACGCATAACGCATAACGCATAACGCATAACGTGTAACTCATAACGCATAACGCATAACGCATAACGCATAACGCATAACGCATAACGCATAACGCATAACGCATAACGCATAACGCATAACGCATAACTCATAACGCATAAAGCATAACGCATAACGCATAACGCATAACGCATAAAGCATAACGCATAACGCATAACGCATAACGCATAACTTGTAACGCATAACGCATAACGCATAACGCATAACGCATAACACATAAAGCATAACGCATAACGCATAACGCATAACGCATAACGCATAACGCATAACGCATAACGCATAACGCATAACGCATAACGCATAACGCATAACGCATAACGCATAACGTATAACTCATAACGCATAACGCATAAAGCATAACGCATAACGCATAACGCATAACGCATAACGCATAACGCATAACGCATAACGCATAACGCATAACGCATAACGCATAAAGCATAACGCATAACGCATAACGCACAACGCAAACGTATAACGCACAACGCATAACGCATAACGCATAACGCATAACGCATAACATATAACGCATAACGAATAAAACGCATAACGCATAACGCATAACGCATAACGCATAACGCATAACGCATAACGCATAACGCATAACGCATAACGCATAACGCATAACGCATAACGTATAACGCATAACGCATATCGTATAACGCATAACGCATAACGCAAACGTATAGCGCACAACGCATAGCGCATAACGCAAACGTATAACGCACAACGCATAACGCATTACGCATAACGCATAACATATAACGCATAACGCATAACGCATAACGCATAACGCATAACGCATAACGCATAACGCATAACGCATAACGCATAACGCATAACGTATAACTCATAACGCATAACGCATAAAGCATAACGCATAACGCATAACGCATAACGCATAACGCATAACGCATAACGCATAACGCATAAAGTATAACGCATAACGCATAACGCATAACGCAAACTTATAACGCACAACGCATAGCGCATAACGCATAACGCATAACGCATAACGCATAACGCATAACGCATAACGCATAACGCATAACGCATAACGTATAACGCATAACGCATAACGCATAACGGATCACGCATAACGCATAACGCATAACGCATAACGCATAACGCATAACGCATAACGCATAACGCATAAAGCATAACGCATAACGCATAACGCATAACGCATAACGCATAAAGCATAACGCATAACGCATAACGCATAACGCATAACTTGTAACGCATAACGCATAACGCATAACGCATAACGCATAACGCATAACGCATAACGCAAACGTATAACGCACAACGCATAACGCATAACGCATAACGCATAACGCATAACATATAACGCATAACGAATAAAACGCATAACGCATAACGCATAACGCATAACGCATAACGCATAACGCATAACGTATAACGCATAACGCATATCGTATAACGCATAACGCATAACGCAAACGTATAGCGCACAACGCATAATGCATAAACCATAACCCTTACTTCATAACGCATAACGCATAATGCACAACGCATAACGAACACCAGAAAACCCATAACGCCTAACGCATAACGGATCACGAATAACGCATAATGCATAACGCATAAAGCATAAAGCATAACGCATAACGCATAACCCCTAACGCAATAACGCATAACGCATAACGCATAACGCATAACGTGTAACTCATAACGCATAACGCATAACGCATAACGCATAACGCATAACGCATAACGCATAACGCATAACGCATAACGCATAACGCATAACGCATAACCCATAACGCATAAAGCATAACGCATAACGCATAACGCATAACGCATAAAGCATAACGCATAACGCATAACGCATAACGCATAACTTGTAACGCATAACGCATAACGCATAACGCATAACGCATAACACATAAAGCATAACGCATAACGCATAACGCATAACGCATAACGCATAACGCATAACGCATAACGCATAACGCATAACGCATAACGCATACCGTATAACGCATAACGCATAACGCATAACGCAAACGTATAACGCACAACGCATAACGCATAACGCATAACGCAAACGTATAACGCACAACGCATAACGCATTACGCATAACGCATAACATATAACGCATAACGCATAACGCATAACGCATAACGCATAACGCATAACGCATAACGCATAACGCATAACGCATAACGCATAACGCATAACGCATAACGTATAACTCATAACGCATAACGCATAAAGCATAACGCATAACGCATAACGCATAACGCATAACGCATAACGCATAACGCATAACGCATAACGCATAACGCATAACGCATAAAGCATAACGCATAACGCATAACGCACAACGCAAACGTATAACGCACAACGCATAACGCATAACGCATAACGCATAACGCATAACATATAACGCATAACGAATAAAACGCATAACGCATAACGCATAACGCATAACGCATAACGCATAACGCATAACGCATAACGCATAACGCATAACGCATAACGCATAACGCATAACGCATAACGTATAACGCATAACGCATATCGTATAACGCATAACGCATAACGCAAACGTATAGCGCACAACGCATAGCGCATAACGCATAACGCATAACGCATAACGCATAACGCATAACGCATAACGCATAACGCATAACACATAACGCATAACGCATAACGCATAACGCAACCGTATAGCGCACAACGCATAATGCATAAACCATAACCCTTACTTCATAACGCATAACGCATAATGCACAACGCATAACGAACACCGGAAAACCCATAACGCCTAACGCATAACGGATCACGAATAACGCATAATGCATAACGCATAAAGCATAACGCATAACGCATAATGCATAACGCATAACGCATAACGCATAACGCAAATCGCATAACGCATAAATCATAACCCATAACGCACAACGCATAACGCATAATGCACAACGCATAACGAATACCGCAAAACGCATAACGCATAACGCATAACGCATAACGCATAAAGCATAACGCATAACGCATAACTCATAACGCATAACGCATAACGCACACCGTATAACGCATAACGCATAACGCATAACGCATAACGCATAAAGCATAACGCATAACGCATAACGCATAATGCAAACGTATAACGTCCAACGCAAAAAGCATAACGAACAACCCATAACGCATAATCCATAACGCATAACCCATAACGCATAACGCAAAACGCATAACGCAAATCGCATAACGCATAAATCATAACCCATAACGCACAACGCATAACGCATAATGCACAACGCATAACGAATACCGCAAAACGCATAACGCATAAAGCATTACGCATAACGCATAACGCATAACTCATAACGCATAACGCATACGGCATAACGCATAACGCACACCGTATAACGCATAACGCATAACGCATAACGCATAAAGTATAACGCACAACGCATAGCGCATAACGCATAACGCATAACGCATAACGCATAACGCATAACGCATAACGCATAACGCATAACGTATAACGCATAACGCATAACGCATAACGGATCACGCATAACGCATAACGCATAACGCATAACGCATAACGCATAACGCATAACGCATAACGCATAAAGCATAACGCATAACGCATAACGCATAACGCATAAAGCATAACGCATGACGCATAACGCATAACGCATAACTTGTAACGCATAACGCATAACGCATAACGCATAACGCATAACACATAAAGCATAACGCATAACGCATAATTCATAACGCATAACGCATAACGCATAACGCATAACGCATAACGTATAACGCATAACGCATATCGTATAACGCATAACACATAACGCAAACGTATAGCGCACAACGCATAATGCATAAACCATAACCCTTACTTCATAACGCATAACGCATAATGCACAACGCATAACGAACACCAGAAAACCCATAACGCCTAACGCATAACGGATCACGAATAACGCATAATGCATAACGCATAAAGCATAAAGCATAACGCATAACGCATAACCCCTAACGCAATAACGCATAACGCATAACGCATAACGCATAACGTGTAACTCATAACGCATAACGCATAACGCATAACGCATAACGCATAACGCATAACGCATAACGCATAACGCATAACGCATAACGCATAACGCATAACGCATAACGCATAACGCATAAAGCATAACGCATAACGCATAACGCATAACGCATAAAGCATAACGCATAACGCATAACGCATAACGCATAACTTGTAACGCATAACGCATAACGCATAACGCATAACGCATAACACATAAAGCATAACGCATAACGCATAACGCATAACGCATAACGCATAACGCATAACGCATAACGCATAACGCATAACGCATAACGCATAACGCATAACGCATACCGTATAACGCATAACGCATAACGCATAACGCAAACGTATAACGCACAACGCATAACGCATTACGCATAACGCATAACATATAACGCATAACGCATAACGCATAACGCATAACGCATAACGCATAACGCATAACGCATAACGCATAACGCATAACGTATAACTCATAACGCATAACGCATAAAGCATAACGCATAACGCATAACGCATAACGCATAACGCATAACGCATAAAGTATAACGCATAACGCATAACGCATAACGCAAACTTATAACGCACAACGCATAGCGCATAACGCATAACGCATAACGCATAACGCATAACGCATAACGCATAACGTATAACGCATAACGCATAACGCATAACGCATAACGGATCACGCATAACGCATAACGCATAACGCATAACGCATAACGCATAACGCATAACGCATAACGCATAACGCATAACGCATAAAGCATAACGCATAACGCATAACGCACAACGCAAACGTATAACGCACAACGTATAACGCATAACGCATAACGCATAACGCATAACATATAACGCATAACGAATAAAACGCATAACGCATAACGCATAACGCATAACGCATAACGCATAACGCATAACGCATAACGCATAACGCATAACCCCTAACGCAATAACGCATAACGCATAACGCATAACGCATAACGTGTAACTCATAACGCATAACGCATAACGCATAACGCATAACGAACACCAGAAAACCCAAAACGCCTAACGCATAACGGATCACGAATAACGCATAATGCATAACGCATAAAGCATAAAGCATAACGCATAACGCATAACCCCTAACGCAATAACGCATAACGCATAACGCATAACGCATAACGTGTAACTCATAACGCATAACGCATAACGCATAACGCATAACGCATAACGCATAACGCATAACGCATAACGCATAACGCATAACGCATAACCCATAACGCATAACGCATAACGCATAACGTATAACGCAAACGCATACCGTATAACGCATAATGCATAACGCATAAAGCATAACGCATAACGCATAACGAATAACGCATAACGCATAACGCATAACGCATAACACATAACGCATAACGCATAACGCATAATGCATAAAGCATAACGCATAACGTATAACGCATAACTCATAACGCATAACGCATAAAGCATAACGCATAACGCATAACGCATAACGCAAACGTATAACGCACAACGCATAACGCATAACGCATAACGCATAACGCATAACGCATAACGTATAACGCATAACGCATAACGCATAACGCATAACGCATAACGCATAACGCATAACGTATAACGCATAAAGCATACCGTATAACGCATAACGCATAACGCATAACGCAAACGTATAGCGCACAACGCATAATGCATAAACCATAACCCTTACTTCATAACGAATAACGCATAATGCACAACGCATAACGAACACCGGAAAACCCATAACGCCTAACGCATAACGGATCACGAATAACGCATAATGCATAATGCATAAAGCATAACGCATAACGCATAACGCATAACCCCTAACGCAATAACGCATAACGCATAACGCATAACGCATGACGCATAACGCATAACGGAGAACGCATAACGCATAACGCATAACGCATAACGCATAACGCATAACGCATAACGCATAACGTGTAACTCATAACGCATATCGCATAAAGCATAACGCATAACGCATAACGCATAACGCATATCGCATAACGCATAACGCATAACGTATAACGCATAACGCATACCGTATAACGCATAACGCATAACGCATAACGCAAACGTATAACGCACAACGCATAACGCATGACGCATAACGCAAAACATATAACGCATAACGCATAACGCATAAAGCATAACGCATAACGCATAACGCATAACGCATAACGCATAACGCATAACGCATAACGCATAACCATAACGCATAACGCATAACCCATAACGCATAACGCATAACGCATAACGTATAACGCAAACGCATACCGTATAACGCATAATGCATAACGCATAAAGCATAACGCATAACGCATAACGAATAACGCATAACGCATAACGCATAACGCATAACACATAACGCATAACGCATAACGCATAATGCATAAAGCATAACGCATAACGCATAACTTATAACGCATAACGTATAACGTATAACTCATAACGCATAACGCATAAAGCATAACGCATAACGCATAACGCATAACGCATAACGCATAACGCATAACGCATAACGCATAACGCATAACGCATAACGCATAACGCATAACGCATAACGCATAACGCATAACGCATAACGCATAACGCATAACGCATAACGCATAACGCATAACGCATAACGCATAACGCATAACGCATAACGCATAACGCATAACGCATAACGCATAACGCATAACGCATAACGCATAACGCATAACGCATAACGCATAACGCATAACGCATAACGCATAACGCATAACGCATAACGCATAACGCATAACGCATAACGCATAACGCATAACGCATATCGCATAACGCATAACGCATAACGCATACCGTATAACGCATAACGCATAACGCATAACGCAAACGTATAACGCACAAAGCATAACGCATAACGCATAACGCATAACATATAACGCATAACGAATAAAACGCATAACGCATAACGCATAACGCATAACGCATAACGCATAACGCATAACGTATAACGCATAACGCATAATGGATCACGCATAACGCTTAACGCATTACGCATAACGCATAACGCATAACGCATAACGCATAAAGCATAACGCATAAAGCATAACGCATTACGCATAACTTATAACTCATAACTCATAAGGAGTAACGCATAACGCATAAAGCATAACGCATAACACCTAACGCATAACGCATAACGCATAACGAACACCGGAAAACCCATAACGCCTAACGCATAACGGATCACGAATAACGCATAATGCATAACGCATAAAGCATAAAGCATAACGCATAACGCATAACCCCTAACGCAATAACGCATAACGCATAACGCATAACGCATAACGTGTAACTCATAACGCATAACGCATAACGCATAACGCATAACGCATAACGCATAACGCATAACGCATAACGTGTAACTCATAACGCATAACGCATAACGCATAACGCATAACGCATAACGCATAACGCATAACGCATAACGCATAACGCATAACGCATAACGCATAACGCATAACGCATAACGCATAACGCATAACGCATAACGCATAACGCATAACGTATAACGCATAACGCATAACGCATAACGCATAACGCATAACGCATAACGCATAACCATAACGCATAACGCATAACGCATAACGCATAACGCATAACGCATAACGCATAACGCATAACGCATAACGCATACCGTATAACGCATAATGCATAACGCATAACGCATAACGTATAACGCATAACGCATACCGTATAACACATAATGCATAACGCATAACGCATAACGCATAACGCATAACGCATAACGTATAACGCATAACGCTTACCGTATAACGCATAACGCATAACGCATAACGCAAACGTATAGCGCACAACGCATAATGCATAAACCATAACCCTTACTTCATAACGCATAACGCATAATGCACAACGCATAACGAACACCGGAAAACCCATAACGCCTAACGCTTAACGGATCACGAATAACGCATAATGCATAACGCATAAAGCATAACGCATAACGCAAACGCACAACCCCAAACGCAATAACGCATAACGCATAACGCATAACGCATAACGTGTAACTCATAACGCATAACGCATAACACATAACGCATAACGCATAACGCATAACGCATAACGCATAACGCATATCGCATAACGCATAACGCATAACGTATAACGCATAACGCATACCGTATAAATCATAACGCATAACGCATAACGCAAACGTATAACGCATAAGGCATAACGCATAACGCATAACGCATAACGCATAACGCATAACGCATAACGCATAACGCATAACGCATAACGCATAACGCATAACGTATAACGCAAAACGCATAACGCATAACCCATAACGCATAACGCATAACGCATAACGTATAACGCATAACGCATAACGCTTAACCATAACGCATAACGCATAACGCATAAAGCATAACGCATAACGCATAACGCATAACGCATAACGCATATCGCATAACGCATAACGCATAACGTATAACGCATAACGCATACCGTATAAATCATAACGCATAACGCATAACGCAAACGTATAACGCATAACGCATAACGCATAACGCATAACGCATAACGCATAACGCATAACGCATAACGCATAACGCATAACGCATAACGTATAACGCAAAACGCATAACGCATAACCCATAACGCATAACGCATAACGCATAACGTATAACGCATATCGCAAAACGCATAACGCATAACCCATAACGCATAACGCATAACGCATAACGTATAACGCATAACGCATAACGCATAACGCATATCGCATAACGCATAACGCATAACGTATAACGCATAACGCATACCGTATAAATCATAACGCATAACGCATAACGCAAACGTATAACGCATAACGCATAACGCATAACGCATAACGCATAACGCATAACGCATAACGCATAACGCATAACGCATAACGCATAACGCATAACGCATAACGTATAACTCATAACGCATAACGCATAAAGCATAACGCATAAC
This sequence comes from Lasioglossum morio, assembly GCA_916610235.2. NCBI lineage: Eukaryota > Metazoa > Arthropoda > Insecta > Hymenoptera > Halictidae > Lasioglossum > Lasioglossum morio. The sequence goes on from CAKAJA020000347.1 coordinate 5,910,641, forward strand.
GCAGAACGCATAACGCATAACGCATAACGCATAACGCATAACGCATAACACATAATGCAAACGTATAACGTCCAACGCATAAAGCATAACGAACAACCCATAACGCATAATCCATAACGCATAACGCATAACGCATAACGCATAACGCAAATCGCATAACGCATAAATCATAACCCATTACGCACAACGCATAACGCATAACGCATAACGCATATCGCATAACGCATAACGCATAACGTATAACGCATAACGCATACCGTATAACGCATAACGCATAACGCATAACGCAAACGTATAACGCACAACGCATAACGCATGACGCATAACGCAAAACATATAACGCATAACGCATAACGCATAAAGCATAACGCATAACGCATAACACATAACGCATAACGCATAACGCATAACGCATAACGCATAACGCATAACGCATAACGCATAACCATAACGCATTACGCATAACCCATAACGCATAACGCATAACGCATAACGTATAACGCAAACGCATACCGTATAACGCATAATGCATAACGCATAAAGCATAACGCATAACGCATAACGAATAACGCATAACGCATAACGCATAACGCATAACACATAACGCATAACGCATAACGCATAATGCATAAAGCATAACGCATAACGTATAACGCATAACTCATAACGCATAACGCATAAAGCATAACGCATAACGCATAACGCAAACGTATAACGCACAACGCATAACGCATAACGCATAACGCATAACGCATAACGCATAACGTATAACGCATAACGCATAACGCATAACGCATAACGCATAACGCATAACGCATAACCATAACGCATAACGCATAACCCATAACGCATAACGCATAACGCATAACGTATAACGCATCACGCATACCGTATAACGCATAATGCATAACGCATAAAGCATAACGCATAACGCATAACGCATAACGCATAACGCATAACGTATAACGCATAACGCATACCGTATAACGCATAATGCATAACGCATAACGCATAACGCATAACGCATAACGCATAACGTATAACGCATAAAGCATACCGTATAACGCATAACGCATAACGCATAACGCAAACGTATAGAGCACAACGCATAATGCATAAACCATAACCCTTACTTCATAACGCATAACGCATAATGCACAACGCATAACGAACACCGGAAAACCCATAACGCCTAACGCATAACGGATCACGAATAACGCATAATGCATAATGCATAAAGCATAACGCATAACGCATAACGCATAACCCCTAACGCAATAACGCATAACGCATAACGCATAACGCATAACGCATGACGCATAACGCATAACGCAGAACGCATAACGCATAACGCATAACGCATAACGCATAACGCATAACGCATAACGTATAACTCATAACGCATAACGCATAAAGCATAACGCATAACGCATAACGCATAACGCATAACGCATAACGCATAACGCATAACGCATAACACATAATGCAAACGTATAACGTCCAACGCATAAAGCATAACGAACAACCCATAACGCATAATCCATAACGCATAACGCATAACGCATAACGCATAACGCATAACGCATAACGCATAACGCATAACGCATAACGCATAACGCATAACGTATAACGCATAACGCATACCGTATAACGCATAACGCATAACGCATAACGCAAACGTATAACGCACAACGCATAACGCATAACGCATAACGCATAACGCATAACATATAACGCATAACGAATAAAACGCATAACGCATAACGCATAACGCATAACGCATAACGCATAACGCATAATGTATAACGCATAACGCATATCGTATAACGCATAACGCATAACGCAAACGTATAGCGCACAACGCATAATGCATAAACCATAACTCTTACTTCATAACGCATAACGCATAATGCACAACGCATAACGAACACCGGAAAACCCATACCGCCTAACGCATAACGGATCACGAATAACGCATAATGCATAACGCATAAAGCATAAAGCATAACGCATAACGCATAACCCCTAACGCAATAACGCATAACGCATAACGCATAACGTGTAACTCATAACGCATAACGCATAACGCATAACGCATAACGCATAACGCATAACGCATAACGCATAACGTGTAACTCATAACGCATAACGCATAACGCATAACGCATAACGCATAACGCATAACGCATAACGCATAACGCATAACGCATAACGCATAACGCATAACGCATAACGCATAACGCATAACGCATAACGCATAACGTATAACTCATAACGCATAACGCATAAAGCATAACGCATAACGCATAACGCATAACGCATAACGCATAACGCATAACACATAATGCAAACGTATAACGTCCAACGCATAAAGCATAACGAACAACCCATAACGCATAATCCATAACGCATAACGCATAACGCATAACGCATAACGCATAACGCAAATCGCATAACGCATAAATCATAACCCATAACGCACAACGCATAACGCATAATGCACAACGCATAACGAATACCGCAAAACGCATAACCCATAAAGCATTACGCATAACGCATAACGCATAACTCATAACGCATAACGCATAACGCATAACGCATAACGCACACCGTATAACGCATAACGCATAACGCATAACGCATAAAGTATAACGCAGAACGCATAGCGCATAACGCATAACGCATAACGCATAACGCATAACGCATAACGCATAACGCATAACGCATAACGTATAACGCATAACGCATAACGCATAACGGATCACGCATAACGCATAACGCATAACGCATAACGCATAACGCATAACGCATAACGCATAACGCATAAAGCATAACGCATAACGCATAACGCATAACGCATAAAGCATAACGCATAACGCATAACGCATAACGCATAACTTGTAACGCATAACGCATAACGCATAACGCATAACGCATAACACATAAAGCATAACGCATAACGCATAACGCATAACGCATAACTCATAACGCATAACGCATAACGCATAACGCATAACGCATAACGCATAACGCATACCGTATAACGCATAACGCATAACGCATAACGCAAACGTATAACGCACAACGCATAACGCATAACGCATAACGCAAACGTATAACGCACAACGCATAACGCATTACGCATAACGCATAACATATAACGCATAACGCATAACGCATAACGCATAACGCATAACGCATAACGCATAACGCATAACGCATAACGCATAACGCATAACGCATAACGCATAACGTATAACTCATAACGCATAACGCATAAAGCATAACGCATAACGCATAACGCATAACGCATAACGCATAACGCATAACGCATAACGCATAACGCATAACGCATAAAGTATAACGCATAACGCATAACGCAAACTTATAACGCACAACGCATAGCGCATAACGCATAACGCATAACGCATAACGCATAACGCATAACGCATAACGCATAACGCATAACGCATAACGTATAACGCATAACGCATAACGCATAACGGATCACGCATAACGCATAACGCATAACGCATAACGCATAACGCATAACGCATAACGCATAAAGCATAACGCATAACGCATAACGCATAACGCATAAAGCATAACGCATAACGCATAACGCATAACTTGTAACGCATAACGCATAACGCATAACGCATAACGCATAACGCATAACGCATAACGCATAACGCAAACGTATAACGCACAACGCATAACGCATAACGCATAACGCATAACGCATAACATATAACGCATAACGAATAAAACGCATAACGCATAACGCATAACGCATAACGCATAACGCATAACGCATAACGCATAACGTATAACGCATAACGCATATCGTATAACGCATAACGCATAACGCAAACGTATAGCGCACAACGCATAATGCATAAACCATAACCCTTACTTCATAACGCATAACGCATAATGCACAACGCATAACGAACACCAGAAAACCCATAACGCCTAACGCATAACGGATCACGAATAACGCATAATGCATAACGCATAAAGCATAAAGCATAACGCATAACGCATAACCCCTAACGCAATAACGCATAACGCATAACGCATAACGCATAACGTGTAACTCATAACGCATAACGCATAACGCATAACGCATAACGCATAACGCATAACGCATAACGCATAACGCATAACGCATAACGCATAACGCATAACGCATAAAGCATAACGCATAACGCATAACGCATAACGCATAAAGCATAACGCATAACGCATAACGCATAACGCATAACTTGTAACGCATAACGCATAACGCATAACGCATAACGCATAACACATAAAGCATAACGCATAACGCATAACGCATAACGCATAACGCATAACGCATAACGCATAACGCATAACGCATAACGCATAACGCATAACGCATACCGTATAACGCATAACGCATAACGCATAACGCAAACGTATAACGCACAACGCATAACGCATAACGCATAACGCAAACGTATAACGCACAACGCATAACGCATTACGCATAACGCATAACATATAACGCATAACGCATAACGCATAACGCATAACGCATAACGCATAACGCATAACGCATAACGCATAACGCATAACGCATAACGCATAACGTATAACTCATAACGCATAACGCATAAAGCATAACGCATAACGCATAACGCATAACGCATAACGCATAACGCATAACGCATAACGCATAACGCATAACGCATAAAGCATAACGCATAACGCATAACGCACAACGCAAACGTATAACGCACAACGCATAACGCATAACGCATAACGCATAACGCATAACGCATAACGCATAACATATAACGCATAACGAATAAAACGCATAACGCATAACGCATAACGCATAACGCATAACGCATAACGCATAACGCATAACGCATAACGCATAACGTATAACGCATAACGCATATCGTATAACGCATAACGCATAACGCAAACGTATAGCGCACAACGCATAGCGCATAACGCATAACGCATAACGCATAACGCATAACGCATAACGCATAACGCATAACGCATAACGTATAACGCATAACGCATAACGCATAACGGATCACGCATAACGCATAACGCATAACGCATAACGCATAACGCATAACGCATAACGCATAACGCATAACGCATAACGCATAATGCACAACGCATAACGAACACCGGAAAACCCATAACGCCTAACGCATAACGGATCACGAATAACGCATAATGCATAACGCATAAAGCATAAAGCATAACGCATAACGCATAACCCCTAACGCAATAACGCATAACGCATAACGCATAACGCATAACGCATAACGCATAACGCATAACGCATAACGCATAACGTGTAACTCATAACGCATAACGCATAACGCATAACGCATAACGCATAACGCATAACGCATAACGCATAACGCATAACGCATAACGCATAACGCATAACGCATAACGCATAACGCATAACGCATAACGCATAACGCATAACGTATAACTCATAACGCATAACGCATAAAGCATAACGCATAACGCATAACGCATAACGCATAACGCATAACGCATAACGCATAATGCATAACACATAACGCATAACGCATAACGCATAACACATAACGCATAACGCATAACGCATAACGCAACCGTATAGCGCACAACGCATAATGCATAAACCATAACCCTTACTTCATAACGCATAACGCATAATGCACAATGCATAACGAACACCGGAAAACCCATAACGCCTAACGCATAACGGATCACGAATAACGCATAATGCATAACGCATAAAGCATAACGCATAACGCATAATGCATAACGCATAACGCATAACGCAAATCGCATAACGCATAAATCATAACCCATAACGCACAACGCATAACGCATAATGCACAACGCATAACGAATACCGCAAAACGCATAACGCATAACGCATAACGCATAACACATAAAGCATAACGCATAACGCATAACTCATAACGCATAACGCATAACGCACACCGTATAACGCATAACGCATAACGCATAACGCATAACGCATAAAGCATAACGCATAACGCATAACGCATAATGCAAACGTATAACGTCCAACGCATAAAGCATAACGAACAACCCATAACGCATAATCCATAACGCATAACGCATAACGCATAACGCAAAACGCATAACGCAAATCGCATGACGCATAAATCATAACCCATAACGCACAACGCATAACGCATAATGCACAACGCATAACGAATACCGCAAAACGCATAACGCATAAAGCATTACGCATAACGCATAACGCATAACTCATAACGCATAACGCATACGCATAACGCATAACGCACACCGTATAACGCATAACGCATAACGCATAACGCATAAAGTATAACGCACAACGCATAGCGCATAACGCATAACGCATAACGCATAACGCATAACGCATAACGCATAACGCATAACGCATAACGCATAACGCATAACGTATAACGCATAACGCATAACGCATAACGGATCACGCATAACGCATAACGCATAACGCATAACGCATAACGCATAACGCATAACGCATAACGCATGAAGCATAACGCATAACGCATAACGCATAACGCATAAAGCATAACGCATAACGCATAACGCATAACGCATAACTTGTAACGCATAACGCATAACGCATAACGCATAACGCATAACACATAAAGCATAACGCATAACGCATAATTCATAACGCATAACGCATAACGCATAACGCATAACGCATAACGTATAACGCATAACGCATATCGTATAACGCATAACACATAACGCAAACGTATAGCGCACAACGCATAATGCATAAACCATAACCCTTACTTCATAACGCATAACGCATAATGCACAACGCATAACGAACACCAGAAAACCCATAACGCCTAACGCATAACGGATCACGAATAACGCATAATGCATAACGCATAAAGCATAAAGCATAACGCATAACGCATAACCCCTAACGCAATAACGCATAACGCATAACGCATAACGCATAACGTGTAACTCATAACGCATAACGCATAACGCATAACGCATAACGCATAACGCATAACGCATAACGCATAACGCATAACGCATAAAGCATAACGCATAACGCATAACGCATAAAGCATAACGCATAACGCATAACGCATAACGCATAAAGCATAACGCATAACGCATAACGCATAACGCATAACTTGTAACGCATAACGCATAACGCATAACGCATAACGCATAACACATAAAGCATAACGCATAACGCATAACGCATAACGCATAACGCATAACGCATAACGCATAACGCATAACGCATAACGCATAACGCATAACGCATAACGCATACCGTATAACGCATAACGCATAACGCATAAGGCAAACGTATAACGCACAACGCATAACGCATAACGCATAACGCAAACGTATAACGCACAACGCATAACGCATTACGCATAACGCATAACATATAACGCATAACGCATAACGCATAACGCATAACGCATAACGCATAACGCATAACGCATAACGCATAACGCATAACGCATAACGCATAACGCATAACGCATAACGCATAACGCATAACGCATAACGCATAACGCATAACGCATAACGCATAACGCATAACGCATAACGCATACCGTATAACGCATAACGCATAACGCATAACGCAAACGTATAACGCACAACGCATAACGCATAACGCATAACGCAAACGTATAACGCACAACGCATAACGCATTACGCATAACGCATAACATATAACGCATAACGCATAACGCATAACGCATAACGCATAACTCATAACGCATAACGCTTAACGCATAACGGATCACGCATAACGCATAACTCATAACTCATAAGGAGTAACGCATGACGCATAAAGCATAACGCATAACGTATAACGCATAACGCATAACGCATAACGCATAATGCATAAAGCATAACGCATAACGCATAACGCATAACTTATAACTCATTACTCATAACGAATAACGCATAACGCATAACGCATAACGCATAACGCATATCGCATAATGCATAACGCATAACGCATAACGCATAACGCATAACGCATAACGCATAACGCATAACGCATAACGCATAACGCATAACGTATAACTCATAACGCATAACGGATAAAGCATAACGCATAACGCATAACGCATAACGCATAACGCATAACGCATAACGCATAACGCATAACGCATAACGCATAACGCATAACGCATAACGCATAACGCATAACGCATAACGCATAACGCATAACGCATAACGCATAACGCATAACGCATAACGCATAACGCATAACGCATAACGCATAACGCATAACGCATAACGCATAACGCATAACGCATAAAGTATAACGCATAACGCATAACGCATAACGCAAACTTATAACGCACAACGCATAGCGCATAACGCATAACGCATAACGCATAACGCATAACGCATAACGCATAACGCATAACGCATAACGCATAACGCATAACGCATAACGCATAACGCATAACGCATAACGCATAACGCATAACGCATAATGCATAAAGCATAACGCATAACGCATAACGCATAACTTATAACTCATTACTCATAACGAATAACGCATAACGCATAACGCATAACGCATATCGCATAATGCATAACGCATAACGCATAACGCATAACGCATAACGCATAACGCATAACGCATAACGCATAACGCATAACGCATAACGCATAACGCACAACGCATAACGCATAATGCACAACGCATAACGAATACCGCAAAACGCATAACGCATAACGCATAACGCATAACGCATAACGCATAACTCATAACGCATAACGCATAACGCATAACGCACACCGTATAACGCATAACGCATAACGCATAACGCATAACGCATAACGCATAACGCATAACGCATAACGCATAACGCATAATGCATAAAGCATAACGCATAACGCATAACGCATAACTTATAACTCATTACTCATAACGAATAACGCATAACGCATAACGCATAACGCATAACGCATAACGCATAACGCATAACGCATAACGCATAACGCATAACGCATAACGTATAACTCATAACGCATAACGCATAACGCATAACGCATAACGCATAACGCATAACGCAAATCGCATAACGCATAAATCATAACCCATAACGCACAACGCATAACGCATAATGCACAACGCATAACGAATACCGCAAAACGCATAACGCATAACGCATAACGCATAACGCATAACGCATAACGCATAACTCATAACGCATAACGCATAACGCATAACGCACACCGTATAACGCATAACGCATAACGCATAACGCATAAAGTATAACGCATAACGCATAACGCATAACGCAAACTTATAACGCACAACGCATAGCGCATAACGCATAACGCATAACGCATAACGCATAACGCATAACGCATAACGCATAACGCATAACGCATAACGCTTAACGCATAACGGATCACGCATAACGCATAACTCATAACTCATAAGGAGTAACGCATAACGCATAAAGCATAACGCATAACGCATAACGCATAACGCATAACGCATAATGCATAAAGCATAACGCATAACGCATAACGCATAACTTATAACTCATTACTCATAACGAATAACGCATAACGCATAACGCATAACGCATAACGCATAACGCATAACGCATAACGTATAACTCATAACGCATAACGCATAAAGCATAACGCATAACGCATAACGCATAACGCATAACGCATAACGCATAACGCATAAGGCATAACGCATAACGCATAACGCATAACGCATAACGCTTAACGCATAACGGATCACGCATAACGCATAACTCATAACTCATAAGGAGTAACGCATAACGCATAAAGCATAACGCATAACGGATAATGCATAACGCATAACGCATAAAGCATAACGCATAACGAATAACGCATAACGCATAACGCATAATGCATAAAGCATAACGCATAACGCATAACTTATAACTCATTACTCATAACGAATAACGCATAACTTATAACTCATTACTCATAACGAATAACGCATAACGCATAACGCATAACGCATACCGTATAACGCATAACGCATAACGCATAACGCAAACGTATAGCGCACAACGCATAATGCATAAAGCATAACGCATAACGCATAACGCATAACTTATAACTCATTACTCATAACGAATAACACATAACGCATAACGCATAACGCATAACGCATATCGCATAATGCATAACGCATAACGCATAACGCATAACGCATAACGCATAACGCATAACGCATAACGAAAAACGCATAACGCATAACGCATAACGCATAACGCATAACGCATAACGCATAACGTATAACTCATAACGCATAACGCATAACGCATAACGCATAACGCATAACGCAAATCGTATAACGCATAAATCATAACCCATAACGCACAACGCATAACGCATAATGCATAACGCATAACGCATAACGCATAACTCATAACGCATAACGCATAACGCATAACGCATAACGCACACCGTATATGCATAACACATAACGCATAACGCATAAAGTATAACGCATAACGCATAACGCATAACGCAAACTTATAACGCACAACGCATAGCGCATAACGCATAACGCATAACGCATAACGCATAACGCATAACGAATAACGCATAACGCATAACGCATAATGCATAAAGCATAACGCATAACGCATAACTTATAACTCATTACTCATAACGAATAACGCATAACTTATAACTCATTACTCATAACGAATAACGCATAACGCATAACGCATAACGCATAACGCATAACGCATAACGCATAACGCATAACGCATAACGCATAACGCATAACGCATAACGCACAACGCATAACGCATAATGCACAACGCATAACGAATACCGCAAAACGCATAACGCATAACGCATAACGCATAACGCATAACGCATAACTCATAACGCATAACGCATAACGCATAACGCACACCGTATAACGCATAACGCATAACGCATAACGCATAACGCATAACGCATAACGCATAACGCATAACGCATAACGCATAATGCATAAAGCATAACGCATAACGCATAACGCATAACTTATAACTCATTACTCATAACGAATAACGCATAACGCATAACGCATAACGCATAACGTATAACGCATAACGCATAACGCATAACGCATAACGCATAACGTATAACTCATAACGCATAACGCATAACGCATAACGCATAACGCATAACGCATAACGCAAATCGCATAACGCATAAATCATAACCCATAACGCACAACGCATAACGCATAATGCACAACGCATAACGAATACCGCAAAACGCATAACGCATAACGCATAACGCATAACGCATAACGCATAACGCATAACTCATAACGCATAACGCATAACGCATAACGCACACCGTATAACGCATAACGCATAACGCATAACGCATAAAGTATAACGCATAACGCATAACGCATAACGCAAACTTATAACGCACAACGCATAGCGCATAACGCATAACGCATAACGCATAACGCATAACGCATAACGCATAACGCATAACGCATAACGCATAACGCTTAACGCATAACGGATCACGCATAACGCATAACTCATAACTCATAAGGAGTAACGCATAACGCATAGCGCATAACGCATAACGCATAACGCATAACGCATAACGCATAACGCATAACGCATAACGCATAACGCATAACGCATAACGTATAACTCATAACGCATAACGCATAAAGCATAACGCATAACGCATAACGCATAACGCATAACGCATAACGCATAACGCATAAGGCATAACGCATAACGCATAACGCATAACGCATAACGCTTAACGCATAACGGATCACGCATAACGCATAACTCATAACTCATAAGGAGTAACGCATAACGCATAAAGCATAACGCATAACGGATAATGCATAACGCATAACGCATAAAGCATAACGCATAACGAATAACGCATAACGCATAACGCATAATGCATAAAGCATAACGCATAACGCATTACTTATAACTCATTACTCATAACGAATAACGCATAACTTATAACTCATTACTCATAACGAATAACGCATAACGCATAACGCATAACGCATACCGTATAACGCATAACGCATAACGCATAACGCAAACGTATAGCGCACAACGCATAATGCATAAAGCATAACGCATAACGCATAACGCATAACTTATAACTCATTACTCATAACGAATAACGCATAACGCATAACGCATAACGCATAACGCATAACGCATATCGCATAATGCATAACGCATAACGCATAACGCATAACGCATAACGCATAACGCATAACGCATAACGCATAACGCATAACGCATAACGCATAACGCATAACGCATAACGCATAACGTATAACTCATAACGCATAACGCATAACGCATAACGCATAACGCAAATCGCATAACGCATAAATCATAACCCATAACGCACAACGCATAACGCATAATGCACAACGCATAACGAATACCGCAAAACGCATAACGCATAACGCATAACGCATAACGCATAACGCATAACTCATAACGCATAACGCATAACGCATAACGCACACCGTATATGCATAACACATAACGCATAACGCATAACGCAAACTTATAACACACAACGCATAGCGCATAACGCATAACGCATAACGCATAACGCATAACGCATAACGCATAACGCATAACGCATAACGCATAACGCATAACTTATAACTCATTACTCATAACGAATAACGCATAACGCATAACGCATAACGCATAACGCATAACGCATATCGCATAATGCATAACGCATAACGCATAACGCATAACGCATAACTCATAACGCATAACGCATAACGCATAACGCACACCGTATAACGCATAACGCATAACGCATAACGCATAAAGTATAACGCATAACGCATAACGCATAACGCAAACTTATAACGCACAACGCATAGCGCATAACGCATAACGCATAACGCATAACGCATAACGCATAACGCATAACGCATAACGCATAACGCTTAACGCATAACGGATCACGCATAACGCATAACTCATAACTCATAAGGAGTAACGCATAACGCATAAAGCATAACGCATAACGCATAACGCATAACGCATAACGCATAATGCATAAAGCATAACGCATAACGCATAACGCATAACTTATAACTCATTACTCATAACGAATAACGCATAACGCATAACGCATAACGCATAACGCATAACGCATAACGTATAACTCATAACGCATAACGCATAAAGCATAACGCATAACGCATAACGCATAACGCATAACGCATAACGCATAACGCATAAGGCATAACGCATAACGCATAACGCATAACGCATAACGCTTAACGCATAACGGATCACGCATAACGCATAACTCATAACTCATAAGGAGTAACGCATAACGCATAAAGCATAACGCATAACGGATAACGCATAACGCATAACGCATAAAGCATAACGCATAACGAATAACGCATAACGCATAACGCATAATGCATAAAGCATAACGCATAACGCATAACTTATAACTCATTACTCATAACGAATAACGCATAACTTATAACTCATTACTCATAACGAATAACGCATAACGCATAACGCATAACGCATACCGTATAACGCATAACGCATAACGCATAACGCAAACGTATAGCGCACAACGCATAATGCATAAAGCATAACGCATAACGCATAACGCATAACTTATAACTCATTACTCATAACGAATAACGCATAACGCATAACGCATAACGCATAACGCATATCGCATAATGCATAACGCATAACGCATAACGCATAACGCATAACGCATAACGCATAACGCATAACGCATAACGCATAACGCATAACGCATAACGCATAACGTATAACTCATAACGCATAACGCATAACGCATAACGCATAACGCATAACGCAAATCGCATAACGCATAAATCATAACCCATAACGCACAACGCATAACGCATAATGCACAACGCATAACGAATACCGCAAAACGCATAACGCATAACGCATAACGCATAACGCATAACGCATAACGCATAACGCATAACGCATAACGCATAACTCATAACGCATAACGCATAACGCATAACGCACACCGTATATGCATAACACATAACGCATAACGCATAAAGTATAACGCATAACGCATAACGCATAACGCATAACGCAAACTTATAACACACAACGCATAGCGCATAACGCATAACGCATAACGCATAACGCATAACGCATAACGCATAACGCATAACGCATAACGCATAACGCATAACGCATAACTTATAACTCATTACTCATAACGAATAACGCATAACGCATAACGCATAACGCATAACGCATAACGCATATCGCATAATGCATAACGCATAACGCATAACGCATAACGCATAACGCATAACGCATAACGCATAACGCATAACGCATAACGCATAACGCATAACGCATAACGCATAACGCATAACGCATAACGCATAACGCATAACGCATAACGTATAACTCATAACGCATAACGGATAAAGCATAACGCATAACGCATAACGCATAACGCATAACGCATAACGCATAACGCATAACGCATAACGCATACCGCATAACGCATAAAGCATAACGCATAACGCATAACGCATAACGCATAAAGCATAACGCATAACGCATAACGCATAACGCATAACTTGTAACGCATAACGCATAACGCATAACGCATAACGCATAACGCATACCGTATAACGCATAACGCATAACGCATAACGCATAACGCATACCGTATAACGCATAACGCATAACGCAAATCGCATAACGCATAAATCATAACCCATAACGCACAACGCATAACGCATAATGCACAACGCATAACGAATACCGCAAAACGCATAACGCATAACGCATAACGCATAACGCATAACTCATAACGCAAACGTATAACGCACAACGCATAACGCATAACGCATAACGCAAACGTATAACGCACAACGCATAACGCATAACTCATAACGCATAACGCATAACGCATAACGCACACCGTATATGCATAACACATAACGCATAACGCATAAAGTATAACGCATAACGCATAACGCATAACGCATAACGCAAACTTATAACACACAACGCATAGCGCATAACGCATAACGCATAACGCATAACGCATAACGCATAACGCATAACGCATAACGCATAACGCATAACGCATAACGCATAACTTATAACTCATTACTCATAACGAATAACGCATAACGCATAACGCATAACGCACACCGTATAACGCATAACGCATAACGCATAACGCATAAAGCATAACGCATAACGCATAACGCATAATGCAAACGTATAACGTTCAACGCATAAAGCAAAACGAACAACCCATAACGCATAATCCATAACGCATAACGCATAACGCATAAAGTATAACGCATAACGCATATCGCATAACGCAAACTTATAACGCACAACGCATAGCGCATAACGCATAACGCATAACGCATAACGCATAACGCATAACGCATAACGCATAACGCATAACGTATAACGCATAACGCATAATGCATAACGGATCACGCATAACGCATAACGCATAACGCATAACGCATAACGCATAACGCATAACGCATAACTCATAACTCATAAGGAGTAACGCATAACGCATAAAGCATAACGCATAACGCATAACGCATAACGCATAACGCATAATGCATAAAGCATAACGCATAACGCATAACGCATAACTTATAACTCATTACTCATAACGAATAACGCATAACGCATAACGCATAACGCATAACGCATAACGCATAACGCATAACGCATAACGTATAACTCATACCGCATAACGCATAAAGCATAACGCATAACGCATAACGCATAACGCATAACGCATAACGCATAACGCATAACGCATAAAGTATAACGCATAACGCATAACGCAAACTTATAACGCACAACGCATAGCGCATAACGCATAACGCATAACGCATAACGCATAACGCATAACGCATAACGCATAACGCATATCGCATAACGTATAACGCATAACGCATAACGCATAACGGATCACGCATAACGCATAACGCATAACGCATAACGCATAACGCATAACGCATAACGCATAACGCATAAAGCATAACGCATAACGCATAACGCATAACGCATAAAGCATAACGCATAACGCATAACGCATAACGCATAACGCATAACGCATAACGCATAACGCATAACGCATAACGCATAACGCAAACGTATAACGCACAACGCATAACGCATAACGCATAACGCATAACATATAACGCATAACGAATAAAACGCATAACGCATAACGCATAACGCATAACGCATAACGCATAACGCATAACGCATAACGTATAACGCATAACGCATATCGTATAACGCATAACGCATAACGCAAACGTATAGCGCACAACGCATAATGCATAAACCATAACCCTTACTTCATAACGCATAACGCATAATGCACAACGCATAACGAACACCGGAAAACCCATAACGCATAACGCATAACGGATCACGAATAACGCATAACGCATAACGCATAACGCATAACGCATAACGCATAAAGCATAACGCATAACGCATAACGCATAACGCATAAAGCATAACGCATAACGCATAACGCATAACGCATAACTTGTAACGCATAACGCATAACGCATAACGCATAACGCATAACGCAAACGTATAACGCACAACGCATAACGCATAACGCATAACGCATAACGCATAACGCATAACATATAACGCATAACGAATAAAACGCATAACGCATAACGCATAACGCATAACGCATAACGCATAACGCATAACGCATAACGTATAACGCATAACGCATATCGTATAACGCATAACGCATAACGCAAACGTATAGCGCACAACGCATAATGCATAAACCATAACCCTTACTTCATAACGCATAACGCATAATGCACAACGCATAACGAACACCGGAAAACCCATAACGCATAACGCATAACGGATCACGAATAACGCATAATGCATAACGCATAAAGCATAAAGCATAACGCATAACGCATAACCCCTAACGCAATAACGCATAACGCATAACGCATAACGCATAACGTGTAACTCATAACGCATAACGCATAACGCATAACGCATAACGCATAACGTGTAACTCATAACGCATAACGCATAACGCATAACGCATAACGCATAACGCATAACGCATAACGCATAACGCATAACGCATAACGCATAACGCATAACGCATAACGCATAACGCATAACGCATAACGCATAACGCATAACGCATAACGCATAACGCATAACGCATAACGCATAACGCATAACGCATAACGCATAACGCATAACGTATAACTCATAACGCATAACGCATAAAGCATAACGCATAACGCATAACGCATAACGCATAACGCATAACGCATAACGCATAACGCATAACGCATAACTCATAACGCATAACGCATAACGCACACCGTATAACGCATAACGCATAACGCATAACGCATAACGCATAAAGCATAACGCATAACGCATAACGCATAATGCAAACGTATAACGTCCAACGCATAAAGCAAAACGAACAACCCATAACGCATAATCCATAACGCATAACGCATAACGCATAACGCATAAAGTATAACGCATAACGCATAACGCATAACGCATAACGCATAACGCATAACTCATAACTCATAAGGAGTAACGCATAACGCATAAAGCATAACGCATAACGCATAACGCATAACGCATAACGCATAATGCATAAAGCATAACGCATAACGCATAACGCATAACTTATAACTCATTACTCATAACGAATAACGCATAACGCATAACGCATAACGCATAACGCATAACGCATAACGCATAACGTATAACTCATACCGCATAACGCATAAAGCATAACGCATAACGCATAACGCATAACGCATAACGCATAACGCATAACGCATAACGCATAACGCATAACGCATAAAGTATAACGCATAACGCATAACGCATAACGCAAACTTATAACGCACAACGCATAGCGCATAACGCATAACGCATAACGCATAACGCATAACGCATAACGCATAACGCATAACGCATAACGCATAACGCATAATGCATAAAGTATAACGCATAACGCATAACGCATAACGCAAACTTATAACGCACAACGCATAGCGCATAACGCATAACGCATAACGCATAACGCATAACGCATAACGCATAACGCATAACGCAAACTTATAACGCACAACGCATAGCGCATAACGCATAACGCATAACGCATAACGCATAACGCATAACGCATAACGCATAACGCATAACGCATAACGCATAACGCATAACGCATAACGCATAACGCATAACGTATAACTCATAACGCATAACGCATAAAGCATAACGCATAACGCATAACGCATAACGCATAACGCATAACGCATAACGCATAACGCATAACGCATAACACATAACGCATAACGCATAACGCATAACACATAACGCATAACGCATAACGCATAACGCATAACGCAAACGTATAGCGCACAACGCATAATGCATAAACCATAACCCTTACTTCATAACGCATAACGCATAATGCACAACGCATAACGAACACCGGAAAACCCATAACGCCTAACGCATAACGGATCACGAATAACGCATAATGCATAATGCATAAAGCATAAAGCATAACGCATAACGCATAACCCCTAACGCAATAACGCATAACGCATAACGCATAACGCATAACGTGTAACTCATAACGCATAACGCATAACGCATAACGCATAACGCATAACGCATAACGTGTAACTCATAACGCATAACGCATAACACATAACGCATAACGCATAACGCATAACGCATAACGCATAACGCATAACGCATAACGCATAACGCATAACGCATAACGCATAACGCATAACGCATAACGCATAACGCATAACGCATAACGCATAATGCATAACGCATAAAGCATAACGCATAACGCATAATGCATAACGCATAACGCATAACGCATAACGCATAACGCAAATCGCATAACGCATAAATCATAACCCATAACGCCCAACGCATAACGCATAATGCACAACGCATAACGAATACCGCAAAACGCATAACGCATAACGCATAACGCATAACGCATAACGCATAACGCATAACTCATAACGCATAACGCATAACGCACACCGTATAACGCATAACGCATAACGCATAACGCATAAAGCATAACGCATAACGCATAACGCATAATGCAAACGTATAACGTCCAACGCATAAAGCATAACGAACAACCCATAACGCATAATCCATAACGCATAACGCATAACGCATAACGCATAACGCAAATCGCATAACGCATAAATCATAACCCATAACGCACAACGCATAACGCATAATGCACAACGCATAACGAATACCGCAAAACGCATAACGCATAAAGCATTACGCAAACTTATAACGCACAACGCATAGCGCATAACGCATAACGCATAACGCATAACGCATAACGGATCACGCATAACGCATAACGCATAACGCATAACGCATAACGCATAACGCATAACGCATACCGCATAACGCATAACACATAACGCATAACGCATAACGCATAACACATAACGCAAACTTATAACGCACAACGCATAGCGCATAACGCATAACGCATAACGCATAACGCATAACGCATAACGCATAACGCATAACGCATAACGCATAACGCATAACGCATAACGCATAACGCATAACGCATAACGTATAACTCATAACGCATAACGCATAAAGCATAACGCATAACGCATAACGCATAACGCATAACGCATAACGCATAACGCATAACGCATAACGCATAACACATAACGCATAACGCATAACGCATAACACATAACGCATAACGCATAACGCATAACGCATAACGCAAACGTATAGCGCACAACGCATAATGCATAAACCATAACCCTTACTTCATAACGCATAACGCATAATGCACAACGCATAACGAACACCGGAAAACCCATAACGCCTAACGCATAACGGATCACGAATAACGCATAATGCATAATGCATAAAGCATAAAGCATAACGCATAACGCATAACCCCTAACGCAATAACGCATAACGCATAACGCATAACGCATAACGTGTAACTCATAACGCATAACGCATAACGCATAACGCATAACGCATAACGCATAACGCATAACGTGTAACTCATAACGCATAACGCATAACACATAACGCATAACGCATAACGCATAACGCATAACGCATAACGCATAACGCATAACGCATAACGCATAACGCATAACGCATAACGCATAACGCATAACGCATAACGCATAACGCATAATGCATAACGCATAAAGCATAACGCATAACGCATAATGCATAACGCATAACGCATAACGCATAACGCATAACGCAAATCGCATAACGCATAAATCATAACCCATAACGCCCAACGCATAACGCATAATGCACAACGCATAACGAATACCGCAAAACGCATAACGCATAACGCATAACGCATAACGCATAACGCATAACGCATAACTCATAACGCATAACGCATAACGCACACCGTATAACGCATAACGCATAACGCATAACGCATAAAGCATAACGCATAACGCATAACGCATAATGCAAACGTATAACGTCCAACGCATAAAGCATAACGAACAACCCATAACGCATAATCCATAACGCATAACGCATAACGCATAACGCATAACGCAAATCGCATAACGCATAAATCATAACCCATAACGCACAACGCATAACGCATAATGCACAACGCATAACGAATACCGCAAAACGCATAACGCATAAAGCATTACGCAAACTTATAACGCACAACGCATAGCGCATAACGCATAACGCATAACGCATAACGCATAACGGATCACGCATAACGCATAACGCATAACGCATAACGCATAACGCATAACGCATAACGCATACCGCATAACGCATAAAGCATAACGCATAACGCATAACGCATAACGCATAAAGCATAACGCATAACGCATAACGCATAACGCATAACGCATAACTTGTAACGCAAAACGCATAACGCATAACGCATAACGCATAACGCATACCGTATAACGCATAACGCATAACGCAAATCGCATAACGCATAAATCATAACCCATAACGCACAACGCATAACGCATAATGCACAACGCATAACGAATACCGCAAAACGCATAACGCATAACGCATAACGCATAACGCATAACTCATAACGCATAACGCATAACGCATAACGCACACCGTATAACGCATAACGCATAACGCATAACGCTTAACGCATAAAGCATAACGCATAACGCATAACGCATAATGCAAACGTATAACGTCCAACGCATAAAGCATAACGAACAACCCATAACGCATAATCCATAACGCATAACGCATAACGCATAATGCATAAAGCATAACGCATAACGCATAACGCATAACTTATAACTCATTACTCATAACGAATAACGCATAACGCATAACGCATAACGCATAACGCATATCGCATAATGCATAACGCATAACGCATTACGCATAACGCATAACGCATAACTTATAACTCATTACTCATAACGAATAACGCATAACTTATAACTCATTACTCATAACGAATAACGCATAACGCATAACGCATAACGCATACCGTATAACGCATAACGCATAACGCATAACGCAAACGTATAGCGCACAACGCATAATGCATAAAGCATAACGCATAACGCATAACGCATAACTTATAACTCATTACTCATAACGAATAACGCATAACGCATAACGCATAACGCATAACGCATAACGCATATCGCATAATGCATAACGCATAACGCATAACGCATAACGCATAACGCATAACGCATAACGCATAACGCATAACGCATAACGCATAACGCATAACGCATAACGCATAACGTATAACTCATAACGCATAACGCATAACGCATAACGCATAACGCATAACGCAAATCGCATAACGCATAAATCATAACCCATAACGCACAACGCATAACGCATAATGCACAACGCATAACGAATACCGCAAAACGCATAACGCATAACGCATAACGCATAACGCATAACGCATAACTCATAACGCATAACGCATAACGCATAACGCACACCGTATATGCATAACACATAACGCATAACGCATAACGCAAACTTATAACACACAACGCATAGCGCATAACGCATAACGCATAACGCATAACGCATAACGCATAACGCATAACGCATAACGCATAACGCATAACGCATAACTTATAACTCATTACTCATAACGAATAACGCATAACGCATAACGCATAACGCATAACGCATAACGCATATCGCATAATGCATAACGCATAACGCATAACGCATAACGCATAACGCATAACTCATAACGCATAACGCATAACGCATAACGCACACCGTATAACGCATAACGCATAACGCATAACGCATAAAGTATAACGCATAACGCATAACGCATAACGCAAACTTATAACGCACAACGCATAGCGCATAACGCATAACGCATAACGCATAACGCATAACGCATAACGCATAACGCATAACGCATAACGCTTAACGCATAACGGATCACGCATAACGCATAACTCATAACTCATAAGGAGTAACGCATAACGCATAAAGCATAACGCATAACGCATAACGCATAACGCATAACGCATAATGCATAAAGCATAACGCATAACGCATAACGCATAACTTATAACTCATTACTCATAACGAATAACGCATAACGCATAACGCATAACGCATAACGCATAACGCATAACGTATAACTCATAACGCATAACGCATAAAGCATAACGCATAACGCATAACGCATAACGCATAACGCATAACGCATAACGCATAAGGCATAACGCATAACGCATAACGCATAACGCATAACGCTTAACGCATAACGGATCACGCATAACGCATAACTCATAACTCATAAGGAGTAACGCATAACGCATAAAGCATAACGCATAACGGATAATGCATAACGCATAACGCATAAAGCATAACGCATAACGCATAACGCATAACGCATAACGCATAATGCATAAAGCATAACGCATAACGCATAACTTATAACTCATTACTCATAACGAATAACGCATAACTTATAACTCATTACTCATAACGAATAACGCATAACGCATAACGCATAACGCATACCGTATAACGCATAACGCATAACGCATAACGCAAACGTATAGCGCACAACGCATAATGCATAAAGCATAACGCATAACGCATAACGCATAACTTATAACTCATTACTCATAACGAATAACGCATAACGCATAACGCATAACGCATAACGCATATCGCATAATGCATAACGCATAACGCATAACGCATAACGCATAACGCATAACGCATAACGCATAACGCATAACGCATAACGCATAACGCATAACGCATAACGCATAACGTATAACTCATAACGCATAACGCATAACGCATAACGCATAACGCAAATCGCATAACGCATAAATCATAACCCATAACGCACAACGCATAACGCATAATGCACAACGCATAACGAATACCGCAAAACGCATAACGCATAACGCATAACGCATAACGCATAACGCATAACGCATAACGCATAACGCATAACTCATAACGCATAACGCATAACGCATAACGCACACCGTATATGCATAACACATAACGCATAACGCATAAAGTATAACGCATAACGCATAACGCATAACGCATAACGCAAACTTATAACACACAACGCATAGCGCATAACGCATAACGCATAACGCATAACGCATAACGCATAACGCATAACGCATAACGCATAACGCATAACGCATAACTTATAACTCATTACTCATAACGAATAACGCATAACGCATAACGCATAACGCATAACGCATAACGCATATCGCATAATGCATAACGCATAACGCATAACGCATAACGCATAACGCATAACGCATAACGCATAACGCATAACGCATAACGCATAACGCATAACGTATAACTCATAACGCATAACGGATAAAGCATAACGCATAACGCATAACGCATAACGGATCACGCATAACGCATAACGCATAACGCATAACGCATAACGCATAACGCATAACGCATAACGCATAAAGCATAACGCATAACGCATAACGCATAACGCATAAAGCATAACGCATAACGCATAACGCATAACGCATAACTTGTAACGCATAACGCATAACGCATAACGCATAACGCATAACGCAAACGTATAACGCACAACGCATAACGCATAACGCATAACGCATAACGCATAACGCATAACATATAACGCATAACGAATAAAACGCATAACGCATAACGCATAACGCATAACGCATAACGCATAACGCATAACGCATAACGTATAACGCATAACGCATATCGTATAACGCATAACGCATAACGCAAACGTATAGCGCACAACGCATAATGCATAAACCATAACCCTTACTTCATAACGCATAACGCATAATGCACAACGCATAACGAACACCGGAAAACCCATAACGCATAACGCATAACGGATCACGAATAACGCATAATGCATAACGCATAAAGCATAAAGCATAACGCATAACGCATAACCCCTAACGCAATAACGCATAACGCATAACGCATAACGCATAACGTGTAACTCATAACGCATAACGCATAACGCATAACGCATAACGCATAACGTGTAACTCATAACGCATAACGCATAACGCATAACGCATAACGCATAACGCATAACGCATAACGCATAACGCATAACGCATAACGCATAACGCATAACGCATAACGCATAACGCATAACGCATAACGCATAACGCATAACGCATAACGCATAACGCATAACGCATAACGCATAACGCATAACGCATAACGCATAACGTATAACTCATAACGCATAACGCATAAAGCATAACGCATAACGCATAACGCATAACGCATAACGCATAACGCATAACGCATAACGCATAACGCATAACTCATAACGCATAACGCATAACGCACACCGTATAACGCATAACGCATAACGCATAACGCATAACGCATAAAGCATAACGCATAACGCATAACGCATAATGCAAACGTATAACGTCCAACGCATAAAGCAAAACGAACAACCCATAACGCATAATCCATAACGCATAACGCATAACGCATAACGCATAAAGTATAACGCATAACGCATAACGCATAACGCATAACGCATAACGCATAACGCATAACGAATACCGCAAAACGTATATCGCCTAACACATAACGCATAACGCATAACTTATAACTCATTACTCATAACGAATAACGCATAACGCATAACGCATAACGCATAACGCATAACGCATAACCCATAACGTATAACTCATACCGCATAACGCATAAAGCATAACGCATAACGCATAACGCATAACGCATAACGCATAACGCATAACGCATAACGCATAACGCATAAAGTATAACGCATAACGCATAACGCATAACGCAAACTTATAACGCACAACGCATAGCGCATAACGCATAACGCATAACGCATAACGCATAACGCATAACGCATAACGCATAACGCATAACGCATAACGCATAACGCATAACGCATAAAGTATAACGCATAACGCATAACGCATAACGCAAACTTATAACGCACAACGCATAGCGCATAACGCATAACGCATAACGCATAACGCATAACGCATAACGCATAACGCATAACGCAAACTTATAACGCACAACGCATAGCGCATAACGCATAACGCATAACGCATAACGCATAACGCATAACGCATAACGCATAACGCATAACGCATAACGCATAACGCATAACGCATAACGTATAACTCTTAACGCATAACGCATAAAGCATAACGCATAACGCATAACGCATAACGCATAACGCATAACGCATAACGCATAACGCATAACGCATAACACATAACGCATAACGCATAACGCATAACACATAACGCATAACGCATAACGCATAACGCATAACGCAAACGTATAGCGCACAACGCATAATGCATAAACCATAACACATAACGCATAACGCATAACGCAAACGTATAGCGCACAACGCATAATGCATAAACCATAACCCTTACTTCATAACGCATAACGCATAATGCACAACGCATAACGAACACCGGAAAACCCATAACGCCTAACGCATAACGGATCACGAATAACGCATAATGCATAATGCATAAAGCATAAAGCATAACGCATAACGCATAACCCCTAACGCAATAACGCATAACGCATAACGCATAACGCATAACGTGTAACTCATAACGCATAACGCATAACGCATAACGCATAACGCATAACGCATAACGTGTAACTCATAACGCATAACGCATAACACATAACGCATAACGCATAACGCATAACGCATAACGCATAACGCATAACGCATAACGCATAACGCATAACGCATAACGCATAACGCATAACGCATAACGCATAACGCATAATGCATAACGCATAAAGCATAACGCATAACGCATAATGCATAACGCATAACGCATAACGCATAACGCATAACGCAAATCGCATAACGCATAAATCATAACCCATAACGCCCAACGCATAACGCATAATGCACAACGCATAACGAATACCGCAAAACGCATAACGCATAACGCATAACGCATAACGCATAACGCATAACGCATAACTCATAACGCATAACGCATAACGCACACCGTATAACGCATAACGCATAACGCATAACGCATAAAGCATAACGCATAACGCATAACGCATAATGCAAACGTATAACGTCCAACGCATAAAGCATAACGAACAACCCATAACGCATAATCCATAACGCATAACGCATAACGCATAACGCATAACGCAAATCGCATAACGCATAAATCATAACCCATAACGCACAACGATTAACGCATAATGCACAACGCATAACGAATACCGCAAAACGCATAACGCATAAAGCATTACGCAAACTTATAACGCACAACGCATAGCGCATAACGCATAACGCATAACGCATAACGCATAACGGATCACGCATAACGCATAACGCATAACGCATAACGCATAACGCATAACGCATAACGCATACCGCATAACGCATAAAGCATAACGCATAACGCATAACGCATAACGCATAAAGCATAACGCATAACGCATAACGCATAACGCATAACGCATAACTTGTAACGCAAAACGCATAACGCATAACGCATAACGCATAACGCATACCGTATAACGCATAACGCATAACGCAAATCGCATAACGCATAAATCATAACCCATAACGCACAACGCATAACGCATAATGCACAACGCATAACGAATACCGCAAAACGCATAACGCATAACGCATAACGCATAACGCATAACTCATAACGCATAACGCATAACGCATAACGCACACCGTATAACGCATAACGCATAACGCATAACGCATAACGCATAAAGCATAACGCATAACGCATAACGCATAATGCAAACGTATAACGTCCAACGCATAAAGCATAACGAACAACCCATAACGCATAATCCATAACGCATAACGCATAACGCATAATGCATAAAGCATAACGCATAACGCATAACGCATAACTTATAACTCATTACTCATAACGAATAACGCATAACGCATAACGCATAACGCATAACGCATATCGCATAATGCATAACGCATAACGCATTACGCATAACGCATAACGCATAACGCATAACGCATAACGCATAACGCATAACGCATAACGCATAACGCATAACGTATAACTCATAACGCATAACGGATAAAGCATAACGCATAACGCATAACGCATAACGCATAACGCATAACGCATAACGCATAACGCATAACGCATAACGCATAACGCATAACGCATAACGCATAACGCATAACGCATAACGCATAACGCATAACGCATAACGCATAACGCATAACGCATAACGCATAAAGTATAACGCATAACGCATAACGCATAACGCAAACTTATAACGCACAACGCATAGCGCATAACGCATAACGCATAACGCATAACGCATAACGCATAACGCATAACGCACAACGCATAACGCATAACGCATAATGCATAAAGCATAACGCATAACGCATAACGCATAACTTATAACTCATTACTCATAACGAATAACGCATAACGCATAACGCATAACGCATATCGCATAATGCATAACGCATAACGCATAACGCATAACGCATAACGCATAACGCATAACGCATAACGCATAACGCATAACGCATAACGCATAACGCACAACGCATAACGCATAATGCACAACGCATAACGAATACCGCAAAACGCATAACGCATAACGCATAACGCATAACGCATAACTCATAACGCATAACGCATAACGCATAACGCACACCGTATAACGCATAACGCATAACGCATAACGCATAACGCATAACGCATAACGCATAACGCATAATGCATAAAGCATAACGCATAACGCATAACGCATAACGCATAACTTATAACTCATTACTCATAACGAATAACGCATAACGCATAACGCATAACGCATAACGCATAACGCATATCGCATAATGCATAACGCATAACGCATAACGCATAACGCATAACGCATAACTCATAACGCATAACGCATAACGCATAACGCATAACGTATAACTCATAACGCATAGCGCATAACGCATAACGCATAACGCATAACGCAAATCGCATAACGCATAAATCATAACCCATAACGCACAACGCATAACGCATAATGCACAACGCATAACGAATAGCGCAAAACGCATAACGCATAACGCATAACGCATAACGCATAACGCATAACGCATAACTCATAACGCATAACGCATAACGCATAACGCACACCGTATAACGCATAACGCATAACGCATAACGCATAAAGTATAACGCATAACGCATAACGCATAACGCAAACTTATAACGCACAACGCATAGCGCATAACGCATAACGCATAACGCATAACGCATAACGCATAACGCATAACGCATAACGCATAACGCATAACGCTTAACGCATAACGGATCACGCATAACGCATAACTCATAACTCATAAGGAGTAACGCATAACGCATAAAGCATAACGCATAACGCATAACGCATAACGCATATCGCATAATGCATAAAGCATAACGCATAACGCATAACGCATAACTTATAACTCATTACTCATAACGAATAACGCATAACGCATAACGCATAACGCATAACGCATAACGCATAACGCATAACGTATAACTCATAACGCATAACGCATAAAGCATAACGCATAACGCATAACGCATAACGCATAACGCATAACGCATAAGGCATAACGCATAACGCATAACGCATAACGCATAACGCTTAACGCATAACGGATCACGCATAACGCATAACTCATAACTCATAAGGAGTAACGCATAACGCATAAAGCATAACGCATAACGGATAATGCATAACGCATAACGCATAAAGCATAACGCATAACGAATAACGCATAACGCATAATGCATAACGCATAACGCATAACGCATAACGCATAACGCATAACTCATAACGCATAACGCATAACGCATAACGCATAACGTATAACTCATAACGCATAGCGCATAACGCATAACGCATAACGCATAACGCAAATCGCATAACGCATAAATCATAACCCATAACGCACAACGCATAACGCATAATGCACAACGCATAACGAATACCGCAAAACGCATAACGCATAACGCATAACGCATAACGCATAACGCATAACGCATAACGCATAACGCATAAAGCATAACGCATAACGCATAACGCATAACGCATAAAGCATAACGCATAACGCATAACGCATAACGCATAACTTGTAACGCATAACGCATAACGCATAACGCATAATGCATAAAGCATAACGCATAATGCATAACGCATAACTTATAACTCATTACTCATAACGAATAACGCATAACGCATAACGCATAACGCATAACGCATAACGCATATCGCATAATGCATAATGCATAACGCATAACGCATAACTGATCACGCATAACGCATAACGCATAACGCATAACGCATAACGCATAACGCATAACGCATAACGCATAACGCATAACGCATAAAGCATAACACATAACGCATAACGCATAACGCATAAAGCATAACGCATAACGCATAACGCATAACTTGTAACGCATAACGCATAACGCATAACGCATAACGCATAACGCATAACGCATAACGCATACCGCATAACGCATAAAGCATAACGCATTACGCATAACGCATAACGCATAAAGCATAGCGCATAACGCATAACGCATAACGCATAACGCATAACTTGTAACGCATAACGCATAACGCATAACGCATAACGCATAACGCATAACGCATAACGCATAACGCATAACGCATACCGTATAACGCATAACGCATAACGCAAATCGCATAACGCATAAATCATAACCCATAACGCACAACGCATAACGCATAATGCACAACGCATAACGAATACCGCAAAACGCATAACGCATAACGCATAACGCATAACGCATAACGCATAACGCATAACGCATAACTCATAACGCATAACGCATAACGCACACCGTATAACGCATAACGCATAACGCATAACGCATAAAGCATAACGCATAACGCATAACGCATAATCCAAACGTATAACGTCCAACGCATAAAGCATAACGAACAACCCATAACGCATAATCCATAACGCATAACGCATAACGCATAACGCATAAAGTATAACGCATAACGCATAACGCATAACGCCAACTTATAACGCACAACGCATAGCGCATAACGCATAACGCATAACGCATAACGCATAACGCATAACGCATAACGCATAACGCATAACGTATAACGCATAACGCATAACGCATAACGGATCACGCATAACGCATAACGCATAACGCATAACGCATAACGCATAACGCATAACGCATAACGCATAACGCATAAAGCATAACGCATAACGCATAACGCAAAACGCATAAAGCATAACGCATAACGCATAACGCATAACGCATAACTTGTAACGCATAACGCATAACGCATAACGCATAACGCATAACACATAAAGCATAACGCATAACGCATAACGCATAACGCATAACGCATAACGCATAACGCATAACGCATAACGCATAACGCATACCGTATAACGCATAACGCATAACGCATAACGCAAACGTATAACGCACAACGCATAACGCATAACGCATAACGCAAACGTATAACGCACAACGCATAACGCATTACGCATAACGCATAACATATAACGCATAACGCACAACGCATAACGCATAATGCACAACGCATAACGAATACCGCAAAACGCATAACGCATAACGCATAACGCATAACGCATAACGCATAACGCATAACTCATAACGCATAACGCATAACGCATAACGCACACCGTATAACGCATAACGCATAACGCATAACGCATAACGCATAACGCATAACGCATAACGCATAACGCATAACGCATAATGCATAAAGCATAACGCATAACGCATAACGCATAACTTATAACTCATTACTCATAACGAATAACGCATAACGCATAACGCATAACGCATAACGCATAACGCATATCGCATAATGCATAACGCATAACGCATAACGCATAACGCATAACGCATAACGCATAACGCATAACGCATAACGCATAACGCATAACGTATAACTCATAACGCATAACGCATAACGCATAACGCATAACGCATAACGCATAACGCATAACGCATAACGCATAACCCATAACGCATAACGCATAACGCATAACGCATAACGCATAATGTATAACTCATAACGCATAACGGATAAAGCATAACGCATAACGCATAACGCATAACGCATAACGCATAACGCATAACGCATAACGCATAACGCATAACGCATAACGCATAACGCATAACGCATAACGCATAACGCATAACGCATAACGCATAACGCATAACGCATAACGCATAACGTATAACTCATAACGCATAACGGATAAAGCATAACGCATAACGCATAACGCATAACGCATAACGCATAACGCATAACGCATAACGCATAACGCATAACGCATAACGCATAACGCATAACGCATAACGCATAACGCATAACGCATAACGCATAACGCATAACGCATAACGCATAACGCATAACGCATAACGCATAACGCATAACGCATAACGCATAACGGATCACGCATAACGCATAACTCATAACTCATAAGGAGTAACGCATGACGCATAAAGCATAACGCATAACGCATAACGCATAACGCATAACGCATAACGCATAACGCATAACGCATAACGCATAACGCATAACGCATAACGCATAACGCATAACGCATAACGCATAACGCATAACGCATAACGCATAACGCATAACGCATAACGCATAACGCATAAAGTATAACGCATGACGCATAACGCATAACGCAAACTTATAACGCACAACGCATAGCGCATAACGCATAACGCATACACATAACGCATAACGCATAACGCATAACGGATCACGCATAACGCATAACGCATAACGTATAACGCATAACGCATAACGCATAACGCATAACGCATAAAGCATAACGCATAACGCATAACGCATAACGCATAACGCATAAAGCATAACGCATAACGCATAACGCATAACGCATAACTTGTAACGCATAACGCATAACGCATAACGCATAACACATAAAGCATAACGCATAACGCATAACGCATAACGCATAACGCATAACGCATAACGCATAACGCATAACGCATAACGCATAACGCATAACGCATAACGCATACCGTATAACGCATAACGCATAACGCATAACGCAAACGTATAACGCACAACGCATAACGCATAACGCATAACGCAAACGTATAACGCACATCGCATAACGCATTACGCATAACGCATAACATATAACGCATAACGCATAACGCATAACGCATAACGCATAACGCATAACGCATAACGCATAACGCATAACGCATAACGCATAACGCATAACTCATAACGCATAACGCTTAACGCATAACGGATCACGCATAACGCATAACGCATAATGCATAAAGCATAACGCATATCGCATAACGCATAATTTATAACTCATTACTCATAACGAATAACGAATAACGCATAATGCTTAATTTATAACTCATTACTCATAACGAATAACGCATAACGCATAACGCATAACGCATAACGCATAACGCATAACGCATAACGCATAACGCATAACGCATAACGTATAACTCATAACGCATAACGGATAAAGCATAACGCATAACGCATAACGCATAACACATAACGCATAACGCATAACGCATAACGCATAACGCATAACGCATAACGCATAACGCATAACGCATAACGCATAACGCATAACGCATAACGCATAACGCATGACGCATAACGCATAACGCATAACGCATAACGCATAACGCATAACGCATAACGTATAACTCATAACGCATAACGGATAAAGCATAACGCATAACGCATAACGCATAACACATAACGCATAACGCATAACGAATAACGCATAACGCATAACGCATAACGCATAACGCATATCGCATAATGCATAACGCATAACGCATAACGCATTACGCATAACGCATAACGCATAACGCATAACGCATAACGCATAACGCATAACGCATAACGCATAACGCATAATGTATAACTCATAACGCATAACGGATAAAGCATAACGCATAACGCATAACGCATAACGCATAACGCATAACGCATAACGCATAACGCATAACGCATAACGCATAACGCATAACGCATAACGCATAACGCATAACGCATAACGCATAACGCATAACGCATAACGCATAACGCATAACGCATAACGCATAACGCATAACGCATAACGCATAACGCATAACGCATAACGTATAACTCATAACGCATAACGGATAAAGCATAACGCATAACGCATAACGCATAACGCATAACGCATAACGCATAACGCATAACGCATAACGCATAACGCATAACGCATAACGCATAACGCATAACGCATAACGCATAACGCATAACGCATAACGCATAACGCATAACGCATAACGCATAACGCATAACGCATAACGCATAACGCATAACGCATAACGCATAACGGATCACGCATAACGCATAACTCATAACTCATAAGGAGTAACGCATGACGCATAAAGCATAACGCATAACGCATAACGCATAACGCATAACGCATAATGCATAAAGCATAACGCATAACGCATAACGCATAATTTATAACTCATTACTCATAACGAATAACGCATAACGCATAACGCATAACGCATAACGCATAACGCATAACGCATAACGCATATCGCATAATGCATAACGCATAACGCATAACGCATAACGCATAACGCATAACGCATAACGCATAACGCATAACGTATAACGCATAACGCATAACGGATAAAGCATAACGCATAACGCATAACGCATAACACATAACGCATAACGCATAACGCATAACGCATAACGCATAACGCATAACGCATAACGCATAACGCATAACGCATAACTCATAACGCATAACGCATAACGCATAACGCACACCGTATAACGCATAACGCATAACGCATAACGCATAACGCATAACGCATAACGCATAATGCATAAAGCATAACGCATAACGCATAACGCATAACTTATAACTCATTACTCATAACGAATAACGCATAACGCATAACGCATAACGCATAACACATATCTCATAATGCATAACGCATAACGCATAACGCATAACGCATAACGCATAACGCATAACGCATAACGCATAACGTATAACTCATAACGCATAACGGATAAAGCATAACGCATAACGCATAACGCATAACGCATAACGCATAACGCATAACGCATAACGCATAACGCATAACGCATAACGCATAACGCATAACGCATAACGCATAACGCATAACGCATAACGCATAACGCATAACGCATAACGCATAACGCATAACGCATAACGCATAACGCATAACGCATAACGCATAACGCATAACGCATAACGCATAACGCATAACGCATAACGCATAACGCATAACGCATAACGCATAACGCATAACGCATAACGCATAACGCATAACGCATAACGCATAACGCATAACGCATAACGCATAACGCATAACGCATAACGCATAACGCATAACGCATAACGCATAACGCATAACGCATAACGCATAACGTATAACTCATAACTCATAACACATAACGCATAACGCATAACGCATAAAGCATAACGCATAACGCATAACGCATAACTTGTAACGCATAACGCATAACGCATAACGCATAACGCATAACGCATAACGCATAACGCATAACGCATACCGCATAACGCATAAAGCATAACGCATTACGCATAACGCATAACGCATAAAGCATAGCGCATAACGCATAACGCATAACGCATAACGCATAACGCATAACTTGTAACGCATAACGCATAACGCATAACGCATAACGCATAACGCATAACGCATAACGCATAACGCATAACGCATACCGTATAACGCATAACGCATAACGCAAATCGCATAACGCATAAATCATAACCCATAACGCACAACGCATAACGCATAATGCACAACGCATAACGAATACCGCAAAACGCATAACGCATAACGCATAACGCATAACGCATAACGCATAACGCATAACGCATAACTCATAACGCATAACGCATAACGCATAACGCACACCGTATAACGCATAACGCATAACGCATAACGCATAAAGCATAACGCATAACGCATAAC
Organism: Lasioglossum morio; assembly: GCA_916610235.2. Classification (NCBI taxonomy): domain Eukaryota; kingdom Metazoa; phylum Arthropoda; class Insecta; order Hymenoptera; family Halictidae; genus Lasioglossum; species Lasioglossum morio. The sequence continues at coordinate 5,946,432 of CAKAJA020000347.1, forward strand.
GCATAATCCAAACGTATAACGTCCAACGCATAAAGCATAACGAACAACCCATAACGCATAATCCATAACGCATAACGCATAACGCATAACGCATAAAGTATAACGCATAACGCATAACGCATAACGCCAACTTATAACGCACAACGCATAGCGCATAACGCATAACGCATAACGCATAACGCATAACGCATAACGCATAACGCATAACGCATAACGTATAACGCATAACGCATAACGCATAACGGATCACGCATAACGCATAACGCATAACGCATAACGCATAACGCATAACGCATAACGCATAACGCATAACGCATAACGCATAACGCATAAAGCATAACGCATAACGCATAACGCATAACGCATAAAGCATAACGCATAACGCATAACGCATAACGCATAACTTGTAACGCATAACGCATAACGCATAACGCATAACGCATAACACATAAAGCATAACGCATAACGCATAACGCATAACGCATAACGCATAACGCATAACGCATAACGCATAACGCATAACGCATACCGTATAACGCATAACGCATAACGCATAACGCAAACGTATAACGCACAACGCATAACGCATAACGCATAACGCATAACGCAAACGTATAACGTATAACGCACAACGCACAACGCATAACGCATTACGCATAACGCATAACATATAACGCATAACGCACAACGCATAACGCATAATGCACAACGCATAACGAATACCGCAAAACGCATAACGCATAACGCATAACGCATAACGCATAACGCATAACGCATAACTCATAACGCATAACGCATAACGCATAACGCACACCGTATAACGCATAACGCATAACGCATAACGCATAACGCATAACGCATAACGCATAACGCATAATGCATAAAGCATAACGCATAACGCATAACGCATAACTTATAACTCATTACTCATAACGAATAACGCATAACGCATAACGCATAACGCATAACGCATATCTCATAATGCATAACGCATAACGCATAACGCATAACGCATAACGCATAACGCATTACGCATAACGCATAACGCATAACGCATAACGCATAACGCATAACGTATAACTCATAACGCATAACGGATAAAGCATAACGCATAACGCATAACGCATAACGCATAACGCATAACGCATAACGCATAACGCATAACGCATAACGCATAACGCATAACGCATAACGCATAACGCATAACGCATAACGCATAACGCATAACGCATAACGCATAACGCATAACGAATAACGCATAACGCATAACGCATAACGCATAACGCATAACGCATAACGCATAACGCATAACGCATAACGCATAACGCATAACGCATAACGCATAACGCATAACGCATAACGCATAACGCATAACGCATAACGCATAACGCATAACGCATAACGCATAACGCATAACGCATAACGCATAACGCATAACGCATAACGCATAACGCATAACGTATAACTCATAACTCATAACTCATAAGGAATAACGCATAACGCATAAAGCATAACGCATAACGCATAATGCATAACGCATAACGCATAAAGCATAACGCATAACGAATAACGCATAACGCATAACGCATAACGCATAATGCATAAAGCATAACGCATAACGCATAACTTATAACTCATTACTCATAACGAATAACGCATAACGCATAACGCATACCGTATAACGCATAACGCATAACGCATAACGCAAACGTATAGCGCACAACGCATAATGCATAAACCATAACCCTTACTTCGTAACGCATAACGCATAATGCACAACGCATAACGAACACCGGTAAACCCATAACGCCTAACGCATAACGGATCACGAATAACGCATAATGCATAACGCATAAAGCATAACGCATAACGCATAACGCATAACGCATAACGCATAACGCATAACGCATAACGCATAACGCATAACGCATAACGCATAACGCATAACGCATAACGCATAACGCATAACGCATAACTGATCACGCATAACGCATAACGCATAACGCATAACGCATAACGCATAACGCATAACGCATAACGCATAACGCATAACGCATAACGCATAACGCATAAAGCATAACACATAACGCATAACGCATAACGCATAAAGCATAACGCATAACGCATAACGCATAACTTGTAACGCATAACGCATAACGCATAACGCATAACGCATAACGCATAACGCATAACGCATACCGCATAACGCATAAAGCATAACGCATTACGCATAACGCATAACGCATAAAGCATAGCGCATAACGCATAACGCATAACGAATACCGCAAAACGCATAACGCATAACGCATAACGCATAACGCATAACGCATAACGCATAACGCATAACGCATAACTCATAACGCATAACGCATAACGCATAACGCACACCGTATAACGCATAACGCATAACGCATAACGCATAAAGCATAACGCATAACGCATAACGCATAATCCAAACGTATAACGTCCAACGCATAAAGCATAACGAACAACCCATAACGCATAATCCATAACGCATAACGCATAACGCATAACGCATAAAGTATAACGCATAACGCATAACGCATAACGCCAACTTATAACGCACAACGCATAGCGCATAACGCATAACGCATAACGCATAACGCATAACGCATAACGCATAACGCATAACGCATAACGTATAACGCATAACGCATAACGCATAACGGATCACGCATAACGCATAACGCATAACGCATAACGCATAACGCATAACGCATAACGCATAACGCATAACGCATAACGCATAACGCATAAAGCATAACGCATAACGCATAACGCATAACGCATAAAGCATAACGCATAACGCATAACGCATAACGCATAACTTGTAACGCATAACGCATAACGCATAACGCATAACGCATAACACATAAAGCATAACGCATAACGCATAACGCATAACGCATAACGCATAACGCATAACGCATAACGCATAACGCATAACGCATACCGTATAACGCATAACGCATAACGCATAACGCAAACGTATAACGCACAACGCATAACGCATAACGCATAACGCAAACGTATAACGCACAACGCACAACGCATAACGCATTACGCATAACGCATAACATATAACGCATAACGCACAACGCATAACGCATGATGCACAACGCATAACGAATACCGCAAAACGCATAACGCATAACGCATAACGCATAACGCATAACGCATAACGCATAACTCATAACGCATAACGCATAACGCATAACGCACACCGTATAACGCATAACGCATAACGCATAACGCATAACGCATAACGCATAACGCATAACGCATAACGCATAATGCATAAAGCATAACGCATAACGCATAACGCATAACTTATAAATCATTACTCATAACGAATAACGCATAACGCATAACGCATAACGCATAACGCATAACGCATATCGCATAATGCATAACGCATAACGCATAACGCATAACGCATAACGCATAACGCATAACGCATAACGCATAACGCATAACGCATAACGTATAACTCATAACGCATAACGCATAACGCATAACGCATAACGTATAACGCATAACGCATAACGCATAAAGCATAACGCATAACGCATAACGCATAACGCATAACGCATACCGCATAACGCATAAAGCATAACGCATAACGCATAACGCATAACGCATAAAGCATAACGCATAACGCATAACGCATAACGCATAACGCATAACTTGTAACGCATAACGCATAACGCATAACGCATAACGCATAACGCATACCGTATAACGCATAACGCATAACGCAAATCGCATAACGCATAAATCATAACCCATAACGCACAACGCATAACGCATAATGCACAACGCATAACGAATACCGCAAAACGCATAACGCATAACGCATAACGCATAACGCATAACGCATAACGCATAACGCATAACGCATAACGCATAACGCATAACGCATAACGCATAACGCATAACGCATAACGCATAACGCATAACGCATAACGCATACCGCATAACGCATAAAGCATAACGCATAACGCATAACGCATAACGCATAAAGCATAACGCATAACGCATAACGCATAACGCATAACGCATAACTTGTAACGCATAACGCATAACGCATAACGCATAACGCATAACGCATACCGTATAACGCATAACGCATAACGCAAATCGCATAACGCATAAATCATAACCCATAACGCACAACGCATAACGCATAATGCACACCGCATAACGCATACCGTATAACGCATAACGCATAACGCAAATCGCATAACGCATAAATCATAACCCATAACGCACAACGCATAACGCATAATGCACAACGCATAACGAATACCGCAAAACGCATAACGCATAACGCATAACGCATAACGCATAACGCATAACGCATAACGCATAACGCATAACTCATAACGCATAACGCATAACGCATAACGCACACCGTATAACGCATAACGCATAACGCATAACGCATAAAGCATAACGCATAACGCATAACGCATAATGCAAACGTATAACGTCCAACGCATAAAGCATAACGAACAACCCATAACGCATAATCCATAACGCATAACGCATAACGCATAACGCATAAAGTATAACGCATAACGCATAACGCATAACGCAAACTTATAACGCACAACGCATAGCGCATAACGCATAACGCATAACGCATAACGCATAACGCATAACGCATAACGGATCACGCATAACGCATAACGCATAACGTATAACGCATAACGCATAACGCATAACGCATAACGCATAAAGCATAACGCATAACGCATAACGCATAACGCATAAAGCATAACGCATAACGCATAACGCATAACGCATAACTTGTAACGAATAACGCATAACGCATAACGCATAACACATAAAGCATAACGCATAACGCATAACGCATAACGCATAACGCATAACGCATAACGCATAACGCATAACGCATAACGCATAACGCATAACGCATAACGCATACCGTATAACGCATAACGCATAACGCATAACGCAAACGTATAACGCACAACGCATAACGCATAACGCATAACGCAAACGTATAACGCACATCGCATAACGCATTACGCATAACGCATAACATATAACGCATAACGCATAACGCATAACGCATAACGCATAACGCATAACGCATAACGCATAACGCATAACGCATAACGCATAACGCATAACGCATAACGCATAACGCATAACGCATAACGCATAACGCATAACGCATAACGCACAACGAATATCGCATAACGCATAACGCATAATGCATAACGCATAACGCATAACGCATAACGCATCACGCATAACGCATAACGCATAACGCATAACGCATAACGCATAACGCATAACGCATAACGCATAACGCATAACGCATAACGCATAACGCATAACGTATAACTCATAACGCATAACGCATAAAGCATAACGCATAACGCATAACGCATAAGGCATAATGCATAACGCATAACGCATAACGCATAACGCTTAACGCATAACGGATCACGCATAACGCATAACTCATAACTCATAAGGAATAACGCATAACGCATAAAGCATAACGCATAACGCATAATGCATAACGCATAACGCATAAAGCATAACGCATAACGAATAACGCATAACGCATAACGCATAATGCATAAAGCATAACGTATAACGCATAACTTATAACTCATTACTCATAACGAATAACGCATAACGCATAACGCATACCGTATAACGCATAACGCATAACGCATAACGCAAACGTATAGCGCACAACGCATAATGCATAAACCATAACCCTTACTTCGTAACGCATAACGCATAATGCACAACGCATAACGAACACCGGAAAACCCATAACGCCTAACGCATAACGGATCACGAATAACGCATAATGCATAACGCATAAAGCATAACGCATAACGCATAACGCATAACGCATAACGCATAACGCATAACGCATAACGCATAACGCATAACGCATAACGCATAACGCATAACGCATAACGCATAACTGATCACGCATAACGCATAACGCATAACGCATAACGCATAACGCATAACGCATAACGCATAACGCATAACGCATAACGCATAACGCATAAAGCATAACACATAACGCATAACGCATAACGCATAAAGCATAACGCATAACGCATAACGCATAACTTGTAACGCATAACGCATAACGCATAACGCATAACGCATAACACATAAAGCATAACGCATAACGCATAACGCATAACGCATAACGCATAACGCATAACGCATAACGCATAACGCATAACGCATACCGTATAACGCATAACGCATAACGCATAACGCAAACGTATAACGCACAACGCATAACGCATAACGCAAACGTATAACGCGCAACGCATAACGCATAACGCATAACGCATAACGCATAACGCATAACGCATAACGCATAAAGTATAACGCATAACGCATAACGCATAACGCAAACTTATAACGCACAACGCATAGCGCATAACGCATAACGCATAACGCATAACGCATAACGCATAACGCATAACGCATAACGGATCACGCATAACGCATAACGCATAACGCATAACGCATAACGCATAACGCATAACGCATAACGCATAACGCATACCGCATAACGCATAAAGCATAACGCATAACGCATAACGCATAACGCATAACTTGTAACGCATAACGCATAACGCATAACGCATAACGCATAACGCATAACGCATAACACATAAAGCATAACGCATAACGCATAACGCATAACGCATAACGCATAACGCATAACGCATAACGCATAACGCATAACGCATACCGTATAACGCATAACGCATAACGCATAACGCAAACGTATAACGCACAACGCATAACGCATAACGCATAACGCAAACGTATAACGCACAACGCATAACGCATTACGCATAACGCATAACATATAACGCATAACGCACAACGCATAAGGCATAATGCACAACGCATAACGAATACCGCAAAACGCATAACGCATAACGCACAACGCATAACGCATAACGCATAACGCATAACTCATAACGCATAACGCATAACGCATAACGCACACCGTATAACGCATAACGCATAACGCATAACGCATAACGCATAACGCATAACGCATAACGCATAACGCATAACGCATAACGCATAATGCATAAAGCATAACGCATAATGCATAACGCATAACTTATAACTCATTACTCATAACGAATAACGCATAACGCATAACGCATAACGCATAACGCATAACGCATATCGCATAATGCATAATGCATAACGCATAACGCATAACGCATAACGCATAACGCATAACGCATAACGCATAACGCATAACGCATAACGCATAACGCATAACGCATAACGTATAACTCATAACGCATAACGCATAACGCATAACGCATAACGCAAATCGCATAACGCATAAATCATAACCCATAACGCACAACGCATAACGCACAATGCACAACGCATAACGAATACCGCAAAACGCATAACGCATAACGCATAACGCATAACGCATAACGCATAACGCATAACGCATAACGCATAACTCATAACGCATAACGCATAACGCATAACGCACACCGTATAACGCATAACGCATAACGCATAAAGTATAACGCATAACGCATAACGCATAACGCAAACTTATAACGCACAACGCATAGCGCATAACGCATAACGCATAACGCATAACGCATAACGCATAACGCATAACGCATAACGCATAACGCATAACGCTTAACGCATAACGGATCACGCATAACGCATAACTAATAACTCATAAGGAGTAACGCATAACGCATAAAGCATAACGCATAACGCATAACGCATAACGCATAATGCATAAAGCATAACGCATAACGCATAACGCATAACTTATAACTCATTACTCATAACGAATAACGCATAACGCATAACGCATAACGCATAACGCATATCGCATAATGCATAACGCATAACGCATAACGCATAACGCATAACGCATAACGCATAACGCATAACGCATAACGCATAACGCATAACGTATAACTCATAACGCATAACGGATAAAGCATAACGCATAACGCATAACGCATAACGCATAACGCATAACGCATAACGCATAACGCATAACGCATAACGCTTAACGCATAACGCATACCGCATAACGCATAAAGCATAACGCATAACGCATAACGCATTACGCATAACGCATAACATATAACGCATAACGCACAACGCATAAGGCATAATGCACAACGCATAACGAATACCGCAAAACGCATAACGCATAACGCATAACGCATAACGCATACCGCATAACGCATAAAGCATAACGCATAACGCATAACGCATAAAGCATAAAGCATAACGCATAACGCATAACGCATAACGCATAACGCATAACTTGTAACGCATAACGCATAACGCATAACGCATAACGCATAACGCATACCGTATAACGCATAACGCATAACGCAAATCGCATAACGCATAAATCATAACCCATAACGCACAACGCATAACGCATAATGCACAACGCATAACGAATACCGCAAAACGCATAACGCATAACGCATAACGCATAACGCATAACGCATAACGCATAACGCATAACGCATAACTCATAACGCATAACGCATAACGCATAACGCACACCGTATAACGCATAACGCATAACGCATAACGCATAAAGCATAACGCATAACGCATAACGCATAATGCATAAAGCATAACGCATAATGCATAACGCATAACTTATAACTCATTACTCATAACGAATAACGCATAACGCATAACGCATAACGCATATCGCATAATGCATAATGCATAACGCATAACGCATAACGCATAACGCATAACGCATAACGCATAACGCATAACGCATAACGCATACCGCATAACGCATAACGTATAACTCATAACGCATAACGCATAACGCATAACGCATAACGCAAATCGCATAACGCATAAATCATAACCCATAACGCACAACGCATAACGCATAATGCACAACGCATAACGAATACCGCAAAACGCATAACGCATAACGCATAACGCATAACGCATAACGCATAACGCATAACGCATAACTCATAACGCATAACGCATAACGCATAACGCACACCGTATAACGCATAACGCATAACGCATAACGCATAAAGTATAACGCATAACGCATAACGCAAACTTATAACGCACAACGCATAGCGCATAACGCATAACGCATAACGCATAACGCATAACGCATAACGCATAACGCATAACGCATAACGCTTAACGCATAACGGATCACGCATAACGCATAACTCATAACTCATAAGGAGTAACGCATAACGCATAAAGCATAACGCATAACGCATAACGCATAACGCATAATGCATAAAGCATAACGCATAACGCATAACGCATAACTTATAACTCATTACTCATAACGAATAACGCATAACGCATAACGCATAACGCATAACGCATAACGCATAACGCATAACGCATAACGCATAACGTATAACTCATAACGCATAACGGATAAAGCATAACGCATAACGCATAACGCATAACGCATAACGCATAACGCATAACGCATAACGCATAACGCATAACGCATAACGCATAACGCTTAACGCATAACGCATACCGCATAACGCATAAAGCATAACGCATAACGCATAACGCATTACGCATAACGCATAACATATAACGCATAACGCACAACGCATAAGGCATAATGCACAACGCATAACGAATACCGCAAAACGCATAACGCATAACGCATAACGCATAACGCATAACGCATACCGCATAACGCATAAAGCATAACGCATAACGCATAACGCATAACGCATAAAGCATAAAGCATAACGCATAACGCATAACGCATAACGCATAACGCATAACTTGTAACGCATAACGCATAACGCATAACGCATAACGCATAACGCATACCGTATAACGCATAACGCATAACGCAAATCGCATAACGCATAAATCATAACCCATAACGCACAACGCATAACGCATAATGCACAACGCATAACGAATACCGCAAAACGCATAACGCATAACGCATAACGCATAACGCATAACGCATAACGCATAACGCATAACGCATAACTCATAACGCATAACGCATAACGCATAACGCACACCGTATAACGCATAACGCATAACGCATAACGCATAAAGCATAACGCATAACGCATAACGCATAATGCAAACGTATAACGTCCAACGCATAAAGCATAACGAACAACCCATAACGCATAATCCATAACGCATAACGCATAACGCATAACGCATAAAGTATAACGCATAACGCATAACGCATAACGCAAACTTATAACGCACAACGCATAGCGCATAACGCATAACGCATAACGCATAACGCATAACGCATAACGCATAACGGATCACGCATAACGCATAACGCATAACGTATAACGCATAAAGCATAACGCATAACGCATATCGCATAAAGCATAACGCATAACGCATAACGCATAACGCATAAAGCATAACGCATAACGCATAACGCATAACGCATAACTTGTAACGCATAACGCATAACGCATAACGCATAACACATAAAGCATAACGCATAACGCATAACGCATAACGCATAACGCATAACGCATAACGCATAACGCATAACGCATAACGCATAACGCATAACGCATAACGCATAACGCATAACGCATAACGCATACCGTATAACGCATAACGCATAACGCATAACGCAAACGTATAACGCACAACGCATAACGCATAACGCATAACGCAAACGTATAACGCACATCGCATAACGCATTACGCATAACGCATAACATATAACGCATAACGCATAACGCATAACGCATAACGCATAACGCATAACGCATAACGCATAACGCATAACGCATAACGCATAACGCATAACGCATAACGTATAACTCATAACGCATAACGGATAAAGCATAACGCATAACGCATAACGCATAACACATAACGCATAACGCATAACGCATAACGCATAACGCATAACGCATAACGCATAACGCATAACGCATAACACATAACGCATAACGCATAACGCATAACGCATAACGCATAACGCATAACGCATAACGCATAACGCATAACGCATAACGTATAACTCATAACGCATAACGGATAAAGCATAACGCATAACGCATAACGCATAACGCATATCGCATAATGCATAACGCATAACGCATAACGCATAACGCATAACGCATAACGCATAACGCATAACGCATAACGCATAACGCATAACGCATAACGCATAACGCATAATGTATAACTCATAACGCATAACGGATAAAGCATAACGCATAACGCATAACGCATAACGCATAACGCATAACGCATAACGCATAACGCATAACGCATAACGCATAACGCATAACGCATAACGCATAACGCATAACGCATAACGCATAACGCATAACGCATAACGCATAACGCATAACGCATAACTCATAACGCATAACGCATAACGCATAACGCATAACGCATAACGCATAACGCATAACGCATAACGCATAACGCATAACGCATAACGCATAACGCATAACGCATAACGCATAACGCATAACGCATAACGCATAACGCATAAAGCATAACGCATAACGCATAACGCATAACGCATAACGCATAACGCATAACGCATAACGCATAACGCATAACGCATAACGCATAACGTATAACTCATAACGCATAACGCATAAATCATAACGCATAACGCATAACGCATAAGGCATAATGCATAACGCATAACGCATAACGCATAACGCTTAACGCATAACGGATCACGCATAACGCATAACTCATAACTCATAAGGAATAACGCATAACGCATAAAGCATAACGCATAACGCATAATGCATAACGCATAACGCATAAAGCATAACGCATAACGAATAACGCATAACGCATAACGCATAATGCATAAAGCATAACGTATAACGCATAACTTATAACTCATTACTCATAACGAATAACGCATAACGCATAACGCATACCGTATAACGCATAACGCATAACGCATAACGCATAACGCAAACGTATAGCGCACAACGCATAATGCATAAACCATAACCCTTACTTCGTAACGCATAACGCATAATGCACAACGCATAACGAACACCGGAAAACCCATAACGCCTAACGCATAACGGATCACGAATAACGCATAATGCATAACGCATAAAGCATAACGCATAACGCATAACGCATAACGCATAACGCATAACGCATAACGCATAACGCATAACGCATAACGCATAACGCATAACGCATAACGCATAACGCATAACGCATAACGCATAACGCATAACGCATAACGCATAACGCATAACTGATCACGCATAACGCATAACGCATAACGCATAACGCATAACGCATAACGCATAACGCATAAAGCATAACACATAACGCATAACGCATAACGCATAAAGCATAACGCATAACGCATAACGCATAACTTGTAACGCATAACGCATAACGCATAACGCATAACGCATAACACATAAAGCATAACGCATAACGCATAACGCATAACGCATAACGCATAACGCATAACGCATAACGCATAACGCATACCGTATAACGCATAACGCATAACGCATAACGCAAACGTATAACGCACAACGCATAACGCATAACGCATAACGCAAACGTATAACGCACAACGCATAACGCATAACGCATAACGCATAACGCATAACGCATAACGCATAACGCATAAAGTATAACGCATAACGCATAACGCAAACTTATAACGCACAACGCATAGCGCATAACGCATAACGCATAACGCATAACGCATAACGCATAACGCATAACGCATAACGGATCACGCATAACGCATAACGCATAACGCATAACGCATAACGCATAACGCATAACGCATAACGCATACCGCATAACGCATAAAGCATAACGCATAACGCATAACGCATACCGTATAACGCATAACGCATAACGCATAACGCAAACGTATAACGCACAACGCATAACGCATAACGCATAACGCAAACGTATAACGCACAACGCATAACGCATTACGCATAACGCATAACATATAACGCATAACGCACAACGCATAAGGCATAATGCACAACGCATAACGAATACCGCAAAACGCATAACGCATAACGCACAACGCATAACGCATAACGCATAACGCATAACTCATAACGCATAACGCATAACGCATAACGCACACCGTATAACGCATAACGCATAACGCATAACGCATAACGCATAACGCATAACGCATAACGCATAACGCATAACGCATAATGCATAAAGCATAACGCATAATGCATAACGCATAACTTATAACTCATTACTCATAACGAATAACGCATAACGCATAACGCATAACGCATAACGCATAACGCATATCGCATAATGCATAATGCATAACGCATAACGCATAACGCATAACGCATAACGCATAACGCATAACGCATAACGCATAACGCATAACGCATAACGCATAACGCATAACGTATAACTCATAACGCATAACGCATAACGCATAACGCAAATCGCATAACGCATAAATCATAACCCATAACGCACAACGCATAACGCATAATGCACAACGCATAACGAATACCGCAAAACGCATAACGCATAACGCATAACGCATAACGCATAACGCATAACGCATAACGCATAACGCATAACTCATAACGCATAACGCATAACGCATAACGCACACCGTATAACGCATAACGCATAACGCATAACGCATAAAGTATAACGCATAACGCATAACGCATAACGCAAACTTATAACGCACAACGCATAGCGCATAACGCATAACGCATAACGCATAACGCATAACGCATAACGCATAACGCTTAACGCATAACGGATCACGCATAACGCATAACTCATAACTCATAAGGAGTAACGCATAACGCATAAAGCATAACGCATAACGCATAACGCATAACGCATAATGCATAAAGCATAACGCATAACGCATAACGCATAACTTATAACTCATTACTCATAACGAATAACGCATAACGCATAACGCATAACGCATAACGCATATCGCATAATGCATAACGCATAACGCATAACGCATAACGCATAACGCATAACGCATAACGCATAACGCATAACGCATAACGCATAACGTATAACTCATAATGCATAACGGATAAAGCATAACGCATAACGCATAACGCATAACGCATAACGCATAACGCATAACGCATAACGCATAACGCATAACGCATAACGCATAACGCTTAACGCATAACGCATACCGCATAACGCATAAAGCATAACGCATAACGCATAACGCATTACGCATAACGCATAACATATAACGCATAACGCACAACGCATAAGGCATAATGCACAACGCATAACGAATACCGCAAAACGCATAACGCATAACGCATAACGCATAACGCATAACGCATAACGCATAACGCATAACTCATAACGCATAACGCATAACGCATAACGCACACCGTATAACGCATAACGCATAACGCATAACGCATAACGCATAACGCATAACGCATAACGCATAACGCATAACGCATAACGCATAACGCATAACGCATAATGCATAAAGCATAACGCATAACGCATAACGCATAACGCATAACGCATAACGCATAACGCATAACGCATAACGCATAACGCATAACGCATAACGCATAACGCATAACGCATAACGCATAACGCATAACGCATAACGCATAACGCATAACGCATAACGCATAACGCATAACGCATAACGCATAACGCATAACGCATAACGCATAACGCATAACGCATAACGTATAACTCATAACGCATAACGCATAACGCATAACGCATAACGCAAATCGCATAACGCATAAATCATAACCCATAACGCACAACGCATAACGCATAATGCACAACGCATAACGAATACCGCAAAACGCATAACGCATAACGCATAACGCATAACGCATAACGCATAACGCATAACGCATAACTCATAACGCATAACGCATAACGCATAACGCACACCGTATAACGCATAACGCATAACGCATAACGCATAAAGTATAACGCATAACGCATAACGCATAACGCAAACTTATAACGCACAACGCATAGCGCATAACGCATAACGCATAACGCATAACGCATAACGCATAACGCATAACGCATAACGCATAACGCTTAACGCATAACGGATCACGCATAACGCATAACTCATAACTCATAAGGAGTAACGCATAACGCATAAAGCATAACGCATAACGCATAACGCATAACGCATAATGCATAAAGCATAACGCATAACGCATAACGCATAACTTATAACTCATTACTCATAACGAATAACGCATAACGCATAACGCATAACGCATAACGCATATCGCATAATGCATAACGCATAACGCATAACGCATAACGCATAACGCATAACGCATAACGCATAACGCATAACGCATAACGCATAACGCATAACGCATAACGCATAACGTATAACTCATAACGCATAACGGATAAAGCATAACGCATAACGCATAACGCATAACGCATAACGCATAACGCATAACGCATAACGCATAACGCATAACGCATAACGCTTAACGCATAACGCATACCGCATAACGCATAAAGCATAACGCATAACGCATAACGCATAACGCATAAAGCATAACGCATAACGCATAACGCATAACGCATAACGCATAACGCATAACTTGTAACGCATAACGCATAACGCATAACGCATAACGCATAACGCATACCGTATAACGCATAACGCATAACGCAAATCGCATAACGCATAAATCATAACCCATAACGCACAACGCATAACGCATAATGCACAACGCATAACGAATACCGCAAAACGCATAACGCATAACGCATAACGCATAACGCATAACGCATAACGCATAACGCATAACTCATAACGCATAACGCATAACGCATAACGCACACCGTATAACGCATAACGCATAACGCATAACGCATAAAGCATAACGCATAACGCATAACGCATAATGCAAACGTATAACGTCCAACGCATAAAGCATAACGAACAACCCATAACGCATAATCCATAACGCATAACGCATAACGCATAACGCATAACGCATAACGCATAACGCATAACGCATAACGCATAACGCATAACGCATAACTGATCACGCATATCGCATAACGCATAACGCATAACGCATAACGCATAGCGCATATCGTATAACGCATAACGCATAACGCAAATCGCATAACGCATAAATCATAACCCATAACGCACAACGCATAACGCATAATGCACAACGCATAACGAATACCGCATAACGCATAACGCATAACGCATAACTTGTAACGCATAACGCATAACGCATAACGCATAACGCATAACGCATAACGCATAACGCATACCGTATAACGCATAACGCATAACGCAAATCGCATAACGCATAAATCATAACCCATAACGCACAACGCATAACGCATAATGCACAACGCATAACGAATACCGCAAAACGCATAACGCATAACGCATAACGCATAACGCATAACGCATAACGCATAACTCATAACGCATAACGCATAACGCATAACGCACACCGTATAACGCATAACGCATAACGCATAACGCATAAAGCATAATGCATAACGCATAACGCATAATGCAAACGTATAACGTCCAACGCATAAAGCATAACGAACAACCCATAACGCATAATCCATAACGCATAACGCATAACGCATAACTTGTAACGCATAACGCATAACGCATAACGCATAACGCATAACGCATACCGTATAACGCATAACGCATAACGCAAATCGCATAACGCATAAATCATAACCCATAACGCACAACGCATAACGCATAATGCACAACGCATAACGAATACCGCAAAACGCATAACGCATAACGCATAACGCATAACGCATAACGCATAACGCATAACGCATAACGCATAACGCATAACGCATAACGCATAACTGATCACGCATATCGCATAACGCATAACGCATAACTTGTAACGCATAACGCATAACGCATAACGCATAACGCATACCGCATAACGCATAAAGCATAACGCATAACGCATAACGCATAACGCATAACGCATAACGCATAACGCATAACGCATAACGCATAACGCATAACGCATAACGCATAACGCATAACGCATAACTGATCACGCATAACGCATAACGCATAACGCATAACGCATAACGCATAACGCATAACGCATAACTTATAACTCATTACTCATAACGAATAACGCATAACGCATAACGCATAACGCATAACGCATAACGCATAACGCATAACGCATAACGCATAACGCATAACGTATAACTCATAACGCATAACGGATAAAGCATAACGCATAACGCATAACGCATAACGCATAACGCATAACGCATAACGCATAACGCATAACGCATAACGCATAACGCATAACGCATAACGCATAACGCATAACGCATAACGCATAACGCATAACGCATAACGCATAACGCATAACGCATAACGCATAACGCATAACGCATAACGCATAACGCATAACGCATAACGCATAACGCATAACGCATAACGCATAACGCATAACGCATAACGCATAACGCATAACGCATAACGCATAACGCATAACGCATAACGCATAACGCATAACGCATAACGCATAACGCATAACGCATAACGCATAACGCATAACGCATAACGCATAACGCATAACGCATAACGCATAACGCATAACGCATAACGCATAACGTATAACTCATAACGCATAACGCATAAAGCATAACGCATAACGCATAACGCATAACGCATAACGCATAACGCATAACGCATAACGCATAAGGCATAACGCATAACGCATAACGCATAACGCATAACGCATAACGCTTAACGCATAACGGATCACGCATAACGCATAACGCATAAAGCATAACGCATAACGAATAACGCATAACGCATAACGCATAATGCATAAAGCATAACGCATAACGCATAACTTATAACTCATTACTCATAACGAATAACGCATAACTTATAACTCATTACTCATAACGAATAACGAATAACGCATAACGCATAACGCATACCGTATAACGCATAACGCATAACGCATAACGCAAACGTATAGCGCACAACGCATAATGCATAAACCATAACCCTTACTTCGTAACGCATAACGCATAATGCACAACGCATAACGAACACCGGAAAACCCATAACGCCTAACGCATAACGGATCACGAATAACGCATAATGCATAACGCATAAAGCATAACGCATAACGCATAACGCATAACGCATAACGCATAACGCATAACGCATAACGCATAACGCATAACGCATAACGCATAACGCATAACGCATAACGCATAACGCATAACGCATAAGGCATAACGCATAACGCATAACGCATAACTGATCACGCATAACGCATAACGCATAACGCATAACGCATAACGCATAACGCATAAAGCATAACACATAACGCATAACGCATAACGCATAAAGCATAACGCATAACGCATAACGCATAACTTGTAACGCATAACGCATAACGCATAACGCATAACGCATAACGCATAACACATAAAGCATAACGCATAACGCATAACGCATAACGCATAACGCATAACGCATAACGCATAACGCATACCGTATAACGCATAACGCATAACGCATAACGCAAACGTATAACGCACAACGCATAACGCATAACGCATAACGCAAACGTATAACGCACAACGCATAACGCATAACGCATAACGCATAACGCATAACGCATAAAGTATAACGCATAACGCATAACGCATAACGCAAACTTATACCGCACAACGCATAGCGCATAACGCATAACGCATAACGCATAACGCATAACGCATAACGCATAACGCATAACGCATAACGGATCACGCATAACGCATAACGCATAACGCATAACGCATAACGCATAACGCATAACGCATACCGCATAACGCATAAAGCATAACGCATAACGCATAACGCATAACGCATAAAGCATAACGCATAACGCATAACGCATAACGCATAACGCATAACTTGTAACGCATAACGCATAACGCATAACGCATAACGCATAACGCATAACGCATAACGCATAACGCATACCGTATAACGCATAACGCATAACGCAAATCGCATAACGCATAAATCATAACCCATAACGCACAACGCATAACGCATAATGCACAACGCATAACGAATACCGCAAAACGCATAACGCATAACGCATAACGCATAACGCATAACGCATATCGCATAACTCATAACGCATAACGCATAACGCATAACGCACACCGTATAACGCATAACGCATAATCCATAACGCATAACGCATAACGCATAACGCATAACGCATAACGCATAACGCATAACGCATAACGCATAAAGCATAACGCATAACGCATAACGCATAACGCATAAAGCATAACGCATAACGCATAACGCATAACGCATAACGCATAACGCATAACGCATAACGCATAACGCATAACGCATAACGCATAACGCATAACGCATAACGCATAACGCATAATGCATAAAGCATAACGCATAACGCATAACGCATAACTTATAACACATTACTCATAACGAATAACGCATAACGCATAACGCATAACGCATAACGCATATCGCATAACGCATAACGCATAACGCATAACTTATAACTCATTACTCATAACGAATAACGCATAACGCATAACGCATAACGCATAACGCATATCGCATAATGCATAACGCATAACGCATAACGCATAACGCATAACGCATAACGCATAACGCATAACGCATAACGCATAACGCATAACGCATAACGCATAACGCATAACGCATAACGCATAACGCATAACGCATAACGCATAACGCATAACGCATAACGCATAACGCATAACGCATAACGCATAACGCATAACGCATAACGCATAACGCATAACGCATAACGCATAACGCATAACGCATAACGCATAACGCATAACGCATAACGCATAACGCATAACGCATAACGCATAACGTATAACTCATAACGCATAACGCATAAAGCATAACGCATAACGCATAACGCATAACGCATAACGCATAAGGCATAATGCATAACGCATAACGCATAACGCATAACGCTTAACGCATAACGGATCACGCATAACGCATAACTCATAACTCATAAGGAATAACGCATAACGCATAAAGCATAACGGATAACGCATAATGCATAACGCATAACGCATAAAGCATAACGCATAACGAATAACGCATAACGCATAACGCATAATGCATAAAGCATAACGCATAACGCATAACTTATAACTCATTACTCATAACGAATAACGCATAACGCATAATGCATACCGTATAACGCATAACGCATAACGCATAACGCAAACGTATAGCGCACAACGCATAATGCATAAACCATAACCCTTACTTCGTAACGCATAACGCATAATGCACAACGCATAACGAACACCGGAAAACCCATAACGCCTAACGCATAACGGATCACGAATAACGCATAATGCATAACGCATAAAGCATAACGCATAACGCATAACGCATAACGCATAACGCATAACGCATAACGCATAACGCATAACGCATAACGCATAACGCATAACGCATAACGCATAACGCATAACGCATAACGCATAACGCATAACGCATAACGCATAACGCATAACTGATCACGCATAACGCATAACGCATAACGCATAACGCATAACGCATAACGCATAACGCATAACGCATAACGCATAACGCATAAAGCATAACACATAACGCATAACGCATAACGCATAAAGCATAACGCATAACGCATAACGCATAACTTGTAACGCATAACGCATAACGCATAACGCATAACGCATAACACATAAAGCATAACGCATAACGCATAACGCATAACGCATAACGCATAACGCATAACGCATAACGCATACCGTATAACGCATAACGCATAACGCATAACGCAAACGTATAACGCACAACGCATAACGCATAACGCATAACGCAAACGTATAACGCACAACGCATAACGCATAACGCATAACGCATAACGCATAACGCATAACGCATAACGCATACCGCATAACGCATAAAGCATAACGCATAACGCATAACGCATAACGCATAAAGCATAGCGCATAACGCATAACGCATAACGCATAACGCATAACTTGTAACGCATAACGCATAACGCATAACGCATAACGCATACCGTATAACGCATAACGCATAACGCAAATCGCATAACGCATAAATCATAACCCATAACGCACAACGCATAACGCATAATGCACAACGCATAACGAATACCGCAAAACGCATAACGCATAACGCATAACGCATACCGCATAACGCAAAAAGCATAACGCATAACGCATAACGCATAACGCATAAAGCATAGCGCATAACGCATAACGCATAACGCATAACGCATAACTTGTAACGCATAACGCATAACGCATAACGCATAACGCATACCGTATAACGCATAACGCATAACGCAAATCGCATAACGCATAAATCATAACCCATAACGCACAACGCATAACGCATAATGCACAACGCATAACGAATACCGCAAAACGCATAACGCATAACGCATAACGCATAACGCATAACGCATAACGCATAACGCATAACGCATAACTCATAACGCATAACGCATAACGCATAACGCACACCGTATAACGCATAACGCATAACGCATAACGCATAAAGCATAACGCATAACGCATAACGCATAATGCAAACGTATAACGTCCAACGCATAAAGCATAACGAACAACCCATAACGCATAATCCATAACGCATAACGCATAACGCATAACGCATAAAGTATAACGCATAACGCATAACGCATAACGCAAACTTATAACGCACAACGCATAGCGCATAACGCATAACGCATAACGCATAACGCATAACGCATAACGCATAACGCATAACGCATAACGCATAACGTATAACGCATAACGCATAACGCATAACGGATCACGCATAACGCATAATGCATAACGCATAACGCATAACGCATAACGCATAACGCATAAAGCATAACGCATAACGCATAACGCATAACGCATAAAGCATAACGCATAACGCATAACACATAAAGCATAACGCATAACGCATAACGCATACCGTGTAACGCCTAACGCATAACGCAAATCGCATAACGCATAAATCATAACCCATAACGAACAACGCATAACGCATAATGCACAACGCATAACGAATACCGCAAAACGCATTACGCATAACGCATAACGCATAACGCATAACGCATAACGCATAACGCATAACGCATAACGCATAACTCATAACGCATAACGCATAACGCATAACGCACACCGTATAACGCATAACGCATAACGCATAACGCATAAAGCATAACGCATAACGCATAACGCATAATGCAAACGTATAACGTCCAACGCATAAAGCATAACGAACAACCCATAACGCATAATCCATAACGCATAACGCATAACGCATAACGCATAAAGTATAACGCATAACGCATAACGCAAACTTATAACGCATAACGCATAACGCATACCGGATCACGCATAACGCATAACGCATAACGCATAACGCATGACGCATAACGCATAACGCATAACGCATAACGCATAAAGCATAACGCATAACGCATAACGCATAACGCATAAAGCATAACGCATAACGCATATCGCATAACGCATAACTTGTAACGCATAACGCATAACGCATAACGCATAACGCATAACACATAAAGCATAACGCATAACGCATAACGCATAACGCATAACGCATAACGCATAACGCATAACGCATAACGCATACCGTATAACGCATAACGCATAACGCATAACGCAAACGTATAACGCACAACGCATAACGCATAACGCATAACGCAAACGTATAACGCACAACGCATAACGCATTACGCATAACGCATAACATATAACGCATAACGCACAACGCATAACGCATAATGCACAACGCATAACGAATACCGCAAAACGCATAACGCATAACGCATAACGCATAAAGCATAACGCATAACGCATAACGCATAACGCATAACGCATAACGCATAACTCATAACGCATAACGCATAACGCATAACGCACACCGTATAACGCATAACGCATAACGCATAACGCATAACTCATAACTCATAAGGAGTAACGCATGACGCATAAAGCATAACGCATAACGCATAACGCATAACGCATAACGCATAATGCATAAAGCATAACGCATAACGCATAACGCATAACGCATAACTTATAACTCATTACTCATAACGAATAACGCATAACGCATAACGCATAACGCATAACGCATATCGCATAATGCATAACGCATAACGCATAACGCATAACGCATAACGCATAACGCATAACGCATAACGCATAACGCATAACGCATAACGCATAACGCATAACGCATAACGCATAACGCATAACGCATAACGCATAACGCATAACGCATAACGCATAACGCATAACGCATAACGCATAACGCATAACGCATAACGCATAACGCATAACGCATAACGCATAACGCATAACGCATAACGCATAACGCATAACGCATAACGCATAACGCATAACGCATAACGCATAACGCATAACGCATAACGCATAACGCATAACGCATAACGCATAACGCATAACGCATAAAGTATAACGCATAACGCATAACGCATAACGCAAACTTATAACGCACAACGCATAGCGCATAACGCATAACGCATAACGCATAACGCATAACGCATAACGCATAACGCATAACGCATAACGCATAACGCATAACGGAACACGCATAACGCATAACGCATAACGCATAACGCATAACGCATAACGCATAACGCATAACGCATAACTCCTAACGCATAACGCATAACGCATAACGCACACCGTATAACGCATAACGCATAACGCATAACGCATAAAGTATAACGCATAACGCATAACGCAAACTTATAACGCACATCGCATAGCGCATAACGCATAACGCATAACGCATAACGCATAACGCATAACGCATAACGCATAACGCATAACGTCATAACGCTTAACGCATAACGCATAACTCATAACTCATAAGGAGTAACGCATAACGCATAAAGCATAACGCATAACGCATAACGCATAACGCATAATGCATAAAGCATAACGCATAACGCATAACGCATAACTTATAACTCATTACTCATAACGAATAACGCATAACGCATAACGCATAACGCATAACGCATATCGCATAATGCATAACGCATAACGCATAACGCATAACGCATAACGCATAACGCATAACGCATAACGCATAACGCATAACGCATAACGCATAACGCATAACGTATAACTCATAACGCATAACGGATAAAGCATAACGCATAACGCATAACGCATAACGCATAACGCATAACGCATAACGCATAACGCATAACGCATAACGCATAACGCATAACGCATAACGCATACCGCATAACGCATAAAGCATAACGCATAACGCATAACGCATAACGCATAACGCATAAAGCATAACGCATAACGCATAACGCATAACGCATAACTTGTAACGCATAACGCATAACGCATAACGCATAACGCATAACGCATAACGCATACCGTATAACGCATAACGCATAACGCAAATCGCATAACGCATAAATCATAACCCATAACGCACAACGCATAATGCATAATGCACAACGCATAACGAATACCGCAAAACGCATAACGCATAACGCATAACGCATAACGCATAACGCATAACGCATAACGCATAATGCATAAAGCATAACGCATAACGCATAACTTATAACTCATTACTCATAACGAATAACGCATAACGCATAACGCATAACGCATATCGCATAACGCACACCGTATAACGCATAACGCATAACGCATAAAGTATAACGCATAACGCATAACGCATAACGCAAACTTATAACGCACAACGCATAGCGCATAACGCATAACGCATAACGCATAACGCATAACGCATAACGCATAACGCATAATGCACAACGCATAACGAATACCGCAAAACGCATAACGCATAACGCATAACGCATAACGCATAACGCATAACGCATAACTTGTAACGCAAATCGCATAACGCATAAATCATAACCCATAACGCACAACGCATAATGCATAATGCACAACGCATAACGAATACCGCAAAACGCATAAAGCATAACGCATAACGCATAACGCATAACGCATAACGCATAAAGCATAACGCATAACGCATAACGCATAACGCATAACGCATAACTTGTAACGCATAACGCATAACGCATAACGCATAACGCATAACGCATAACGCATACCGTATAACGCATAACGCATAACGCAAATCGCATAACGCATAAATCATAACCCATAACGCACAACGCATAATGCATAATGCACAACGCATAACGAATACCGCAAAACGCATAACGCATAACGCATAACGCATAACGCATAACGCATAACGCATAACGCATAATGCATAAAGCATAACGCATAACGCATAACGCATAACTTATAACTCATTACTCATAACGAATAACGCATAACGCATAACGCATAACGCATATCGCATAACGCACACCGTATAACGCATAACGCATAACGCATAAAGTATAACGCATAACGCATAACGCATAACGCAAACTTATAACGCACAACGCATAGCGCATAACGCATAACGCATAACGCATAACGCATAACGCATAACGCATAATGCACAACGCATAACGAATACCGCAAAACGCATAACGCATAACGCATAACGCATAACGCATAACGCATAACGCATAACGCATAACTGATCACGCATAACGCATAACGCATAACGCATAACGCATAACGCATAACGCATAACGCATAACTTATAACTCATTACTCATAACGAATAACGCATAACGCATAACGCATAACGCATAACGCATAACGCATAACGCATAACGCATAACGCATAACGCATAACGTATAACTCATAACGCATAACGGATAAAGCATAACGCATAACGCATAACGCATAACGCATAACGCATAACGCATAACGCATAACGCATAACGCATAACGCATAACGCATAACGCATAACGCATAACGCATAACGCATAACGCATAACGCATAACGCATAACGCATAACGCATAACGCATAACGCATAACGCATAACGCATAACGCATAACGCATAACGCATAACGCATAACGCATAACGCATAACGCATAACGCATAACGCATAACGCATAACGCATAACGCATAACGCATAACGCATAACGCATAACGCATAACGCATAACGCATAACGCATAACGCATAACGCATAACGCATAACGCATAACGTATAACTCATAACGCATAACGCATAAAGCATAACGCATAACGCATAACGCATAACGCATAACGCATAACGCATAACGCATAAGGCATAACGCATAACGCATAACGCATAACGCATAACGCATAACGCTTAACGCATAACGGATCACGCATAACGCATAACGCATAAAGCATAACGCATAACGAATAACGCATAACGTATAACGCATAATGCATAAAGCATAACGCATAACGCATAACTTATAACTCATTACTCATAACGAATAACGCATAACTTATAACTCATTACTCATAACGAATAACGAATAACGCATAACGCATAACGCATACCGTATAACGCATAACGCATAACGCATAACGCAAACGTATAGCGCACAACGCATAATGCATAAACCATAACCCTTACTTCGTAACGCATAACGCATAATGCACAACGCATAACGAACACCGGAAAACCCATAACGCCTAACGCATAACGGATCACGAATAACGCATAATGCATAACGCATAAAGCATAACGCATAACGCATAACGCATAACGCATAACGCATAACGCATAACGCATAACGCATAACGCATAACGCATAACGCATAACGCATAACGCATAACGCATAACGCATAACGCATAACGCATAACGCATAACGCATAACGCATAACGCATAACGCATAACGCATAACGCATAACTGATCACGCATAACGCATAACGCATAACGCATAACGCATAACGCATAACGCATAACGCATAAAGCATAACACATAACGCATAACGCATAACGCATAAAGCATAACGCATAACGCATAACGCATAACTTGTAACGCATAACGCATAACGCATAACGCATAACGCATAACGCATAACACATAAAGCATAACGCATAACGCATAACGCATAACGCATAACGCATAACGCATAACGCATACCGTATAACGCATAACGCATAACGCATAACGCAAACGTATAACGCACAACGCATAACGCATAACGCATAACGCAAACGTATAACGCACAACGCATAACGCATAACGCATAACGCATAACGCATAACGCATAAAGTATAACGCATAACGCATAACGCATAACGCAAACTTATACCGCACAACGCATAGCGCATAACGCATAACGCATAACGCATAACGCATAACGCATAACGCATAACGCATAACGCATAACGGATCACGCATAACGCATAACGCATAACGCATAACGCATAACGCATAACGCATAACGCATACCGCATAACGCATAAAGCATAACGCATAACGCATAACGCATAACGCATAACGCATAAAGCATAACGCATAACGCATAACGCATAACGCATAACGCATAACTTGTAACGCATAACGCATAACGCATAACGCATAACGCATAACGCATAACGCATAACGCATAACGCATACCGTATAACGCATAACGCATAACGCAAATCGCATAACGCATAAATCATAACCCATAACGCACAACGCATAACGCATAATGCACAACGCATAACGAATACCGCAAAACGCATAACGCATAACGCATAACGCATAACGCATAACGCATAACGCATATCGCATAACTCATAACGCATAACGCATAACGCATAACGCACACCGTATAACGCATAACGCATAATCCATAACGCATAACGCATAACGCATAACGCATAACGCATAACGCATAAAGCATAACGCATAACGCATAACACATAACGCATAAAGCATAACGCATAACGCATAACGCATAACGCATAACGCATAACTTGTAACGCATAACGCATAACGCATAACGCATAACGCATAACTCATAAAGCATAACGCATAACGCATAACGCATAACGCATAACGCATAACGCATAACGCATAACGCATAACGCATAACGCATAACGCATACCGTATAACGCATAACGCATAACGCATAACGCAAACGTATAACGCACAACGCATAACGTATAACGCATAACGCAAACGTATAACGCACAACGCATAACGCATTACGCATAACGCATAACGCATAACGCATAACGCATAACGCATAACGCATAACGCATAACGCATAACGCATAACGCATAACTCATAACGCATAACGCTTAACGCATAACGGATCACGCATAACGCATAACTCATAACTCATAAGGAGTAACGCATGACGCATAACGCATAACTTATAACTCATTACTCATAACGAATAACGCATAACGCATAACGCATAACGCATAACGCATAACGCATATCGCATAATGCATAACGCATAACGCATAACGCATAACGCATAACGCATAACGCATAACGCATAACGCATAACGCATAACGCATAACGCATAACGCATAACGTATAACTCATAACGCATAACGGATAAAGCATAACGCATAACGCATAACGCATAACACATAACGCATAACGCATAACGCATAACGCATAACGCATAACGCATAACGCATAACGCATAACGCATAACGCATAACGCATAACGCATAACGCATAACGCATAACGCATAACGCATAACGCATAACGCATAACGCATAATGCATAAAGCATAACGCATAACGCATAACGCATAATTTATAACTCATTACTCATAACGAATAACGCATAACGCATAACGCATAACGCATAACGCATATCGCATAATGCATAACGCATAACGCATAACGCATAACGCATAACGCATAACGCATAACGCATAACGCATAACCCATAAGGCATAATGCATAACGCATAACGCATAACGCATAACGCTTAACGCATAACGGATCACGCATAACGCATAACTCATAACTCATAAGGAATAACGCATAACGCATAAAGCAATACGCATAACGCATAATGCATAACGCATAACGCATAAAGCATAACGCATAACGAATAACGCATAACGCATAACGCATAAAGCATAGCGCATAACGCATAACGCATAAGGCATAACGCATAACTTGTAACGCATAACGCATAACGCATAACGCATAACGCATACCGTATAACGCATAACGCATAACGCAAATCGCATAACGCATAAATCATAACCCATAACGCACAACGCATAACGCATAATGCACAACGCATAACGAATACCGCAAAACGCATAACGCATAACGCATAACGCATAACGCATAACGCATAACGCGTAACGCATAACTCATAACGCATAACGCATAACGCATAACGCACACCGTATAACGCATAACGCATAACGCATAACGCATAAAGCATAACGCATAACGCATAATGCAAACGTATAACGTCCAACGCATAAAGCATAACGAACAACCCATAACGCATAATCCATAACGCATAACGCATAACGCATAACGCATAAAGTATAACGCATAACGCATAACGCATAACGCAAACTTATAACGCACAACGCATAGCGCATAACGCATAACGCATAACGCATAACGCATAACGCATAACGCATAACGCATAACGCATAACGCATAACGTATAACGCATAACGCATAACGCATAACGGATCACGCATAACGCATAACGCATAACGCATAACGCATAACGCATAACGCAAATCGCATAACGCATAAATCATAACCCATAACGCACAACGCATAACGCATAATGCACAACGCATAACGAATACCGCAAAACGCATTACGCATAACGCATAACGCATAACGCATAACGCATAACGCATAACGCATAACGCATAACTCATAACGCATAACGCATAACGCATAACGCACACCGTATAACGCATAACGCATAACGCATAACGCATAAAGCATAACGCATAACGCATAACGCATAATGCAAACGTATAACGTCCAACGCATAAAGCATAACGAACAACCCATAACGCATAATCCATAACGCATAACGCATAACGCATAACGCATAAAGTATAACGCATAACGCATAACGCATAACGCAAACTTATAACGCACAACGCATAGCGCATAACGCATAACGCATAACGCATAACGCATAACGCATAACGCATAACGCATAACGCATAACGCATAACGCATAACGCATAACGCATAACGCATAACGTATAACGCATAACGCATAACGCATAACGGATCACGCATAACGCATAACGCATAACGCATAACGCATGACGCATAACGCATAACGCATAACGCATAACGCATAAAGCATAACGCATAACGCATAACGCATAACGCATAAAGCATAACGCATAACGCATATCGCATAACGCATAACTTGTAACGCATAACGCATAACGCATAACGCATAACGCATAACACATAAAGCATAACGCATAACGCATAACGCATAACGCATAACGCATAACGCATAACGCATAACGCATAACGCATAACGCATACCGTATAACGCATAACGCATAACGCATAACGCAAACGTATAACGCACAACGCATAACGCATAACGCATAACGCAAACGTATAACGCACAACGCATAACGCATTACGCATAACGCATAACATATAACGCATAACGCACAACGCATAACGCATAATGCACAACGCATAACGAATACCGCAAAACGCATAACGCATAACGCATAACGCATAAAGCATAACGCATAACGCATAACGCATAACGCATAACGCATAACTCATAACGCATAACGCATAACGCATAACGCACACCGTATAACGCATAACGCATAACGCATAACGCATAACTCATAACTCATAAGGAGTAACGCATGACGCATAAAGCATAACGCATAACGCATAACGCATAACGCATAACGCATAACGCATAACGCATAACGCATAACGCATAACGCATAACGCATAACGCATAACGCATAACGCATAACGCATAACGCATAACGCATAACGCATAACGCATAACGCATAACGCATAACGCATAACGCATAACGCATAACGCATAACGCATAACGCATAAAGCATAACGCATAACGCATAACGCATAACGCATAAAGCATAACGCATAACGCATATCGCATAACGCATAACGCATAACGCATAACGCATAACGCATAACGCATAACGCATAACGCATAACGCATAACGCATAACGCATAACGCATAACGCATAACGCATAACGCATAACGCATAACGCATAACGCATAACGCATAACGCATAACGCATAACGCATAACGCATAAAGTATAACGCATAACGCATAACGCATAACGCAAACTTATAACGCACAACGCATAGCGCATAACGCATAACGCATAACGCATAACGCATAACGCATAACGCATAACGCATAACGCATAACGCATAACGCATAACGCATAACGCATAACGCATAACGCATAACGCATAACGCATAACGCATAACGCATAACGCATAACGCATAAAGTATAACGCATAACGCATAACGCATAACGCAAACTTATAACGCACAACGCATAGCGCATAACGCATAACGCATAACGCATAACGCATAACGCATAACGCATAACGCATAACGTCATAACGCATAACGCATAACGCATAACTCATAACTCATAAGGAGTAACGCATAACGCATAAAGCATAACGCATAACGCATAACGCATAACGCATAATGCATAAAGCATAACGCATAACGCATAACGCATAACTTATAACTCATTACTCATAACGAATAACGCATAACGCATAACGCATAACGCATAACGCATATCGCATAATGCATAACGCATAACGCATAACGCATAACGCATAACGCATAACGCATAACGCATAACGCATAACGCATAACGCATAACGCATAACGCATAACGCATAACGCATAACGCATACCGCATAACGCATAAAGCATAACGCATAACGCATAACGCATAACGCATAACGCATAAAGCATAACGCATAACGCATAACGCATAACGCATAACGCATAACTTGTAACGCATAACGCATAACGCATAACGCATAACGCATAACGCATAACGCATACCGTATAACGCATAACGCATAACGCAAATCGCATAACGCATAAATCATAACCCATAACGCACAACGCATAATGCATAATGCACAACGCATAACGAATACCGCAAAACGCATAACGCATAACGCATAACGCATAACGCATAACGCATAACGCATAACGCATAATGCATAAAGCATAACGCATAACGCATAACGCATAACTTATAACTCATTACTCATAACGAATAACGCATAACGCATAACGCATAACGCATATCGCATAACGCACACCGTATAACGCATAACGCATAACGCATAAAGTATAACGCATAACGCATAACGCATAACGCAAACTTATAACGCACAACGCATAGCGCATAACGCATAACGCATAACGCATAACGCATAACGCATAACGCATAACGCATAATGCACAACGCATAACGAATACCGCAAAACGCATAACGCATAACGCATAACGCATAACGCATAACTTGTAACGCATAACGCATAACGCATAACGCATAACGCATAACGAATAACGCATAACGCATAACGCATAACGCATAACGCATAACGCATATCGCATAATGCATAACGCATAACGCATAACTTGTAACGCATAACGCATAACGCATAACGCATAACGCATAACGCATAACGCATACCGTATAACGCATAACGCATAACGCAAATCGCATAACGCATAAATCATAACCCATAACGCACAACGCATAACGCATAATGCATAAAGCATAACGCATAACGCATAACTTATAACTCATTACTCATAACGAATAACGCATAACGCATAACGCATAACGCATAACGCATAACGCATATCGCATAACGCACACCGTATAACGCATAACGCATAACGCATAACGCAAACTTATAACGCACAACGCATAGCGCATAACGCATAACGCATAACGCATAACGCATAACGCATAACGCATAACGCATAACGCATAACGCATAACGCATAACGCATAACGCATAACGTATAACTCATAACGCATAACGGATAAAGCATAACGCATAACGCATAACGCATAACGCATAACGCATAACGCATAACGCATAACGCATAACGCATAACGCATAACGCATAACGCATACCGCATAACGCATAAAGCATAACGCATAACGCATAACGCATAACGCATAAAGCATAACGCATAACGCATAACGCATAACGCATAACGCATAACTTGTAACGCATAACGCATAACGCATAACGCATAACGCATAACGCATACCGTATAACGCATAACGCATAACGCAAATCGCATAACGCATAAATCATAACCCATAACGCACAACGCATAACGCATAATGCACAACGCATAACGAATACCGCAAAACGCATAACGCATAACGCATAACGCATAACGCATAACGCATAACTCATAACGCATAATGCATAACGCATAACGCACACCGTATAACGCATAACGCATAACGCATAACGCATAAAGCATAACGCATAACGCATAACGCATAATGCAAACGTATAACGTCCAACGCATAAAGCATAACGAACAACCCATAACGCATAATCCATAACGCATAACGCATAACGCATAACGCATAAAGTATAACGCATAACGCATAACGCATAACGCAAACTTATAACGCACAACGCATAGCGCATAACGCATAACGCATAACGCATAACGCATAACGCATAACGCATAACGCATAACGTATAACGCATAACGCATAACGCATAACGGATCACGCATAACGCATAACGCATAACGCATAACGCATAACGCATAACGCATAACGCATAACGCATAACGCATAACGCATAACGCATAACGCATAACGCATAAAGCATAACGCATAACGCATAACGCATAACGCATAAAGCATAACGCATAACGCATAACGCATAACGCATAACTTGTAACGCATAACGCATAACGCATAACGCATAACGCATAACGCATAACGCATATCGCATAATGCATAACGCATAACGCATAACTTGTAACGCATAACGCATAACGCATAACGCATAACGCATAACGCATAACGCATAACGCATACCGTATAACGCATAACGCATAACGCAAATCGCATAACGCATAAATCATAACCCATAACGCACAACGCATAACGCATAATGCATAAAGCATAACGCATAACGCATAACGCATAACTTATAACTCATTACTCATAACGAATAACGCATAACGCATAACGCATAACGCATAACGCATAACGCATATCGCATAACGCACACCGTATAACGCATAACGCATAACGCATAACGCAAACTTATAACGCACAACGCATAGCGCATAACGCATAACGCATAACGCATAACGCATAACGCATAACGCATAACGCATAACGCATAACGCATAACGCATAACGCATAACGCATAACGCATAACGTATAACTCATAACGCATAACGGATAAAGCATAACGCATAACGCATAACGCATAACGCATAACGCATAACGCATAACGCATAACGCATAACGCATAACGCATAACGCATAACGCATACCGCATAACGCATAAAGCATAACGCATAACGCATAACGCATAACGCATAAAGCATAACGCATAACGCATAACGCATAACGCATAACGCATAACTTGTAACGCATAACGCATAACGCATAACGCATAACGCATAACGCATACCGTATAACGCATAACGCATAACGCAAATCGCATAACGCATAAATCATAACCCATAACGCACAACGCATAACGCATAATGCACAACGCATAACGAATACCGCAAAACGCATAACGCATAACGCATAACGCATAACGCATAACGCATAACTCATAACGCATAATGCATAACGCATAACGCACACCGTATAACGCATAACGCATAACGCATAACGCATAAAGCATAACGCATAACGCATAACGCATAATGCAAACGTATAACGTCCAACGCATAAAGCATAACGAACAACCCATAACGCATAATCCATAACGCATAACGCATAACGCATAACGCATAAAGTATAACGCATAACGCATAACGCATAACGCAAACTTATAACGCACAACGCATAGCGCATAACGCATAACGCATAACGCATAACGCATAACGCATAACGCATAACGCATAACGTATAACGCATAACGCATAACGCATAACGGATCACGCATAACGCATAACGCATAACGCATAACGCATAACGCATAACGCATAACGCATAACGCATAACGCATAACGCATAACGCATAACGCATAACGCATAAAGCATAACGCATAACGCATAACGCATAACGCATAAAGCATAACGCATAACGCATAACGCATAACGCATAACTTGTAACGCATAACGCATAACGCATAACGCATAACGCATAACACATAAAGCATAACGCATATCGCATAACGCATAACGCATAACGCATAACGCATAACGCATAACGCATAACGCATAACGCATAACGCATAACGCATAACGCATACCGTATAACGCATAACGCATAACGCATAACGCAAACGTATAACGCACAACGCATAACGCATAACGCATAACGCATAACGCAAACGTATAACGCACAACGCATAACGCATTACGCATAACGCATAACATATAACGCATAACGCATAACGCATAACGCATAACGCATAACGCATAACGCATAACGCATAACGCATAACGCATAACGCATAACGCATAACGCATAACGCATAACGCTTAACGCATAACGGATCACGCATAACGCATAACTCATAACTCATAAGGAGTAACGCATAACGCATAAAAAATAACGCATAACGCATAACGCATAACGCATAATGCATAAAGCATAACGCATAACGCATAACGCATAACTTATAACTCATTACTCATAACGAATAACGCATAACGCATAACGCATAACGCATAACGCATATCGCATAATGCATAACACATAACGCATAACGCATAACGCATAACGCATAACGCATAACGCATAACGCATAACGCATAACGCATAACGCATAACGCATAACGTATAACTCATAACGCATAACGGATAAAGCATAACGCATAACGCATAACGCATAACGCATAACGCATAAAGCATAACGCATAACGCATAACGCATAACGCATAACGCATAACGCATAACGCATAACGCATAACGCATAACGCATAACGCATAACGCATAACGCATAACGCATAACGCATAACGCATAACGCATAACGCATAACGCATAACGCATAATGCATAAAGCATAACGCATAACGCATAACGCATAATTTATAACTCATTACTCATAACGAATAACGCATAACGCATAACGCATAACGCATAACGCATAACGCATAATGCATAACGCATAACGCATAACGCATAACGCATAACGCATAACGCATAACGCATAACGCATAACCCATAAGGCATAATGCATAACGCATAACGCATAACGCATAACGCTTAACGCATAACGGATCACGCATAACGCATAACTCATAACTCATAAGGAATAACGCATAACGCATAAAGCAATACGCATAACGCATAATGCATAACGCATAACGCATAAAGCATAACGCATAACGAATAACGCATAACGCATAACGCATAAAGCATAGCGCATAACGCATAACGCATAAGGCATAACGCATAACTTGTAACGCATAACGCATAACGCATAACGCATAACGCATACCGTATAACGCATAACGCATAACGCAAATCGCATAACGCATAAATCATAACCCATAACGCACAACGCATAACGCATAATGCACAACGCATAACGAATACCGCAAAACGCATAACGCATAACGCATAACGCATAACGCATAACGCATAACGCGTAACGCATAACTCATAACGCATAACGCATAACGCATAACGCACACCGTATAACGCATAACGCATAACGCATAACGCATAAAGCATAACGCATAACGCATAATGCAAACGTATAACGTCCAACGCATAAAGCATAACGAACAACCCATAACGCATAATCCATAACGCATAACGCATAACGCATAACGCATAAAGTATAACGCATAACGCATAACGCATAACGCAAACTTATAACGCACAACGCATAGCGCATAACGCATAACGCATAACGCATAACGCATAACGCATAACGCATAACGCATAACGCATAACGCATAACGTATAACGCATAACGCATAACGCATAACGGATCACGCATAACGCATAACGCATAACGCATAACGCATAACGCATAACGCAAATCGCATAACGCATAAATCATAACCCATAACGCACAACGCATAACGCATAATGCACAACGCATAACGAATACCGCAAAACGCATTACGCATAACGCATAACGCATAACGCATAACGCATAACGCATAACGCATAACGCATAACTCATAACGCATAACGCATAACGCATAACGCACACCGTATAACGCATAACGCATAACGCATAACGCATAAAGCATAACGCATAACGCATAACGCATAATGCAAACGTATAACGTCCAACGCATAAAGCATAACGAACAACCCATAACGCATAATCCATAACGCATAAC
Source organism: Lasioglossum morio (assembly GCA_916610235.2). Taxonomy (NCBI): domain Eukaryota; kingdom Metazoa; phylum Arthropoda; class Insecta; order Hymenoptera; family Halictidae; genus Lasioglossum; species Lasioglossum morio. The sequence continues at coordinate 5,984,114 of CAKAJA020000347.1, forward strand.
GCATAACGCATAACGCATAAAGTATAACGCATAACGCATAACGCATAACGCAAACTTATAACGCACAACGCATAGCGCATAACGCATAACGCATAACGCATAACGCATAACGCATAACGCATAACGCATAACGCATAACGCATAACGCATAACGCATAACGCATAACGCATAACGTATAACGCATAACGCATAACGCATAACGGATCACGCATAACGCATAACGCATAACGCATAACGCATGACGCATAACGCATAACGCATAACGCATAACGCATAAAGCATAACGCATAACGCATAACGCATAACGCATAAACCATAACGCATAACGCATATCGCATAACGCATAACTTGTAACGCATAACGCATAACGCATAACGCATAACGCATAACACATAAAGCATAACGCATAACGCATAACGCATAACGCATAACGCATAACGCATAACGCATAACGCATAACGCATAACGCATACCGTATAACGCATAACGCATAACGCATAACGCAAACGTATAACGCACAACGCATAACGCATAACGCATAACGCAAACGTATAACGCACAACGCATAACGCATAACGCATAACGCATAACATATAACGCATAACGCACAACGCATAACGCATAATGCACAACGCATAACGAATACCGCAAAACGCATAACGCATAACGCATAACGCATAAAGCATAACGCATAACGCATAACGCATAACGCATAACGCATAACTCATAACGCATAACGCATAACGCATAACGCACACCGTATAACGCATAACGCATAACGCATAACGCATAACTCATAACTCATAAGGAGTAACGCATGACGCATAAAGCATAACGCATAACGCATAACGCATAACGCATAACGCATAACGCATAACGCATAACGCATAACGCATAACGCATAACGCATAACGCATAACGCATAACGCATAACGCATAACGCATAACGCATAACGCATAACGCATAACGCATAACGCATAACGCATAACGCATAACGCATAACGCATAACGCATAACGCATAAAGCATAACGCATAACGCATAACGCATAACGCATAAAGCATAACGCATAACGCATATCGCATAACGCATAACGCATAACGCATAACGCATAACGCATAACGCATAACGCATAACGCATAACGCATAACGCATAACGCATAACGCATAACGCATAACGCATAACGCATAACGCATAACGCATAACGCATAACGCATAACGCATAACGCATAACGCATAACGCATAAAGTATAACGCATAACGCATAACGCATAACGCAAACTTATAACGCACAACGCATAGCGCATAACGCATAACGCATAACGCATAACGCATAACGCATAACGCATAACGCATAACGCATAACGCATAACGCATAACGCATAACGCATAACGCATAACGCATAACGCATAACGCATAACGCATAACGCATAACGCATAACGCATAAAGTATAACGCATAACGCATAACGCATAACGCAAACTTATAACGCACAACGCATAGCGCATAACGCATAACGCATAACGCATAACGCATAACGCATAACGCATAACGCATAACGTCATAACGCTTAACGCATAACGCATAACTCATAACTCATAAGGAGTAACGCATAACGCATAAAGCATAACGCATAACGCATAACGCATAACGCATAATGCATAAAGCATAACGCATAACGCATAACGCATAACTTATAACTCATTACTCATAACGAATAACGCATAACGCATAACGCATAACGCATAACGCATATCGCATAATGCATAACGCATAACGCATAACGCATAACGCATAACGCATAACGCATAACGCATAACGCATAACGCATAACGCATAACGCATAACGCATAACGCATAACGTATAACTCATAACGCATAACGGATAAAGCATAACGCATAACGCATAACGCATAACGCATAACGCATAACGCATAACGCATAACGCATAACGCATAACGCATAACGCATAACGCATAACGCATACCGCATAACGCATAAAGCATAACGCATAACGCATAACGCATAACGCATAACGCATAAAGCATAACGCATAACGCATAACGCATAACGCATAACGCATAACTTGTAACGCATAACGCATAACGCATAACGCATAACGCATAACGCATAACGCATACCGTATAACGCATAACGCATAACGCAAATCGCATAACGCATAAATCATAACCCATAACGCACAACGCATAATGCATAATGCACAACGCATAACGAATACCGCAAAACGCATAACGCATAACGCATAACGCATAACGCATAACGCATAACGCATAACGCATAACGCATAAAGCATAACGCATAACGCATAACGCATAACTTATAACTCATTACTCATAACGAATAACGCATAACGCATAACGCATAACGCATATCGCATAACGCACACCGTATAACGCATAACGCATAACGCATAAAGTATAACGCATAACGCATAACGCATAACGCAAACTTATAACGCACAACGCATAGCGCATAACGCATAACGCATAACGCATAACGCATAACGCATAACGCATAACGCATAATGCACAACGCATAACGAATACCGCAAAACGCATAACGCATAACGCATAACGCATAACGCATAACTTGTAACGCATAACGCATAACGCATAACGCATAACGCATAACGAATAACGCATAACGCATAACGCATAACGCATAACGCATAACGCATATCGCATAATGCATAACGCATAACGCATAACTTGTAACGCATAACGCATAACGCATAACGCATAACGCATAACGCATAACGCATACCGTATAACGCATAACGCATAACGCAAATCGCATAACGCATAAATCATAACCCATAACGCACAACGCATAACGCATAATGCATAAAGCATAACGCATAACGCATAACGCATAACTTATAACTCATTACTCATAACGAATAACGCATAACGCATAACGCATAACGCATAACGCATAACGCATATCGCATAACGCACACCGTATAACGCATAACGCATAACGCATAACGCAAACTTATAACGCACAACGCATAGCGCATAACGCATAACGCATAACGCATAACGCATAACGCATAACGCATAACGCATAACGCATAACGCATAACGCATAACGCATAACGCATAACGTATAACTCATAACGCATAACGGATAAAGCATAACGCATAACGCATAACGCATAACGCATAACGCATAACGCATAACGCATAACGCATAACGCATAACGCATAACGCATAACGCATACCGCATAACGCATAAAGCATAACGCATAACGCATAACGCATAACGCATAAAGCATAACGCATAACGCATAACGCATAACGCATAACGCATAACTTGTAACGCATAACGCATAACGCATAACGCATAACGCATAACGCATACCGTATAACGCATAACGCATAACGCAAATCGCATAACGCATAAATCATAACCCATAACGCACAACGCATAACGCATAATGCACAACGCATAACGAATACCGCAAAACGCATAACGCATAACGCATAACGCATAACGCATAACGCATAACTCATAACGCATAATGCATAACGCATAACGCACACCGTATAACGCATAACGCATAACGCATAACGCATAAAGCATAACGCATAACGCATAACGCATAATGCAAACGTATAACGTCCAACGCATAAGGCATAACGAACAACCCATAACGCATAATCCATAACGCATAACGCATAACGCATAACGCATAAAGTATAACGCATAACGCATAACGCATAACGCAAACTTATAACGCACAACGCATAGCGCATAACGCATAACGCATAACGCATAACGCATAACGCATAACGCATAACGCATAACGTATAACGCATAACGCATAACGCATAACGGATCACGCATAACGCATAACGCATAACGCATAACGCATAACGCATAACGCATAACGCATAACGCATAACGCATAACGCATAACGCATAACGCATAACGCATAACGCATAAAGCATAACGCATAACGCATAACGCATAACGCATAAAGCATAACGCATAACGCATAACGCATAACGCATAACTTGTAACGCATAACGCATAACGCATAACGCATAACGCATAACGCATAACGCATATCGCATAATGCATAACGCATAACGCATAACTTGTAACGCATAACGCATAACGCATAACGCATAACGCATAACGCATAACGCATACCGTATAACGCATAACGCATAACGCAAATCGCATAACGCATAAATCATAACCCATAACGCACAACGCATAACGCATAATGCATAAAGCATAACGCATAACGCATAACGCATAACTTATAACTCATTACTCATAACGAATAACGCATAACGCATAACGCATAACGCATAACGCATAACGCATATCGCATAACGCACACCGTATAACGCATAACGCATAACGCATAACGCAAACTTATAACGCACAACGCATAGCGCATAACGCATAACGCATAACGCATAACGCATAACGCATAACGCATAACGCATAACGCATAACGCATAACGCATAACGCATAACGCATAACGCATAACGTATAACTCATAACGCATAACGGATAAAGCATAACGCATAACGCATAACGCATAACGCATAACGCATAACGCATAACGCATAACGCATAACGCATAACGCATAACGCATAACGCATACCGCATAACGCATAAAGCATAACGCATAACGCATAACGCATAACGCATAAAGCATAACGCATAACGCATAACGCATAACGCATAACGCATAACTTGTAACGCATAACGCATAACGCATAACGCATAACGCATAACGCATACCGTATAACGCATAACGCATAACGCAAATCGCATAACGCATAAATCATAACCCATAACGCACAACGCATAACGCATAATGCACAACGCATAACGAATACCGCAAAACGCATAACGCATAACGCATAACGCATAACGCATAACGCATAACTCATAACGCATAATGCATAACGCATAACGCACACCGTATAACGCATAACGCATAACGCATAACGCATAAAGCATAACGCATAACGCATAACGCATAATGCAAACGTATAACGTCCAACGCATAAAGCATAACGAACAACCCATAACGCATAATCCATAACGCATAACGCATAACGCATAACGCATAAAGTATAACGCATAACGCATAACGCAAACTTATAACGCACAACGCATAGCGCATAACGCATAACGCATAACGCATAACGCATAACGCATAACGCATAACGCATAACGTATAACGCATAACGCATAACGCATAACGGATCACGCATAACGCATAACGCATAACGCATAACGCATAACGCATAACGCATAACGCATAACGCATAACGCATAACGCATAACGCATAACGCATAACGCATAAAGCATAACGCATAACGCATAACGCATAACGCATAAAGCATAACGCATAACGCATAACGCATAACGCATAACTTGTAACGCATAACGCATAACGCATAACGCATAACGCATAACACATAAAGCATAACGCATATCGCATAACGCATAACGCATAACGCATAACGCATAACGCATAACGCATAACGCATAACGCATAACGCATAACGCATAACGCATAACGCATACCGTATAACGCATAACGCATAACGCATAACGCAAACGTATAACGCACAACGCATAACGCATAACGCATAACGCAAACGTATAACGCACAACGCATAACGCATTACGCATAACGCATAACATATAACGCATAACGCATAACGCATAACGCATAACGCATAACGCATAACGCATAACGCATAACGCATAACGCATAACGCATAACGCATAACGCATAACGCATAACGCATAACGCTTAACGCATAACGGATCACGCATAACGCATAACTCATAACTCATAAGGAGTAACGCATAACGCATAAAAAATAACGCATAACGCATAACGCATAACGCATAATGCATAAAGCATAACGCATAACGCATAACGCATAACTTATAACTCATTACTCATAACGAATAACGCATAACGCATAACGCATAACGCATAACGCATATCGCATAATGCATAACACATAACGCATAACGCATAACGCATAACGCATAACGCATAACGCATAACGCATAACGCATAACGCATAACGCATAACGCATAACGTATAACTCATAACGCATAACGGATAAAGCATAACGCATAACGCATAACGCATAACGCATAACGCATAAAGCATAACGCATAACGCATAACGCATAACGCATAACGCATAACGCATAACGCATAACGCATAACGCATAACGCATAACGCATAACGCATAACGCATAACTTATAACTCATTACTCATAACGAATAACGCATAACGCATAACGCATAACGCATAACGCATAACGCATAACGCATAACGTATAACTCATAACGCATAACGGATAAAGCATAACGCATAACGCATAACGCATAACGCATAACGCATAACGCATAACGCATAAAGTATAACGCATAACGCATAACGCATAACGCAAACTTATAACGCACAACGCATAGCGCATAACGCATAACGCATAACGGATCACGCATAACGCATAACTCATAACTCATAAGGAGTAACGCATAACGCATAAAAAATAACGCATAACGCATAACGCATAACGCATAATGCATAAAGCATAACGCATAACGCATAACGCATAACTTATAACTCATTACTCATAACGAATAACGCATAACGCATAACGCATAACGCATAACGCATATCGCATAATGCATAACACATAACGCATAACGCATAACGCAAAACGCATAACGCATAACGCATAACGCATAACGCATAACGCATAACGCATAACGCATAACGCATAACGCATAAAGTATAACGCATAACGCATAACGCATAACGCAAACTTATAACGCACAACGCATAGCGCATAACGCATAACGCATAACGCATAACGCATAACGCATAACGCATAACGCATAACGGATCACGCATAACGCATAACGCATAACGCATAACGCATAACGCATAACGCATAACGCATAACGCATACCGCATAACGCATAAAGCATAACGCATAACGCATAACGCATAAAGCATAACGCATAACGCATAACGCATAACGCATAACGCATAACGCATAACTTGTAACGCATAACGCATAACGCATAACGCATAACGCATAACGCATAACGCATACCGTATAACGCATAACGCATAACGCAAATCGCATAACGCATAAATCATAACCCATAACGCACAACGCATAACACATAATGCACAACGCATAACGAATACCGCAAATAGCATAACGCATAACGCATAACGCATAACGCATAACGCATAACTCATAACGCATAACGCATAACGCATAACGCACACCGTATAACGCATAACGCATAACGCATAACGCATAACGCATAACGCATAACGCATAACGCATAATGCATAAAGCATAACTCATAACGCATAACGCATAACGCATAACGCATAACGTATAACTCATAACGCATAACGCATAACGCAAATCGCATAACGCATAAATCATAACCCATAACGCACAACGCATAACGCATAATGCACAACGCATAACGAATACCGCAAAACGCATAACGCATAACGCATAACGCATAACGCATAACTCATTACTCATAACGAATAACGCATAACGCATAACGCATAACGCATAACGCATAACGCATATCGCATAATGCATAACGCATAACGCATAACGCATAACGCATAACGTATAACGCATAACGCATAACGCATAACGCATAACGCATAACGCATAACGTATAACTCATAACGCATAACGCATAACGCATAACGCATAACGCAAATCGCATAACGCATAAATCATAACCCATAACGCACAACGCATAACGCATAATGCACAACGCATAACGAATACCGCAAAACGCATAACGCATAACGCATAACGCATAACGCATAACGCATAACTCATAACGCATAACGCATAACGCATAACGCACACCGTATAACGCATAACGCATAACGCATAACGCATAAAGTATAACGCATAACGCATAACGCATAACGCAAACTTATAACGCACAACGCATAGCGCATAACGCATAACGCATAACGCATAACGCATAACGCATAACGCATAACGCATAACGCATAACGCATAACGCTTAACGCATAACGGATCACGCATAACGCATAACTCATAACTCATAAGGAGTAACGCATAACGCATAAAGCATAACGCATAACGCATAACGCATAACGCATAATGCATAAAGCATAACGCATAACGCATAACGCATAACTTGTAACTCATTACTCATAACGAATAACGCATAACGCATAACGCATAACGCATAACGCATATCGCATAATGCATAACGCATAACGCATAACGCATAACGCATAACGCATAACGCATAACGCATAACGCATAACGCATAACGCATAACGCATAACGCATAACGCATAACGCATAACGTATAACTCATAACGCATAACGGATAAAGCATAACGCATAACGCATAACGCATAACGCATAACGCATAACGCATAACGCATAACGCATAACGCATAACGCATAACGCATAACGCATAACGCATAACGCATAACGCATACCGCATAACGCATAAAGCATAACGCATAACGCATAACGCATAACGCATAAAGCATAACGCATAACGCATAACGCATAACGCATAACGCATAACTTGTAACGCATAACGCATAACGCATAACGCATAACGCATAACGCATACCGTATAACGCATAACGCATAACGCAAATCGCATAACGCATAAATCATAACCCATAACGCACAACGCATAACGCATAATGCACAACGCATAACGAATACCGCAAAACGCATAACGCATAACGCATAACGCATAACGCATAACGCATAACGCATAACGCATAACGCATAACGCATAATGCATAAAGCATAACGCATAACGCATAACGCATAACGCATATCGCATAATGCATAACGCATAACGCATAACGCATAACGCATAACGCATAACGCATAACGCATAACGCATAACGCATAACGCATAACGCATAACGCATAACGCATAACGCATAACGCATAACGCATAACGCATAACGCATAACGCATAACGCTTAACGCATAACGGATCACGCATAACGCATAACTCATAACTCATAAGGAGTAACGCATAACGCATAAAGCATAACGCATAACGCATAACGCATAACGCATAACGCATAACGCATAATGCATAAAGCATAACGCATAACGCATAACGCATAACTTATAACTCATTACTCATAACGAATAACGCATAACGCATAACGCATAACGCATATCGCATAATGCATAACGCATAACGCATAACGCATAACGCATAACGCATAACGCATAACGCATAACGCATAACGCATAACGCATAACGCATAACGTATAACTCATAACGCATAACGGATAAAGCATAACGCATAACGCATAACGCATAACGCATAACGCATAACGCATAACGCATAACGCATAACGCATAACGCATAACGCATAACGCATAACGCATAACGTATAACGCATAACGCATAACGCATACCGCATAACGCATAAAGCATAACGCATAACGCATAACGCATAACGCATAAAGCATAACGCATAACGCATAACGCATAACGCATAACGCATAACTTGTAACGCATAACGCATAACGCATAACGCATAACGCATAACGCATACCGTATAACGCATAACGCATAACGCATAAAGCATAACGCATAACGCATAACGCATAATGCAAACGTATAACGTCCAACGCATAAAGCATAACGAACAACCCATAACGCATAATCCATAACGCATAACGCATAACGCATAACGCATAACGCATAACGCATAACGCATAACGCACACCGTATAACGCATAACGCATAACGCATAACGCATAAAGTATAACGCATAACGCATAACGCATAACGCAAACTTATAACGCACAACGCATAGCGCATAACGCATAACGCATAACGCATAACGCATAACGTATAACTCATAACGCATAACGCATAACGCATAACGCAAATCGCATAACGCATAAATCATAACCCATAACGCACAACGCATAACGCATAATGCACAACGCATAACGAATACCGCAAAACGCATAACGCATAACGCATAACGCATAACGCATAACGCATAACGCATAACGCATAACTCATAACGCATAACGCATAACGCATAACGCACACCGTATAACGCATAACGCATAACGCATAACGCATAAAGTATAACGCATAACGCATAACGCATAACGCAAACTTATAACGCACAACGCATAGCGCATAACGCATAACGCATAACGCATAACGCATAACGCATAACGCATAACGCATAACGCATAACGCTTAACGCATAACGGATCACGCATAACGCATAACTCATAACTCATAAGGAGTAACGCATAACGCATAAAGCATAACGCATAACGCATAACGCATAACGCATAATGCATAAAGCATAACGCATAACGCATAACGCATAACTTATAACTCATTACTCATAACGAATAACGCATAACGCATAACGCATAACGCATAACGCATATCGCATAATGCATAACGCATAACGCATAACGCATAACGCATAACGCATAACGCATAACGCATAACGCATAACGCATAACGCATAACGCATAACGCATAACGCATAACGCATAACGCATAACGTATAACTCATAACGCATAACGGATAAAGCATAACGCATAACGCATAACGCATAACGCATAACGCATAACGCATAAAGCATAACGCATAACGCATAACGCATAACGCATAACGCATAACGCATAACGCATAACGCATAACGCATAACGCATAACGCATACCGCATAACGCATAAAGCATAACGCATAACGCATAACGCATAACGCATAAAGCATAACGCATAACGCATAACGCATAACGCATAACGCATAACTTGTAACGCATAACGCATAACGCATAACGCATAACGCATAACGCATACCGTATAACGCATAACGCATAACGCAAATCGCATAACGCATAAATCATAACCCATAACGCACAACGCATAACGCATAATGCACAACGCATAACGAATACCGCAAAACGCATAACGCATAACGCATAACGCATAACGCATAACGCATAACGCATAACGCATAATGCATAAAGCATAAAGCATAACGCATAACGCATAACGCATAACGCATATCGCATAATGCATAACGCATAACGCATAACGCATAACGCATAACGCATAACGCATAACGCATAACGCATAACGCATAACGCATAACGTATAACTCATAACGCATAACGGATAAAGCATAACGCATAACGCATAACGCATAACGCATAACGCATAACGCATAACGCATAACGCATAACGCATATCGCATAACGCATAACGCATAACGCATAACGCACACCGTATAACGCATAACGCATAACGCATAAAGTATAACGCATAACGCATAACGCATAACGCAAACTTATATCGCACAACGCATAGCGCATAACGCATAACGCATAACGCATAACGCATAACGCATAACGCATAACGCATAACGCATAACGCTTAACGCATAACGGATCACGCATAACGCATAACTCATAACTCATAAGGAGTAACGCATAACGCATAAAGCATAACGCATAACGCATAACGCATAACGCATAACGCATAACGCATAATGCATAAAGCATAACGCATAACGCATAACGCATAACTTATAACTCATTACTCATAACGAATAACGCATAACGCATAACGCATAACGCATATCGCATAATGCATAACGCATAACGCATAACGCATAACGCATAACGCATAACGCATAACGCATAACGCATAACGCATAACGCATAACGCATAACGCATAACGTATAACTCATAACGCATAACGGATAAAGCATAACGCATAACGCATAACGCATAACGCATAACGCATAACGCATAACGCATAACGCATAACGCATAACGCATAACGCATAACGCATAACGCATAACGTATAACGCATAACGCATAACGCATACCGCATAACGCATAAAGCATAACGCATAACGCATAACGCATAACGCATAAAGCATAACGCATAACGCATAACGCATAACGCATAACGCATAACTTGTAACGCATAACGCATAACGCATAACGCATAACGCATAACGCATACCGTATAACGCATAACGCATAACGCAAATCGCATAACGCATAAATCATAACCCATAACGCACAACGCATAACGCATAATGCACAACGCATAACGAATACCGCAAAACGCATAACGTATAACGCATAACGCATAACGCATAACTCATAACGCATAACGCATAACGCATAACGCACACCGTATAACGCATAACGCATAACGCATAACGCATAAAGCATAAAGCATAACGCATAACGCATAATGCAAACGTATAACGTCCAACGCATAAAGCATAACGAACAACCCATAACGCATAATCCATAACGCATAACGCATAACGCATAACGCATAACGCATAACGCATAACGCATAACGCATAACGCATAACGCATAACGCATAACGCATAATGCATAAAGCATAACGCATAACGCATAACGCATAACGCATAACGCATAACGTATAACTCATAACGCATAACGCATAACGCATAACGCAAATCGCATAACGCATAACGCATAAATCATAACCCATAACGCACAACGCATAACGCATAATGCACAACGCATAACGAATACCGCAAAACGCATAACGCATAACGCATAACGCATAACTCATTACTCATAACGAATAACGCATAACGCATAACGCATAACGCATAACGCATAACGCATATCGCATAATGCATAACGCATAACGCATAACGCATAACGCATAACGTATAACGCATAACGCATAACGCATAACGCATAACGCATAACGCATAACGTATAACTCATAACGCATAACGCATAACGCATAACGCATAACGCAAATCGCATAACGCATAAATCATAACCCATAACGCACAACGCATAACGCATAATGCACAACGCATAACGAATACCGCAAAACGCATAACGCATAACGCATAACGCATAACGCATAACGCATAACGCATAACGCATAACTCATAACGCATAACGCATAACGCATAACGCACACCGTATAACGAATAACGCATAACGCATAACGCATAAAGTATAACGCATAACGCATAACGCATAACGCAAACTTATAACGCACAACGCATAGCGCATAACGCATAACGCATAACGCATAACGCATAACGCATAACGCATAACGCATAACGCATAACGCATAACGCTTAACGCATAACGGATCACGCATAACGCATAACTCATAACTCATAAGGAGTAACGCATAACGCATAAAGCATAACGCATAACGCATAACGCATAACGCATAATGCATAAAGCATAACGCATAACGCATAACGCATAACTTATAACTCATTACTCATAACGAATAACGCATAACGCATAACGCATAACGCATAACGCATATCGCATAATGCATAACGCATAACGCATAACGCATAACGCATAACGCATAACGCATAACGCATAACGCATAACGCATAACGCATAACGCATAACGCATAACGTATAACTCATAACGCATAACGGATAAAGCATAACGCATAACGCATAACGCATAACGCATAACGCATAACGCATAACGCATAACGCATAACGCATAACGCATAACGCATAACGCATAACGCATAACGCATAACGCATAACGCATACCGCATAACGCATAAAGCATAACGCATAACGCATAACGCATAACGCATAAAGCATAACGCATAACGCATAACGCATAACGCATAACGCATAACGCATATCGCATAACGCATAACGCATAACGCATAACGCACACCGTATAACGCATAACGCATAACGCATAAAGTATAACGCATAACGCATAACGCATAACGCAAACTTATAACGCACAACGCATAGCGCATAACGCATAACGCATAACGCATAACGCATAACGCATAACGCATAACGCATAACGCATAACGCATAACGCATAACGCATAACGCATAACGTATAACTCATAACGCATAACGGATAAAGCATAACGCATAACGCATAACGCATAACGCATAACGCATAACGCATAACGCATAACGCATAACGCATAACGCATAACGCATAACGCATAACGCATAACGCATAACGCATAACGCATAACGCATAACGCATAACGCATAACGCATAACGCATAACGCATACCGCATAACGCATAAAGCATAACGCATAACGCATAACGCATAACGCATAAAGCATAACGCATAACGTATAACTCATAACGCATAACGCATAACGCATAACGCATAACGCAAATCGCATAACGCATAAATCATAACCCATAACGCACAACGCATAACGCATAATGCACAACGCATAACGAATACCGCAAAACGCATAACGCATAACGCATAACGCATAACGCATAACGCATAACGCATAACGCATAACTCATAACGCATAACGCATAACGCATAACGCACACCGTATAACGCATAACGCATAACGCATAACGCATAAAGTATAACGCATAACGCATAACGCATAACGCAAACTTATAACGCACAACGCATAGCGCATAACGCATAACGCATAACGCATAACGCATAACGCATAACGCATAACGCATAATGCATAACGCTTAACGCATAACGGATCACGCATAACGCATAACTCATAACTCATAAGGAGTAACGCATAACGCATAAAGCATAACGCATAACGCATAACGCATAACGCATAATGCATAAAGCATAACGCATAACGCATAACGCATAACTTATAACTCATTACTCATAACGAATAACGCATAACGCATAACGCATAACGCATAACGCATATCGCATAATGCATAACGCATAACGCATAACGCATAACGCATAACGCATAACGCATAACGCATAACGCATAACGCATAACGCATAACGCATAACGCATAACGCATAACGCATAACGCATAACGTATAACTCATAACGCATAACGGATAAAGCATAACGCATAACGCATAACGCATAACGCATAACGCATAACGCATAACGCATAACGCATAACGCATAACGCATAACGCATAACGCATAACGCATAACGCATAACGCATAACGCATACCGCATAACGCATAAAGCATAACGCATAACGCATAACGCATAACGCATAAAGCATAACGCATAACGCATAACGCATAACGCATAACGCATAACTTGTAACGCATAACGCATAACGCATAACGCATAACGCATAACGCATACCGTATAACGCATAACGCATAACGCAAATCGCATAACGCATAAATCATAACCCATAACGCACAACGCATAACGCATAATGCACAACGCATAACGAATACCGCAAAACGCATAACGCATAACGCATAACGCATAACGCATAACGCATAACGCATAACGCATAATGCATAAAGCATAACGCATAACGCATAACGCATAACGCATATCGCATAATGCATAACGCATAACGCATAACGCATAACGCATAACGCATAACGCATAACGCATAACGCATAACGCATAACGTATAACTCATAACGCATAACGGATAAAGCATAACGCATAACGCATAACGCATAACGCATAACGCATAACGCATAACGCATAACGCATATCGCATAACGCATAACGCATAACGCATAACGCACACCGTATAACGCATAACGCATAACGCATAAAGTATAACGCATAACGCATAACGCATAACGCAAACTTATAACGCACAACGCATAGCGCATAACGCATAACGCATAACGCATAACGCATAACGCATAACGCATAACGCATAACGCATAACGCATAACGCATAACGCTTAACGCATAACGGATCACGCATAACGCATAACTCATAACTCATAAGGAGTAACGCATAACGCATAAAGCATAACGCATAACGCATAACGCATAACGCATAACGCATAACGCATAACGCATAATGCATAAAGCATAACGCATAACGCATAACGCATAACTTATAACTCATTACTCATAACGAATAACGCATAACGCATAACGCATAACGCATATCGCATAATGCATAACGCATAACGCATAACGCATAACGCATAACGCATAACGCATAACGCATAACGCATAACGCATAACGCATAACGCATAACGCATAACGTATAACTCATAACGCATAACGGATAAAGCATAACGCATAACGCATAACGCATAACGCATAACGCATAACGCATAACGCATAACGCATAACGCATAACGCATAACGCATAACGCATAACGCATAACGTATAACGCATAACGCATAACGCATACCGCATAACGCATAAAGCATAACGCATAACGCATAACGCATAACGCATAACGCATAAAGCATAACGCATAACGCATAACGCATAACGCATAACGCATAACTTGTAACGCATAACGCATAACGCATAACGCATAACGCATAACGCATACCGTATAACGCATAACGCATAACGCAAATCGCATAACGCATAAATCATAACCCATAACGCACAACGCATAACGCATAATGCACAACGCATAACGAATACCGCAAAACGCATAACGTATAACGCATAACGCATAACGCATAACTCATAACGCATAACGCATAACGCATAACGCACACCGTATAACGCATAACGCATAACGCATAACGCATAAAGCATAACGCATAACGCATAACGCATAATGCAAACGTATAACGTCCAACGCATAAAGCATAACGAACAACCCATAACGCATAATCCATAACGCATAACGCATAACGCATAACGCATAAAGTATAACGCATAACGCATAACGCATAACGCAAACTTATAACGCACAACGCATAGCGCATAACGCATAACGCATAACGCATAACGCATAACGCATAACGCATAACGTATAACGTATAACGCATAACGCATAACACATAACGGATCACGCATAACGCATAACGCATAACGCATAACGCATAACGCATAACGCATAACGCATAACGCATAACGCATAACGCATAACGCATAACGCATAACGCATAAAGCATAACGCATAACGCATAACGCATAACGCATAAAGCATAACGCATAACGCATAACGCATAACTTGTAACGCATAACGCATAACGCATAACGCATAACGCATAACACATAAAGCATAACGCATAACGCATAACGCATAACGCATAACGCATAACGCATAACGCATAACGCATAACGCATACCGTATAACGCATAACGCATAACGCATAACGCAAACGTATAACGCACAACGCATAACGCATAACGCATAACGCAAACGTATAACGCACAACGCATAACGCATTACGCATAACGCATAACATATAACGCATAACGCATAACGCATAACGCATAACGCATAACGCATAACGCATAACGCATAACGCATAACGCATAACGCATAACGCATAACGCATAACGCATAACGCTTAACGCATAACGGATCACGCATAACGCATAACTCATAACTCATAAGGAGTAACGCATAACGCATAAAAAATAACGCATAACGCATAACGCATAACGCATAATGCATAAAGCATAACGCATAACGCATAACGCATAACTTATAACTCATTACTCATAACGAATAACGCATAACGCATAACGCATAACGCATAACGCATATCGCATAATGCATAACGCATAACGCATAACGCATAACGCATAACGCATAAGGCATAACGCATAACGCATAACGCATAACGCATAACGCATAACGCATAACGTATAACTCATAACGCATAACGGATAAAGCATAACGCATAACGCATAACGCATAACGCATAACGCATAAAGCATAACGCATAACGCATAACGCATAACGCATAACGCATAACGTATAACTCATAACGCATAACGCATAACGCATAACGCAAATCGCATAACGCATAAATCATAACCCATAACGCACAACGCATAACGCATAATGCACAACGCATAACGAATACCGCAAAACGCATAACGCATAACGCATAACGCATAACGCATAACGCATAACGCATAACTCATAACGCATAACGCATAACGCATAACGCACACCGTATAACGCATAACGCATAACGCATAACGCATAAAGTATAACGCATAACGCATAACGCATAACGCAAACTTATAACGCACAACGCATAGCGCATAACGCATAACGCATAACGCATAACGCATAACGCATAACGCATAACGCATAACGCATAACGCATAACGCATAACGCATAACGCATAACGCTTAACGCATAACGGATCACGCATAACGCATAACTCATAACTCATAAGGAGTAACGCATAACGCATAAAGCATAACGCATAACGCATAACGCATAACGCATAATGCATAAAGCATAACGCATAACGCATAACGCATAACTTATAACTCATTACTCATAACGAATAACGCATAACGCATAACGCATAACGCATAACGCATATCGCATAATGCATAACGCATAACGCATAACGCATAACGCATAACGCATAACGCATAACGCATAACGCATAACGCATAACGCATAACGTATAACTCATAACGCATAACGGATAAAGCATAACGCATAACGCATAACGCATAACGCATAACGCATAACGCATAACGCATAACGCATAACGCATAACGCATAACGCATAACGCATAACGCATAACGCATAACGCATACCGCATAACGCATAAAGCATAACGCATAACGCATAACGCATAACGCATAAAGCATAACGCATAACGCATAACGCATAACGCATAACTTGTAACGCATAACGCATAACGCATAACGCATAACGCATACCGTATAACGCATAACGCATAACGCAAATCGCATAACGCATAAATCATAACCCATAACGCACAACGCATAATGCACAACGCATAACGAATACCGCAAAACGCATAACGCATAACGCATAACGCATAACGCATAACGCATAACGCATAACGCATAACGCATAACGCATAACGCATAATGCATAAAGCATAACGCATAACGCATAACGCATAACGCATATCGCATAATGCATAACGCATAACGCATAACGCATAACGCATAACGCATAACGCATAACGCATAACGCATAACGCATAACGCATAACGCATAACGCATAACGTATAACTCATAACGCATAACGGATAAAGCATAACGCATAACGCATAACGCATAACGCATAACGCATAACGCATAACGCATAACGCATAACGCATAACGCACACCGTATAACGCATAACGCATAACGCATAAAGTATAACGCATAACGCATAACGCATAACGCAAACTTATAACGCACAACGCATAGCGCATAACGCATAACGCATAACGCATAACGCATAACGCATAACGCATAACGCATAACGCATAACGCTTAACGCATAACGGATCACGCATAACGCATAACTCATAACTCATAAGGAGTAACGCATAACGCATAAAGCATAACGCATAACGCATAACGCATAACGCATAACGCATAATGCATAAAGCATAACGCATAACTCATAACGCATAACTTATAACTCATTACTCATAACGAATAACGCATAACGCATAACGCATAACCCATAACTCATAAGGAGTAACGCATAACGCATAAAGCATAACGCATAACGCATAACGCATAACGCATAACGCATAATGCATAAAGCATAACGCATAACGCATAACGCATAACTTATAACTCATTACTCATAACGAATAACGCATAACGCATAACGCATAACGCATATCGCATAATGCATAACGCATAACGCATAACGCATAACGCATAACGCATAACGCATAACGCATAACGCATAACGCATAACGCATAACGTATAACTCATAACGCATAACGGATAAAGCATAACGCATAACGCATAACGCATAACGCATAACGCATAACGCATAACGCATAATGCATAACGCATAACGCATAACGCATAACGCATAACGCATAACGCATAACGCATACCGCATAACGCATAAAGCATAACGCATAACGCATAACGCATAACGCATAAAGCATAACGCATAACGCATAACGCATAACGCCTAACGCATAACGCATACCGTATAACGCATAACGCATAACGCAAATCGCATAACGCATAAATCATAACCCATAACGCACAACGCATAACGCATAATGCACAACGCATAACGAATACCGCAAAACGCATAACGCATAACGCATAACGCATAACGCATAACTCATAACGCATAACGCATAACGCATAACGCACACCGTATAACGCATAACGCATAACGCATAACGCATAAAGCATAACGCATAACGCATAACGCATAATGCAAACGTATAACGTCCAACGCATAAAGCATAACGAACAACCCATAACGCATAATCCATAACGCATAACGCATAACGCATAACGCATAAAGTATAACGCATAACGCATAACGCATAACGCAAACTTATAACGCACAACGCATAGCGCATAACGCATAACGCATAACGCATAACGCATAACGCATAACGCATAACGCATAACGCATAACGCATAACGCATAACGCATAACGTATAACGCATAACGCATAACACATAACGGATCACGCATAACGCATAACGCATAACGCATAACGCATAACGCATAACGCATAACGCATAACGCATAACGCATAACGCATAACGCCTAACGCATAAAGCATAACGCATAACGCATAACGCATAACGCATAAAGCATAACGCATAACGCATAACGCATAACTTGTAACGCATAACGCATAACGCATAACGCATAACGCATAACGCATAAAGCATAACGCATAACGCATAACGCATAACGCATAACGCATAACGCATAACGCATAACGCATAACGCATACCGTATAACGCATAACGCATAACGCATAACGCAAACGTATAACGCACAACGCATAACGCATAACGCATAACGCAAACGTATAACGCACAACGCATAACGCATTACGCATAACGCATAACATATAACGCATAACGCATAACGCATAACGCATAACGCATAACGCATAACGCATAACGCATAACGCATAACGCATAACGCATAACGCATAACGCATAACGCATAACGCTTAACGCATAACGGATCACGCATAACGCATAACTCATAACTCATAAGGAGTAACGCATAACGCATAAAAAATAACGCATAACGCATAACGCATAACGCATAACGCATAATGCATAAAGCATAACGCATAACGCATAACGCATAACTTATAACTCATTACTCATAACGAATAACGCATAACGCATAACGCATAACGCATAACGCATATCGCATAATGCATAACGCATAACGCATAACGCATAACGCATAACGCATAACGCATAACGCATAACGCATAACGCATAACGCATAACGTATAACTCATAACGCATAACGGATAAAGCATAACGCATAACGCATAACGCATAACGCATAACGCATAACGCATAACGCATAACGCATAATGCATAAAGCATAACGCATAACGCATAACGCATAACTTATAACTCATTACTCATAACGAATAACGCATAACGCATAACGCATAACTCATAACTCATAAGGAGTAACGCATAACGCATAAAGCATAACGCATAACGCATAACGCATAACGCATAACGCATAATGCATAAAGCATAACGCATAACGCATAACGCATAACTTATAACTCATTACTCATAACGAATAACGCATAACGCATAACGCATAACGCATATCGCATAATGCATAACGCATAACGCATAACGCATAACGCATAACGCATAACGCATAACGCATAACGCATAAAGTATAACGCATAACGCATAACGCATAACGCAAACTTATAACGCACAACGCATAGCGCATAACGCATAACGCATAACGCATAACGCATAACGCATAACGCATAACGCATAACGCATAACGCTTAACGCATAACGGATCACGCATAACGCATAACTCATAACTCATAAGGAGTAACGCATAACGCATAAAGCATAACGCATAACGCATAACGCACAACGCATAACGCATAATGCATAAAGCATAACGCATAACGCATAACGCATAACTTATAACTCATTACTCATAACGAATAACGCATAACGCATAACGCATAACTCATAACTCATAAGGAGTAACGCATAACGCATAAAGCATAACGCATAACGCATAACGCATAACGCATAACGCATAACGCATAATGCATAAAGCATAACGCATAACGCATAACGCATAACTTATAACTCATTACTCATAACGAATAACGCATAACGCATAACGCATAACGCATATCGCATAATGCATAACGCATAACGCATAACGCATAACGCATAACGCATAACGCATAACGCATAACGCATAACGCATAACGCATAACGCATAACGCATAACGCATAACGCATAACGTATAACTCATAACGCATAACGGATAAAGCATAACGCATAACGCATAACGCATAACGCATAACGCATAACGCATAACGCATAACGCATAACGCATAACGCATAACGCATAACGCATAACGCATAACGCATAACGCATAACGCATAACGCATACCGCATAACGCATAAAGCATAACGCATAACGCATAACGCATAACGCATAAAGCATAACGCATAACGCATAACGCATAACGCATAACGCATAACTTGTAACGCATAACGCATAACGCATAACGCATAACGCATAACGCATACCGTATAACGCATAACGCATAACGCAAATCGCATAACGCATAAATCATAACCCATAACGCACAACGCATAACGCATAATGCACAACGCATACCGAATACCGCAAAACGCATAACGCATAACGCATAACGCATAACGCATAACTCATAACGCATAACGCATAACGCATAACGCACACCGTATAACGCATAACGCATAACGCATAACGCATAAAGCATAACGCATAACGCATAACGCATAATGCAAACGTATAACGTCCAACGCATAAAGCATAACGAACAACCCATAACGCATAATCCATAACGCATAACGCATAACGCATAACGCATAAAGTATAACGCATAACGCATAACGCATACCGTATAACGCATAACGCATAACGCAAATCGCATAACGCATAAATCATAACCCATAACGCACAACGCATAACGCATAATGCACAACGCATACCGAATACCGCAAAACGCATAACGCATAACGCATAACGCATAACGCATAACTCATAACGCATAACGCATAACGCATAACGCATAACGCACACCGTATAACGCATAACGCATAACGCATAACGCATAAAGCATAACGCATAACGCATAACGCATAATGCAAACGTATAACGTCCAACGCATAAAGCATAACGAACAACCCATAACGCATAATCCATAACGCATAACGCATAACGCATAACGCATAAAGTATAACGCATAACGCATAACGCATAACGCAAACTTATAACGCACAACGCATAGCGCATAACGCATAACGCATAACGCATAACGCATAACGCATACCGCATAACGCATAACGCATAACGCATAACGCATAACGTATAACGCATAATGCATAACACATAACGGATCACGCATAACGCATAACACATAACGCATAACGCATAACGCATAACGCATAACGCATAACGCATAACGCATAACGCATAACGCATAAAGCATAACGCATAACGCATAACGCATAACGCATAAAGCATAACGCATAACGCATAACGCATAACGCATAACTTGTAACGCATAACGCATAACGCATAACGCATAACGCATAACACATAAAGCATAACGCATAACGCATAACGCATAACGCATAACGCATAACGCATAACGCATAACGCATAACGCATAACGCATACCGTATAACGCATAACGCATAACGCATAACGCAAACGTATAACGCACAACGCATAACGCATAACGCATAACGCAAACGTATAACGCACAACGCATAACGCATTACGCATAACGCATAACATATAACGCATAACGCATAACGCATAATGCATAACGCATAACGCATAACGCATAACGCATAACGCATAACGCATAACGCATAACGCATAACGCATAACGCATAACGCATAACGCATAACGCATAACGCATAACGCATAACGCATAACGCATAACGCTTAACGCATAACGGATCACGCATAACGCATAACTCATAACTCATAAGGAGTAACGCATAACGCATAAAAAATAACGCATAACGCATAACGCATAACGCATAACGCATAACGCATAATGCATAAAGCATAACGCATAACGCATAACGCATAACTTATAACTCATTACTCATAACGAATAACGCATAACGCATAACGCATAACGCATAACGCATATCGCATAATGCATAACGCATAACGCATAACGCATAACGCATAACGCATAACGCATAACGCATAACGCATAACGCATAACGTATAACTCATAACGCATAACGGATAAAGCATAACGCATAACGCATAACGCATAACGCATAACGCATAAAGCATAACGCATAACGCATAACGCATAACGCATAACGCATAACGCATAACGCATAACGCATAACGCATAACGCATAACGCATAACGTATAACTCATAACGCATAACGGATAAAGCATAACGCTTAACGCATAACGCATAACGCATAACGCATAACGTATAACTCATAACGCATAACGGATAAAGCATAACGCATAACGCATAACGCATAACGCATAACGCATAACGCATAACGCATAACGCATAACGCATAACGCATAACGCATAACGCATAACGCATAACGCATAACGCATAACGCATAACGCATAACGCATAACGCATAACGCATAACGCATAACGCATAACGCATAACGCATAACGCATAACGCATAACGCATAACGCATAACGCATAACGCATAACGCATAACGCATAACGCATAACGCATAACGCATAACGCATAACGCATAACGCATAACGCATAACGCATAACGCATAACGCATAACGCATAACGCATAACGCATAACGCATAACGCATAACGCATAACGCATAACGCATAACGCATAACGCATAACGCATAACGCATAACGGATCACGCATAACGCATAACGCATAACGCATAACGCATAACGCATAACGCATAACGCATAACGCATACCGCATAACGCATAAAGCATAACGCATAACGCATAACGCATAACGCATAAAGCATAACGCATAACGCATAACGCATAACGCATAACGCATAACTTGTAACGCATAACGCATAACGCATAACGCATAACGCATAACGCATAACGCATACCGTATAACGCATAACGCATAACGCAAATCGCATAACGCATAAATCATAACCCATAACGCACAACGCATAACGCATAATGCACAACGCATAACGAATACCGCAAAACGCATAACGCATAACGCATAACGCATAACGCATAACGCATAACGCATAACGCATAACTCATAACGCATAACGCATAACGCACACCGTATAACGCATAACGCATAACGCACAACGCATAACGCATAACGCATAACGCATAACGCATAACGCATAACGCATAATGCATAAAGCATAACGCATAACGCATAACGCATAACTTATAACTCATTACTCATAACGAATAACGCATAACGCATAACGCATAACGCATAACGCATAACGCATAACGCATAACGCATACCGTATAACGCATAACGCATAACGCAAATCGCATAACGCATAAATCATAACCCATAACGCACAACGCATAACGCATAATGCACAACGCATAACGAATACCGCAAAACGCATAACGCATAACGCATAACGCATAACGCATAACGCATAACGCATAACGCATAACGCATAACGCATAACTCATAACGCATAACGCATAACGCATAACGCATAACGCATATCGCATAATGCATAACGCATAACGCATAACGCATAACGCATAACGCATAACGCATAACGCATAACGCATAACGCATAACGCATATCGCATAATGCATAACGCATAACGCATAACGCATAACGCATAACGCATAACGCATAACGCATAACGCATAACGCATAACGCATAACGCATAACGCATAACGCATAACGCATAACGTATAACTCATAACTCATAACGGATAAAGCATAACGCATAACGCATAACGCATAACGCATAACGCATAACGCATAACGCATAACGCATAACGCATAACGCATAACGCATACCGCATAACGCATAAAGCATAACGCATAACGCATAACGCATAACGCATAAAGCATAACGCATAACGCATAACGCATAACGCATAACTTGTAACGCATAACGCATAACGCATAACGCATAACGCATACCGTATAACGCATAACGCATAACGCAAATCGCATAACGCATAAATCATAACCCATAACGCACAACGCATAACGCATAATGCACAACGCATAACGAATACCGCAAAACGCATAACGCATAACGCATAACGCATAACGCATAACGCATAACGCATAACGCATAATGCATAAAGCATAACGCATAACGCATAACGCATAACGCATATCGCATAATGCATAACGCATAACGCATAACGCATAACGCATAACGCATAACGCATAACGCATAACGCATAACGCATAACGCATAACGCATAACGTATAACTCATAACGCATAACGGATAAAGCATAACGCATAACGCATAACGCATAACGCATAACGCATAACGCATAACGCATAACGCATAACGCATAACGCATAACGCATAACGCATAACGCATAACGCATAACGCATAACGCATAACGCATAACGCATACCGCATAACGCATAAAGCATAACGCATAACGCATAACGCATAACGCATAACGCATAACGCATAAAGCATAACGCATAACGCATAACGCATAACGCATAACTTGTAATGCATAACGCATAACGCATAACGCATAACGCATAACGCATACCGTATAACGCATAACGCATAACGCAAATCGCATAACGCATAAATCATAACCCATAACGCACAACGCATAACGCATAATGCACAACGCATAACGAATACCGCAAAACGCTTAACGCATAACGCATAACGCATAACGCATAACGCATAACGCATAATGCATAAAGCATAACGCATAACGCATAACGCATAACTTATAACTCATTACTCATAACGAATAACGCATAACGCATAACGCATAACTCATAACTCATAAGGAGTAACGCATAACGCATAAAGCATAACGCATAACGCATAACGCATAACGCATAATGCATAAAGCATAACGCATAACGCATAACGCATAACTTATAACTCATTACTCATAACGAATAACGCATAACGCATAACGCATAACGCATATCGCATAATGCATAACGCATAACGCATAACGCATAACGCATAACGCATAACGCATAACGCATAACGCATAACGCATAACGTATAACTCATAACGCATAACGGATAAAGCATAACGCATAACGCATAACGCATAACGCATAACGCATAACGCATAACGCATAACGCATAACGCATAACGCATAACGCATAACGCATAACGCATAACGCATAACGCATAACGCATAACGCATACCGCATAACGCATAAAGCATAACGCATAACGCATAACGCATAACGCATAACGCATAAAGCATAACGCATAACGCATAACGCATAACGCATAACGCATAACTTGTAACGCATAACGCATAACGCATAACGCATAACGCATAACGCATACCGTATAACGCATAACGCATAACGCAAATCGCATAACGCATAAATCATAACCCATAACGCACAACGCATAACGCATAATGCACAACGCATACCGAATACCGCAAAACGCATAACGCATAACGCATAACGCATAAC
Organism: Lasioglossum morio; assembly: GCA_916610235.2. Taxonomy (NCBI): domain Eukaryota; kingdom Metazoa; phylum Arthropoda; class Insecta; order Hymenoptera; family Halictidae; genus Lasioglossum; species Lasioglossum morio. The sequence continues at coordinate 6,011,807 of CAKAJA020000347.1, forward strand.
GCATAACGCATAACTCATAACGCATAACGCATAACGCATAACGCACACCGTATAACGCATAACGCATAACGCATAACGCATAAAGCATAACGCATAACGCATAACGCATAATGCAAACGTATAACGTCCAACGCATAAAGCATAACGAACAACCCTTAACGCATAATCCATAACGCATAACGCATAACGCATAACGCATAAAGTATAACGCATAACGCATAACGCATAACGCAAACTTATAACGCACAACGCATAGCGCATAACGCATAACGCATAACGCATAACGCATAACGCATAACGCATAACGCATAACGCATAACGCATAACGCATAACGCATAACGTATAACGCATAACGCATAACACATAACGGATCACGCATAACGCATAACGCATAAAGCATAACGCATAACGCATAACGCATAACGCATAACGCATAACGCATAACGCATAACGCATAACGCATAACGCATAACGCATAAAGCATAACGCATAACGCATAACGCATAACGCATAAAGCATAACGCATAACGCATAACGCATAACGCATAACTTGTAACGCATAACGCATAACGCATAACGCATAACGCATAACACATAAAGCATAACGCATAACGCATAACGCATAACGCATAACGCATAACGCATAACGCATAACGCATAACGCATAACGCATAACGCATAACGCATAACGCATACCGTATAACGCATAACGCATAACGCATAACGCAAACGTATAACGCACAACGCATAACGCATAACGCATAACGCAAACGTATAACGCACAACGTATAACGCATTACGCATAACGCATAACATATAACGCATAACGCATAACGCATAACGCATAACGCATAACGCATAACGCATAACGCATAACGCATAACGCATAACGCATAACGCATAACGCATAACGCATAACGCATAACGCATAACGCATAACGCATAACGCATAACGCATAACGCATAACGCATAACGCATAACGCATAACGCATAACGCATAACTTATAACTCATTACTCATAACGAATAACGCATAACGCATAACGCATAACGCATAACGCATAACGCATATCGCATAATGCATAACGCATAACGCATAACGCATAACGCATAACGCATAACGCATAACGCATAACGCATAACGTATAACTCATAACGCATAACGCATAACGCATAACGCATAACGCAAATCGCATAACGCATAAATCATAACCCATAACGCACAACGCATAACGCATAATGCACAACGCATAACGAATACCGCAAAACGCATAACGCATAACGCATAACGCATAACGCATAACGCATGACGCATAACGCATAACGCATAACGCATAACGCATAACGCATAACGCATAACTCATATCGCATAACGCATAACGCATAACGCACACCGTATAACGCATAACGCATAACGCATAACGCATAAAGTATAACGCATAACGCATAACGCATAACGCAAACGTATAACGCACAACGCATAACGCATAACGCATAACGCAAACGTATAACGCACAACGCATAACGCATTACGCATAACGCATAACATATAACGCATAACGCATAACGCATAACGCATAACGCATAACGCATAACGCATAACGCATAACGCATAACGCATAACGCATAACGCATAACGCATAACGCATAACCATAACGCATAACGCATAACCCATAACGCATAACGCATAACGCATAACGTATAACGCATAACGCATACCGTATAACGCATAATGCATAACGCATAACGCATAACGCATAACGCATAACGCATAACGTATAACGCATAACGCATACCGTATAACGCAAAACGCATAACGCATAACGCAAACGTATAGCGCACAACGCATAATGCATAAACCATAACCCTTACTTAATAACGCATAACGCATAATGCACAACGCATAACGAACACCGGAAAACCCATAACGCCTAACGCATAACGGATCACGAATAACGCATAAAGCATAACGCATAACGCATAACGCATAACGCATAACGCATAACGTATAACGCATAACGCATACCGTCTAACGCATAACGCATAACGCATAACGCATAACGCATAACGCATAACTTATAACTCATTACTCATAACGAATAACGCATAACGCATAACGCATAACGCATAACGCATAACGCATAACGCATATCGCATAATGCATAACGCATAACGCATAACGCATAACGCATAACGCATAACGCATAACGCATAACGCATAACGTATAACTCATAACGCATAACGCATAACCCATAACGCATAACGCAAATCGCATAACGCATAAATCATAACCCATAACGCACAACGCATAACGCATAATGCACAACGCATAACGAATACCGCACAACGCATAACGCATTACGCATAACGCATAACATATAACGCATAACGCATAACGCATAACGCATAACGCATAACGCATAACGCATAACGCATAACTTATAACTCATTACTCATAACGAATAACGCATAACGCATAACGCATAACGCATAACGCATAACGCATAACGCATAACGCATAACGCATAACGCATAACGCATAACGCATAACGCATAACGCATAACGCATAACGCATAACTCATATCGCATAACGCATAACGCATAACGCACACCGTATAACGCATAACGCATAACGCATAACGCATAAAGTATAACGCATAACGCATAACGCATAACGCAAACGTATAACGCATAACGCATAACGCATAACGCAAACGTATAACGCACAACGCATAACGCATTACGCATAACGCATAACATATAACGCATAACGCATAACGCATAACGCATAACGCATAACGCATAACGCATAACGCATAACTTATAACTCATTACTCATAACGAATAACGCATAACGCATAACGCATAACGCATAACGCATAACGCATATCGCATAATGCATAACGCATAACGCATAACGCATAACGCATAACGCATAACGCATAACGCATAACGTATAACTCATAACGCATAACGCATAACGCATAACGCATAACGCAAATCGCATAACGCATAAATCATAACCCATAACGCACAACGCATAACGCATAATGCACAACGCATAACGAATACCGCAAAACGCATAACGCATAACGCATAACGCATAACGCATAACGCATAACGCATAACGCATAACGCATAACGCATAACGCATAACGCATAACTCATATCGCATAACGCATAACGCATAACGCACACCGTATAACGCATAACGCATAACGCATAACGCATAAAGTATAACGCATAACGCATAACGCATAACGCAAACGTATAACGCACAACGCATAACGCATAACGCATAACGCAAACGTATAACGCATAACGCATAACGCATAACGCATAACTTATAACTCATTACTCATAACGAATAACGCATAACGCATAACGCATAACGCATAACGCATAACGCATATCGCATAACGCATAACGCATAACGCATAACGCATAACGCATAACGCATAACGCATAACGCATAACGTATAACTCATAACGCATAACGCATAACGCATAACGCATAACGCAAATCGCATAACGCATAAATCATAACCCATAACGCACAACGCATAACGCATAATGCACAACGCATAACGAATACCGCAAAACGCATAACGCACAACGCATAACGCATAACGCATAACGCAAACGTATAACGCACAACGCATAACGCATTACGCATAACGCATAACATATAACGCATAACGCATAACGCATAACGCATAACGCATAACGCATAATGCATAACGCATAACGCATAACGCATAACGCATAACGCATAACGCATAACGCATAACCATAACGCATAACGCATAACCCATAACGCATAACGCATAACGCATAACGTATAACGCATAACGCATACCGTATAACGCATAATGCACAACGCATAACGCATAACGCATAACGCATAACGCATAACGTATAACGCATAACGCATACCGTATAACGCAAAACGCATAACGCATAACGCATAACGCAAACGTATAGCGCACAACGCATAATGCATAAACCATAACCCTTACTTAATAACGCATAACGCATAATGCACAACGCATAACGAACACCGGAAAACCCATAACGCCTAACGCATAACGGATCACGAATAACGCATAAAGCATAACGCATAACGCATAACGCATAACGCATAACGCATAACGCATAACGTATAACGCATAACGCATACCGTCTAACGCATAACGCATAACGCATAACGCAAACGTATAGCGCACAACGCATAATGCATAAACCATAACCCTTACTTAATAACGCATAACGCATAATGCACAACGCAGAACGAACACCGGAAAACCCATAACGCCTAACGCATAACGGATCACGAATAACGCATAAAGCATAACGCATAACGCATAACGCATAACGCATAACGCATAACGCATAACGCATAACGCATAACGCATAACGCATAACGCATAACGCATAACGCATAACGCATAACGCATAACGCATAACGCATAACGCATAACGTATAACTCATAACGCATACCGTATAACGCATAATGCATAACGCATAACGCATAACGCATAACGCATAACGCATAACGCATAACGCATAACGCATAACGTATAACGCATAACGCATACCGTCTAACGCATAACGCATAACGCATAACGCAAACGTATAGCGCACAACGCATAATGCATAAACCATAACCCTTACTTCATAACGCATAACGCATAATGCACAACGCATAACGAACACCGGAAAACCCATAACGCCTAACGCATAACGGATCACGAATAACGCATAACGCATAACGCATAACGCATAACGCATAACGCATAACGCATAACGCATAACGCATAACGCATAACGCATAACGCATAACGCATAACGCATAACGCATAACGCATAACGCATAACGCATAACGCATAACGCATAACGCATAACGCATAACGCATAACGCATAACGCATAACGCATAACGCATAACGCATAACGCATAACGCATAACGCATAACGCATAACGCATAACGCATAACGCATAACGCATAACGCATAACGCATAACGCATAACGCATAACGCATAACGCATAACGCATAACGCATAACGCATAACGCATAACGCATAACGCATAACGCATAACGCATAACGCATAACGCATAACGCATAACGCATAACGCATAACGCATAACGCATAACGCATAACGCGTAACTCATAACGCATAACACATAACGCATAACGCACACCGTATAACGCATAACGCATAACGCATAACGCAAACGTATAGCGCACAACGCATAATGCATAAACCATAACCCTTACTTCATAACGCATAACGCATAATGCACAACGCATAACGAACACCGGAAAACCCATAACGCCTAACGCATAACGGATCACGAATAACGCATAATGCATAACGCATAAAGCATAACGCATAACGCATAACGCATAACGCATAACGCATAACGCATAACGCATAACGCATAACGCATAACGCATAACGCATAACGCATTACGCATAACGCATAACGCATAACGCATAACGCATAACGCATAACGCATAACGCATAACGCATAACGCATAACGCATAACGCATAACGCATAACGCATAACGCATAACGCATAACGCATAACGCATAACGCATAACGCATAACGCATAACGCATAACGCATAACGCATAACGCATAACGCATAACGCATAACGCATAACGCATAACGCATAACGCATAACGCATAACGCATAACTCGTAACTCATAACGCATAACACATAACGCATAACGCACACCGTATAACGCATAACGCATAACGCATAACGCAAACGTATAGCGCACAACGCATAATGCATAAACCATAACCCTTACTTCATAACGCATAACGCATAATGCACAACGCATAACGAACACCGGAAAACACATAACGCCTAACGCATAACGGATCACGAATAACGCATAATGCATAACGCATAAAGCATAACGCATAACGCATAACGCATAACGCATAACGCATAACGCATAACGCATAACGCATAACGCATAACGCATAACGCATAACGCATAACGCATAACGCATAACGCATAACGCATAACGCATAACGCATAACGCATAACGCATAACGCATAACGCATAACGCATAACGCATAACGCATAACGCATAACGCATAACGCATAACGCATAACGCATAACGCATAACGCATAACGCGTAACTCATAACGCATAACACATAACGCATAACGCACACCGTATAACGCATAACGCATAACGCATAACGCAAACGTATAGCGCACAACGCATAATGCATAAACCATAACCCTTACTTCATAACGCATAACGCATAATGCACAACGCATAACGAACACCGGAAAACCCATAACGCCTAACGCATAACGGATCACGAATAACGCATAATGCATAACGCATAAAGCATAACGCATAACGCATAACGCATAACGCATAACGCATAACGCATAACGCATAACGCATAACGCATAACGCATAACGCATAACGCATAACGCATAACGCATAACGCATAACGCATAACGCATAACGCATAACGCATAACGCATAACGCATAACGCATAACGCATAACGCATAACGCATAACGCGTAACGCATAACGCATAACGCATAAAGCAAAACGCATAACGCAACGTATAACGCACAACGCATTTCGCATAACGCATAACGCATAACGCATAACGTATAACGCATAACGCATAACGCATAACGCATAACGCATAACGCATAACGCATAACGCATAACGCATAACCATAACGCATAACGCATAACCCATAACGCATAACGCATAACGCATAACGTATAACGCACAACGCATACCGTATAACGCATAATGCATAACGCATAACGCATAACGCATAACGCATAACGCATAACGCATAACGCATAACGCATAACGCATAACGTATAACGCATAACGCATACCGTCTAACGCATAACGCATAACGCATAACGCAAACGTATAGCGCACAACGCATAATGCATAAACCATAACCCTTACTTCATAACGCATAACGCATAATGCACAACGCATAACGAACACCGGAAAACCCATAACGCCTAACGCATAACGGATCACGAATAACGCATAACGCATAACGCATAACGCATAACGCATAACGCATAACGCATAACGCATAACGCATAACGCATAACGCATAACGCATAACGCATAACGCATAACGCATAACGCATAACGCATAACGCATAACGCATAACGCATAACGCATAACACATAACGCATAACGCATAACGCATAACGCATAACGCATAACGCATAACCATAACGCATAACGCATAACCCATAACGCATAACGCATAACGCATAACGCATAACGTATAACGCATAACGCATACCGTATAACGCATAATGCATAACGCATAACGCATAACGCATAACGCATAACGCATAACGCATAACGCATAACGTATAACGCATAACGCATACCGTCTAACGCATAACGCATAACGCATAACGCAAACGTATAGCGCACAACGCATAATGCATAAACCATAACCCTTACTTCATAACGCATAACGCATAATGCACAACGCATAACGAACACCGGAAAACCCATAACGCCTAACGCATAACGGATCACGAATAACGCATAACGCGTAACGCATAACGCATAACGTATAACGCATAACGCATACCGCCTAACGCATAACGCATAACGCATAACGCAAACGTATAGCGCACAACGCATAATGCATAAACCATAACCCTTACTTCATAACGCATAACGCATAATGCACAACGCATAACGAACACCGGAAAACCCATAACGCCTAACGCATAACGGATCACGAATAACGCATAACGCATAACGCATAACGCATAACGCATAACGCATAACGCATAACGCATAACGCATAACGCATAACGCATAACGCATAACGCATAACGCATAACGCATAACGCATAACGCATAACGCATAACGCATAACGCATAACGCATAACACATAACGCATAACGCATAACGCATAACGCATAACGCATAACGCATAACCATAACGCATAACGCATAACCCATAACGCATAACGCATAACGCATAACGCATAACGTATAACGCATAACGCATACCGTATAACGCATAACGCATAACGCACATCGTATAACGCATAACGCATAACGCATAACGCATAAAGCACAACGCATAACGCATAACGCATAATGCAAACGTATAACGCCCAACGCATAAAGCATAACGAACAACCCATAACGCATAATCCATAACGCATAACGCATAACGCATAACGCATAAAGCATAACGCATAACGCATAACGCATAACGCAAACTTATAACGCACAACGCATAGCGCATATCGCATAACGCATAACGCATAACGCATAACGCATAACGCATAACGCATAACGCAAACGTATAGCGCACAACGCATAATGCATAAACCATAACCCTTACTTCATAACGCATAACGCATAATGCACAACGCATAACGAACACCGGAAAACCCATAACGCCTAACGCATAACGGATCACGAATAACGCATAATGCATAACGCATAAAGCATAACGCATAACTCATAACGCATAACGCATATCGCATAACACATACGCATAACGCATAAGGCATAACGCATTACGCATAACTTATAACTCCTAACTCATAACGAATAACGCATAACGCAAAATGAATAACGCATAAAGCATAACGCATAACCCATAACCCATAACGCACAACGCATAAGGCATAATGCACAACGCATAACGAATACCGCAAAACGCATAACGCATAACGCATAACGCGTAACTCATAACGCATAACGCATAACGCATAACGCACATCGTATAACGCATAATGCATAACGCATAACGCATAACGCATAAAGCACAACGCATAACGCATAACGCATAATGCAAACGTATAACGCCCAACGCATAAAGCATAACGAACAACCCATAACGCATAATCCATAACGCATAACGCATAACGCATAACGCTTAAAGTATAACGCATAACGCATAACGCATAACGCAAACTTATAACGCACAACGCATAGCGCATATCGCATAACGCATAACGCATAACGCATAACGCATAACGCATAACGCATAACGCATAACGCATAACGCATAACGCATAACGCATAACGCATAACGCATAACGCATAACGCATAACGCATAACGCATAACGCAAAACGCATAAGGCATAACGCATAACGCATAACGCATAAGGCTTGATGCATGACGCATATCGCATATCGCATAACGCATAAGGCTTGATGCATGACGCATATCGCATAACGCATAAGGCATAACGCATAATACATAACGTATAACGCATTATGCAGAACGCATAACGCATAACGCATAACGCATAACGCATAACGCATAACGCATAACGCATAACGCATAACGCATAACGCATAACGCATAACGCATAACGCAAAACGCATAACGCATAACGCATAACGCATAACGCATAACGCATAACGCATAAAGCATAACGCATAACGCATAACGCATAACGCATAACGCATAACGCATAACGCATAACGCATAACGCATAATGCATAACGCATAACGCATAACGAATAACGCATAACGCATAACGCATAACGCATAACGCATAACGCAAAACGCATAACGTTAACGCATAACCCATAACGCATAAGGCTTGATGCATGACCCATATCGCATATCGCATAACGCATAAGGCTTGATGCATGACGCATATCGCATAACGCATAAGGCATAACGCATAATACATAACGTATAACGCATTATGCATAACGCATAACGCATAACGCATAACGTATAACGCATAACGCATACCGTATAACGCATAACGCATAACGCATAACGCATAACGCATAACGCATAAAGCAAAACGCATAAAGCATAACGCATAACTCATAACGCATAACGCATAACGCATAAGGCTTGATGCATGACGCATATCGCATAACGCATAAGGCTTGATGCATGACGCATATCGCATAACGCATAAGGCATAACGCATAATACATAACGTATAACGCATTATGCAGAACGCATAACGCATAACGCATAACGCATAACGCATATCGCATAACACATACGCATAACGCATAAGGCATAACGCATTACGCATAACTTATAACTCATAACTCATAACGAATAACGCATAACGCAAAATGAATAACGCATAAAGCATAACGCATAACCCATAACCCATAACGCACAACGCATAAGGCATAATGCACAACGCATAACGAATACCGCAAAACGCATAACGCATAACGCATAACGCGTAACTCGTAACGCATAACGCATAACGCATAACGCACATCGTATAACGCATAACGCATAACGCATAACGCATAAAGCACAACGCATAACGCATAACGCATAATGCAAACGTATAACGCCCAACGCATAAAGCATAACGAACAACCCATAACGCATAATCCATAACGCATAACGCATAACGCATAACGCATAAAGTATAACGCATAACGCATAACGCATAACGCAAACTTATAACGCACAACGCATAGCGCATATCGCATAACGCATAACGCATAACGCATAACGCATAACGCATAACGCATAACGCATAACGCAAACGTATAGCGCACAACGCATAATGCATAAACCATAACCCTTACTTCATAACGCATAACGCATAATGCACAACGCATAACGAACACCGGAAAACCCATAACGCCCAACGCATAACGGATCACGAATAACGCATAATGCATAACGCATAAAGCATAACGCATAACTCATAACGCATAACGCATATCGCATAACACATACGCATAACGCATAAGGCATAACGCATTACGCATAACTTATAACTCATAACTCATAACGAATAACGCATAACGCAAAATGAATAACGCATAAAGCATAACGCATAACCCATAACCCATAACGCACAACGCATAAGGCATAATGCACAACGCATAACGAATACCGCAAAACGCATAACGCATAACGCATAACGCGTAACTCATAAAGCACAACGCATAACGCATAACGCATAATGCAAACGTATAACGCCCAACGCATAAAGCATAACGAACAACCCATAACGCATAATCCATAACGCATAACGCATAACGCATAACGCATAAAGTATAACGCATAACGCATAACGCATAACGCAAACTTATAACGCACAACGCATAGCGCATATCGCATAACGCATAACGCATAACGCATAACGCATAACGCATAACGCATAACGCATAACGCATAACGCGTAACTCATAACGCATAACGCATAACGCATAACGCACATCGTATAACGCATAACGCATAACGCATAACGCATAACGCATAAAGCACAACGCATAACGCATAACGCATAATGCAAACGTATAACGCCCAACGCATAAAGCATAACGAACAACCCATAACGCATAATCCATAACGCATAACGCATAACGCATAACGCTTAAAGTATAACGCATAACGCATAACGCATAACGCAAACTTATAACGCACAACGCATAGCGCATATCGCATAACGCATAACGCATAACGCATAACGCATAACGCATAACGCATAACGCATAACGCATAACGCATAACGCATAACGCATAACGCATAACGCATAACGCATAACGCATAACGCATAACGCATAACGCATAACGCAAAACGCATAAGGCATAACGCATAACGCATAACGCATAAGGCTTGATGCATGACGCATATCGCATATCGCATAACGCATAAGGCTTGATGCATGACGCATATCGCATAACGCATAAGGCATAACGCATAATACATAACGTATAACGCATTATGCAGAACGCATAACGCATAACGCATAACGCATAACGCATAACGCATAACGCATAACGCATAACGCATAACGCATAACGCATAACGCATAACGCATAACGCATAACGCATAACGCATAACGCATAACGCATAACGCATAACGCAAAACGCATAACGCATAACGCATAACGCATAACGCATAACGCATAACGCATAAAGCATAACGCATAACGCATAACGCATAACGCATAACGCATAACGCATAACGCATAACGCATAACGCATAATGCATAACGCATAACGCATAACGAATAACGCATAACGCATAACGCATAACGCATAACGCATAACGCAAAACGCATAACGTTAACGCATAACCCATAACGCATAAGGCTTGATGCATGACGCATATCGCATATCGCATAACGCATAAGGCTTGATGCATGACGCATATCGCATAACGCATAAGGCATAACACATAATACATAACGTATAACGCATTATGCATAACGCATAACGCATAACGCATAACGCATAACGCATAACGCATATCGCATAACGCATAACCATAACGCATAACGCATAACCCATAACGCATAACGCATAACGCATAACGTATAACGCATAACGCATACCGTATAACGCATAATGCATAACGCATAAAGCATAACGCATAACGCATAACGCATAATGCACAACGCATAACGAACACCGGAAAACCCATAACGCCTAACGCATAACGGATCACGAATAACGCATAACGCATAACGCATAACGCATAACGCATAACGCATAACGCATAACGCATAACGCATAACGCATAACGCATAACGCATAACGCATAACGCATAACGCATAACGCATAACGCATAACGCATAACGCATAACGCATAACACATAACGCATAACGCATAACGCATAACGCATAACGCATAACCATAACGCATAACGCATAACCCATAACGCATAACGCATAACGCATAACGCATAACGTATAACGCATAACGCATACCGTATAACGCATAATGCATAACGCATAACGCATAACGCATAACGCATAACGCATAACGCATAACGCATAACGTATAACGCATAACGCATACCGTCTAACGCATAACGCATAACGCATAACGCAAACGTATAGCGCACAACGCATAATGCATAAACCATAACCCTTACTTCATAACGCATAACGCATAATGCACAACGCATAACGAACACCGGAAAACCCATAACGCCTAACGCATAACGGATCACGAATAACGCATAACGCGTAACGCATAACGCATAACGTATAACGCATAACGCATACCGCCTAACGCATAACGCATAACGCATAACGCAAACGTATAGCGCACAACGCATAATGCATAAACCATAACCCTTACTTCATAACGCATAACGCATAATGCACAACGCATAACGAACACCGGAAAACCCATAACGCCTAACGCATAACGGATCACGAATAACGCATAACGCATAACGCATAACGCATAACGCATAACGCATAACGCATAACGCATAACGCATAACGCATAACGCATAACGCATAACGCATAACGCATAACGCATAACGCATAACGCATAACGCATAACGCATAACGCATAACGCATAACGCATAACACATAACGCATAACGCATAACGCATAACGCATAACGCATAACGCATAACCATAACGCATAACGCATAACCCATAACGCATAACGCATAACGCATAACGCATAACGTATAACGCATAACGCATACCGTATAACGCATAACGCATAACGCACATCGTATAACGCATAACGCATAACGCATAACGCATAAAGCACAACGCATAACGCATAACGCATAATGCAAACGTATAACGCCCAACGCATAAAGCATAACGAACAACCCATAACGCATAATCCATAACGCATAACGCATAACGCATAACGCATAAAGTATAACGCATAACGCATAACGCATAACGCAAACTTATAACGCACAACGCATAGCGCATATCGCATAACGCATAACGCATAACGCATAACGCATAACGCATAACGCATAACGCAAACGTATAGCGCACAACGCATAATGCATAAACCATAACCCTTACTTCATAACGCATAACGCATAATGCACAACGCATAACGAACACCGGAAAACCCATAACGCCTAACGCATAACGGATCACGAATAACGCATAATGCATAACGCATAAAGCATAACGCATAACTCATAACGCATAACGCATATCGCATAACACATACGCATAACGCATAAGGCATAACGCATTACGCATAACTTATAACTCCTAACTCATAACGAATAACGCATAACGCAAAATGAATAACGCATAAAGCATAACGCATAACCCATAACCCATAACGCACAACGCATAAGGCATAATGCACAACGCATAACGAATACCGCAAAACGCATAACGCATAACGCATAACGCGTAACTCATAACGCATAACGCATAACGCATAACGCACATCGTATAACGCATAACGCATAACGCATAACGCATAACGCATAAAGCACAACGCATAACGCATAACGCATAATGCAAACGTATAACGCCCAACGCATAAAGCATAACGAACAACCCATAACGCATAATCCATAACGCATAACGCATAACGCATAACGCTTAAAGTATAACGCATAACGCATAACGCATAACGCAAACTTATAACGCACAACGCATAGCGCATATCGCATAACGCATAACGCATAACGCATAACGCATAACGCATAACGCATAACGCATAACGCATAACGCATAACGCATAACGCATAACGCATAACGCATAACGCATAACGCATAACGCATAACGCATAACGCATAACGCATAACGCAAAACGCATAAGGCATAACGCATAACGCATAACGCATAAGGCTTGATGCATGACGCATATCGCATATCGCATAACGCATAAGGCTTGATGCATGACGCATATCGCATAACGCATAAGGCATAACGCATAATACATAACGTATAACGCATTATGCAGAACGCATAACGCATAACGCATAACGCATAACGCATAACGCATAACGCATAACGCATAACGCATAACGCATAACGCATAACGCATAACGCATAACGCAAAACGCATAACGCATAACGCATAACGCATAACGCATAACGCATAACGCATAAAGCATAACGCATAACGCATAACGCATAACGCATAACGCATAACGCATAACGCATAACGCATAACGCATAATGCATAACGCATAACGCATAACGAATAACGCATAACGCATAACGCATAACGCATAACGCATAACGCAAAACGCATAACGTTAACGCATAACCCATAACGCATAAGGCTTGATGCATGACCCATATCGCATATCGCATAACGCATAAGGCTTGATGCATGACGCATATCGCATAACGCATAAGGCATAACACATAATACATAACGTATAACGCATTATGCATAACGCATAACGCATAACGCATAACGTATAACGCATAACGCATACCGTATAACGCATAATGCATAACGCATAACGCATAACGCATAACGCATAAAGCAAAACGCATAAAGCATAACGCATAACTCATAACGCATAACGCATAACGCATAAGGCTTGATGCATGACGCATATCGCATAACGCATAAGGCTTGATGCATGACGCATATCGCATAACGCATAAGGCATAACGCATAATACATAACGTATAACGCATTATGCAGAACGCATAACGCATAACGCATAACGCATAACGCATATCGCATAACACATACGCATAACGCATAAGGCATAACGCATTACGCATAACTTATAACTCATAACTCATAACGAATAACGCATAACGCAAAATGAATAACGCATAAAGCATAACGCATAACCCATAACCCATAACGCACAACGCATAAGGCATAATGCACAACGCATAACGAATACCGCAAAACGCATAACGCATAACGCATAACGCGTAACTCGTAACGCATAACGCAAAACGCATAACGCACATCGTATAACGCATAACGCATAACGCATAACGCATAAAGCACAACGCATAACGCATAACGCATAATGCAAACGTATAACGCCCAACGCATAAAGCATAACGAACAACCCATAACGCATAATCCATAACGCATAACGCATAACGCATAACGCATAAAGTATAACGCATAACGCATAACGCATAACGCAAACTTATAACGCACAACGCATAGCGCATATCGCATAACGCATAACGCATAACGCATAACGCATAACGCATAACGCATAACGCATAACGCAAACGTATAGCGCACAACGCATAATGCATAAACCATAACCCTTACTTCATAACGCATAACGCATAATGCACAACGCATAACGAACACCGGAAAACCCATAACGCCTAACGCATAACGGATCACGAATAACGCATAATGCATAACGCATAAAGCATAACGCATAACTCATAACGCATAACGCATATCGCATAACACATACGCATAACGCATAAGGCATAACGCATTACGCATAACTTATAACTCATAACTCATAACGAATAACGCATAACGCAAAATGAATAACGCATAAAGCATAACGCATAACCCATAACCCATAACGCACAACGCATAAGGCATAATGCACAACGCATAACGAATACCGCAAAACGCATAACGCATAACGCATAACGCGTAACTCATAAAGCACAACGCATAACGCATAACGCATAATGCAAACGTATAACGCCCAACGCATAAAGCATAACGAACAACCCATAACGCATAATCCATAACGCATAACGCATAACGCATAACGCTTAAAGTATAACGCATAACGCATAACGCATAACGCAAACTTATAACGCACAACGCATAGCGCATATCGCATAACGCATAACGCATAACGCATAACGCATAACGCATAACGCATAACGCATAACGCATAACGCGTAACTCATAACGCATAACGCATAACGCATAACGCACATCGTATAACGCATAACGCATAACGCATAACGCATAACGCATAAAGCACAACGCATAACGCATAACGCATAATGCAAACGTATAACGCCCAACGCATAAAGCATAACGAACAACCCATAACGCATAATCCATAACGCATAACGCATAACGCATAACGCTTAAAGTATAACGCATAACGCATAACGCATAACGCAAACTTATAACGCACAACGCATAGCGCATATCGCATAACGCATAACGCATAACGCATAACGCATAACGCATAACGCATAACGCATAACGCATAACGCATAACGCATAACGCATAACGCATAACGCATAACGCATAACGCATAACGCATAACGCATAACGCATAACGCATAACGCAAAACGCATAAGGCATAACGCATAACGCATAACGCATAAGGCTTGATGCATGACGCATATCGCATATCGCATAACGCATAAGGCTTGATGCATGACGCATATCGCATAACGCATAAGGCATAACGCATAATACATAACGTATAACGCATTATGCAGAACGCATAACGCATAACGCATAACGCATAACGCATAACGCATAACGCATAACGCATAACGCATAACGCATAACGCATAACGCATAACGCATAACGCATAACGCATAACGCATAACGCATAACGCATAACGCAAAACGCATAACGCATAACGCATAACGCATAACGCATAACGCATAACGCATAAAGCATAACGCATAACGCATAACGCATAACGCATAACGCATAACGCATAACGCATAACGCATAACGCATAATGCATAACGCATAACGCATAACGAATAACGCATAACGCATAACGCATAACGCATAACGCATAACGCAAAACGCATAACGTTAACGCATAACCCATAACGCATAAGGCTTGATGCATGACGCATATCGCATATCGCATAACGCATAAGGCTTGATGCATGACGCATATCGCATAACGCATAAGGCATAACACATAATACATAACGTATAACGCATTATGCATAACGCATAACGCATAACGCATAACGCATAACGCATAACGCATAACGCATATCGCATAACGCATAACCATAACGCATAACGCATAACCCATAACGCATAACGCATAACGCATAACGTATAACGCATAACGCATACCGTATAACGCATAATGCATAACGCATAAAGCATAACGCATAACGCATAACGCATAACGCATAACGCATAACGCATAACGCATAACGCATAACGCATAACGCATAACGCATAACGCATAACGCATAACGCATAACGCATAACGCATAACGCATAACGCATAACGCATAACGCATAACGCATAACGCATAACGCATAACGCATAACGCATAACGCATAACGCATAACGCATAACGCATAAAGCAAAATGCATAACGCAACGTATAACGCACAACGCATAACGCATAACGCATAACGCATAACGCATAACGTATAACGCATAACGCATAACGCATAACGCATAACGCATAACGCATAACGCTTAACCATAACGCATAACGCTTATCCCATAACGCATAACGCATAACGCATAACGCATAACGCATAACGTATAACGCATAACGCATACCGTATAACGCATAATGCATAACGCATAACGCATAACGCATAACGCATAAAGCAAAACGCATAACGCAACGTATAACGCACAACGCATAACGCATAACGCATAACGCATAACGCATAACGTATAACGCATAACGCATAACGCATAACGCATAACGCATAGCGCATAACGCATAACCATAACGCATAACGCATAACCCATAACGCATAACGCATAACGCATAACGTATAACGCATAACGCATAACGCATAACGTATAACGCATAACGCATACCGTATAACGCATAACGCATAACGCATAACGCAAACGTATAGCGCACAACGCATAATGCATAAACCATAACCCTTACTTCATAACGCATAACGCATAATGCACAACGCATAACGAACACCGGAAAACCCATAACGCCTAACGCATAACGGATCACGAATAACGCATAATGCATAACGCATAAAGCATAACGCATAACTCATAACGCATAACGCATAACGCATAAGGCTTGATGCATGACGCATATCGCATAACGCATAAGGCTTGATGCATGACGCATATCGCATAACGCATAAGGCATAACACATAATACATAACGTATAACGCATTATGCATAACGCATAACGCATAACGCATAACGCATAACGCATAACGCATAACGCATATCGCATAACACATACGCATAACGCATAACGCATAACGCATAACGCATAACGCATAACGCATAACGCATAACCATAACGCATAACGCATAACCCATAACGCATAACGCATAACGCACAACGCATAACGTATAACGCATAACGCATACCGTATAACGCATAATGCATAACGCATAAAGCATAACGCATAACGCATAACGCATAACGCATAACGCATAACGCATAACGCATAACGCATAACGCATAACGCATAACGCATAACGCATAACGCATAACGCATAACGCATAACGCATAACGCATAACGCATAACGCATAACGCATAACGCATAACGCATAACGCATAACGCATAAAGCAAAATGCATAACGCAACGTATAACGCACAACGCATAACGCATAACGCATAACGCATAACGTATAACGCATAACGCATAACGCATAACGCATAACGCATAACGCATAACCATAACGCATAACGCATAACCCATAACGCATAACGCATAACGCATAACGCATAACGCATAACGTATAACGCATAACGCATACCGTATAACGCATAATGCATAACGCATAACGCATAACGCATAACGCATAAAGCAAAACGCATAACGCAACGTATAACGCACAACGCATAACGCATAACGCATAACGCATAACGCATAACGTATAACGCATAACGCATAACGCATAACGCATAACGCATAACGCATAACGCATAACCATAACGCATAACGCATAACCCATAACGCATAACGCATAACGCATAACGTATAACGCATAACGCATAACGCATAACGTATAACGCATAACGCATACCGTATAACGCATAACGCATAACGCATAACGCAAACGTATAGCGCACAACGCATAACGCATAACGCATAACGCAAACGTATAGCGCACAACGCATAATGCATAAACCATAACCCTTACTTCATAACGCATAACGCATAATGCACAACGCATAACGAACACCGGAAAACCCATAACGCCTAACGCATAACGGATCACGAATAACGCATAATGCATAACGCATAAAGCATAACGCATAACTCATAACGCATAACGCATAACGCATAAGGCTTGATGCATGACGCATATCGCATAACGCATAAGGCTTGATGCATGACGCATATCGCATAACGCATAACGCATAACGCATAACGCATAACGCATAACGCATAACGCATAACGCATAACGCATAACGCATAATGCATAACGCATAACGCATGGCGCATAACGCAAAATGCATAACGCATAACGCATAACGCATAACGCATAAGGCATAACGCATAACGCATAACGCATAACGCATAACGCAAAACGCATATCGCATAACGCATAACGCAAAATGCATAACCCATAACGCATAACGCATAACGCATAACGCATAACGCATGCCGCATAATTCATAACGCATAACGCATGGCGCATAACTCAAAATGCATAACGCATAACGCATAACGCATAACGCATAACGCATAACGCATAACGCATAACGCATAACACATAACGCATAACGCATAACGCATAACGCATAACGCATAACGCATAACGCATAACCATAACGCATAACGCATAACCCATAACGCATAACGCATAACGCATAACGCATAACGTATAACGCATAACGCATACCGTATAACGTATAATGCATAACGCATAACGCATAACGCATAACGCATAACGCATAACGCATAACGCATAACGCATAACGTATAACGCATAACGCATACCGTCTAACGCATAACGCATAACGCATAACGCAAACGTATAGCGCACAACGCATAATGCATAAACCATAACCCTTACTTCATAACGCATAACGCATAATGCACAACGCATAACGAACACCGGAAAACCCATAACGCCTAACGCATAACGGATCACGAATAACGCATAACGCGTAACGCATAACGCATAACGTATAACGCATAACGCATACCGCCTAACGCATAACGCATAACGCATAACGCAAACGTATAGCGCACAACGCATAATGCATAAACCATAACCCTTACTTCATAACGCATAACGCATAATGCACAACGCATAACGAACACCGGAAAACCCATAACGCCTAACGCATAACGGATCACGAATAACGCATAACGCATAACGCATAACGCATAACGCATAACGCATAACGCATAACGCATAACGCATAACGCATAACGCATAACGCATAACGCATAACGCATAACGCATAACGCATAACGCATAACGCATAACGCATAACACATAACGCATAACGCATAACGCATAACGCATAACGCATAACGCATAACCATAACGCATAACGCATAACCCATAACGCATAACGCATAACGCATAACGCATAACGTATAACGCATAACGCATACCGTATAACGCATAACGCATAACGCACATCGTATAACGCATAACGCATAACGCATAACGCATAAAGCACAACGCATAACGCATAACGCATAATGCAAACGTATAACGCCCAACGCATAAAGCATAACGAACAACCCATAACGCATAATCCATAACGCATAACGCATAACGCATAACGCATAAAGTATAACGCATAACGCATAACGCATAACGCAAACTTATAACGCACAACGCATAGCGCATATCGCATAACGCATAACGCATAACGCATAACGCATAACGCATAACGCATAACGCAAACGTATAGCGCACAACGCATAATGCATAAACCATAACCCTTACTTCATAACGCATAACGCATAATGCACAACGCATAACGAACACCGGAAAACCCATAACGCCTAACGCATAACGGATCACGAATAACGCATAATGCATAACGCATAAAGCATAACGCATAACTCATAACGCATAACGCATATCGCATAACACATACGCATAACGCATAAGGCATAACGCATTACGCATAACTTATAACTCCTAACTCATAACGAATAACGCATAACGCAAAATGAATAACGCATAAAGCATAACGCATAACCCATAACCCATAACGCACAACGCATAAGGCATAATGCACAACGCATAACGAATACCGCAAAACGCATAACGCATAACGCATAACGCGTAACTCATAACGCATAACGCATAACGCATAACGCACATCGTATAACGCATAACGCATAACGCATAACGCATAACGCATAAAGCACAACGCATAACGCATAACGCATAATGCAAACGTATAACGCCCAACGCATAAAGCATAACGAACAACCCATAACGCATAATCCATAACGCATAACGCATAACGCATAACGCTTAAAGTATAACGCATAACGCATAACGCATAACGCAAACTTATAACGCACAACGCATAGCGCATATCGCATAACGCATAACGCATAACGCATAACGCATAACGCATAACGCATAACGCATAACGCATAACGCATAACGCATAACGCATAACGCATAACGCATAACGCATAACGCATAACGCATAACGCATAACGCATAACGCAAAACGCATAAGGCATAACGCATAACGCATAACGCATAAGGCTTGATGCATGACGCATATCGCATATCGCATAACGCATAAGGCTTGATGCATGACGCATATCGCATAACGCATAAGGCATAACGCATAATACATAACGTATAACGCATTATGCAGAACGCATAACGCATAACGCATAACGCATAACGCATAACGCATAACGCATAACGCATAACGCATAACGCATAACGCATAACGCATAACGCATAACGCAAAACGCATAACGCATAACGCATAACGCATAACGCATAACGCATAACGCATAAAGCATAACGCATAACGCATAACGCATAACGCATAACGCATAACGCATAACGCATAACGCATAACGCATAATGCATAACGCATAACGCATAACGAATAACGCATAACGCATAACGCATAACGCATAACGCATAACGCATAACGCAAAACGCATAACGTTAACGCATAACCCATAACGCATAAGGCTTGATGCATGACCCATATCGCATATCGCATAACGCATAAGGCTTGATGCATGACGCATATCGCATAACGCATAAGGCATAACGCATAATACATAACGTATAACGCATTATGCATAACGCATAACGCATAACGCATAACGTATAACGCATAACGCATACCGTATAACGCATAATGCATAACGCATAACGCATAACGCATAACGCATAAAGCAAAACGCATAAAGCATAACGCATAACTCATAACGCATAACGCATAACGCATAAGGCTTGATGCATGACGCATATCGCATAACGCATAAGGCTTGATGCATGACGCATATCGCATAACGCATAAGGCATAACGCATAATACATAACGTATAACGCATTATGCAGAACGCATAACGCATAACGCATAACGCATAACGCATATCGCATAACACATACGCATAACGCATAAGGCATAACGCATTACGCATAACTTATAACTCATAACTCATAACGAATAACGCATAACGCAAAATGAATAACGCATAAAGCATAACGCATAACCCATAACCCATAACGCACAACGCATAAGGCATAATGCACAACGCATAACGAATACCGCAAAACGCATAACGCATAACGCATAACGCGTAACTCGTAACGCATAACGCATAACGCATAACGCACATCGTATAACGCATAACGCATAACGCATAACGCATAAAGCACAACGCATAACGCATAACGCATAATGCAAACGTATAACGCCCAACGCATAAAGCATAACGAACAACCCATAACGCATAATCCATAACGCATAACGCATAACGCATAACGCATAAAGTATAACGCATAACGCATAACGCATAACGCAAACTTATAACGCACAACGCATAGCGCATATCGCATAACGCATAACGCATAACGCATAACGCATAACGCATAACGCATAACGCATAACGCAAACGTATAGCGCACAACGCATAATGCATAAACCATAACCCTTACTTCATAACGCATAACGCATAATGCACAACGCATAACGAACACCGGAAAACCCATAACGCCTAACGCATAACGGATCACGAATAACGCATAATGCATAACGCATAAAGCATAACGCATAACTCATAACGCATAACGCATATCGCATAACACATACGCATAACGCATAAGGCATAACGCATTACGCATAACTTATAACTCATAACTCATAACGAATAACGCATAACGCAAAATGAATAACGCATAAAGCATAACGCATAACCCATAACCCATAACGCACAACGCATAAGGCATAATGCACAACGCATAACGAATACCGCAAAACGCATAACGCATAACGCATAACGCGTAACTCATAACGCATAACGCATAACGCATAACGCACATCGTATAACGCATAACGCATAACGCATAACGCATAACGCATAAAGCACAACGCATAACGCATAACGCATAATGCAAACGTATAACGCCCAACGCATAAAGCATAACGAACAACCCATAACGCATAATCCATAACGCATAACGCATAACGCATAACGCTTAAAGTATAACGCATAACGCATAACGCATAACGCAAACTTATAACGCACAACGCATAGCGCATATCGCATAACGCATAACGCATAACGCATAACGCATAACGCATAACGCATAACGCATAACGCATAACGCATAACGCATAACGCATGACGCATAACGCATAACGCATAACGCATAACGCATAACGCATAACGCATAACGCATAACGCAAAACGCATAAGGCATAACGCATAACGCATAACGCATAAGGCTTGATGCATGACGCATATCGCATATCGCATAACGCATAAGGCTTGATGCATGACGCATATCGCATAACGCATAAGGCATAACGCATAATACATAACGTATAACGCATTATGCAGAACGCATAACGCATAACGCATAACGCATAACGCATAACGCATAACGCATAACGCATAACGCATAACGCATAACGCATAACGCATAACGCATAACGCATAACGCATAACGCATAACGCATAACGCAAAACGCATAACGCATAACGCATAACGCATAACGCATAACGCATAACGCATAAAGCATAACGCATAACGCATAACGCATAACGCATAACGCATAACGCATAACGCATAACGCATAACGCATAATGCATAACGCATAACGCATAACGAATAACGCATAACGCATAACGCATAACGCATAACGCATAACGCAAAACGCATAACGTTAACGCATAACCCATAACGCATAAGGCTTGATGCATGACGCATATCGCATATCGCATAACGCATAAGGCTTGATGCATGACGCATATCGCATAACGCATAAGGCATAACACATAATACATAACGTATAACGCATTATGCATAACGCATAACGCATAACGCATAACGCATAACGCATAACGCATATCGCATAACGCATAACCATAACGCATAACGCATAACCCATAACGCATAACGCATAACGCATAACGTATAACGCATAACGCATACCGTATAACGCATAATGCATAACGCATAAAGCATAACGCATAACGCATAACGCATAACGCATAACGCATAACGCATAACGCATAACGCATAACGCATAACGCATAACGCATAACGCATAACGCATAACGCATAACGCATAACGCATAACGCATAACGCATAACGCATAACGCATAACGCATAACGCATAACGCATAACGCATAACGCATAACGCATAACGCATAACGCATAACGCATAACGCATAACGCATAAAGCAAAATGCATAACGCAACGTATAACGCACAACGCATAACGCATAACGCATAACGCATAACGTATAACGCATAACGCATAACGCATAACGCATAACGCATAACGCATAACGCTTAACCATAACGCATAACGCTTATCCCATAACGCATAACGCATAACGCATAACGCATAACGCATAACGTATAACGCATAACGCATACCGTATAACGCATAATGCATAACGCATAACGCATAACGCATAACGCATAAAGCAAAACGCATAACGCAACGTATAACGCACAACGCATAACGCATAACGCATAACGCATAACGCATAACGTATAACGCATAACGCATAACGCATAACGCATAACGCATAACGCATAACGCATAACCATAACGCATAACGCATAACCCATAACGCATAACGCATAACGCATAACGTATAACGCATAACGCATAACGCATAACGTATAACGCATAACGCATACCGTATAACGCATAACGCATAACGCATAACGCAAACGTATAGCGCACAACGCATAATGCATAAACCATAACCCTTACTTCATAACGCATAACGCATAATGCACAACGCATAACGAACACCGGAAAACCCATAACGCCTAACGCATAACGGATCACGAATAACGCATAATGCATAACGCATAAAGCATAACGCATAACTCATAACGCATAACGCATAACGCATAAGGCTTGATGCATGACGCATATCGCATAACGCATAAGGCTTGATGCATGACGCATATCGCATAACGCATAAGGCATAACACATAATACATAACGTATAACGCATTATGCATAACGCATAACGCATAACGCATAACGCATAACGCATAACGCATAACGCATATCGCATAACACATACGCATAACGCATAACGCATAACGCATAACGCATAACGCATAACGCATAACGCATAACGCATAACCATAACGCATAACGCATAACCCATAACGCATAACGCATAACGCACAACGCATAACGTATAACGCATAACGCATACCGTATAACGCATAATGCATAACGCATAAAGCATAACGCATAACGCATAACGCATAACGCATAACGCATAACGCATAACGCATAACGCATAACGCATAACGCATAACGCATAACGCATAACGCATAACGCATAACGCATAACGCATAACGCATAACGCATAACGCATAACGCATAAAGCAAAATGCATAACGCAACGTATAACGCACAACGCATAACGCATAACGCATAACGCATAACGTATAACGCATAACGCATAACGCATAACGCATAACGCATAACCATAACGCATAACGCATAACCCATAACGCATAACGCATAACGCATAACGCATAACGCATAACGCATAACGTATAACGCATAACGCATACCGTATAACGCATAATGCATAACGCATAACGCATAACGCATAACGCATAAAGCAAAACGCATAACGCAACGTATAACGCACAACGCATAACGCATAACGCATAACGCATAACGCATAACGTATAACGCATAACGCATAACGCATAACGCATAACGCATAACGCATAACGCATAACCATAACGCATAACGCATAACCCATAACGCATAACGCATAACGCATAACGTATAACGCATAACGCATAACGCATAACGTATAACGCATAACGCATACCGTATAACGCATAACGCATAACGCATAACGCAAACGTATAGCGCACAACGCATAACGCATAACGCATAACGCAAACGTATAGCGCACAACGCATAATGCATAAACCATAACCCTTACTTCATAACGCATAACGCATAATGCACAACGCATAACGAACACCGGAAAACCCATAACGCCTAAAGCATAACGGATCACGAATAACGCATAATGCATAACGCATAAAGCATAACGCATAACTCATAACGCATAACGCATAACGCATAAGGCTTGATGCATGACGCATATCGCATAACGCATAAGGCTTGATGCATGACGCATATCGCATAACGCATAAGGCATAACGCATAATACATAACGTATAACGCATTATGCAGAACGCATAACGCATAACGCATAACGCATAACGCATAACGCATAACGCATAACGCATAACGCATAACGCATAACGCATAACGCATAACGCATAACGCATAACGCATAACGCATAACGCATAACGCATAACGCATAACGCATAACGCATAATGCATAACGCATAACGCATGGCGCATAACGCAAAATGCATAACGCATAACGCATAACGCATAACGCATAAGGCATAACGCATAACGCATAACGCATAACGCATAACGCAAAACGCATATCGCATAACGCATAACGCAAAATGCATAACCCATAACGCATAACGCATAACGCATAACGCATAACGCATGCCGCATAATTCATAACGCATAACGCATGGCGCATAACTCAAAATGCATAACGCATAACGCATAACGCATAACGCACAACGCATATCGCATAACGTATAAGGCATAACGCATAATACATAACGTATAACGCATTATGCATAACGCATAACGCATAACGCATAATGCATAACCCACAACGCAAACCCATAAGGCATAAGGCATAACGCTTGTCGGATCACTCATAACGCATAACGCATAACGCATAAAGCATAAAGCATAAAGCATAACGTATAACCCATAACGCATAAAGCATAATGCATAACGCATAACGCATAACGCATAACGCATAACGCATAACGCATAACGCATAACGCATAACGCATAACGCATAACGCATAACGCATCACGCATAACGCACAACGCATATCGCATAACGCATAACGCATAACGCATAACGCATGGCGCATAACGCATAACGCATGGCGCATAACTCAAAATGCATAACGCATAACGCATTACGCATAACGCAAACGTATAACGCACAACGCATAACGAATACAGCAAAACGCATAATGCTTAACGCATAACGGATCACGCATAACGCATAACGCACAACGCATATCGCATAACGCATAACGCATAACGCATAACGCATGGCGCATAACTCAAAATGCATAACGCATAACGCATAACGCATAACGCATAACGCATAACGCACAACGCATATCGCATAACGCATAACGCATAACGCATAATGCATAACGCATGGCGCATAATTCATAACGCATAACGCATGGCGCATAACTCAAAATGCATAACGCATAACGCATAACGCATGGCGCATAACTCAAAATGCATAACGCATAACGCATAACGCATAACGCATAACGCATAGCGCATAACGCATAACGCACAACGCATATCGCATAACGTATAAGGCATAACGCATAATACATAACGTATAACGCATTATGCATAACGCATAACGCATAACGCATAATGCATAACCCATAACGCAAACCCATAAGGCATAAGGCATAACGCATGTCGGATCACTCATAACGCATAACGCATAACGCATAAAGCATAAAGCATAAAGCATAAAGCATAACGTATAACGCATAACGCATATCGCATAACGCATAACGCATAACGCATAACGCATAACGCATAACGCATAACGCATAACGCATAACGCATAACGCATAACGCATAACGCATAACGTATAACGCATAACGCACAACGCATATCGCATAACGCATAACGCATAACGCATAACGCATGGCGCATAACGCATAACGCATGGCGCATAACTCAAAATGCATAACGCATAACGCATTACGCATAACGCAAACGTATATCGCACAACGCATAACGAATACAGCAAAACGCATAATGCTTAACGCATAACGGATCACGCATAACGCATAACGCACAACGCATATCGCATAACGCATAACGCATGACGCATAACGCATGGCGCATAACTCAAAATGCATAACGCATAACGCATAACGCATAACGCATAACGCATAACGCATAACGCATAACGCATAACGCATAACGCATAACGCATAACGCATAACGCATAACGCATAACGCATAACGCATAACGCATAACGCATAACGCATAACGCATAACGCATAACGCATAACGCATAACGCATAACGCACAACGCATATCGCATAACGCATAACGCATAATGCATAACGCATGGCGCATAACTCAAAATGCATAACGCATAACGCATAACGCATAACGCATAACGCATAACGCATAACGCATAACGCATAACGCATAACGCATAACGCATAACGCATAACGCATAACGCATAACGCATAACGCATAACGCATAACGCACAACGCATATCGCATAACGCATAACGCATAATGCATAACGCATGGCGCATAACTCAAAATGCATAACGCATAACGCATAACGCATAACGCAAACGTATAACGCACAACGCATAACGAATACAGCAAAACGCATAATGCTTAACGCATAACGCATAACGCTTATCGCATAACGCATAACGCATAACGTATAACGCATAACGCATACCGTATAACGCATAACGCATAATGCATAACGCAAACGTATAACGCACAACGCATAACGCATAACGAACAACGGATAACGCATAACGCATAACTCATAACGCACAACGCATATCGCATAACGCATAACGCATAATGCATAACGCATGGCGCATAACTCAAAATGCATAACGCATAACGCATAACGCATAACGCAAACGTATAACGCACAACGCATAACGAATACAGCAAAACGCATAATGCTTAACGCATAACGCATAACGCATAACGCATAACGCATAACGCATAACGCATAACGCCTAACGCATAACGCATAACGCATAACGCACAACGCATATCGCATAACGCATAACGCATAATGCATAACGCATGGCGCATAACTCAAAATGCATAACGCATAACGCATAACGCATAACGCAAACGTATAACGCACAACGCATAACGAATACAGCAAAACGCATAATGCTTAACGCATAACGCATAACGCCTAACGGATCAGGCATAACGCATAACGAATAATGCATAACACATAACGCATAACGCATTACGCACAACGCATATCGCATAACGTATAAGGCATAACGCATAATACATGACGTATAACGCATTATGCATAACGCATAACGCATAACGCAAACCCATAAGGCATAAGGCATAACGCATAACGCATAACGCATGTCGGATCACTCATAACGCATAACGCATAACGCATAAAGCATAAAGCATAACGTATAACGCATAACGCATATCGCATAACGCATAACGCATTACGCACAACGCATATCGCATAACGTATAAGGCATAACGCATAATACATGACGTATAACGCATTATGCATAACGCATAACGCATAACGCAAACCCATAAGGCATAAGGCATAACGCATAACGCATAACGCATGTCGGATCACTCATAACGCATAACGCATAACGCATAAAGCATAAAGCATAACGTATAACGCATAACGCATATCGCATAACGCATAACGCATAACCCATAACGCATAACGCATAACGCATAACGCATAACGCATAACGCATAACGCATAACGCATAACGCATAACGCATAACGCATAACGCATAACGCATAACGCATAACGCATAACGCATAACGCATAACGCATAACGCATAACGCATAACGCATAACGCATAACGTATAACGCATAACTCATATCGCATAACGCATAACGCATAACGCATAACGCATAACGCATAACGCATAACGCATAACGCCTTACGGATCAGGCATAACGCATAACGCATATCGCATAACGCATAACGCATAACCCATAACGCATAACGCATAACGCATAACGCATAACGCATGGCGCATAACGCAAAATGCATAACGCATAACGCATAACGCATAACGCATAACGCACAACGCATATCGCATAACGCATAACGCATAACGCATAACGCATAACGCATAACGCATAACGCATAACGCATAACGCATAAGGCATAACGCATAACGCATAACGCATAACGCATAACGCATGGCGCATAACGCAAAATGCATAACGCATAACCCATAACGCATAACGCATAACGCATAACGCATAACGCATAACGCATAACGCATAACGCATAACGCATAACGCATAACCCATAACGCATAACGCATAACGCATGGCGCATAACTCAAAATGCATAACGCATAACGCATAACGCATAACGCATAACGCATAACGCATAACGCATAACGCATAACGCATAACGCATAACGCATAACGCATAACGCATAACGCATAACGCATAACGCATAACGCATAACGCATAACGCATAACGCACAACGCATATCGCATAACGCATAACGCATAATGCATAACGCATGGCGCATAACTCAAAATGCATAACGCATAACGCATAACGCATAACGCAAACGTATAACGCACAACGCATAACGAATACAGCAAAACGCATAATGCTTAACGCATAACGGATCACGCATAACGCATAACGCATAACGCATAACGCATAACGCATAACGCATAACGCATATCGAATAACGCATAACGTGTAACGCATAACGCCTTACGGATCAGGCATAACGCATAACGCATAACGCATAAGGCATAACGCATAACGCATAACGCATAACGCATAACGCATAACGCATAACGCATAACGCATAACGCAAACGTATAACGCCCAACGCATAACGCACAACGAACAACGCATAACGCATAACGCATAACGCATAAAACATAACCCATAACGCATAACGTATAACGCATAACGCAAAACGCATAACGCATAACGCATGGCGCATAACGCAAAATGCATAACGCATAACGCATAACGCATAAAGCATAACGCATAACGCATAACGCATAACGCATAACGCATAACGCAATCGTATAACGCCCAACGCATAACGCATAACGAACAAAGCATAACGCATAACGCATAACGCATAACGCATAACGCATAAAACATAACCCATAACGCATAACGCATAACGCATAACGAAAAACGCATAACGCATAACGCATAACGCATAACGCATAACGCATAACTCATAACGCATAACGCATGGCGCATAACGCAAAATGCATAACGCATAACGCATAACGCATAAAGCATAACGCATAACGCATAACGCATAACGCATAACGCACAACGCATAACGCATAACGCATAACGCATAACGCATAACGCATAACGCATAACGCATAACGCATAACTCAAACCGTATAACGCATAACGCATAACGCATAACGCATAACTCATAACGCATAACGCATGGCGCATAACGCAAAATGCATAACGCATAACGCATAACGCATAACGCATAACGCATAACGCATAACGCAAACGTATTACGCCCAACGCATAACGCATAACGCATTACGCATAACGCATAACGCATAACGCATAACGCATAACGCTTAACGCATAACGCATAACGCATAACGCATTACGCATAACGCATAACGCATAACGCATAACGCAAACGTATTACGCCCAACGCATAACGCATAACGCATTACGCATAATGCATAACGCATAACGCATAACGCATAACGCATAACGCATAACGCATAACGCATAACGCATAACGCATAACGCATAACGCATAAAACATAACCCATAACGCATAACGCATAACGCAAAACGCATAACGCATAACGCATAACGCATAACGCATAACGCATAACGCATAAACCAATAACGTATAACGCATAACGCATAACTCAAACCGTATAACGCATAACGCATAACTCAAACCGTATAACGCATAACGCATAACGCATAACGCGTAACGCATAACGCACAACGCATAACGCATAACGCATAACGCATAACGCATAAACCAATAACGTATAACGCATAACGCATAACTCAAACCGTATAACGCATAACGCATAACTCATACCGTGTAACGCATAACGCATAACGCATAACGCATAAACCAATAACGCATAACGCATAAACCAATAACGCATAACGCATAACGCAAACGTATTACGCCCAACGCATAACGCATAACGCATAACGCATAACGCATAACGCATAACGCATAATGCATAACGCATAACGCATAACGCATAACGCATAACGCATAACGCATAACGCATAACGCATAACGCAAACGTATAACGCCCAACGCATAACGCATAACGAACAACGCAAAACGCATAACGCATAGCGCATAACGCATAACGCATAAAACATAACCCATAACGCATAACGCATAACGCATAACGCAAAACGCATAACGCATAACGCATAACGAATAACGCATAACGCATAAACCAATATCGTATAACGCATAACGCATAACTCAAACCGTATAACGCATAACGCATAACGCATAACGCATAACTCATAACGCATAACGCATGGCGCATAACGAAAAATGCATAACGCATAACGCATAAAACATAGCCCATAACGCATAACGCAAAACGCATAACGCATAACGCATAACGCATAACGCATAAACCAATAACGTATAACGCATAACGCATAACTCAAACCGTATAACGCATAACGCATAACTCAAACCGTATAACGCATAACGCATAACGCATAACGCATAACGCATAACTCATAACGCATAACGCATGGCGCATAACGCAAAATGCTTAACGCATAATTCATAACGCATAACGCATAACGCATAACGCATAACGCATAACGCATAACGCATAACGCAAACGTATAACGCCCAACGCATAACGCATAACGAACAACGCATAACGCATAACGCATAACGCATAACGCATAAAACATAACCCATAACGCATAACGCATAACGCATAACGCAAAACGCATAACGCATAACGCATAACGCATGGCGCATAACGCAAAATGCATAACGCATAACGCATAACGCATAAAGCATAACGCATAACGCATAACGCATAACGCATAACGCATAATGCAAACGTATAACGCCCAACGCATAACGCATAACGAACAAAGCATAACGCATAACGCATAACGCATAACGCATAACGCATAAAACATAACCCATAACGCATAACGCATAACGCATAACGCAAAACGCATAACGCATAACGCATAACGCATAACGCATAACGCATAACGCATAACTCATAACGCATAACGCATGGCGCATAACGCAAAATGCATAACGCATAACGCATAACGCATAACGCATAACGCATAACGCATAACGCATAACGCATAACGAATAACGCATAACGCATAACGCATTACGCATAACGCATAACGCATAACGCATAACGCAAACGTATTACGCCCAACGCATAACGCATAACGCATTACGCATAACGCATAACGCATAACGCATAACGCATAACGCATAACGCATAACGCATAACGCATAACGCATAACGCATAACGCATAACGCATAACGCATAACGCATTACGCATAACGCATAACGCATAACGCATAACGCATAACGCATAACGCATAACGCATAAAGCATAACGCATAAAACATAACCCATAACGCATAACGCATAACGCAAAACGCATAACGCATAACGCATAACGCATAACGCATAACGCATAAACCAATAACGTATAACGCATAACGCATAACTCAAACTGTATAACGCATAACGCATAACTCAAACCGTATAACGCATAACGCATAACGCATAACGCATAACGCATAACGCACAACGCATAACGCATAACGCATAACGCATAACGCATAACGCATGGCGCATAACGCAAAATGCATAACGCATAACGCATAACGCATAACGCATAACGCATAACGCATAACGCATAACGCATAACGCAAAACGCATAACGCATAACGCATAACGCATAACGCATAACGCATAACTCATAACGCATAACGCATGGCGCATAACGCAAAATGCTTAACGCATAATTCATAACGCATAACGCATAACGCATAACGCATAACGCATAACGCATAACGCAAACGTATAACGCCCAACGCATAACGCATAACGAACAACGCATAACGCATAACGCATAACGCATAACGCATAAAACATAACCCATAACGCATAACGCATAACGCATAACGCAAAACGCATAACGCATAACGCATAACGCATGGCGCATAACGCAAAATGCATAACGCATAACGCATAACGCATAAAGCATAACGCATAACGCATAACGCATAACGCATAACGCATAACGCAAACGTATAACGCCCAACGCATAACGCATAACGAACAAAGCATAACGCATAACGCATAACGCATAACGCATAACGCATAACGCATAAAACATAACCCATAACGCATAACGCATAACGCATAACGCAAAACGCATAACGCATAACGCATAACGCATAACGCATAACGCATAACGCATAACTCATAACGCATAACGCATGGCGCATAACGCAAAATGCATAACGCATAACGCATAACGCATAACGCATAACGCATAACGCATAACGCATAACGCATAACGCATAACGAATAACGCATAACGCATAACGCATTACGCATAACGCATAACGCATAACGCATAACGCAAACGTATTACGCCCAACGCATAACGCATAACGCATTACGCATAACGCATAACGCATAACGCATAACGCATAACGCATAACGCATAACGCATAACGCATAACGCATAACGCATAACGCATAACGCATAACGCATAACGCATTACGCATAACGCATAACGCATAACGCATAACGCATAACGCATAACGCATAACGCATAACGCATAAAGCATAACGCATAAAACATAACCCATAACGCATAACGCATAACGCAAAACGCATAACGCATAACGCATAACGCATAACGCATAACGCATAAACCAATAACGTATAACGCATAACGCATAACTCAAACCGTATAACGCATAACGCATAACTCAAACCGTATAACGCATAACGCATAACGCATAACGCATAACGCATAACGCACAACGCATAACGCATAACGCATAACGCATAACGCATAACGCATGGCGCATAACGCAAAATGCATAACGCATAACGCATAACGCATAACGCATAACGCATAACGCATAACGCATAACGCAAAACGCATAACGCATAACGCATAACGCATAACGCATAACGCATAACGCATAACGCATAACGCATAAACCAATAACGTATAACGCATAACGCATAACTCAAACCGTATAACGAACAACGCATAACGCATAACGCATAACGCATAACGCATAAAACATAACCCATAACGCATAACGCATAACGCATAACGCAAAACGCATAACGCATAACGCATAAAGCATAACGCATAAAACATAACCCATAACGCATAACGCATAACGCAAAACGCATAACGCATAACGCATAACGCATAACGCATAACGCATAAACCAATAACGTATAACGCATAACGCATAACTCAAACCGTATAACGAACAACGCATAACGCATAACGCATAACGCATAACGCATAACGCATAAAACATAACCCATAACGCATAACGCATAACGCATAACGCAAAACGCATAACGCATAACGCATAACGCATGGCGCATAACGCAAAATGCATAACGCATAACGCATAACGCATAACGCATAACGCATAACGCATAACGCAAAACGCATAACGCATAACGCATAACGCATAACGCATAACGCATAACGCATAACTCATAACGCATAACGCATGGCGCATAACGGAAAATGCATAACGCATAACGCATAACGCATAACGCATAACGCATAACGCATAACGCATAACGAATAACGCATAACGCATAACGCATTACGCATAACGCATAACGCATAACGCATAACGCAAACGTATTACGCCCAACGCATAACGCATAACGCATTACGCATAACGCATAACGCATAACGCATAACGCATAACGCATAACGCATAACGCATAACGCATAACGCATAACGCATAACGCATAACGCATTACGCATAACGCATAACGCATAACGCATAACGCATAACGCATAACGCATAACGCATAAAGCATAACGCATAAAACATAACCCATAACGCATAACGCATAACGCAAAACGCATAACGCATAACGCATAACGCATAACGCATAACGCATAAACCAATAACGTATAACGCATAAC
Organism: Lasioglossum morio; assembly: GCA_916610235.2. Taxonomy (NCBI): domain Eukaryota; kingdom Metazoa; phylum Arthropoda; class Insecta; order Hymenoptera; family Halictidae; genus Lasioglossum; species Lasioglossum morio. The sequence continues at coordinate 6,049,290 of CAKAJA020000347.1, forward strand.
GCATAACGCAAAACGCATAACGCATAACGCATAACGCATAACGCATAACGCATAACTCATAACGCATAACGCATGGCGCATAACGCAAAATGCATAACGCATAACGCATAACGCATAACGCATAACGCATAACGCATAACGCATGGCGCATAACGCAAAATGCATAACGCATAACGCATAACGCATAACGCATAACGCATAACGCATAACGCATAACGCATAACGAATAACGCATAACGCATAACGCATTACGCATAACGCATAACGCATAACGCATAACGCAAACGTATTACGCCCAACGCATAACGCATAACGCATTACGCATAACGCAAAATGCATAACGCATAACGCATAAAACATAGCCCATAACGCATAACGCAAAACGCATAACGCATAACGCATAACGCATAACGCATAAACCAATAACGTATAAGGCATAACGCATAACTCAAACCGTATAACGCATAACGCATAACTCAAACCGTATAACGCATAACGCATAACGCATAACGCATAACTCATAACGCATAACGCATAACGCATAACGCAAAATGCATAACGCATAACGCATAACGCATAACGCATAACGCATAACGCATAACGCATAACGCGTAACGCATAACGCATAACGCATAACGCATAACGTATAACGCATAACGCAAACGTATAACGCCCAACGCATAACGCATAACGAACAACGCATAACGCATAACGCATAACGCATAACGCATAACGCATAACGCATAACGCATAACGCATAACGCAAAACGCATAACGCATAACGCATAACGCATAACGCATAAACCAATAACGTATAACGCATAACCCATAACTCAAACCGTATAACGCATAACGCATAACTCAAACCGTATAACGCATAAAACATAACGCATAACGCATAACGCATAACTCATAACGCATAACGCATGGCGCATAACGCAAAATGCATAACGCATAACGCATAAAGCATAACGTATAACGCATAACGCATAACGCATAACGCATAACGCAAACGTATAACGCCCAACGGATAACGCATAACGAACAACGCAAAACGCATAACGCATAGCGCATAACGCATAACGCATAAAACATAACCCATAACGCATAACGCATAACGCATAACGCAAAACGCATAACGCATAACGCATAACGCATAACGCATAACGCATAACGCATAACGCATAACGCATAAACCAATGACGTATAACGCATAACGCATAACTCAAACCGTATAACGCATAACGCATAACGCATAACGCATAACTCATAACGCATGACGCATGGCGCATAATGCATAACGCATAACGCATAACGCATAAAACATAGCCCATAACGCATAACGCATAACGCATAACGCATAACGCATAACGCATAACGCATAAACCAATAACGTATAACGCATAACGCATAACTCAAACCGTATAACGCATAACGCATAACTCAAACCGTATAACGCATAACGCATAACGCATAACGCATAACTCATAACGCATATCGCATAACGCATAACTCATAACGCATAACGCATGGCGCATAACGCAAAATGCATAACGCATAACGCATAAAGCATAATGCATAACGCATAACGCATAACGCATAAAACATAGCCCATAACGCATAACGCATAACGCATAAACCAATAACGTATAACGCATAACGCATAACTCAAACCGTATAACGCATAACGCATAACTCAAACCGTATAACGCATAACGCATAACGCATAACGCATAACGCATAACGCATGGCGCATAACGCAAAATGCTTAACGCATAATTCATAACGCATAACGCATAACGCATAACGCATAACGCATAACGCATAACGCATAACGCAAACGTATAACGCCCAACGCATAACGCATAACGAACAACGCATAACGCATAACGCATAACGCATAACGCATAAAACATAACCCATAACGCATAACGCATAACGCATAACGCAAAACGCATAACGCATAACGCATAACGCATGGCGCATAACGCAAAATGCATAACGCATAACGCATAACGCATAAAGCATAACGCATAACGCATAACGCATAACGCATAACGCATAACGCAAACGTATAACGCCCAACGCATAACGCATAACGAACAAAGCATAACGCATAACGCATAACGCATAACGCATAACGCATAAAACATAACCCATAACGCATAACGCATAACGCATAACGCAAAACGCATAACGCATAACGCAAAACGCATAACGCATAACGCATAACGCATAACGCATAACGCATAACGCATAACTCATAACGCATAACGCATGGCGCATAACGCAAAATGCATAACGCATAACGCATAACGCATAACGCATAACGCATAAACCAATAACGTATAACGCATAACGCATAACTCATAACGCATAACGCATGGCCCATAACGCATAACGCAAAACGCATAACGCATAACGCATAACGCATAACGCATAACGCATAAACCAATAACGTATAACGCATAACGCATAACTCAAACCGTATAACGCATAACGCATAACTCAAACCGTATAACGCATAACGCATAACGCATAACGCATAACGTATAACTCATAACGCATAACGCATAACGCATAACGCAAAATGCATAACGCATAACGCATAACGCATAACGCATAACGCATAACGCATAACGCATAACGCATAACGCATAACGCATAACGCATAACGTATAACGCATAACGCAAACGTATAACGCCCAACGCATAACGCATAACGAACAACGCATAACGCATAACGCATAAACCAATAACGTATAACGCATAACGCATAACTCAAACCGTATAACGCATAACGCATAACTCAAACCGTATAACGCATAACGCATAACGCAAACCTATAACGCCCAACGCATAACGCATAACGAACAACGCAAAACGCATAACGCATAACGCATAACGCATAACGCATAACGCATAACGCATAACGCAAAACGCATAACGCATAACGCATAACGCATAACGCATGGCGCATAACGCAAAATGCATAACGCATAACGCATAACGCATAAAGCATAACGCATAACGCATAACCCATAACGCATAACGCATAACGCATAACGCATAACGCCTAAACCAATAACGTATAACGCATAACGCATAACTCAAACCGTATAACGCATAACGCATAACGCATAACGCATAACGCATAACTCATAACGCATAACGCATGGCGCATAACGCAAAATGCATAACGCATAACGCATAACGCATAACGCATAACGCATAACGCATAACGCATAACGCATAACGAATAACGCATAACGCATAACGCATTACGCATAACGCATAACGCATAACGCATAACGCAAACGTATTACGCCCAACGCATAACGCATAACGCATTACGCATAACGCATAACGCATAACGCATAACGCATAACGCATAACGCATAACGCATAACGCATAACGCATAACTCAAACCGTATAACGCATAACGCATAACTCAAACCGTATAACGCATAACGCATAACGCATAACGCATAACGCATAACGCACAACGCATAACGCATAACGCATAACGCATAACGCATAACGCATAACGCATAACGCATAAACCAATAACGTATAACGCATAACGCATAACTTAAACCGTATAACGCATAACGCATAACTCAAACCGTGTAACGCATAACGCATAACGCATAACGCATAACGCATAACGCATAACGCATAACGCATAACGCATAAACCAATAACGCATAACGCATAACGCAAACGTATTACGCCCAACGCATAACGCATAACGCATAACACATGGCGCATAACGCAAAATGCATAACGCATAACGCATAAAACATAGCCCATAACGCATAACGCAAAACGCATAACGCATAACGCATAACGCATAACGCATAAACCAATAACGTATAACGCATAACGCATAACTCAAACCGTATAACGCATAACGCATAACTCAAACCGTATAACGCATAACGCATAACGCATAACGCATAACGCATAACTCATAACGCATAACGCATGGCGCATAACGCAAAATGCATAACGCATAACGCATAACGCATAACGCATAAGGCATAACCCATAACTCAAACCGTATAACGCATAACGCATAACTCAAACCGTATAACGCATAACGCATAACGCATAACGCATAACGCATAACGCATAACGCATGGCGCATAACGCAAAATGCATAACGCATAACGCATAAAACATAGCCCATAACGCATAACGCAAAACGCATAACGCATAACGCATAACGCATAACGCATAAACCAATAACGTATAACGCATAACGCATAACTCAAACCGTATAACGCATAACGCATAACTCAAACCGTATAACGCATAACGCATAACGCATAACGCATAACGCATAACTCATAACGCATAACGCAAACGTATAACGCCCAACGCATAACGCACAACGAACAACGCATAACGCATAACGCATAACGCATAAAACATAACCCATAACGCATAACGTATAACGCATAACGCAAAACGCATAACGCATAACGCATGGCGCATAACGCAAAATGCATAACGCATAACGCATAACGCATAAAGCATAACGCATAACGCATAACGCATAACGCATAACGCATAACGCAAACGTATAACGCCCAACGCATAACGCATAACGAACAAAGCATAACGCATCACGCATAACGCATAACGCATAACGCATAAAACATAACCCATAACGCATAACGCATAACGCATAACGAAAAACGCATAACGCATAACGCATAACGCATAACGCATAACGCATAACTCATAACGCATAACGCATGGCGCATAACGCAAAATGCATAACGCATAACGCATAACGCATAAAGCATAACGCATAACGCATAACGCATAACGCATAACGCACAACGCATAACGCATAACGCATAACGCATAACGCATAACGCATAACGCATAACGCATAACGCATAACTCAAACCGTATAACGCATAACGCATAACGCATAACGCATAACGCATAACGCATAACTCATAACGCATAACGCATGGCGCATAACGCAAAATGCATAACGCATAACGCATAACGCATAACGCATAACGCATAACGCATAACGCATAACGCATAACGCAAACGTATTACGCCCAACGCATAACGCATAACGCATTACGCATAACGCATAACGCATAACGCATAACGCATAACGCATAACGCATAACGCATAACGCATAACGCATAACGCATAACGCATAACGCATAACGCATAACGCATAACGCATAAAACATAACCCATAACGCATAACGCATAACGCAAAACGCATAACGCATAACGCATAACGCATAACGCATAACGCATAAACCAATAACGTATAACGCATAACGCATAACTCAAACCGTATAACGCATAACGCATAACTCAAACCGTATAACGCATAACGCATAACGCATAACGCATAACGCATAACGCATAACGCACAACGCATAACGCATAACGCATAACGCATAACGCATAACGCATAAACCAATAACGTATAACGCATAACGCATAACTCAAACCGTATAACGCATAACGCATAACTCAAACCGTGTAACGCATAACGCATAACGCATAACGCATAACGCATAACGCATAACGCATAACGCATAACGCATAACGCATAAACCAATAACGCATAACGCATAACGCAAACGCATAACGCATAAACCAATAACGTATAACGCATAACACATAACGCATAACGCATAACGCATAACGCATAACGCATAAACCAATAACGTATAACGCATAACGCATAACCCATAACTCAAACCGTATAACGCATAACGCATAACTCAAACCGTATAACGCATAACGCATAAACCAATAACGTATAACGCATAACGCATAACTCAAACCGTATAACGCATAACGCATAACGCATAACGCATAACTGATAACGCATAACGCATGGCGCATAACGCAAAATGCATAACGCATAACGCATAAAACATAGCCCATAACGCATAACGCAAAACGCATAACGCATAACGCATAACGCATAACGCATAAACCAATAACGTATAACGCATAACGCATAACTCAAACCGTATAACGCATAACGCATAACTCAAACCGTATAACGCATAACGCATAACGCATAACGCATAACGCATAACTCATAACGCATAACGCATGGCGCATAACGCAAAATGCATAACGCATAACGCATAACGCATAACGCATAAGGCATAACGCATAACGCATAACGCATAACGCATAACGCATAACGCATAACGCATAACGCAAACGTATAACGCCCAACGCATAACGCACAACGAACAACGCATAACGCATAACGCATAACGCATAAAACATAACCCATAACGCATAACGTATAACGCATAACGCAAAACGCATAACGCATAACGCATGGCGCATAACGCAAATTGCATAACGCATAACGCATAACGCATAAAGCATAACGCATAACGCATAACGCATAACGCATAACGCACAACGCATAACGCATAACGCATAACGCATAACGCATAACGCATAACGCATAACGCATAACGCATAACGCAAACGTATTACGCCCAACGCATAACGCATAACGCATTACGCATAACGCATAACGCATAACGCATAACGCATAACGCATAACGCATAACGCATAACGCATAACGCATAACGCATAACGCATAACGCATAACGCATAACGCATTACGCATAACGCATAACGCATAACGCATAACGCAAACGTATTACGCCCAACGCATAACGCATAACGCATTACGCATAACGCATAACGCATAACGCATAACGCATAACGCATAACGCATAACGCATAACGCATAACGCATAACGCATAACGCATAACGCATAAAACATAACCCATAACGCATAACGCATAACGCAAAACGCATAACGCATGACGCATAACGCATAACGCATAAACCAATAACGTATAACGCATAACGCATAACTCAAACCGTATAACGCATAACGCATAACTCAAACCGTATAACGCATAACGCATAACGCATAACGCATAACGCATAACGCACAACGCATAACGCATAACGCATAACGCATAACGCATAACGCATAAACCAATAACGTATAACGCATAACGCATAACTCAAACCGTATAACGCATAACGCATAACTCAAACCGTGTAACGCATAACGCATAACGCATAACGCATAAACCAATAACGCATAACGCATAAACCAATAACGCATAACGCATAACGCAAACGTATTACGCCCAACGCATAACGCATAACGAACAACGCAAAACGCATAACGCATAGCGCATAACGCATAACGCATAAAACATAACCCATAACGCATAACGCATAACGCATAACGCAAAACGCATAACGCATAACGCATAACGCATAACGCATAACGCATAAACCAATATCGTATAACGCATAACGCATAACTCAAACCGTATAACGCATAACGCATAACGCATAACGCATAACTCATAACGCATAACGCATGGCGCATAACGAAAAATGCATAACGCATAACGCATAAAACATAGCCCATAACGCATAACGCAAAACGCATAACGCATAACGCATAACGCATAAACCAATAACGTATAACGCATAACGCATAACTCAAACCGTATAACGCATAACGCATAACTCAAACCGTATAACGCATAACGCATAACGCATAACGCATAACTCATAACGCATAACGCATGGCGCATAACGCAAAATGCTTAACGCATAATTCATAACGCATAACGCATAACGCATAACGCATAACGCATAACGCATAACGCATAACGCAAACGTATAACGCCCAACGCATAACGCATAACGAACAACGCATAACGCATAACGCATAACGCATAACGCATAAAACATAACCCATAACGCATAACGCATAACGCATAACGCAAAACGCATAACGCATAACGCATAACGCATGGCGCATAACGCAAAATGCATAACGCATAACGCATAACGCATAAAGCATAACGCATAACGCATAACGCATAACGCATAACGCATAACGCAAACGTATAACGCCCAACGCATAACGCATAACGAACAAAGCATAACGCATAACGCATAACGCATAACGCATAACGCATAAAACATAACCCATAACGCATAACGCATAACGCATAACGCATAACGCATAACGCATAACGCATAACGCATAACGCATAACGCATAACGCATAACTCATAACGCATAACGCATGGCGCATAACGCAAAATGCATAACGCATAACGCATAACGCATAACGCATAACGCATAACGCATAACGCATAACGCATAACGCATAACGAATAACGCATAACGCATAACGCATTACGCATAACGCATAACGCATAACGCATAACGCAAACGTATTACGCCCAACGCATAACGCATAACGCATTACGCATAACGCATAACGCATAACGCATAACGCATAACGCATAACGCATAACGCATAACGCATAACGCATAACGCATAACGCATAACGCATAACGCATTACGCATAACGCATAACGCATAACGCATAACGCATAACGCATAACGCATAACGCATAAAGCATAACGCATAAAACATAACCCATAACGCATAACGCATAACGCAAAACGCATAACGCATAACGCATAACGCATAACGCATAAACCAATAACGTATAACGCATAACGCATAACTCAAACCGTATAACGCATAACGCATAACTCAAACCGTATAACGCATAACGCATAACGCATAACGCATAACGCATAACTCATAACGCATAACGCATGGCGCATAACGCAAAATGCTTAACGCATAATTCATAACGCATAACGCATAACGCATAACGCATAACGCATAACGCATAACGCAAACGTATAACGCCCAACGCATAACGCATAACGAACAACGCATAACGCATAACGCATAACGCATAACGCATAAAACATAACCCATAACGCATAACGCATAACGCATAACGCAAAACGCATAACGCATAACGCATAACGCATGGCGCATAACGCAAAATGCATAACGCATAACGCATAACGCATAAAGCATAACGCATAACGCATAACGCATAACGCATAACGCATAACGCATAACGCAAACGTATAACGCCCAACGCATAACGCATAACGAACAAAGCATAACGCATAACGCATAACGCATAACGCATAACGCATAAAACATAACCCATAACGCATAACGCATAACGCATAACGCAAAACGCATAACGCATAACGCATAACGCATAACGCATAACGCATAACGCATAAACCAATAACGTATAACGCATAACGCATAACTCAAACCGTATAACGCATAACGCATAACGCATAACGCATAACTCATAACGCATAACGCATGGCGCATAACGCGAAATGCATAACGCATAACGCATAACGCATAACGCATAACGCATAACGCATAACGCAAACGTATTACGCCCAACGCATAACGCATAACGCATTACGCATAACGCATAACGCATAACGCATAACGCATAACGCATAACGCATAACGCATAACGCATAACGCATAACGCAAACGTATTACGCCCAACGCATAACGCATAACGCATTACGCATAACGCATAACGCATAACGCATAACTCATAACGCATAACGCATGGCGCATAACGCGAAATGCATAACGCATAACGCATAACGCATAACGCATAACGCATAACGCATAACGCAAACGTATAACGCCCAACGCATAACGCATAACGAACAAAGCATAACGCATAACGCATAACGCATAACGCATAACGCATAAAACATAACCCATAACGCATAACGCATAACGGATAACGCAAAACGCATAACGCATAACGCATAACGCATAACGCATAACGCATAACGCATAAACCAATATCGTATAACGCATAACGCATAACTCAAACCGTATAACGCATAACGCATAACGCATAACGCATAACTCATAACGCATAACGCATGGCGCATAACGAAAAATGCATAACGCATAACGCATAAAACATAGCCCATAACGCATAACGCAAAACGCATAACGCATAACGCATAACGCATAAACCAATAACGTATAACGCATAACGCATAACTCAAACCGTATAACGCATAACGCATAACTCAAACCGTATAACGCATAACGCATAACGCATAACGTATAACGCATAACTCATAACGCATAACGCATGGCGCATAACGCAAAATGCTTAACGCATAATTCATAACGCATAACGCATAACGCATAACGCATAAAACATAACCCATAACGCATAACGCATAACGCATAACGCAAAACGCATAACGCATAACGCATAACGCATGGCGCATAACGCAAAATGCATAACGCATAACGCATAACGCATAAAGCATAACGCATAACGCATAACGCATAACGCATAACGCATAACGCAAACGTATAACGCCCAACGCATAACGCATAACGAACAAAGCATAACGCATAACGCATAACGCATAACGCATAACGCATAAAACATAACCCATAACGCATAACGCATAACGCATAACGCAAAACGCATAACGCATAACGCATAACGCATAACGCATAACGCATAACGCATAAACCAATAACGTATAACGCATAACGCATAACTCAAACCGTATAACGCATAACGCATAACGCATAACGCATAACTCATAACGCATAACGCATGGCGCATAACGCGAAATGCATAACGCATAACGCATAACGCATAACGCATAACGCATAACGCATAACGCATAACGCAAACGTATTACGCCCAACGCATAACGCATAACGCATTAAACATAACGCATAACGCATAACGCATAACGCATAACGCATAACGCATAACGCATAACGCATAACGCATAACGCATAACGCATAACGCATAACGCATTACGCATAACGCATAACGCATAACGCATAACGCAAACGTATTACGCCCAACGCATAACGCATAACGCATTACGCATAACGCATAACGCATAACGCATAACGCATAACGCATAACGCATAACGCATAACGCATAACGCATAACGCATAACGCATAAAACATAACCCATAACGCATAACGCATAACGCAAAACGCATAACGCATAACGCATAACGCATAACGCATAACGCATAAACCAATAACGTATAACGCATAACGCATAACTCAAACCGTATAACGCATAACGCATAACTCAAACCGTATAACGCATAACGCATAACGCATAACGCATAACGCATAACGCACAACGCATAACGCATAACGCATAACGCATAACGCATAAACCAATAACGTATAACGCATAACGCATAACTCAAACCGTATAACGCATAACGCATAACTCAAACCGTGTAACGCATAACGCATAACGCATAACGCATAAACCAATAACGCATAACGCATAAACCAATAACGCATAACGCATAACGCAAACGTATTACGCCCAACGCATAACGCATAACGCATAACGCATAACGCATAACGCATAACGCATAATGCATAACGCATAACGCATAACGCATAACGCATAACGCATAACGCATAACGCATAACGCAAACGTATAACGCCCAACGCATAACGCATAACGAACAACGCAAAACGCATAACGCATAGCGCATAACGCATAACGCATAAAACATAACCCATAACGCATAACGCATAACGCATAACGCAAAACGCATAACGCATAACGCATAACGCATAACGCATAACGCATAACGCATAAACCAATATCGTATAACGCATAACGCATAACTCAAACCGTATAACGCATAACGCATAACGCATAACGCATAACTCATAACGCATAACGCATGGCGCATAACGAAAAATGCATAACGCATAACGCATAAAACATAGCCCATAACGCATAACGCAAAACGCATAACGCATAACGCATAACGCATAAACCAATAACGTATAACGCATAACGCATAACTCAAACCGTATAACGCATAACGCATAACTCAAACCGTATAACGCATAACGCATAACGCATAACGCATAACGCATAACGCATAACTCATAACGCATAACGCATGGCGCATAACGCAAAATGCTTAACGCATAATTCATAACGCATAACGCATAACGCATAACGCATAACGCATAACGCATAACGCAAACGTATAACGCCCAACGCATAACGCATAACGAACAAAGCATAACGCATAACGCATAACGCATAACGCATAACGCATAAAACATAACCCATAACGCATAACGCATAACGCATAACGCAAAACGCATAACGCATAACGCATAACGCATAACGCATAACGCATAACGCATAACGCATAACGCATAACGCATAACGCATAACGCATAACGAATAACGCATAACGCAAACGTATAACGCCCAACGCATAACGCATAACGAACAAAGCATAACGCATAACGCATAACGCATAACGCATAACGCATAAAACATAACCCATAACGCATAACGCATAACGCATAACGCAAAACGCATAACGCATAACGCATAACGCATAACGCATAACGCATAACGCATAACTCATAACGCATAACGCATGGCGCATAACGCAAAATGCATAACGCATAACGCATAACGCATAACGCATAACGCATAACGCATAACGCATAACGCATAACGCATAACGCATAACGAATAACGCATAACGCATAACGCATTACGCATAACGCATAACGCATAACGCATAACGCAAACGTATTACGCCCAACGCATAACGCATAACGCATTACGCATAACGCATAACGCATAACGCATAACGCATAACGCATAACGCATAACGCATAACGCATAACGCATAACGCATAACGCATTACGCATAACGCATAACGCATAACGCATAACGCATAACGCATAACGCATAAAGCATAACGCATAAAACATAACCCATAACGCATAACGCATAACGCAAAACGCATAACGCATAACGCATAACGCATAACGCATAACGCATAAACCAATAACGTATAACGCATAACGCATAACTCAAACCGTATAACGCATAACGCATAACTCAAACCGTATAACGCATAACGCATTACGCATAACGCATATCGCATAACGCACAACGCATAACGCATAACGCATAACGCATAACGCATAACGCATAAACCAATAACGTATAACGCATAACGCATAACTCAAACCGTATAACGCATAACGCATAACTCAAACCGTGTAACGCATAACGCATAACGCATAACGCATAACGCATAACGCATAACGCATAACGCATAACGCATAAACCAATAACGCATAACGCATAACGCAAACGTATTACGCCCAACGCATAACGCATAACGCATAACACATAACGCATAACGCATAACGCATAACGCATAACGCATAAACCAATAACGTATAACGCATAACGCATAACCCATAACTCAAACCGTATAACGCATAACGCATAACTCAAACCGTATAACGCATAACGCATAAACCAATAACGTATAACGCATAACGCATAACTCAAACCGTATAACGCATAACGCATAACGCATAACGCATAACTGATAACGCATAACGCATGGCGCATAACGCAAAATGCATAACGCATAACGCATAAAACATAGCCCATAACGCATAACGCAAAACGCATAACGCATAATGCATAACGCATAACGCATAAACCAATAACGTATAACGCATAACGCATAACTCAAACCGTATAACGCATAACGCATAACTCAAACCGTATAACGCATAACGCATAACGCATAACGCATAACGCATAACTCATAACGCATAACGCATGGCGCATAACGCAAAATGCATAACGCACAACGCATAACGCATAACGCATAAGGCATAACGCATAACGCATAACGCATAACGCATAACGCATAACGCATAACGCAAACGTATAACGCCCAACGCATAACGCACAACGAACAACGCATAACGCATAACGCATAACGCATAAAACATAACCCATAACGCATAACGTATTACGCATAACGCAAAACGCATAACGCATACCGCATGGCGCATAACGCAAAATGCATAACGCATAACGCATAACGCATAAAGCATAACGCATAACGCATAACGCATAACGCATAACGCATAACGCAAACGTATAACGCCCAACGCATAACGCATAACGAACAAAGCATAACGCATCACGCATAACGCATAACGCATAACGCATAAAACATAACCCATAACGCATAACGCATAACGCATAACGAAAAACGCATAACGCATAACGCATAACGCATAACGCATAACGCATAACGCATAACTCATAACGCATAACGCATGGCGCATAACGCAAAATGCATAACGCATAACGCATAACGCATAAAGCATAACGCATAACGCATAACGCATAACGCATAACGCACAACGCATAACGCAAAACGCATAACGCATAACGCATAACGCATAACGCATAACGCATAACGCATAACTCAAACCGTATAACGCATAACGCATAACGCATAACGCATAACTCATAACGCATAACGCATGGCGCATAACGCAAAATGCATAACGCATAACGCATAACGCATAACGCATAACGCATAACGCAAACGTATTACGCCCAACGCATAACGCATAACGCATTACGCATAACGCATAACGCATAACGCATAACGCATAACGCATAACGCATAACGCATAACGCATAACGCATAACGCATAACGCATAACGCATAAAACATAACCCATAACGCATAACGCATAACGCAAAACGCATAACGCATAACGCATAACGCATAACGCATAAACCAATAACGTATAACGCATAACGCATAACTCAAACCGTATAACGCATAACGCATAACTCAAACCGTATAACGCATAACGCATAACGCATAACGCATAACGCATAACGCATAACGCACAACGCATAACGCATAACGCATAACGCATAACGCATAACGCATAACGCATAAACCAATAACGTATAACGCATAACGCATAACTCAAACCGTATAACGCATAACGCATAACTCAAACCGTGTAACGCATAACGCATAACGCATAACGCATAACGCATAACGCATAACGCATAACGCATAACGCATAACGCATAAACCAATAACGCATAACGCATAACGCAAACGTATTACGCCCAACGCATAACGCATAACGCATAACACATAACGCATAACGCATAACGCATAACGCATAACGCATAACGCATAACCCATAACGCATAACGCATAAACCAATAACGTATAACGCATAACGCATAACTCAAACCGTATAACGCATAACGCATAACTCAAACCGTATAACGCATAACGCATAACGCATAACGCATAACGCATAACGCACAACGCATAACGCATAACGCATAACGCATAACGCATAACGCATAACGCATAAACCAATAACGTATAACGCATAACGCATAACTCAAACCGTATAACGCATAACGCATAACTCAAACCGTATAACGCATAACGCATAACGCATAACGCATAACGCATAACCCATAACGCATAAAACATAACCCATAACGCATAACGTATAACGCATAACGCAAAACGCATAACGCATAACGCATGGCGCATAACGCAAAATGCATAACGCATAACGCATAACGCATAAAGCATAACGCATAACGCATAACGCATAACGCATAACGCATAACGCAAACGTATAACGCCCAACGCATAACGCATAACGAACAAAGCATAACGCATAACGCATAACGCATAACGCATAACGCATAAAACATAACCCATAACGCATAACGCATAACGCATAACGAAAAACGCATAACGCATAACGCATAACGCATAACGCATAACTCATAACGCATAACGCATGGCGCATAACGCAAAATGCATAACGCATAACGCATAACGCATAAAGCATAACGCATAACGCATAACGCATAACGCATAACGCACAACGCATAACGCATAACGCATAACGCATAACGCATAACGCATAACGCAAACGTATTACGCCCAACGCATAACGCATAACGCATTACGCATAACGCATAACGCATAACGCATAACGCATAACGCATAACGCATAACGCATAACGCATGGCGCATAACGCAAAATGCATAACGCATAACGCATAACGCATAACGCATAACGCATAACGCAAACGTATTACGCCCAACGCATAACGCATAACGCATTACGCATAACGCATAACGCATAACGCATAACGCATAACGCATAACGCATAACGCATAACGCATAACGCATAACGCATAACGCATTACGCATAACGCATAACGCATAACGCATAACGCAAACGTATTACGCCCAACGCATAACGCATAACGCATTACGCATAACGCATAACGCATAACGCATAACGCATAACGCATAACGCATAACGCATAACGCATAAAACATAACCCATAACGCATAACGCATAACGCAAAACGCATAACGCATAACGCATAACGCATAACGCATAACGCATAACGCATAAACCAATAACGTATAACGCATAACGCATAACTCAAACCGTATAACGCATAACGCATAACTCAAACCGTATAACGCATAACGCATAACGCATAACGCATAACGCATAACGCACAACGCATAACGCATAACGCATAACGCATAACGCATAACGCATAAACCAATAACGTATAACGCATAACGCATAACTCAAACCGTATAACGCATAACGCATAACTCAAACCGTGTAACGCATAACGCATAACGCATAACGCATAAACCAATAACGCATAACGCATAACGCAAACGTATTACGCCCAACGCATAACGCATAACGCATAACGCATAACGCATAACGCATAACGCATAACGCATAATGCATAACGCATAACGCATATCGCATAATGCATAACGCATAACGCATAACGCATAACGCATAACGCAAACGTATAACGCCCAACGCATAACGCATAACGAACAACGCAAAACGCATAACGCATAGCGCATAACGCATAACGCATAAAACATAACCCATAACGCATAACGCATAACGCATAACGCAAAACGCATAACGCATAACGCATAACGCATAACGCATAACGCATAAACCAATAACGTATAACGCATAACGCATAACTCAAACCGTATAACGCATAACGCATAACTCAAACCGTATAACGCATAACGCATAACGCATAACGCATAACGCATAACTCATAACGCATAACGCATGGCGCATAACGCAAAATGCTTAACGCATAATTCATAACGCATAACGCATAACGCATAACGCATAACGCATAACGCATAACGCAAACGTATAACGCCCAACGCATAACGCATAACGAACAACGCATAACGCATAACGCATAACGCATAACGCATAAAACATAACCCATAACGCATAACGCATAACGCATAACGCAAAACGCATAACGCATAACGCATAACGCATGGCGCATAACGCAAAATGCATAACGCATAACGCATAAAGCATAACGCATAACGCATAACGCATAACGCATAACGCATAACGCAATCGTATAACGCCCAACGCATAACGCATAACGAACAAAGCATAACGCATAACGCATAACGCATAACGCATAACGCATAAAACATAACCCATAACGCATAACGCATAACGCATAACGCAAAACGCATAACGCATAACGCATAACGCATAACGCATAACGCATAACGCATAACTCATAACGCATAACGCATGGCGCATAACGCAAAATGCATAACGCATAACGCATAACGCATAACGCATAACGCATAAACCAATAACGTATAACGCATAACGCATAACTCATAACGCATAACGCATGGCCCATAACGCATAACGCAAAACGCATAACGCATAACGCATAACGCATAACGCATAAACCAATAACGTATAACGCATAACGCATAACTCAAACCGTATAACGCATAACGCATAACTCAAACCGTATAACGCATAACGCATAACGCATAACGCATAACGCATAACGTATAACGCATAACGCAAACGTATAACGCCCAACGCATAACGCATAACGAACAACGCATAACGCATAAACCAATAACGTATAACGCATAACGCATAACTCAAACCGTATAACGCATAACGCATAACTCAAACCGTATAACGCATAACGCATAACGCAAACGTATAACGCCCAACGCATAACGCATAACGAACAACGCAAAACGCATAACGCATAGCGCATAACGCATAACGCATAACGCATAAAACATAACCCATAACGCATAACGCATAACGCATAACGCAAAACGCATAACGCATAACGCATAACGCATAACGCATAACGCATAACGCAAAACGCATAACGCATAACGCATAACGCATAACGCATGGCGCATAACGCAAAATGCATAACGCATAACGCATAACGCATAAAGCATAACGCATAACGCATAACGCAAAATGCATAACGCATAACGCATAACGCATAACGCATAACGCATAACGCATAACGCATAACGCATAACGCATAACGCATAACGCATAACGCATAACGTATAACGCATAACGCAAACGTATAACGCCCAACGCATAACGCATAACGAACAACGCATAACGCATAACGCATAAACCAATAACGTATAACGCATAACGCATAACTCAAACCGTATAACGCATAACGCATAACTCAAACCGTATAACGCATAACGCATAACGCAAACGTATAACGCCCAACGCATAACGCATAACGAACAACGCAAAACGCATAACGCATAGCGCATAACGCATAACGCATAACGCATAAAACATAACCCATAACGCATAACGCATAACGCATAACGCAAAACGCATAACGCATAACGCATAACGCATAACGCATAACGCATAACGCAAAACGCATAACGCATAACGCATAACGCATAACGCATGGCGCATAACGCAAAATGCATAACGCATAACGCATAACGCATAAAGCATAACGCATAACGCATAACCCATAACGCATAACGCATAACGCAAACGTATAACGCCCAACGCATAACGCATAACGAACAAAGCATAACGCATAACGCATAACGCATAACGCATAACGCATAACGCATAACGCATAACGCATAACGCCTAAACCAATAACGTATAACGCATAACGCATAACTCAAACCGTATAACGCATAACGCATAACGCATAACGCATAACGCATAACTCATAACGCATAACGCATGGCGCATAACGCAAAATGCATAACGCATAACGCATAACGCATAACGCATAACGCATAACGCATAACGCATAACGAATAACGCATAACGCATAACGCATTACGCATAACGCATAACGCATAACGCATAACGCAAACGTATTACGCCCAACGCATAACGCATAACGCATTACGCATAACGCATAACGCATAACGCATAACGCATAACGCATAACGCATAACGCATAACGCATAACGCATAACGCATAACGCATAACGCATTACGCATAACGCATAACGCATAACGCATAACGCATAACGCATAACGCATAAAGCATAACGCATAAAACATAACCCATAACGCATAACGCATAACGCATAACGCAAAACGCATAACGCATAACGCATAACGCATAACGCATAAACCAATAACGTATAACGCATAACGCATAACTCAAACCGTATAACGCATAACGCATAACTCAAACCGTATAACGCATAACGCATAACGCATAACGCATAACGCATAACGCACAACGCATAACGCATAACGCATAACGCATAACGCATAACGCATAAACCAATAACGTATAACGCATAACGCGTAACTCAAACCGTATAACGCATAACGCATAACTCAAACCGTGTAACGCATAACGCATAACGCATAACGCATAACGCATAACGCATAACGCATAACGCATAAACCAATAACGCATAACGCATAACGCAAACGTATTACGCCCAACGCATAACGCATAACGCATAACACATAACGCATAACGCATAACGCATAACGCATAACGCATAAACCAATAACGTATAACGCATAACGCATAACCCATAACTCAAACCGTATAACGCATAACGCATAACTCAAACCGTATAACGCATAACGCATAAACCAATAACGTATAACGCATAACGCATAACTCAAACCGTATAACGCATAACGCATAACGCATAACGCATAACTGATAACGCATAACGCATGGCGCATAACGCAAAATGCATAACGCATAACGCATAAAACATAGCCCATAACGCATAACGCAAAACGCATAACGCATAACGCATAACGCATAACGCATAAACCAATAACGTATAACGCATAACGCATAACTCAAACCGTATAACGCATAACGCATAACTCAAACCGTATAACGCATAACGCATAACGCATAACGCATAACGCATAACTCATAACGCATAACGCATGGCGCATAACGCAAAATGCATAACGCATAACGCATAACGCATAACGCATAAGGCATAACGCATAACGCATAATGCATAACGCATAACGCATAACGCATAACGCATAACGCAAACGTATAACGCCCAACGCATAACGCACAACGAACAACGCATAACGCATAACGCATAACGCATAAAACATAACCCATAACGCATAACGTATAACGCATAACGCAAAACGCATAACGCATAACGCATGGCGCATAACGCAAAATGCATAACGCATAACGCATAACGCATAAAGCATAACGCATAACGCATAACGCATAACGCACAACGCATAACGCAAACGTATAACGCCCAACGCATAACGCATAACGAACAAAGCATAACGCATAACGCATAACGCATAACGCATAACGCATAAAACATAACCCATAACGCATAACGCATAACGCATAACGAAAAACGCATAACGCATAACGCATAACGCATAACGCATAACGCATAACGCATAACGCATAACGCATAACTCATAACGCATAACGCATGGCGCATAACGCAAAATGCATAACGCATAACGCATAACGCATAAAGCATAACGCATAACGCATAACGCATAACGCATAACGCACAACGCATAACGCATAACGCATAACGCATAACGCATAACGCATAACGCATAACGCATAACGCATAACTCAAACCGTATAACGCATAACGCATAACGCATAACGCATAACGCATAACGCATAACGCATAACTCATAACGCATAACGCATGGCGCATAACGCAAAATGCATAACGCATAACGCATAACGCATAACGCATAACGCATAACGCATAACGCAAACGTATTACGCCCAACGCATAACGCATAACGCATTACGCATAACGCATAACGCATAACGCATAACGCATAACGCATAACGCATAACGCATAACGCATAACGCATAACGCATAACGCATAAAACATAACCCATAACGCATAACGCATAACGCAAAACGCATAACGCATAACGCATAACGCATAACGCATAACGCATAAACCAATAACGTATAACGCATAACGCATAACTCAAACCGTATAACGCATAACGCATAACTCAAACCGTATAACGCATAACGCATAACGCATAACGCATAACGCATAACGCACAACGCATAACGCATAACGCATAACGCATAACGCATAACGCATAACGCATAAACCAATAACGTATAACGCATAACGCATAACTCAAACCGTATAACGCATAACGCATAACTCAAACCGTATAACGCATAACGCATAACGCATAACGCATAACGCATAACGCATAACGCATAACGCATAACGCATAAACCAATAACGCATAACGCATAACGCAAACGTATTACGCCCAACGCATAACGCATAACGCATAACACATAACGCATAACGCATAACGCATAACGCATAACGCATAAACCAATAACGTATAACGCATAACGCATAACCCATAACTCAAACCGTATAACGCATAACGCATAACTCAAACCGTATAACGCATAACGCATAAACCAATAACGTATAACGCATAACGCATAACTCAAACCGTATAACGCATAACGCATAACGCATAACGCATAACTGATAACGCATAACGCATGGCGCATAACGCAAAATGCATAACGCATAACGCATAAAACATAGCCCATAACGCATAACGCAAAACGCATAACGCATAACGCATAACGCATAACGCATAAACCAATAACGTATAACGCATAACGCATAACTCAAACCGTATAACGCATAACGCATAACTCAAACCGTATAACGCATAACGCATAACGCATAACGCATAACGCATAACTCATAACGCATAACGCATGGCGCATAACGCAAAATGCATAACGCATAACGCATAACGCATAACGCATAAGGCATAACGCATAACGCATAACGCATAACGCATAACGCATAACGCATAACGCATAACGCATAACGCAAACGTATAACGCCCAACGCATAACGCACAACGAACAACGCATAACGCATAACGCATAACGCATAAAACATAACCCATAACGCATAACGTATAACGCATAACGCAAAACGCATAACGCATAACGCATGGCGCATAACGCAAAATGCATAACGCATAACGCATAACGCATAAAGCATAACGCATAACGCATAACGCATAACGCATAACGCATAACGCAAACGTATAACGCCCAACGCATAACGCATAACGAACAAAGCATAACGCATAACGCATAACGCATAACGCATAACGCATAAAACATAACCCATAACGCATAACGCATAACGCATAACGAAAAACGCATAACGCATAACGCATAACGCATAACGCATAACGCATAACGCATAACGCATAACTCATAACGCATAACGCATGGCGCATAACGCAAAATGCATAACGCATAACGCATAACGCATAAAGCATAACGCATAACGCATAACGCATAACGCATAACGCACAACGCATAACGCATAACGCAAAACGCATAACGCATAACGCATAACGCATAACGCATAACGCATAACGCATAACTCAAACCGTATAACGCATAACGCATAACGCATAACGCATAACGCATAACGCATAACGCATAACGCATAACTCATAACGCATAACGCATGGCGCATAACGCAAAATGCATAACGCATAACGCATAACGCATAACGCATAACGCATAACGCATAACGCAAACGTATTACGCCCAACGCATAACGCATAACGCATTACGCATAACGCATAACGCATAACGCATAACGCATAACGCATAACGCATAACGCATTACGCATAACGCATAACGCATAACGCATAACGCAAACGTATTACGCCCCACGCATAACGCATAACGCATTACGCATAACGCATAACGCATAACGCATAACGCATAACGCATAACGCATAACGCATAACGCATAACGCATAACGCATAACGCATAACGCATAAAACATAACCCATAACGCATAACGCATAACGCAAAACGCATAACGCATAACGCATAACGCATAACGCATAACGCATAACGCATAACGCATAAACCAATAACGTATAACGCATAACGCATAACTCAAACCGTATAACGCATAACGCATAACTCAAACCGTATAACGCATAACGCATAACGCATAACGCATAACGCATAACGCACAACGCATAACGCATAACGCATAACGCATAACGCATAACGCATAAACCAATAACGTATAACGCATAACTCAAACCGTATAACGCATAACGCATAACTCAAACCGTGTAACGCATAACGCATAACGCATAACGCATAAACCAATAACGCATAACGCATAAACCAATAACGCATAACGCAAACGTATTACGCCCAACGCATAACGCATAACGCATAACGCATAACGCATAACGCATAACGCATAATGCATAACGCATAACGCATAACGCATAACGCATAACGCATAACGCATAACGCATAACGCATAACGCAAACGTATAACGCCCAACGCATAACGCATAATGAACAACGCAAAACGCATAACGCATAGCGCATAACGCATAACGCATAAAACATAACCCATAACGCATAACGCATAACGCATAACGCAAAACGCATAACGCATAACGCATAACGCATAACGCATAACGCATAACGCATAACGCATAAACCAATATCGTATAACGCATAACGCATAACTCAAACCGTATAACGCATAACGCATAACGCATAACGCATAACTCATAACGCATAACGCATGGCGCATAACGAAAAATGCATAACGCATAACGCATAAAACATAGCCCATAACGCATAACGCAAAACGCATAACGCATAACGCATAACGCATAACGCATAAACCAATAACGTATAACGCATAACGCATAACTCAAACCGTATAACGCATAACGCATAACTCAAACCGTATAACGCATAACGCATAACGCATAACGCATAACGCATAACTCATAACGCATAACGCATGGCGCATAACGCAAAATGCTTAACGCATAATTCATAACGCATAACGCATAACGCATAACGCATAACGCATAACGCATAACGCATAACGCAAACGTATAACGCCCAACGCATAACGCATAACGAACAACGCATAACGCATAACGCATAACGCATAACGCATAAAACATAACCCATAACGCATAACGCATAACGCATAACGCAAAACGCATAACGCATAACGCATAACGCATGGCGCATAACGCAAAATGCATAACGCATAACGCATAACGCATAAAGCATAACGCATAACGCATAACGCATAACGCATAACGCATAACGCAAACGTATAACGCCCAACGCATAACGCATAACGAACAAAGCATAACGCATAACGCATAACGCATAACGCATAACGCATAAAACATAACCCATAACGCATAACGCATAACGCATAACGCAAAACGCATAACGCATAACGCATAACGCATAACGCATAACGCATAACGCATAACTCATAACGCATAACGCATGGCGCATAACGCAAAATGCATAACGCATAACGCATAACGCATAACGCATAACGCATAAACCAATAACGTATAACGCATAACGCATAACTCATAACGCATAACGCATGGCCCATAACGCATAACGCAAAACGCATAACGCATAACGCATAACTCATAACGCATAACGCATAAACCAATAACGTATAACGCATAACGCATAACTCAAACCGTATAACGCATAACGCATAACTCAAACCGTATAACGCATAACGCATAACGCATAACGCATAACGTATAACTCATAACGCAAAACGCATAACGCATAACGCATAACGCATGGCGCATAACGCAAAATGCATAACGCATAACGCATAACGCATAAAGCATAACGCATAACGCATAACGCATAACGCATAACGCATAACGCAAACGTATAACGCCCAACGCATAACGCATAACGAACAAAGCATAACGCATAACGCATAACGCATAACGCATAACGCATAAAACATAACCCATAACGCATAACGCATAACGCATAACGCAAAACGCATAACGCATAACGCATAACGCATAACGCATAACGCATAACGCATAACTCATAACGCATAACGCATGGCGCATAACGCAAAATGCATAACGCATAACGCATAACGCATAACGCATAACGCATAAACCAATAACGTATAACGCATAACGCATAACTCATAACGCATAACGCATGGCCCATAACGCATAACGCAAAACGCATAACGCATAACGCATAACGCATAACGCATAACGCATAAACCAATAACGTATAACGCATAACGCATAACTCAAACCGTATAACGCATAACGCATAACTCAAACCGTATAACGCATAACGCATAACGCATAACGCATAACGTATAACTCATAACGCATAACGCATAACGCATAACGCAAAATGCATAACGCATAACGCATAACGCATAACGCATAACGCATAACGCATAACGCATAACGCATAACGCATAACGTATAACGCATAACGCAAACGTATAACGCCCAACGCATAACGCATAACGAACAACGCATAACGCATAACGCATAAACCAATAACGTATAACGCATAACGCATAACTCAAACCGTATAACGCATAACGCATAACTCAAACCGTATAACGCATAACGCATAACGCAAACGTATAACGCCCAACGCATAACGCATAACGAACAACGCAAAACGCATAACGCATAGCGCATAACGCATAACGCATAAAACATAACCCATAACGCATAACGCATAACGCATAACGCATAACGCATAACGCAAAACGCATAACGCATAACGCATAACGCATAACGCAAAACGCATAACGCATAACGCATAACGCATAACGCATGGCGCATAACGCAAAATGCATAACGCATAACGCATAACGCATAAAGCATAACGCATAACGCATAACCCATAACGCATAACGCATAACGCAAACGTATAACGCCCAACGCATAACGCATAACGAACAAAGCATAACGCATAACGCATAACGCATAACGCATAACGCATAACGCATAACGCATAACGCCTAAACCAATAACGTATAACGCATAACGCATAACTCAAACCGTATAACGCATAACGCATAACTCAAACCGTATAACGCATAACGCATAACGCATAACTCAAACCGTATAACGCATAACGCATAACGCATAACGCATAACGCATAACTCATAACGCATAACGCATGGCGCATCACGCAAAATGCAAAATGCATAACGCATAACGCATAACGCATAACGCATAACGCATAACGCATAACGCATAACGCATAACGCATAACGCATAACGCATAACGCATAAACCAATAACGTATAACGCATAACGCATAACTCATAACGCATAACGCATGGCCCATAACGCATAACGCAAAACGCATAACGCATAACGCATAACGCATAACGCATAACGCATAAACCAATAACGTATAACGCATAACGCATAACTCAAACCGTATAACGCATAACGCATAACTCAAACCGTATAACGCATAACGCATAACGCATAACTCAAACCGTATAACGCATAACGCATAACGCATAACGCATAACGTATAACTCATAACGCAAAACGCATAACGCATAACGCATAACGCATGGCGCATAACGCAAAATGCATAACGCATAACGCATAACGCATAAAGCATAACGCATAACGCATAACGCATAACGCATAACGCATAACGCAAACGTATAACGCCCAACGCATAACGCATAACGAACAAAGCATAACGCATAACGCATAACGCATAACGCATAACGCATAAAACATAACCCATAACGCATAACGCATAACGCATAACGCATAAACCAATAACGTATAACGCATAACGCATAACTCATAACGCATAACGCATGGCCCATAACGCATAACGCAAAACGCATAACGCATAACGCATAACTCATAACGCATAACGCATAAACCAATAACGTATAACGCATAACGCATAACTCAAACCGTATAACGCATAACGCATAACTCAAACCGTATAACGCATAACGCATAACGCATAACGCATAACGTATAACTCATAACGCAAAACGCATAACGCATAACGCATAACGCATGGCGCATAACGCAAAATGCATAACGCATAACGCATAACGCATAAAGCATAACGCATAACGCATAACGCATAACGCATAACGCATAACGCAAACGTATAACGCCCAACGCATAACGCATAACGAACAAAGCATAACGCATAACGCATAACGCATAACGCATAACGCATAAAACATAACCCATAACGCATAACGCATAACGCATAACGCAAAACGCATAACGCATAACGCATAACGCATAACGCATAACGCATAACGCATAACTCATAACGCATAACGCATGGCGCATAACGCAAAATGCATAACGCATAACGCATAACGCATAACGCATAACGCATAAACCAATAACGTATAACGCATAACGCATAACTCATAACGCATAACGCATGGCCCATAACGCATAACGCAAAACGCATAACGCATAACGCATAACGCATAACGCATAACGCATAAACCAATAACGTATAACGCATAACGCATAACTCAAACCGTATAACGCATAACGCATAACTCAAACCGTATAACGCATAACGCATAACGCATAACGCATAACGTATAACTCATAACGCATAACGCATAACGCATAACGCAAAATGCATAACGCATAACGCATAACGCATAACGCATAACGCATAACGCATAACGCATAACGCATAACGCATAACGTATAACGCATAACGCAAACGTATAACGCCCAACGCATAACGCATAACGAACAACGCATAACGCATAACGCATAAACCAATAACGTATAACGCATAACGCATAACTCAAACCGTATAACGCATAACGCATAACTCAAACCGTATAACGCATAACGCATAACGCAAACGTATAACGCCCAACGCATAACGCATAACGAACAACGCAAAACGCATAACGCATAGCGCATAACGCATAACGCATAAAACATAACCCATAACGCATAACGCATAACGCATAACGCATAACGCATAACGCAAAACGCATAACGCATAACGCATAACGCATAACGCATAACGCAAAACGCATAACGCATAACGCATAACGCATAACGCATGGCGCATAACGCAAAATGCATAACGCATAACGCATAACGCATAAAGCATAACGCATAACGCATAACCCATAACGCATAACGCATAACGCAAACGTATAACGCCCAACGCATAACGCATAACGAACAAAGCATAACGCATAACGCATAACGCATAACGCATAACGCATAACGCATAACGCATAACGCCTAAACCAATAACGTATAACGCATAACGCATAACTCAAACCGTATAACGCATAACGCATAACTCAAACCGTATAACGCATAACGCATAACGCATAACTCAAACCGTATAACGCATAACGCATAACGCATAACGCATAACGCATAACTCATAACGCATAACGCATGGCGCATCACGCAAAATGCAAAATGCATAACGCATAACGCATAACGCATAACGCATAACGCATAACGCATAACGCATAACGCATAACGCATAACGCATAACGCATAACGCATAAACCAATAACGTATAACGCATAACGCATAACTCATAACGCATAACGCATGGCCCATAACGCATAACGCAAAACGCATAACGCATAACGCATAACGCATAACGCATAACGCATAAACCAATAACGTATAACGCATAACGCATAACTCAAACCGTATAACGCATAACGCATAACTCAAACCGTATAACGCATAACGCATAACGCATAACTCAAACCGTATAACGCATAACGCATAACGCATAACGCATAACGTATAACTCATAACGCAAAACGCATAACGCATAACGCATAACGCATGGCGCATAACGCAAAATGCATAACGCATAACGCATAACGCATAAAGCATAACGCATAACGCATAACGCATAACGCATAACGCAAACGTATAACGCCCAACGCATAACGCATAACGAACAAAGCATAACGCATAACGCATAACGCATAACGCATAACGCATAAAACATAACCCATAACGCATAACGCATAACGCATAACGCAAAACGCATAACGCATAACGCATAACGCATAACGCATAACGCATAACGCATAACTCATAACGCATAACGCATGGCGCATAACGCAAAATGCATAACGCATAACGCATAACGCATAACGCATAACGCATAAACCAATAACGTATAACGCATAACGCATAACTCATAACGCATAACGCATGGCCCATAACGCATAACGCAAAACGCATAACGCATAACGCATAACGCATAACGCATAACGCATAACGCATAAACCAATAACGTATAACGCATAACGCATAACTCAAACCGTATAACGCATAACGCATAACTCAAACCGTATAACGCATAACGCATAACGCATAACGCATAACGTATAACTCATAACGCATAACGCATAACGCATAACGCAAAATGCATAACGCATAACGCATAACGCATAACGCATAACGCATAACGCATAACGCATAACGCATAACGCATAACGTATAACGCATAACGCAAACGTATAACGCCCAACGCATAACGCATAACGAACAACGCATAACGCATAACGCATAAACCAATAACGTATAACGCATAACGCATAACTCAAACCGTATAACGCATAACGCATAACTCAAACCGTATAACGCATAACGCATAACGCAAACGTATAACGCCCAACGCATAACGCATAACGAACAACGCAAAACGCATAACGCATAGCGCATAACGCATAACGCATAAAACATAACCCATAACGCATAACGCATAACGCATAACGCATAACGCATAACGCAAAACGCATAACGCATAACGCATAACGCATAACGCATAACGCAAAACGCATAACGCATAACGCATAACGCATAACGCATGGCGCATAACGCAAAATGCATAACGCATAACGCATAACGCATAAAGCATAACGCATAACGCATAACCCATAACGCATAACGCATAACGCAAACGTATAACGCCCAACGCATAACGCATAACGAACAAAGCATAACGCATAACGCATAACGCATAACGCATAACGCATAACGCATAACGCATAACGCCTAAACCAATAACGTATAACGCATAACGCATAACTCAAACCGTATAACGCATAACGCATAACTCAAACCGTATAACGCATAACGCATAACGCATAACTCAAACCGTATAACGCATAACGCATAACGCATAACGCATAACGCATAACTCATAACGCATAAAGCATGGCGCATCACGCAAAATGCAAAATGCATAACGCATAACGCATAACGCATAACGCATAACGCATAACGCATAACGCATAACGCATAACGCATAACGCATAACGCATAACGCATAAACCAATAACGTATAACGCATAACGCATAACTCATAACGCATAACGCATGGCCCATAACGCATAACGCAAAACGCATAACGCATAACGCATAACGCATAACGCATAACGCATAAACCAATAACGTATAACGCATAACGCATAACTCAAACCGTATAACGCATAACGCATAACTCAAACCGTATAACGCATAACGCATAACGCATAACTCAAACCGTATAACGCATAACGCATAACGCATAACGCATAACGCATAACTCATAACGCATAACGCATGGCGCATCACGCAAAATGCAAAATGCATAACGCATAACGCATAACGCATAACGCATAACGCATAACGCATAACGCATAACGCATAACGCATAACGCATAACGCATAACGAATAACGCATAACGCATAACGCATTACGCATAACGCATAACGCATAACGCAAACGTATTACGCCCAACGCATAACGCATAACGCATTACGCATAACGCATAACGCATAACGCATAACGCATAACGCATAACGCATAACGCATAACGCATAACGCATGAACCAATAACGTATAACGCATAACGCATAACTCAAACCGTATAACGCATAACGCATAACTCAAACCGTGTAACGCATAACGCATAACGCATAACGCATAACGCATAACGCATAACGCATAACGCATAACGCATAACGCATAAACCAATAACGCATAACGCATAACGCAAACGTATTACGCCCAACGCATAACGCATAACGCATAACACATAACACATAACGCATAACGCATAACGCATAACGCATAAACCAATAACGTATAACGCATAACGCATAACCCATAACTCAAACCGTATAACGCATAACGCATAACTCAAACCGTATAACGCATAACGCATAAACCAATAACGTATAACGCATAACCCATAACTCAAACCGTATAACGCATAACGCATAACGCATAACGCATAACTGATAACGCATAACGCATGGCGCATAACGCAAAATGCATAACGCATAACGCATAAAACATAGCCCATAACGCATAACGCAAAACGCATAACGCATAACGCATAACGCATAACGCATAAACCAATAACGTATAACGCATAACGCATAACTCAAACCGTTTAACGCATAACGCATAACTCAAACCGTATAACGCATAACGCATAACGCATAACGCATAACGCATAACTCATAACGCATAACGCATGGCGCATAACGCAAAATGCATAACGCATAACGCATAACGCATAACGCATAAGGCATAACGCATAACGCATAACGCATAACGCATAACGCAAACGTATAACGCCCAACGCATAACGCACAACGAACAACGCATAACGCATAACGCATAACGCATAAAACATAACCCATAACGCATAACGTATAACGCATAACGCAAAACGCATAACGCATAACGCATGGCGCATAACGCAAAATGCATAACGCATAACGCATAACGCATAAAGCATAACGCATAACGCATAACGCATAACGCATAACGCAAACGTATAACGCCCAACGCATAACGCATAACGAACAAAGCATAACGCATCACGCATAACGCATAACGCATAACGCATAAAACATAACCCATAACGCATAACGCATAACGCATAACGAAAAACGCATAACGCATAACGCATAACGCATAACGCATAACGCATAACGCATAACTCATAACGCATAACGCATGGCGCATAACGCAAAATGCATAACGCATAACGCATAACGCATAACGCATAAGGCATAACGCATAACGCATAACGCATAACGCATAACGCATAACGCAAACGTATAACGCCCAACGCATAACGCACAACGAACAACGCATAACGCATAACGCATAACGCATTAAACATAACCCATAACGCATAACGTATAACGCATAACGCAAAACGCATAACGCATAACGCATGGCGCATAACGCAAAATGCATAACGCATAACGCATAACGCATAAAGCATAACGCATAACGCATAACGCATAACGCATAACACATAACGCAAACGTATAACGCCCAACGCATAA
Source organism: Lasioglossum morio (assembly GCA_916610235.2). Taxonomy (NCBI): domain Eukaryota; kingdom Metazoa; phylum Arthropoda; class Insecta; order Hymenoptera; family Halictidae; genus Lasioglossum; species Lasioglossum morio. Next base: position 6,081,773 of record CAKAJA020000347.1, read on the forward strand.
CGCATAACGAACAAAGCATAACGCATCACGCATAACGCATAACGCATAACGCATAAAACATAACCCATAACGCATAACGCATAACGCATAACGAAAAACGCATAACGCATAACGCATAACGCATAACGCATAACGCATAACTCATAACGCATAACGCATGGCGCATAACGCAAAATGCATAACGCATAACGCATAACGCATAAAGCATAACGCATAACGCATAACGCATAACGCATAACGCACAACGCATAACGCATAACGCATAACGCAAAACGCATAACGCATAACGCATAACGCATAACGCATGGCGCATAACGCAAAATGCATAACGCATAACGCATAACGCATAAAGCATAACGCATAACGCATAACCCATAACGCATAACGCATAACGCAAACGTATAACGCCCAACGCATAACGCATAACGAACAAAGCATAACGCATAACGCATAACGCATAACGCATAACGCATAACGCATAACGCATAACGCCTAAACCAATAACGTATAACGCATAACGCATAACTCAAACCGTATAACGCATAACGCATAACTCAAACCGTATAACGCATAACGCATAACGCATAACTCAAACCGTATAACGCATAACGCATAACGCATAACGCATAACGCATAACTCATAACGCATAACGCATGGCGCATCACGCAAAATGCAAAATGCATAACGCATAACGCATAACGCATAACGCATAACGCATAACGCATAACGCATAACGCATAACGCATAACGCATAACGCATAACGCATAACGCATAACGCATAAACCAATAACGTATAACGCATAACGCATAACTCATAACGCATAACGCATGGCCCATAACGCATAACGCAAAACGCATAACGCATAACGCATAACGCATAACGCATAAACCAATAACGTATAACGCATAACGCATAACTCAAACCGTATAACGCATAACGCATAACTCAAACCGTATAACGCATAACGCATAACGCATAACTCAAACCGTATAACGCATAACGCATAACGCATAACGCATAACGCATAACTCATAACGCATAACGCATGGCGCATCACGCAAAATGCAAAATGCATAACGCATAACGCATAACGCATAACGCATAACGCATAACGCATAACGCATAACGCATAACGAATAACGCATAACGCATAACGCATTACGCATAACGCATAACGCATAACGCAAACGTATTACGCCCAACGCATAACGCATAACGCATTACGCATAACGCATAACGCATAACGCATAACGCATAACGCATAACGCATAACGCATAACGCATAACGCATAAACCAATAACGTATAACGCATAACGCATAACTCAAACCGTATAACGCATAACGCATAACTCAAACCGTGTAACGCATAACGCATAACGCATAACGCATAACGCATAACGCATAACGCATAACGCATAAACCAATAACGCATAACGCATAACGCAAACGTATTACGCCCAACGCATAACGCATAACGCATAACACATAACACATAACGCATAACGCATAACGCATAACGCATAAACCAATAACGTATAACGCATAACGCATAACCCATAACTCAAACCGTATAACGCATAACGCATAACTCAAACCGTATAACGCATAACGCATAAACCAATAACGTATAACGCATAACCCATAACTCAAACCGTATAACGCATAACGCATAACGCATAACGCATAACTGATAACGCATAACGCATGGCGCATAACGCAAAATGCATAACGCATAACGCATAAAACATAGCCCATAACGCATAACGCAAAACGCATAACGCATAACGCATAACGCATAACGCATAAACCAATAACGTATAACGCATAACGCATAACTCAAACCGTATAACGCATAACGCATAACTCAAACCGTATAACGCATAACGCATAACGCATAACGCATAACGCATAACTCATAACGCATAACGCATGGCGCATAACGCAAAATGCATAACGCATAACGCATAACGCATAACGCATAAGGCATAAGGCATAACGCATAACGCATAACGCATAACGCATAACGCATAACGCATAACGCAAACGTATAACGCCCAACGCATAACGCACAACGAACAACGCATAACGCATAACGCATAACGCATAAAACATAACCCATAACGCATAACGTATAACGCATAACGCAAAACGCATAACGCATAACGCATGGCGCATAACGCAAAATGCATAACGCATAACGCATAACGCATAAAGCATAACGCATAACGCATAACGCATAACGCATAACGCATAACGCAAACGTATAACGCCCAACGCATAACGCATAACGAACAAAGCATAACGCATCACGCATAACGCATAACGCATAAAACATAACCCATAACGCATAACGCATAACGCATAACGAAAAACGCATAACGCATAACGCATAACGCATAAAGCATAACGCATAACGCATAACTCATAACGCATAACGCATGGCGCATAACGCAAAATGCATAACGCATAACGCATAACGCATAACGCATAAGGCATAACGCATAACGCATAACGCATAACGCATAACGCATAACGCATAACGCAAACGTATAACGCCCAACGCATAACGCACAACGAACAACGCATAACGCATAACGCATAACGCATTAAACATAACCCATAACGCATAACGTATAACGCATAACGCAAAACGCATAACGCATAACGCATGGCGCATAACGCAAAATGCATAACGCATAACGCATAACGCATAAAGCATAACGCATAACGCATAACGCATAACGCATAACGCATAACGCAAACGTATAACGCCCAACGCATAACGCATAACGAACAAAGCATAACGCATCACGCATAACGCATAACGCATAACGCATAAAACATAACCCATAACGCATAACGCATAACGCATAACGAAAAACGCATAACGCATAACGCATAACGCATAACGCATAACGCATAACTCATAACGCATAACGCATGGCGCATAACGCAAAATGCATAACGCATAACGCATAACGCATAAAGCATAACGCATAACGCATAACGCATAACGCATAACGCACAACGCATAACGCATAACGCATAACGCATAACGCATAACGCATAACGCATAACGCATAACGCATAACGCATAACTCAAACCGTATAACGCATAACGCATAACGCATAACGCATAACGCATAACGCATAACGCATAACTCATAACGCATAACGCATGGCGCATAACGCAAAATGCATAACGCATAACGCATAACGCATAACGCATAACGCATAACGCATAACGCAAACGTATTACGCCCAACGCATAACGCATAACGCATAACGCATAACGCATAACGCATAACGCATAACGCATAAACCAATAACGTATAACGCATAACGCATAACTCAAACCGTATAACGCATAACGCATAACTCAAACCGTATAACGCATAACGCATAACGCATAACGCATAACGCATAACGCACAACGCATAACGCATAACGCATAACGCATAACGCATAACGCATAACGCATAAACCAATAACGTATAACGCATAACGCATAACTCAAACCGTATAACGCATAACGCATAACTCAAACCGTGTAACGCATAACGCATAACGCATAACGCATAACGCATAACGCATAACGCATAACGCATAACGCATAACGCATAACGCATAAACCAATAACGCATAACGCATAACGCAAACGTATTACGCCCAACGCATAACGCATAACGCATAACACATAACGCATAACGCATAACGCATAACGCATAACGCATAAACCAATAACGTATAACGCATAACGCATAACCCATAACTCAAACCGTATAACGCATAACGCATAACTCAAACCGTATAACGCATAACGCATAAACCAATAACGTATAACGCATAACGCATAACTCAAACCGTATAACGCATAACGCATAACGCATAACGCATAACTGATAACGCATAACGCATGGCGCATAACGCAAAATGCATAACGCATAACGCATAAAACATAGCCCATAACGCATAACGCAAAACGCATAACGCATAACGCATAACGCATAACGCATAAACCAATAACGTATAACGCATAACGCATAACTCAAACCGTATAACGCATAACGCATAACGCATAACGCATAACGCATAACTCATAACGCATAACGCATGGCGCATAACGCAAAATGCATAACGCATAACGCATAACGCATAACGCATAAGGCATAACGCATAACGCATAACGCATAACGCATAACGCATAACGCATAACGCAAACGTGAACGCCCAACGCATAACGCACAACGAACAACGCATAACGCATAACGCATAACGCATAAAACATAACCCATAACGCATAACGTATAACACATAACGCAAAACGCATAACGCATAACGCATGGCGCATAACGCAAAATGCATAACGCATAACGCATAACGCATAAAGCATAACGCATAACGCATAACGCATAACGCATAACGCATAACGCAAACGTATAACGCCCAACGCATAACGCATAACGAACAAAGCATAACGCATAACGCATAACGCATAACGCATAACGCATAAAACATAACCCATAACGCATAACGCATAACGCATAACGAAAAACGCATAACGCATAACGCATAACGCATAACGCATAACGCATAACGCATAACTCATAACGCATAACGCATGGCGCATAACGCAAAATGCATAACGCATAACGCATAACGCATAAAGCATAACGCATAACGCATAACGCATAACGCATAACGCACAACGCATAACGCATAACGCATAACGCATAACGCATAACGCATAACGCATAACGCATAACGCATAACGCATAACGCATAACTCAAACCGTATAACGCATAACGCATAACGCATAACGCATAACGCATAACGCATAACGCATAACGCATAACTCATAACGCAAAACGCATGGCGCATAACGCAAAATGCATAACGCATAACGCATAACGCATAACGCATAACGCATAACGCATAACGCAAACGTATTACGCCCAACGCATAACGCATAACGCATTACGCATAACGCATAACGCATAACGCATAACGCATAACGCATAACGCATAACGCATAACGCATAACGCATTACGCATAACGCATAACGCATAACGCATAACGCAAACGTATTACGCCCAACGCATAACTCATAACGCATTACGCATAACGCATAACGCATAACGCATAACGCATAACGCATAACGCATAACGCATAACGCATAACGCATAACGCATAACGCATAACGCATAACGCATAACGCATAAAACATAACCCATAACGCATAACGCATAACGCAAAACGCATAACGCATAACGCATAACGCATAACGCATAACGCATAAACCAATAACGTATAACGCATAACGCATAACTCAAATCGTATAACGCATAACGCATAACTCAAACCGTATAACGCATAACGCATAACGCATAACGCATAACGCATAACGCACAACGCATAACGCATAACGCATAACGCATAACGCATAAACCAATAACGTATAACGCATAACGCATAACTCAAACCGTATAACGCATAACGCATAACTCAAACCGTGTAACGCATAACGCATAACGCATAACGCATAAACCAATAACGCATAACGCATAAACCAATAACGCATAACGCATAACGCAAACGTATTACGCCCAACGCATAACGCATAACGCATAACGCATAACGCATAACGCATAACGCATAATGCATAACGCATAACGCATAACGCATAACGCATAACGCATAACGCATAACGCATAACGCATAACGCAAACGTATAACGCCCAACGCATAACGCATAACGAACAACGCAAAACGCATAACGCATAGCGCATAACGCATAACGCATAAAACATAACCCATAACGCATAACGCATAACGCATAACGCAAAACGCATAACGCATAACGCATAACGCATAACGCATAACGAATAACGCATAACGCATAAACCAATATCGTATAACGCATGACGCATAACTCAAACCGTATAACGCATAACGCATAACGCATAACGCATAACTCATAACGCATAACGCATGGCGCATAACGAAAAATGCATAACGCATAACGCATAAAACATAGCCCATAACGCATAACGCAAAACGCATAACGCATAACGCATACCGCATAACGCATAAACCAATAACGTATAACGCATAACGCATAACTCAAACCGTATAACGCATAACGCATAACTCAAACCGTATAACGCATAACGCATAACGCATAACGCATAACACATAACTCATAACGCATAACGCATGGCGCATAACGCAAAATGCTTAACGCATAATTCATAACGCATAACGCATAACGCATAACGCATAACGCATAACGCATAACGCAAACGTATAACGCCCAACGCATAACGCATAACGAACAACGCATAACGCATAACGCATAACGCATAACGCATAACGCATAAAACATAACCCATAACGCATAACGCATAACGCATAACGCAAAACGCATAACGCATAACGCATAACGCATGGCGCATAACGCATAAACCAATAACGTATAACGCATAACGCATAACTCAAACCGTATAACGCATAACGCATAACTCAAACCGTGTAACGCATAACGCATAACGCATAACGCATAACGCATAACGCATAACGCATAACGCATAAACCAATAACGCATAACGCATAACGCAAACGTATTACGCCCAACGCATAACGCATAACGCATAACACATAACGCATAACGCATAACGCATAACGCATAACGCATAAACCAATAACGTATAACGCATAACGCATAACCCATAACTCAAACCGTATAACGCATAACGCATAACTCAAACCGTATAACGCATAACGCATAAACCAATAACGTATAACGTATAACGCATAACTCAAACCGTATAACGCATAACGCATAACGCATAACGCATAACTGATAACGCATAACGCATGGCGCATAACGCAAAATGCATAACGCATAACGCATAAAACATAGCCCATAACGCATAACGCAAAACGCATAACGCATAACGCATAACGCATAACGCATAAAACAATAACGTATAACGCATAACGCATAACTCAAACCGTATAACGCATAACGCATAACGCATAACGCATAACGCATAACTCATAACGCATAACGCATGGCGCATAACGCAAAATGCATAACGCATAACGCATAACGCATAAGGCATAACGCATAACGCATAACGCATAACGCATAACGCATAACGCATAACGCATAACGCAAACGTATAACGCCCAACGCATAACGCACAACGAACAACGCATAACGCATAACGCATAACGCATAAAACATAACCCATAACGCATAACGTATAACGCATAACGCAAAACGCATAACGCATAACGCATGGCGCATAACGCAAAATGCATAACGCATAACGCATAACGCATAAAGCATGACGCATAACGCATAACGCATAACGCATAACGCATAACGCAAACGTATAACACCCAACGCATAACGCATAACGAACAAAGCATAACGCATAACGCATAACGCATAACGCAAAACGCATAACGCATAACGCATAACGCATAACGCATAACGAATAACGCATAACGCATAAACCAATATCGTATAACGCATGACGCATAACTCAAACCGTATAACGCATAACGCATAACGCATAACGCATAACTCATAACGCATAACGCATGGCGCATAACGAAAAATGCATAACGCATAACGCATAAAACATAGCCCATAACGCATAACGCAAAACGCATAACGCATAACGCATACCGCATAACGCATAAACCAATAACGTATAACGCATAACGCATAACTCAAACCGTATAACGCATAACGCATAACTCAAACCGTATAACGCATAACGCATAACGCATAACGCATAACGCATAACTCATAACGCATAACGCATGGCGCATAACGCAAAATGCTTAACGCATAATTCATAACGCATAACGCATGGCGCATAACGCATAAAGCAATAACGTATAACGCATAACGCATAACTCAAACCGTATAACGCATAACGCATAACTCAAACCGTGTAACGCATAACGCATAACGCATAACGCATAACGCATAACGCATAACGCATAACGCATAACGCATAACGCATAAACCAATAACGCATAACGCATAACGCAAACGTATTACGCCCAACGCATAACGCATAACGCATAACACATAACGCATAACGCATAACGCATAACGCATAACGCATAAACCAATAACGTATAACGCATAACGCATAACCCATAACTCAAACCGTATAACGCATAACGCATAACTCAAACCGTATAACGCATAACGCATAAACCAATAACGTATAACGCATAACGCATAACTCAAACCGTATAACGCATAACGCATAACGCATAACGCATAACTGATAACGCATAACGCATGGCGCATAACGCAAAATGCATAACGCATAACGCATAAAACATAGCCCATAACGCATAACGCAAAACGCATAACGCATAACGCATAACGCATAACGCATAAAACAATAACGTATAACGCATAACGCATAACTCAAACCGTATAACGCATAACGCATAACGCATAACGCATAACGCATAACTCATAACGCATAACGCATGGCGCATAACGCAAAATGCATAACGCATAACGCATAACGCATAAGGCATAACGCATAACGCATAACGCATAACGCATAACGCATAACGCATAACGCAAACGTATAACGCCCAACGCATAACGCACAACGAACAACGCATAACGCATAACGCATAACGCATAAAACATAACCCATAACGCATAACGCATAACGCATAACGCAAAACGCATAACGCATAACGCATGGCGCATAACGCAAAATGCATAACGCATAACGCATAACGCATAAAGCATGACGCATAACGCATAACGCATAACGCATAACGCATAACGCAAACGTATAACGCCCAACGCATAACGCATAACGAACAAAGCATAACGCATAACGCATAACGCATAACGCATAACGCATAAAACATAACCCATAACGCATAACGCATAACGCATAACGAAAAACGCATAACGCATAACGCATAACGCATAACGCATAACGCATAACTCATAACGCATAACGCATGGCGCATAACGCAAAATGCATAACGCATAACGCATAACGCATAAAGCATAACGCATAACGCATAACGCATAACGCATAACGCACAACGCATAACGCATAACGCATAACGCATAACGCATAACGCATAACGCAAACGTATTACGCCCAACGCATAACGCATAACGCATTACGCATAACGCATAACGCATAACGCATAACGCATAACGCATAACGCATAACGCATAACGCATTACGCATAACGCATAACGCATAACGCATAACGCAAACGTATTACGCCCAACGCATAACGCATAACGCATTACGCATAACGCATAACGCATAACGCATAACGCATAACGCATAACGCATAACGCATAACGCATAACGCATAACGCATAACGCATAACGCATAACGCATAAAACATAACCCATAACGCATAACGCATAACGCAAAACGCATAACGCATAACGCATAACGCATAACGCATAACGCATAAACCAATAACGTATAACGCATAACGCATAACTCAAACCGTATAACGCATATCGCATAACTCAAACCGTATAACGCATAACGCATAACGCATAACGCATAACGCATAACGCACAACGCATAACGCATAACTCAAACCGTGTAACGCATAACGCATAACGCATAACGCATAACGCATAACGCATAAACCAAACCGTATAACGCATAACGCATAACTCAAACCGTGTAACGCATAACGCATAACGCATAACGCATAAACCAATAACGCATAACGCATAACGCAAACGTATTACGCCCAACGCATAACGCATAACGCATAACGCATAACGCATAACGCATAACGCATAATGCATAACGCATAACGCATAACGCATAACGCATAACGCATAACGCATAACGCATAACGCAAACGTATAACGCCCAACGCATAACGCATAACGAACAACGCAAAACGCATAACGCATAGCGCATAACGCATAACGCATAAAACATAACCCATAACGCATAACGCATAACGCATAACGCAAAACGCATAACGCATAACGCATAACGCATAACGCATAACGCATAACGCATAAACCAATATCGTATAACGCATAACGCATAACTCAAACCGTATAACGCATAACGCATAACGCATAACGCATAACTCATAACGCATAACGCATGGCGCATAACGAAAAATGCATAACGCATAACGCATAAAACATAGCCCATAACGCATAACGCAAAACGCATAACGCATAACGCATAACACATAACGCATAAACCAATAACGTATAACGCATAACGCATAACTCAAACCGTATAACGCATAACGCATAACTCAAACCGTATAACGCATAACGCATAACGCATAACGCATAACGCATAACTCATAACGCATAACGCATGGCGCATAACGCAAAATGCTTAACGCATAATTCATAACGCATAACGCATAACGCATAACGCATAACGCATAACGCATAACGCATAACGCAAACGTATAACGCCCAACGCATAACGCATAACGAACAACGCATAACGCATAACGCATAACGCATAACGCATAAAACATAACCCATAACGCATAACGCATAACGCATAACGCAAAACGCATAACGCATAACGCATAACGCATGGCGCATAACGCAAAATGCATAACGCATAACGCATAACGCATAAAGCATAACGCATAACGCATAACGCATAACGCATAACGCAAACGTATAACGCCCAACGCATAACGCATAACGAACAAAGCATAACGCATAACGCATAACGCATAAAACATAACCCATAACGCATAACGCATAACGCATAACGCAAAACGCATAACGCATAACGCATAACGCATAACGCATAACGCATAACGCATAACTCATAACGCATAACGCATGGCGCCCAACGCATAACGCACAACGCATAACGCATAACGCATAAAGCATAACGCATAACGCATAACGCATAACGCATAACGCACAACGCATAACGCATAACGCATAACGCATAACGCATAACGCATAACGCATAACGCATAACTCATACCGTATAACGCATAACGCATAACGCATAAAGCATAACGCATAACGCATAACGCATAACGCATAACGCATAACGCATAACGCAAACGTATTACGCCCAACGCATAACGCACAACGCATAACGCATAACGCATAACGCATAACGCATAACGCATAAACCAATAACGTATAACGCATAACGCATAACTCAAACCGTATAACGCATAACGCATAACTCAAACCGTATAACGCATAACGCATAACGCATAACGCATAACGCATAACTCATAACGCATAACGCATGGCGCATAACGCAAAATGCATAACGCATAACGCCTAACGCATAACGGATCACGCATAACGCATAACGCCTAACGCATAAGGGATCATGCATAACGCATAAAGCATAACGCATAACGCATAAAGCATAACGCATAACGCATAACGCATAACGCAAACGTATAACGCCTAACGCATAACGCATAACGCAAACGTATTACGCCCAACGCATAACGCATAACGCATAACGCGTAACGCATAACGCATAACGCATAACGCATAACGCATAACGCATAACGCTTGACGCATAACGCATAAGGCATAACGCATAACGCAAAACGCATAACGCATAACGCATAACGCATAACGCATAACGCATAAACCAATAACGTATAACGCATAACGCATAACTCAAACCGTATAACGCATAACGCATAACTCAAATCGTATAACGCATAACGCATAACGCATAACGCATAACGCATAACGCATAACGCATAACTCATAACGCATAACGCATGGCGCATAACGCAAAATGCATAACGCATAACGCATAACGCATAAAGCATAACGCATAACGCATAACGCATAACGCATAACGCAAACGTATAACGCCCAACGCATAACGCATAACGAACAACGCAAAACGTATAACGCATAGCGCATAACGCATAACGCATAACGCATAAAACATAACCCATAACGCATAACGCATAACGCATAACGCATAACGCAAAACGCATAACGCATAACGCATAACGCATAACGCATAACGCATAACTCATACCGTATAACGTATAACGCATAGCGCATAACGCATAACGCATAACGCATAACGCATAAACCAATAGCGTATAACGCATAACGCATAACTCAAACCGTATAACGCATAACGCATAACTCAAACCGTGTAACGCATAACGCATAACGCAAACGTATAACGCCCAACGCATAACGCATAACGAACAACGCAAAACGCATAACGCATAGCGCATAACGCATAACGCATAAAACATAACCCATAACGCATAACGCATAACGCATAACGCAAAACGCATAACGCATAACGCATAACGCATAACGCATAACGCATAACGCATAAACCAATAACGTATAACGCATAACGCATAACTCAAACCGTATAACGCATAACGCATAACGCATAACGCATAACTCATAACGCATAACGCATGGCGCATAACGCAAAATGCATAACGCATAACGCATAAAACATAGCCCATAACGCATAACGCAAAACGCATAACGCATAACGCATAACGCATAACGCATAACTCATAACGCCCAACGCATAACGCATAACGCATAACGCATAACGCATAACGCATAACTCATAACGCATAACGCATGGCGCATAACGCAAAATGCATAACGCATAACGCATAACGCATAAAGCATAACGCATAACGCATAACGCATAACGCATAACGCATAACGCATAACGCATAACGCATAAAACATAACGCATAACGCATAACGCATAACGCATAAACCAATAACGTATAACGCATAACGCATAACTCAAACCGTATAACGCATAACGCATAACGCATAACGCATAACGCATAACTCATAACGCATAACGCATGGCGCATAACGCAAAATGCATAACGCATAACGCATAACGCATAACGCATAACGCATAACGCATAACGCATAACGCATAACGCATAACTTATAACTCATAACGCATAACGCATGGCGCATAACGCAAAATGCATAACGCATAACGCATAACTCATAACGCATAACGCATAACGCATAAATTATAACTCATAACGCATAACGCATAACGCTTAACGCAAAATGCATAACGCATAACGCATAACGCATAACCCATAACCCATAACGCATAACGCATAACGCATAAACCAATAACGTATAACGCATAACTCAAACCGTATAACGCATAACGCATAACGCATAACGCATAACTCATACCGTATAACGCATAACGCATAACGCATAAAGCATAACGCATAACGCATAACGCATAACGCATAACGCATAACGCGTAACGCGTAACGCATAACGCATAACGCATAACGCATAACGCATAACGCATAACGCATAACGCAAAACGTATAACGCATAACGCATAACGCATAACGCATAACTCATAACGCATAACGCATGGCGCATATCGCAAAATGCATAACGCATAACGCATAACGCCTAACGCATAACGGATCACGCATAACGCATAACGCCTAACGCATAAGGGATCATGCATAACGCATAAAGCATAACGCATAACGCATAAAGCATAACGCATAACGCATAACGCAAACGTATAACGCCTAACGCATAACGGATCATGCATAACGCATAAAGCATAACGCATAACGCATAAAGCATAACGCATAACGCATAACGCATAACGCAAACGTATAACGCCTAACGCATAACGCATAACGAACAACGCATAACGCATAACGCATAACGCATAACGCATAACTCATAACGCCCAACGCATAACGCATAACGCATAACGCATAACGCATAACGCATAACGCATAACGCATAACGCATAACGCATAACGCATAACGCATAACGCATAACGCATAACGCATAACGCATAACGCATAACGCATAACTCATAACGCATAACGCATGGCGCATATCGCAAAATGCATAACGCATAACGCATAACGCCTAACGCATAACGGATCACTCATAACGCATAACGCCTAACGCATAAGGGATCATGCATAACGCATAAAGCATAACGCATAACGCATAAAGCATAACGCATAACGCATAACGCAAACGTATAACGCCTAACGCATAACGGATCATGCATAACGCATAAAGCATAACGCATAACGCATAAAGCATAACGCATAACGCATAACGCATAACGCAAACGTATAACGCCTAACGCATAACGCATAACGAACAACGCATAACGCATAACGCATAACGCATAACGCATAACGCATAACTCATAACGCCCAACGCATAACGCATAACGCATAACGCATAACGCATAACGCATAACGCATAACGCATAACGCATAACGCATAACGCAAAATGCATAACGCATAACGCATAACGCATAAGGCATAACGCATAACGCATAACGCATAACGCATAACGCATAACGCATAACGCAAACGTATAACGCCCAACGCATAACGCACAACGAACAACGCATAACGCATAACGCATAACGCATAAAACATAACCCATAACGCATAACGTATAACGCATAACGCAAACGTATAACGCCCAACGCATAACGCATAACGAACAAAGCATAACGCATAACGCATAACGCATAACGCAAAACGCATAACGCATAACGCATAACGCATAACGCATAACGAATAACGCATAACGCATAAACCAATATCGTATAACGCATGACGCATAACTCAAACCGTATAACGCATAACGCATAACGCATAACGCATAACTCATAACGCATAACGCATAACGCATGGCGCATAACGCAAAATGCATAACGCATAACGCATAACGCATAAAGCATGACGCATAACGCATAAAACATAACGCATAACGCATAACGCAAACGTATAACGCCCAACGCATAACGCATAACGAACAAAGCATAACGCATAACGCATAACGCATAACGCAAAACGCATAACGCATAACGCATAACGCATAACGCATAACGAATAACGCATAACGCATAAACCAATATCGTATAACGCATGACGCATAACTCAAACCGTATAACGCATAACGCATAACGCATAACGCATAACTCATAACGCATAACGCATGGCGCATAACGAAAAATGCATAACGCATAACGCATAAAACATAGCCCATAACGCATAACGCAAAACGCATAACGCATAACGCATACCGCATAACGCATAAACCAATAACGTATAACGCATAACGCATAACTCAAACCGTATAACGCATAACGCATAACTCAAACCGTATAACGCATAACGCATAACGCATAACGCATAACGCATAACTCATAACGCATAACGCATGGCGCATAACGCAAAATGCTTAACGCATAATTCATAACGCATAACGCATGGCGCATAACGCATAAACCAATAACGTATAACGCATAACGCATAACTCAAACCGTATAACGCATAACGCATAACTCAAACCGTGTAACGCATAACGCATAACGCATAACGCATAACGCATAACGCATAACGCATAACGCATAACGCATAAACCAATAACGCATAACGCATAACGCAAACGTATTACGCCCAACGCATAACGCATAACGCATAACACATAACGCATAACGCATAACGCATAACGCATAACGCATAAACCAATAACGTATAACGCATAACGCATAACCCATAACTCAAACCGTATAACGCATAACGCATAACTCAAACCGTATAACGCATAACGCATAAACCAATAACGTATAACGCATAACGCATAACTCAAACCGTATAACGCATAACGCCTAACGCATAACGCATAACTGATAACGCATAACGCATGGCGCATAACGCAAAATGCATAACGCATAACGCATAAAACATAGCCCATAACGCATAACGCAAAACGCATAACGCATAACGCATAACGCATAACGCATAAAACAATAACGTATAACGCATAACGCATAACTCAAACCGTATAACGCATAACGCATAACGCATAACGCATAACGCATAACTCATAACGCATAACGCATGGCGCATAACGCAAAATGCATAACGCATAACGCATAACGCATAAGGCATAACGCATAACGCATAACGCATAACGCATAACGCATAACGCATAACGCAAACGTATAACGCCCAACGCATAACGCACAACGAATAACGCATAACGCATAACGCATAACGCATAAAACATAACCCATAACGCATAACGTATAACGCATAACGCAAAACGCATAACGCATAACGCATGGCGCATAACGCAAAATGCATAACGCATAACGCATAACGCATAAAGCATGACGCATAACGCATAACGCATAACGCATAACGCATAACGCAAACGTATAACGCCCAACGCATAACGCATAACGAACAAAGCATAACGCATAACGCATAACGCATAACGCATAACGCATAAAACATAACCCATAACGCATAACGCATAACGCATAACGAAAAACGCATAACGCATAACGCATAACGCATAACGCATAACGCATAACTCATAACGCATAACGCATGGCGCATAACGCAAAATGCATAACGCATAACGCATAACGCATAAAGCATAACGCATAACGCATAACGCATAACGCATAACGCACAACGCATAACGCATAACGCATAACGCATAACGCATAACGCATAACGCAAACGTATTACGCCCAACGCATAACGCATAACGCATTACGCATAACGCATAACGCATAACGCATAACGCATAAACCAATAACGCATAACGCATAACGCATAACGCATAACGCATTACGCATAACGCATAACGCATAACGCATAACGCAAACGTATTACGCCCAACGCATAACGCATAACGCATTACGCATAACGCATAACGCATAACGCATAACGCATAACGCATAACGCATAACGCATAACGCATAACGCATAAAACATAACCCATAACGCATAACGCATAACGCAAAACGCATAACGCATAACGCATAACGCATAACGCATAACGCATAACGCATAAACCAATAACGTATAACGCATAACGCATAACTCAAACCGTATAACGCATATCGCATAACTCAAACCGTATAACGCATAACGCATAACGCATAACGCATAACGCATAACGCACAACGCATAACGCATAACTCAAACCGTGTAACGCATAACGCATAACGCATAACGCATAAACCAAACCGTATAACGCATAACGCATAACTCAAACCGTGTAACGCATAACGCATAACGCATAACGCATAAACCAATAACGCATAACGCATAAACCAATAACGCATAACGCATAACGCAAACGTATTACGCCCAACGCATAACGCATAACGCATAACGCATAACGCATAACGCATAACGCATAATGCATAACGCATAACGCATAACGCATAACGCATAACGCATAACGCATAACGCATAACGCAAACGTATAACGCCCAACGCATAACGCATAACGAACAACGCAAAACGCATAACGCATAGCGCATAACGCATAACGCATAAAACATAACCCATAACGCATAACGCATAACGCATAACGCAAAACGCATAACGCATAACGCATAACGCATAACGCATAACGCATAACGCATAAACCAATATCGTATAACGCATAACGCATAACTCAAACCGTATAACGCATAACGCATAACGCATAACGCATAACTCATAACGCATAACGCATGGCGCATAACGAAAAATGCATAACGCATAACGCATAAAACATAGCCCATAACGCATAACGCAAAACGCATAACGCATAACGCATAACACATAACGCATAAACCAATAACGTATAACGCATAACGCATAACTCAAACCGTATAACGCATAACGCATAACTCAAACCGTATAACGCATAACGCATAACGCATAACGCATAACGCATAACTTATAACGCATAACGCATGGCGCATAACGCAAAATGCTTAACGCATAATTCATAACGCATAACGCATAACGCATAACGCATAACGCATAACGCATAACGCATAACGCAAACGTATAACGCCCAACGCATAACGCATAACGAACAACGCATAACGCATAACGCATAACGCATAACGCATAAAACATAACCCATAACGCATAACGCATAACGCATAACGCAAAACGCATAACGCATAACGCATAACGCATGGCGCATAACGCAAAATGCATAACGCATAACGCATAACGCATAAAGCATAACGCATAACGCATAACGCATAACGCATAACGCAAACGTATAACGCCCAACGCATAACGCATAACGAACAAAGCATAACGCATAACGCATAACGCATAACGCATAACGCATAAAACATAACCCATAACGCATAACGCATAACGCATAACGCAAAACGCATAACGCATAACGCATAACGCATAACGCATAACGCATAACGCATAACTCATAACGCATAACGCATGGCGCCCAACGCATAACGCACAACGCATAACGCATAACGCATAAAGCATAACGCATAACGCATAACGCATAACGCATAACGCACAACGCATAACGCATAACGCATAACGCATAACGCATAACGCATAACGCATAACGCATAACTCATACCGTATAACGCATAACGCATAACGCATAAAGCATAACGCATAACGCATAACGCATAACGCATAACGCATAACGCATAACGCAAACGTATTACGCCCAACGCATAACGCACAACGCATAACGCATAACGCATAACGCATAACGCATAACGCATAAACCAATAACGTATAACGCATAACGCATAACTCAAACCGTATAACGCATAACGCATAACTCAAACCGTATAACGCATAACGCATAACGCATAACGCATAACGCATAACTCATAACGCATAACGCATGGCGCATAACGCAAAATGCATAACGCATAACGCCTAACGCATAACGGATCACGCATAACGCATAACGCCTAACGCATAAGGGATCATGCATAACGCATAAAGCATAACGCATAACGCATAAAGCATAACGCATAACGCATAACGCATAACGCATAACGCAAACGTATAACGCCTAACGCATAACGCATAACGCAAACGTATTACGCCCAACGCATAACGCATAACGCATAACGCGTAACGCATAACGCATAACGCATAACGCATAACGCATAACGCATAACGCTTGACGCATAACGCATAAGGCATAACGCATAACGCAAAACGCATAACGCATAACGCATAACGCATAACGCATAACGCATAAACCAATAACGTATAACGCATAACGCATAACTCAAACCGTATAACGCATAACGCATAACTCAAATCGTATAACGCATAACGCATAACGCATAACGCATAACGCATAACGCATAACGCATAACTCATAACGCATAACGCATGGCGCATAACGCAAAATGCATAACGCATAACGCATAACGCATAAAGCATAACGCATAACGCATAACGCATAACGCATAACGCAAACGTATAACGCCCAACGCATAACGCATAACGAACAACGCAAAACGTATAACGCATAGCGCATAACGCATAACGCATAACGCATAAAACATAACCCATAACGCATAACGCATAACGCATAACGCATAACGCAAAACGCATAACGCATAACGCATAACGCATAACGCATAACGCATAACTCATACCGTATAACGTATAACGCATAGCGCATAACGCATAACGCATAACGCATAACGCATAAACCAATAGCGTATAACGCATAACGCATAACTCAAACCGTATAACGCATAACGCATAACTCAAACCGTGTAACGCATAACGCATAACGCATAACGCATAAACCAATAACGCATAACGCATAAATCAATAACGCATAACGCATAACGCAAACGTATTACGCCCAACGCATAACGCATAACGCATAACGCGTAACGCATAACGCATAACGCATAACGCATAACGCAAACGTATAACGCCCAACGCATAACGCATAACGAACAACGCAAAACGCATAACGCATAGCGCATAACGCATAACGCATAAAACATAACCCATAACGCATAACGCATAACGCATAACGCAAAACGCATAACGCATAACGCATAACGCATAACGCATAACGCATAAAGCATAACGCATAAACCAATAACGTATAACGCATAACGCATAACTCAAACCGTATAACGCATAACGCATAACGCATAACGCATAACTCATAACGCATAACGCATGGCGCATAACGCAAAATGCATAACGCATAACGCATAAAACATAGCCCATAACGCATAACGCAAAACGCATAACGCATAACGCATAACGCATAACGCATAACTCATAACGCCCAACGCATAACGCATAACGCATAACGCATAACGCATAACGCATAACGCAAACGTATAACGCCTAACGCATAACGCATAACGCATAACGCATAACGCATAAACCAATAACGTATAACGCATAACGCATAACTCAAACCGTATAACGCATAACGCATAACGCATAACGCATATCGCATAACGCATAACGCATAACGCATAACTCATAACGCATAACGCATGGCGCATAACGCAAAATGCATAACGTATAACGCATAACGCATAAAGCATAACGCATAACGCATAACGCATAACGGATCACGCATAACGCATAACGCCTAACGCATAAGGGATCATGCATAACGCATAAAGCATAACGCATAACGCATAAAGCATAACGCATAACGCATAACGCATAACGCAAACGTATAACGCCTAACGCATAACGCATAACGCAAACGTATTACGCCTAACGCATAACGCATAACGCATAACGCATAACGCATAACGCATAACGCATAACGCATAACGCATAACGCATAACGCTTGACGCATTACGCATAAGGCATAACGCATAACGCAAAACGCATAACGCATAACGCATAACGCATAAACCAATAACGTATAACGCATAACGCATAACTCAAACCGTATAACGCATAACGCGTAACTCAAATCGTATAACGCATAACGCATAACGCATAACGCATAACGCATAACTCATTACGCATAACGCATGGCGCATAACGCATAAAGCATAACGCATAACGCATAACGCATAACGCATTACGCAAACGTATTACGCCCAACGCATAACGCATAACGCATAACGCATAACGCATAACGCATAACGCATAAACCAATAACGTATAACGCATAACGCATAACTCAAACCGTATAACGCATAACGCATAACGCATAACGCATAACGCATAACGCATAACGCATAACTCATAACGCATAACGCATAGCGCATAACGCAAAATGCATAACGCATAACGCATAACGCATAAAGCATAACGCATAACGCATAACGCATAACGCATAACGCAAACGTATAACGCCCAACGCATAACGCATAACGGACAACGCAAAACGTATAACGCATAGCGCATAACGCATAACGCATAACGCATAAAACATAACCCATAACGCATAACGCATAACGCATAACGCATAACGCAAAACGCATAACGCATAACGCATAACGCATAACGCATAACTCATACCGTATAACGCATAACGCATAACGCATAAAGCATAACGCATAACGCATAACCCATAACGCATAACGCAAACGTATTACGCCCATCGGATAACGCATAACGCATAACGCATAACGCATAACGCATAACGCATAACGCATAACGCATAACGCATAACGCATAACGCATAACGCATAACGCATAACGCATAACGCATAACGCATAAACCAATAACGTATAACGCATAACGCATAACTCAAACCGTATAACGCATAACGCATAACACATAACCCCTAACGCATAACGCATAACTCATAACGCATAACGCATGGCGCATAACGCAAAATGCATAACGCATAACGCATAACGCATAACGCATAAAGCATAACGCATAACGCATAACGCATAACGCATAACGCATAACGCATAACGCATAACGCATAACGCATAACGCATAACTCATAACGCATAACGCATGGCGCATAACGCAAAATGCATAACGCATAACGCATAACGCATAACGCTTAACGCATGACGCATAACGCATAAACCAATAACGTATAACGCATAACTCAAACCGTATAACGCATAACGCATAACTCAAACCGTATAACGCATAACGCATGTCGCATAACGCATAACGCATAACTCATAACGCATAACGCATGGCGCATAACGCAAAATGCATAACGCATAACGCATAACGCATAACGCATAAACCAATAACGTATAACGCATAACGCATAACTCAAACCGTATAACGCATAACGCATAACTCAAACCGTATAACGCATAACGCATAACGCATAACTCATAACGCATAACGCATGGCGCATAACGCAAAATGCATAACGCATAACGCATAACGCATAAAGCATAACGCATAACGCATAACGCATAACGCATAACGCATAACGCATAACGCATAACGCATAACGCATAAAACATAACGCATAACGCATAACGCATAACGCATAAACCAATAACGTATAACGCATAACGCATAACTCAAACCGTATAACGCATAACGCATAACGCATAACGCATAACGCATAACTCATAACGCATAACGCATGGCGCATAACGCAAAATGCATAACGCATAACGCATAACGCATAACGCATAACGCATAACGCATAACGCATAACGCATAACGCATAACGCATAACTTATAACTCATAACGCATAACGCATGGCGCATAACGCAAAATGCATAACGCATAACGCATAACTCATAACGCATAACGCATAACGCATAAATTATAACTCATAACGCATAACGCATAACGCTTAACGCAAAATGCATAACGCATAACGCATAACGCATAACCCATAACCCATAACGCATAACGCATAACGCATAAACCAATAACGTATAACGCATAACTCAAACCGTATAACGCATAACGCATAACGCATAACGCATAACGCATAACTCATACCGTATAACGCATAACGCATAACGCATAAAGCATAACGCATAACGCATAACGCATAACGCATAACGCATAACGCGTAACGCGTAACGCATAACGCATAACGCATAACGCATAACGCATAACGCATAACGCATAACGCAAAACGTATAACGCATAACGCATAACGCATAACGCATAACTCATAACGC
The DNA here is from genome assembly GCA_916610235.2 of Lasioglossum morio. Classification (NCBI taxonomy): domain Eukaryota; kingdom Metazoa; phylum Arthropoda; class Insecta; order Hymenoptera; family Halictidae; genus Lasioglossum; species Lasioglossum morio. Next base: position 6,104,765 of record CAKAJA020000347.1, read on the forward strand.
ATAACGCATGGCGCATATCGCAAAATGCATAACGCATAACGCATAACGCCTAACGCATAACGGATCACGCATAACGCATAACGCCTAACGCATAAGGGATCATGCATAACGCATAAAGCATAACGCATAACGCATAAAGCATAACGCATAACGCATAACGCAAACGTATAACGCCTAACGCATAACGGATCATGCATAACGCATAAAGCATAACGCATAACGCATAAAGCATAACGCATAACGCATAACGCATAACGCAAACGTATAACGCCTAACGCATAACGCATAACGAACAACGCATAACGCATAACGCATAACGCATAACGCATAACTCATAACGCCCAACGCATAACGCATAACGCATAACGCATAACGCATAACGCATAACGCATAACGCATAACGCATAACGCATAACGCATAACGCATAACGCATAACGCATAACGCAAAATGTATAACGCATAACGCATAACGCATAACGCATAACTCATAACGCATAACGCATGGCGCATATCGCAAAATGCATAACGCATAACGCATAACGCCTAACGCATAACGGATCACGCATAACGCATAACGCCTAACGCATAAGGGATCATGCATAACGCATAAAGCATAACGCATAACGCATAAAGCATAACGCATAACGCATAACGCAAACGTATAACGCCTAACGCATAACGGATCATGCATAACGCATAAAGCATAACGCATAACGCATAAAGCATAACGCATAACGCATAACGCATAACGCAAACGTATAACGCCTAACGCATAACGCATAACGAACAACGCATAACGCATAACGCATAACGCATAACGCATAACGGATCATGCATAACGCATAAAGCATAACGCATAACGCATAAAGCATAACGCATAACGCATAACGCATAACGCAAACGTATAACGCCTAACGCATAACGCATAACGAACAACGCATAACGCATAACGCAAACGTATAACGCCTAACGCATAACGCATAACGAACAACGCATAACGCATAACGCATAACGCATAACGCATAACTCATAACGCCCAACGCATAACGCATAACTCAAACCGTATAACGCATAACGCATAACGCATATCGCATAACGCATAACGCATAACGCATAACTCATAACGCATAACGCATGGCGCATAACGCAAAATGCATAACGCATAACGCATAACGCATAAAGCATAACGCATAACGCATAACGCATAACGCATAACGCATAACGCATAACGCATAACGCATAAAACATAACGCATAACGCATAACGCATAACGCATAAACCAATAACGTATAACGCATAACGCATAACTCAAACCGTATAACGCATAACGCATAACGCATAACGCATAACGCATAACTCATAACGCATAACGCATGGCGCATAACGCAAAATGCATAACGCATAACGCATAACGCATAACGCATAACGCATAACGCATAACGCATAACGCATAACTTATAACTCATAACGCATAACGCATGGCGCATAACGCAAAATGCATAACGCATAATGCATAACTCATAACGCATAACGCATAAATTATAACTCATAACGCATAACGCATAACGCATAACGCAAAATGCATAACGCATAACGCATAACGCATAACCCATAACCCATAACGCATAACGCATAACGCATAACGCACAACGCACAACGCACAACACAGAACGCATAACGCATAACGCATAACGCATAACGCATAACTCATACCGTATAACGCATAACGCATAACGCATAAAGCATAACGCATAACGCATAACGCATAACGCATAACGCATAACGCGTAACGCGTAACGCATAACGCATAACGCATAACGCATAACGCATAACGCATAACGCAAAACGTATAACGCATAACGCATAACGCATAACTCATAACGCATAACGCATGGCGCATAACGCAAAATGCATAACGCATAACGCATAACGCCTAACGCATAACGGATCACGCATAACGCATAACGCCTAACGCATAAGGGATCATGCATAACGCATAAAGCATAACGCATAACGCATAAAGCATAACGCATAACGCATAACGCAAACGTATAACGCCTAACGCATAACGGATCATGCATAACGCATAAAGCATAACGCATAACGCATAAAGCATAACGCATAACGCATAACGCATAACGCAAACGTATAACGCCTAACGCATAACGCATAACGAACAACGCATAACGCATAACGCATAACGCATAACGCATAACGCATAACTCATAACGCCCAACGCATAACGCATAACGCATAACGCATAACGCATAACGCATAACGCATAACGCATAACGCATAACGCATAACGCATAAACCAATAACGTATAACGCATAACGCATAACTCAAACCGTATAACGCATAACGCATAACGCATATCGCATAACGCATAACGCATAACGCATAACTCATAACGCATAACGCATGGCGCATAACGCAAAATGCATAACGCAAAATGCATAACGCATAACGCATAACGCATAACGCATAAAGCATATGCATATCGCATAACGCATAACGCATAACGCATAACGCATAACGCATAACGCATAACGCATAACGCATAACGCATAACGCATAACGCATAACGCATCACGCATAACGCATAACGCATAACGCAAAACGCACAACGCATATCGCATAAAGCATAACGCATAACGCATAAAGCATAACGCATAACGCATAACGCATAACGCATAACGCATAACGCATAACGCATAACGCCTAACGCATATCGGATCATGCATAACGCATAAAGCATAACGCATAACGCATAAAGCGTAACGCATAACGCATAACGCATAACGCAAACGTATAACGCCTAACGCATAACGCATAACGAACAACGCATAACGCATAACGCATAACGCATAACGCATAACGCATAAAACATAACCCATAACGCATGGCGCATAACGCAAAATGCATAACGCATAACGCATAACGCATAAAGCATAACGCATAACGCATAACGCATAACGCATAACGCACAACGCATAACGCATAACGCATAACGCATAACGCATAACGCATAACTCATACCGTATAACGCATAACGCATAACGCATAACGCATAACGCAAACGTATAACGCCCAACGCATAACGCATAACGAACAACGCATAACGCACAACGCATAACGCATAACGCATAACGCATAACGCATAACGCATAACGCATAACGCATAAAACATAACCCATAACGCATAACACATAACGCATAACGCAAATCGCATAACGCATAACGCATAAAGCATAACGCATAACGCATAACGCATAACGCACAACGCACAACGCACAACACAGAACGCATAACGCATAAGGCACAACGCATAACGCATAACGCATAACGCATAACGCATAACTCATACCGTATAACGCATAACGCATAACGCATAACGCATAACGCAAACGTATAACGCCCAACGCATAACGCATAACGAACAACGCATAACGCACAACGCATAACGCATAACGCATAACGCATAACGCATAACGCATAACGCATAACGCATAAAACATAACCCATAACGCATAACACATAACGCATAACGCAAAACGCATAACGCATAACGCATAAAGCATAACGCATAACGCATAAAGCATAACGCACAACGCACAACGCACAACACAGAACGCATAACGCATAACGCATAACGCATAACGCATAACGCATAACGCATAACGCATAACGCATAACGCATAACGCATAACGCAAAACGCATAACGCATATCGCATAAAGCATAACGCATAACGCATAAAGCATAACGCATAACGCATAACGCATAACGCATACCGCATAACGCATAACGCATAACGCATAAAGCATAACGCATAACGCATAAAGCATAACGCACAACGCACAACGCACAACACAGAACGCATAACGCATAACGCACAACGCATAACGCATAACGCATAACGCATAACTCATACCGTATAACGCATAACGCATAACGCATAAAGCATAACGCATAACGCATAACGCATAACGCAAACGTATTACGCCCAACGCATAACGCATAACGCATAACGCATAACGCATAACGCATAACGCATAACGCATAACGCATAACGCATACCGCATAACGCATAACGCATAACGCATAACGCATAACTCATAACGCATAACGCATGGCGCATAACGTAAAATGCATAACGCATAACGCATAACGCATAACGCATAAAGCATAACGCATAACGCATAACGCATAACGCATACCGCATAACGCATAACGCATAACGCATAACGCATAACGCATAACTCATAACGCATAACGCATGGCGCATAACGCAAAATGCATAACGCATAACGCATAACGCATAAAGCATAACGCATAACGCATAACGCATAACGCATAACGCATAACGCATAACGCATAACGCATAACGCATAAAACATAACCCATAACGCATAACGCATAACGCATAACGCATAACTTATTACTCATAACGCATAACGCATGGCGCATAACGCAAAATGCATAACGCATAACGCATAACTCATAACGCATAACGCATAACGCATAACCCATAAATTATAACTCATAACGCATAACGCATAACGCATAACGCATAACGCATAACTCATAACGCATAACGCATAACGCATGGCGCATAACGTAAAATGCATAACTCATAACGCATAACGCATGGCGCATAACGCAAAATGCATAACGCATAACGCATAACGCATAAAGCATAACGCATAACGCATAACGCATAACGCATAACGCATAACGCATAAACCAATAACGTATAACGCATAACGCATAACTCAAACCGTATAACGCATAACGCATAACTCAAACCGTATAACGCATAACGCATAACGCATAACGCATAACGCATAACGCATAACGCATAACTCATAACGCATAACGCATGGCGCATAACGCAAAATGCATAACACATAACGCATAACGCATAACGCATAACGCATAACGCATAACGCATAACGCATAACGCATAACGTATAACGCATAACGCATAACTCAAACCGTATATCGCATAACGCATAACGCATAACTCATAACGCATAACGCATGGCGCATAACGCAAAATGCATAACGCATAACGCATAACGCATAACGCATAACGCATAACGCATAACGCATAACGCATAACGCATAACGCATAACGCATTACGCATAACGCATAACGCAAACGTATTACGCCCAACGCATAACGCATAACGCATAACGCATAACGCATAACGCATAACGCATAACGCATAACGCATAACGCATAACGCATAACGCATAACGCATAACGCATAACGCATAACTCATAACGCACAACGCATGGCGCATAACGTAAAATGCATAACGCATAACGCATAACGCATAACGCATAAAGCATAACGCATAACGCATAACGCATAACGCATACCGCATAACGCATAACGCATAACGCATAACGCCCAACGCATAACGCATAACGAACAACGCATAACGCACAACGCATAACGCATAACGCATAACGCATAACGCATAACGCATAACGCATAACGCATAAAACATAACCCATAACGCATAACACATAACGCATAACGCAAAACGCATAACGCATAACGCATAAAGCATAACGCATAACGCATAAAGCATAACGCACAACGCACAACGCACAACACAGAACGCATAACGCATAAGGCACAACGCATAACGCATAACGCATAACGCATAACTCATACCGTATAACGCATAACGCATAACGCATAACGCATAACGCATAACGCATAACGCATAACGCAAACGTATTACGCCCAACGCATAACGCATAACGCATAACGCATAACGCATAACGCATAACGCATAACGCATAACGCATAACGCATAACGCATACCGCATAACGCATAACGCATAACGCATAACGCATAACTCATAACGCATAACGCATGGCGCATAACGTAAAATGCATAACGCATAACGCATAACGCATAACGCATAAAGCATAACGCATAACGCATAACGCATAACGCATACCGCATAACGCATAACGCATAACGCATAACGCATAACGCATAACTCATAACGCATAACGCATGGCGCATAACGCAAAATGCATAACGCATAACGCATAACGCATAAAGCATAACGCATAACGCATAACGCATAACGCATAGCGCATAACGCATAACGCATAACGCATAAAACATAACCCACAACGCATAACGCATAACGCATAACGCATAACTTATTACTCATAACGCATAACGCATGGCGCATAACGCAAAATGCATAACGCATAACGCATAACTCATAACGCATAACGCATAACGCATAACCCATAAATTATAACTCATAACGCATAACGCATAACGCATAACGCATAACGCATAACTCATAACGCATAACGCATAACGCATGGCGCATAACGTAAAATGCATAACTCATAACGCATAACGCATGGCGCATAACGCAAAATGCATAACGCATAACGCATAACGCATATAGCATAATGCATAACGCATAACGCATAACGCATAACGCATAACGCATAAACCAATAACGTATAACGCATAACGCATAACTCAAACCGTATAACGCATAACGCATAACTCAAACCGTATAACGCATAACGCATAACGCATAACGCATAACGCATAACGCATAAAACATAACCCATAACGCATAACACATAACGCATAACGCAAAACGCATAACGCATAACGCATAACGCATACCGCATAACGCATAACGCATAACGCATAACGCCCAACGCATAACGCATAACGAACAACGCATAACGCACAACGCATAACGCATAACGCATAACGCATAACGCATAACGCATAACGCATAACGCATAAAACATAACCCATAACGCATAACACATAACGCATAACGCAAAACGCATAACGCATAACGCATAAAGCATAACGCATAACGCATAAAGCATAACGCACAACGCACAACGCACAACACAGAACGCATAACGCATAAGGCACAACGCATAACGCATAACGCATAACGCATAACTCATACCGTATAACGCATAACGCATAACGCATAAAGCATAACGCATAACGCATAACGCATAACGCAAACGTATTACGCCCAACGCATAACGCATAACGCATAACGCATAACGCATAACGCATAACGCATAACGCATAACGCATAACGCATAACGCATACCGCATAACGCATAACGCATAACGCATAACGCATAACTCATAACGCATAACGCATGGCGCATAACGTAAAATGCATAACGCATAACGCATAACGCATAACGCATAAAGCATAACGCATAACGCATAACGCATAACGCATACCGCATAACGCATAACGCATAACGCATAACGCATAACGCATAACTCATAACGCATAACGCATGGCGCATAACGCAAAATGCATAACGCATAACGCATAACGCATAAAGCATAACGCATAACGCATAACGCATAACGCATAACGCATAACGCATAACGCATAACGCATAAAACATAACCCATAACGCATAACGCATAACGCATAACGCATAACTTATTACTCATAACGCATAACGCATGGCGCATAACGCAAAATGCATAACGCATAACGCATAACTCATAACGCATAACGCATAACGCATAACCCATAAATTATAACTCATAACGCATAACGCATAACGCATAACGCATAACGCATAACTCATAACGCATAACGCATAACGCATGGCGCATAACGTAAAATGCATAACTCATAACGCATAACGCATGGCGCATAACGCAAAATGCATAACGCATAACGCATAACGCATATAGCATAATGCATAACGCATAACGCATAACGCATAACGCATAACGCATAAACCAATAACGTATAACGCATAACGCATAACTCAAACCGTATAACGCATAACGCATAACTCAAACCGTATAACGCATAACGCATAACGCATAACGCATAACGCATAACGCATAAAACATAACCCATAACGCATAACACATAACGCATAACGCAAAACGCATAACGCATAACGCATAACGCATAACGCATAACGCATAAAGCATAACGCACAACGCACAACGCACAACACAGAACGCATAACGCATAAGGCACAACGCATAACGCATAACGCATAACGCATAACTCATACCGTATAACGCATAACGCATAACGCATAAAGCATAACGCATAACGCATAACGCATAACGCAAACGTATTACGCCCAACGCATAACGCATAACGCATAACGCATAACGCATAACGCATAACGCATAACGCATAACGCATAACGCATACCGCATAACGCATAACGCATAACGCATAACGCATAACTCATAACGCATAACGCATGGCGCATAACGTAAAATGCATAACGCATAACGCATAACGCATAACGCATAAAGCATAACGCATAACGCATAACGCATAACGCATACCGCATAACGCATAACGCATAACGCATAACGCATAACGCATAACGCATAACTCATAACGCATAACGCATGGCGCATAACGCAAAATGCATAACGCATAACGCATAACGCATAAAGCATAACGCATAACGCATAACGCATAACGCATAACGCATAACGCATAACGCATAACGCATAAAACATAACCCATAACGCATAACGCATAACGCATAACGCATAACTTATTACTCATAACGCATAACGCATGGCGCATAACGCAAAATGCATAACGCATAACGCATAACTCATAACGCATAACGCATAACGCATAACCCATAAATTATAACTCATAACGCATAACGCATAACGCATAACGCATAACGCATAACTCATAACGCATAACGCATAACGCATGGCGCATAACGTAAAATGCATAACTCATAACGCATAACGCATGGCGCATAACGCAAAATGCATAACGCATAACGCATAACGCATATAGCATAACGCATAACGCATAACGCATAACGCATAACGCATAACGCATAAACCAATAACGTATAACGCATAACGCATAACTCAAACCGTATAACGCATAACGCATAACGCATAACGCATAACGCATAACGCATAACTCATAACGCATAACGCATGGCGCATAACGCAAAATGCATAACACATAACGCATAACGCATAACGCATAACGCATAACGCATAACGCATAACGCATAACGCATAACGCATAACGTATAACGCATAACGCATAACTCAAACCGTATATCGCATAACGCATAACGCATAACTCATAACGCATAACGCATGGCGCATAACGCAAAATGCATAACGCATAACGCATAACGCATAACGCATAACGCATAACGCAAAAAGCATAACGCATAACGCATAACGCATAACGCATAACGCATAACTCATAACGCATAACGCATAACGCATAACGCATAACTTATTACTCATAACGCATAACGCATGGCGCATAACGCAAAATGCATAACGCATAACGCATAACTCATAACGCATAACGCATAACGCATAACGCATAAATTATAACTCATAACGCATAACGCATAACGCATAACGCATAACGCATAACGCATAACGCATAACGCCTAACGCATAAGGGATCATGCATAACGCATAAAGCATAACGCATAACGCATAAAGCATAACGCATAACGCATAACGCAAACGTATAACGCCTAACGCATAACGGATCATGCATAACGCATAAAGCATAACGCATAACGCATAAAGCATAACGCATAACGCATAACGCATAACGCAAACGTATAACGCCTAACGCATAACGCATAACGAACAACGCATAACGCATAACGCATAACGCATAACGCATAACGCATAACTCATAACGCCCAACGCATAACGCATAACGCATAACGCATAACGCATAACGCATAACGCATAACGCATAACGCATAACGCATAAACCAATAACGTATAACGCATAACGCATAACTCAAACCGTATAACGCATAACGCATAACGCATAACGCATAACGCATAACGCATAACGCATAACTCATAACGCATAACGCATGGCGCATAACGCAAAATGCATAACGCAAAATGCATAACGCATAACGCATAACGCATAACGCATAACGCATAACGCATAACGCATAACGCATAACGCATAACGCATAAAGCATAACGCATAACGCATAACGCATAACGCATAACGCATAACGCGTAACGCGTAACGCATAACGCATAACGCATAACGCATAACGCATAACGCATAACGCAAAACGTATAACGCATAACGCATAACGCATAACGCATAACTCATAACGCATAACGCATGGCGCATAACGCAAAATGCATAACGCATAACGCATAACGCATAACGCATAACGGATCACGCATAACGCATAACGCCTAACGCATAAGGGATCATGCATAACGCATAAAGCATAACGCATAACGCATAAAGCATAACGCATAACGCATAACGCAAACGTATAACGCCTAACGCATAACGGATCATGCATAACGCATAAAGCATAACGCATAACGCATAAAGCATAACGCATAACGCATAACGCATAACGCAAACGTATAACGCCTAACGCATAACGCATAACGAACAACGCATAACGCATAACGCATAACGCATAACGCATAACGCATAACTCATAACGCCCAACGCATAACGCATAACGCATAACGCATAACGCATAACGCATAACGCATAACGCATAACGCATAACGCATAACGCATAACGCATAAACCAATAACGTATAACGCATAACGCATAACTCAAACCGTATAACGCATAACGCATAACGCATATCGCATAACGCATAACGCATAACGCATAACTCATAACGCATAACGCATGGCGCATAACGCAAAATGCATAACGCAAAATGCATAACGCATAACGCATAACGCATAACGCATAAAGCATATGCATATCGCATAACGCATAACGCATAACGCATAACGCATAACGCATAACGCATAACGCATAACGCATAACGCATAACGCATAACGCATAACGCATCACGCATAACGCATAACGCATAACGCAAAACGCACAACGCATATCGCATAAAGCATAACGCATAACGCATAAAGCATAACGCATAACGCATAACGCATAACGCATAACGCATAACGCATAACGCCTAACGCATATCGGATCATGCATAACGCATAAAGCATAACGCATAACGCATAAAGCATAACGCATAACGCATAACGCATAACGCAAACGTATAACGCCTAACGCATAACGCATAACGAACAACGCATAACGCATAACGCATAACGCATAACGCATAACGCATAAAACATAACCCATAACGCATGGCGCATAACGCAAAATGCATAACGCATAACGCATAACGCATAACGCATAACGCATAACGCATAACGCATAACGCATAACGCACAACGCATAACGCATAACGCATAACGCATAACGCATAACGCATAACTCATACCGTATAACGCATAACGCATAACGCATAACGCATAACGCAAACGTATAACGCCCAACGCATAACGCATAACGAACAACGCATAACGCACAACGCATAACGCATAACGCATAACGCATAACGCATAACGCATAACGCATAAAACATAACCCATAACGCATAACGCATAACGCATAACGCAAATCGCATAACGCATAACGCATAAAGCATAACGCATAACGCATAAAGCATAACGCACAACGCACAACGCACAACACAGAACGCATAACGCATAAGGCACAACGCATAACGCATAACGCATAACGCATAACGCATAACTCATACCGTATAACGCATAACGCATAACGCATAACGCAAACGTATAACGCCCAACGCATAACGCATAACGAACAACGCATAACGCATAACGCATAACGCATAACGCATAACGCATAACGCATAACGCATAACGCATAACGCATAAAACATAACCCATAACGCATAACACATAACGCATAACGCAAATCGCATAACGCATAACGCATAAAGCATAACGCATAACGCATAAAGCATAACGCACAACGCACAACGCACAACACAGAACGCATAACGCATAACGCATAACGCATAACGCATAACGCATAACGCATAACGCATAACGCATAACGCATAACGCAAAACGCATAACGCATATCGCATAAAGCATAACGCATAACGCATAAAGCATAACGCATAACGCATAACGCATAACGCATAACGCATAACGCATAACGCATAACGCATAACGCATAACTCATAACGCATAACGCATGGCGCATAACGCAAAATGCATAACACATAACGCATAACGCATAACGCATAACGCATAACGCATAACGCATAACGCATAACGCATAACGCATAACGTATAACGCATAACGCATAACTCAAACCGTATATCGCATAACGCATAACGCATAACTCATAACGCATAACGCATGGCGCATAACGCAAAATGCATAACGCATAACGCATAACGCATAACGCATAACGCATAACGCATAACGCAAAAAGCATAACGCATAACGCATAACGCATTACGCATAACGCATAACGCAAACGTATTACGCCCAACGCATAACGCATAACGCATAACGCATAACGCATAACGCATAACGCATAACGCATAACGCATAACGCATACCGCATAACGCATAACGCATAACGCATAACGCATAACTCATAACGCACAACGCATGGCGCATAACGTAAAATGCATAACGCATAACGCATAACGCATAACGCATAAAGCATAACGCATAACGCATAACGCATAACGCATACCGCATAACGCATAACGCATAACGCATAACGCCCAACGCATAACGCATAACGAACAACGCATAACGCACAACGCATAACGCATAACGCATAACGCATAACGCATAACGCATAACGCATAACGCATAAAACATAACCCATAACGCATAACACATAACGCATAACGCAAAACGCATAACGCATAACGCATAAAGCATAACGCATAACGCATAAAGCATAACGCACAACGCACAACGCACAACACAGAACGCATAACGCATAAGGCACAACGCATAACGCATAACGCATAACGCATAACTCATACCGTATAACGCATAACGCATAACGCATAAAGCATAACGCATAACGCATAACGCATAACGCAAACGTATTACGCCCAACGCATAACGCATAACGCATAACGCATAACGCATAACGCATAACGCATAACGCATAACGCATAACGCATACCGCATAACGCATAACGCATAACGCATAACGCATAACTCATAACGCATAACGCATGGCGCATAACGTAAAATGCATAACGCATAACGCATAACGCATAACGCATAAAGCATAACGCATAACGCATAACGCATAACGCATACCGCATAACGCATAACGCATAACGCATAACGCATAACGCATAACTCATAACGCATAACGCATGGCGCATAACGCAAAATGCATAACGCATAACGCATAACGCATAAAGCATAACGCATAACGCATAACGCATAACGCATAACGCATAACGCATAACGCATAACGCATAAAACATAACCCATAACGCATAACGCATAACGCATAACGCATAACTTATTACTCATAACGCATAACGCATGGCGCATAACGCAAAATGCATAACGCATAACGCATAACTCATAACGCATAACGCATAACGCATAACCCATAAATTATAACTCATAACGCATAACGCATAACGCATAACGCATAACGCATAACTCATAACGCATAACGCATAACGCATGGCGCATAACGTAAAATGCATAACTCATAACGCATAACGCATGGCGCATAACGCAAAATGCATAACGCATAACGCATAACGCATATAGCATAACGCATAACGCATAACGCATAACGCATAACGCATAACGCATAAACCAATAACGTATAACGCATAACGCATAACTCAAACCGTATAACGCATAACGCATAACTCAAACCGTATAACGCATAACGCATAACGCATAACGCATAACGCATAACGCATAAAACATAACCCATAACGCATAACACATAACGCATAACGCAAAACGCATAACGCATAACGCATAAAGCATAACGCATAACGCATAAAGCATAACGCACAACGCACAACGCACAACACAGAACGCATAACGCATAAGGCACAACGCATAACGCATAACGCATAACGCATAACTCATACCGTATAACGCATAACGCATAACGCATAAAGCATAACGCATAACGCATAACGCATAACGCAAACGTATTACGCCCAACGCATAACGCATAACGCATAACGCATAACGCATAACGCATAACGCATAACGCATAACGCATAACGCATACCGCATAACGCATAACGCATAACGCATAACGCATAACGCATAAAGCATAACGCATAACGCATAACGCATAACGCATAACGCACAACGCATAACGCATAACGCATAACGCATAACGCATAACGCATAACTCATACCGTATAACGCATAACGCATAACGCATAACGCATAACGCAAACGTATAACGCCCAACGCATAACGCATAACGAACAACGCATAACGCACAACGCATAACGCATAACGCATAACGCATAACGCATAACGCATAACGCATAAAACATAACCCATAACGCATAACACATAACGCATAACGCAAATCGCATAACGCATAACGCATAAAGCATAACGCATAACGCATAAAGCATAACGCACAACGCACAACGCACAACACAGAACGCATAACGCATAAGGCACAACGCATAACGCATAACGCATAACGCATAACGCATAACTCATACCGTATAACGCATAACGCATAACGCATAACGCAAACGTATAACGCCCAACGCATAACGCATAACGAACAACGCATAACGCACAACGCATAACGCATAACGCATAACGCATAACGCATAACGCATAACGCATAACGCATAAAACATAACCCATAACGCATAACACATAACGCATAACGCAAATCGCATAACGCATAACGCATAAAGCATAACGCATAACGCATAAAGCATAACGCACAACGCACAACGCACAACACAGAACGCATAACGCATAACGCATAACGCATAACGCATAACGCATAACGCATAACGCATAACGCATAACGCATAACGCAAAACGCATAACGCATATAGCATAAAGCATAACGCATAACGCATAAAGCATAACGCATAACGCATAACGCATAACGCATAACGCATAACGCATAACGCATAACGCATAACGCCTAACGCATATCGGATCATGCATAACGCATAAAGCATAACGCATAAAGCATAACGCATAGAGCATAACGCAAACGTATAACGCCTAACGCATAACGCATAACGAACAACGCATAACGCATAACGCATAACGCATAACGCATAACTCATACCGTATAACGCATAACGCATAACGCATAACGCATAACGCATAACGCATAACGCCTAACGCATATCGGATCATGCATATCGCATAAAGCATAACGCATAACGCATAAAGCATAACGCATAACGCATAACGCATAACGCATAACGCATAACGCATAACGCCTAACGCATATCGGATCATGCATAACGCATAAAGCATAACGCATAACGCATAAAGCATAACGCATAACGCATAACGCATAACGCAAACGTATAACGCCTAACGCATAACGCATAACGAACAACGCATAACGCATAACGCATAACGCATAACGCATAACGCATAAAACATAACCCATAACGCATGGCGCATAACGCAAAATGCATAACGCATAACGCATAACGCATAAAGCATAACGCATAACGCATAACGCATAACGCATAACGCACAACGCATAACGCATAACGCATAACGCATAACGCATAACGCATAACTCATACCGTATAACGCATAACGCATAACGCATAACGCATAACGCAAACGTATAACGCCCAACGCATAACGCATAACGAACAACGCATAACGCACAACGCATAACGCATAACGCATAACGCATAACGCATAACGCATAACGCATAACGCATAAAACATAACCCATAACGCATAACACATAACGCATAACGCAAATCGCATAACGCATAACGCATAAAGCATAACGCATAACGCATAAAGCATAACGCACAACGCACAACGCACAACACAGAACGCATAACGCATAAGGCACAACGCATAACGCATAACGCATAACGCATAACGCATAACTCATACCGTATAACGCATAACGCATAACGCATAACGCATAACGCAAACGTATAACGCCCAACGCATAACGCATAACGAACAACGCATAACGCACAACGCATAACGCATAACGCATAACGCATAACGCATAACGCATAACGCATAACGCATAACGCATAAAACATAACCCATAACGCATAACACATAACGCATAACGCAAATCGCATAACGCATAACGCATAAAGCATAACGCATAACGCATAAAGCATAACGCACAACGCACAACGCACAACACAGAACGCATAACGCATAACGCATAACGCATAACGCATAACGCATAACGCATAACGCATAACGCATAACGCATAACGCATAACGCAAAACGCATAACGCATATCGCATAAAGCATAACGCATAACGCATAAAGCATAACGCATAACGCATAACGCATAACGCATAACGCATAACGCATAACGCATAACGCATAAAGCATAACGCATAACGCATAAAGCATAACGCACAACGCACAACGCACAACACAGAACGCATAACGCATAACGCACAACGCATAACGCATAACGCATAACGCATAACTCATACCGTATAACGCATAACGCATAACGCATAAAGCATAACGCATAACGCATAACGCATAACGCAAACGTATTACGCCTAACGCATAACGCATAACGCATAACGCATAACGCATAACGCATAACGCATAACGCATAACGCATAACGCATACCGCATAACGCATAACGCATAACGCATAACGCATAACTCATAACGCATAACGCATGGCGCATAACGTAAAATGCATAACGCATAACGCATAACGCATAACGCATAAAGCATAACGCATAACGCATAACGCATAACGCATACCGCATAACGCATAACGCATAACGCATAACGCATAACGCATAACTCATAACGCATAACGCATGGCGCATAACGCAAAATGCATAACGCATAACGCATAACGCATAAAGCATAACGCATTACGCATAAAGCATAACGCATAACGCATGGCGCATAACGCAAAATGCATAACGCATAACGCATAACTCATAACGCATAACGCATAACGCATAACCCATAAATTATAACTCATAACGCATAACGCATAACGCATAACGCATAACGCATAACTCATAACGCATAACGCATAACGCATGGCGCATAACGTAAAATGCATAACTCATAACGCATAACGCATGGCACATAACGCAAAATGCATAACGCATAACGCATAACGCATAAAGCATAACGCATAACGCATAACGCATAACGCATAACGCATAACGCATAAACCAATAACGTATAACGCATAACGCATAACTCAAACCGTATAACGCATAACGCATAACTCAAACCGTATAACGCATAACGCATAACGCATAACGCATAACGCATAACGCATAACGCATAACTCATAACGCATAACGCATGGCGCATAACGCAAAATGCATAACACATAACGCATAACGCATAACGCATAACGCATAACGCATAACGCATAACGCATAACGCATAACGCATAACGTATAACGCATAACGCATAACTCAAACCGTATATCGCATAACGCATAACGCATAACTCATAACGCATAACGCATGGCGCATAACGCAAAATGCATAACGCATAACGCATAACGCATAACGCATAACGCATAACGCATAACGCAAAAAGCATAACGCATAACGCATAACGCATTACGCATAACGCATAACGCAAACGTATTACGCCCAACGCATAACGCATAACGCATAACGCATAACGCATAACGCATAACGCATAACGCATAACGCATAACGCATAACGCATAACGCATAACGCATAACGCATAACGCATAACTCATAACGCACAACGCATGGCGCATAACGTAAAATGCATAACGCATAACGCATAACGCATAACGCATAAAGCATAACGCATAACGCATAACGCATAACGCATAACGCATAACGCATAACGCATAACGCATAACGCCCAACGCATAACGCATAACGAACAACGCATAACGCACAACGCATAACGCATAACGCATAACGCATAACGCATAACGCATAACGCATAACGCATAAAACATAACCCATAACGCATAACACATAACGCATAACGCAAAACGCATAACGCATAACGCATAAAGCATAACGCATAACGCATAAAGCATAACGCACAACGCACAACGCACAACACAGAACGCATAACGCATAAGGCACAACGCATAACGCATAACGCATAACGCATAACTCATACCGTATAACGCATAACGCATAACGCATAAAGCATAACGCATAACGCATAACGCATAACGCAAACGTATTACGCCCAACGCATAACGCATAACGCATAACGCATAACGCATAACGCATAACGCATAACGCATAACGCATAACGCATACCGCATAACGCATAACGCATAACGCATAACGCATAACTCATAACGCATAACGCATGGCGCATAACGTAAAATGCATAACGCATAACGCATAACGCATAACGCATAAAGCATAACGCATAACGCATAACGCATAACGCATACCGCATAACGCATAACGCATAACGCATAACGCATAACGCATAACTCATAACGCATAACGCATGGCGCATAACGCAAAATGCATAACGCATAACGCATAACGCATAAAGCATAACGCATAACGCATAACGCATAACGCATAACGCATAACGCATAACGCATAACGCATAAAACATAACCCATAACGCATAACGCATAACGCATAACGCATAACTTATTACTCATAACGCATAACGCATGGCGCATAACGCAAAATGCATAACGCATAACGCATAACTCATAACGCATAACGCATAACGCATAACCCATAAATTATAACTCATAACGCATAACGCATAACGCATAACGCATAACGCATAACTCATAACGCATAACGCATAACGCATGGCGCATAACGTAAAATGCATAACTCATAACGCATAACGCGTGGCGCATAACGCAAAATGCATAACGCATAACGCATAACGCATATAGCATAACGCATAACGCATAACGCATAACGCATAACGCATAACGCATAAACCAATAACGTATAACGCATAACGCATAACTCAAACCGTATAACGCATAACGCATAACTCAAACCGTATAACGCATAACGCATAACGCATAACGCATAACGCATAACGCATAAAACATAACCCATAACGCATAACACATAACGCATAACGCAAAACGCATAACGCATAACGCATAAAGCATAACGCATAACGCATAAAGCATAACGCACAACGCACAACGCACAACACAGAACGCATAACGCATAACGCACAACGCATAACGCATAACGCATAACGCATAACTCATAACGTATAACGCATAACGCATAACGCATAAAGCATAACGCATAACGCATAACGCATAACGCAAACGTATTACGCCCAACGCATAACGCATAACGCATAACGCATAACGCATAACGCATAACGCATAACGCATAACGCATAACGCATACCGCATAACGCATAACGCATAACGCATAACGCATAACTCATAACGCATAACGCATGGCGCATAACGTAAAATGCATAACGCATAACGCATAACGCATAACGCATAAAGCATAACGCATAACGCATAACGCATAACGCATACCGCATAACGCATAACGCATAACGCATAACGCATAACGCATAACTCATAACGCATAACGCATGGCGCATAACGCAAAATGCATAACGCATAACGCATAACGCATAAAGCATAACGCATAACGCATAACGCATAACGCATAACGCATAACGCATAACGCATAACGCATAAAACATAACCCATAACGCATAACGCATAACGCATAACGCATAACTTATTACTCATAACGCATAACGCATGGCGCATAACGCAAAATGCATAACGCATAACGCATAACTCATAACGCATAACGCATAACGCATAACCCATAAATTATAACTCATAACGCATAACGCATAACGCATAACTCATAACTCATAACTCATAACGCATAACGCATAACGCATGGCGCATAACGTAAAATGCATAACTCATAACGCATAACGCATGGCGCATAACGCAAAATGCATAACGCATAACGCATAACGCATATAGCATAACGCATAACGCATAACGCATAACGCATAACGCATAACGCATAAACCAATAACGTATAACGCATAACGCATAACTCAAACCGTATAACGCATAACGCATAACTCAAACCGTATAACGCATAACGCATAACGCATAACGCATAACGCATAACGCATAACTCATAACGCATAACGCATGGCGCATAACGCAAAATGCATAACACATAACGCATAACGCATAACGCATAACGCATAACGCATAACGCATAACGCATAACGCATAACGTATAACGCATAACGCATAACTCAAACCGTATATCGCATAACGCATAACGCATAACTCATAACGCATAACGCATGGCGCATAACGCAAAATGCATAACGCATAACGCATAACGCATAACGCATAACGCATAACGCAAAAAGCATAACGCATAACGCATAACGCATAACGCATAACGCATAACTCATAACGCATAACGCATAACGCATAACGCATAACTTATTACTCATAACGCATAACGCATGGCGCATAACGCAAAATGCACAACGCATAACGCATAACTCATAACGCATAACGCATAACGCATAACGCATAAATTATAACTCATAACGCATAACGCATAACGCATAACGCATAACGCATAACGCATAACGCATAACGCCTAACGCATAAGGGATCATGCATAACGCATAAAGCATAACGCATAACGCATAAAGCATAACGCATAACGCATAACGCAAACGTATAACGCCTAACGCATAACGGATCATGCATAACGCATAAAGCATAACGCATAACGCATAAAGCATAACGCATAACGCATAACGCATAACGCAAACGTATAACGCCTAACGCATAACGCATAACGAACAACGCATAACGCATAACGCATAACGCATAACGCATAACGCATAACTCATAACGCCCAACGCATAACGCATAACGCATAACGCATAACGCATAACGCATAACGCATAACGCATAACGCATAACGCATAAACCAATAACGTATAACGCATAACGCATAACTCAAACCGTATAACGCATAACGCATAACGCATAACGCATAACGCATAACGCATAACGCATAACTCATAACGCATAACGCATGGCGCATAACGCAAAATGCATAACGCAAAATGCATAACGCATAACGCATAACGCATAACGCATAACGCATAACGCATAACGCATAACGCATAACGCATAACGCATAAAGCATAACGCATAACGCATAACGCATAACGCATAACGCATAACGCGTAACGCGTAACGCATAACGCATAACGCATAACGCATAACGCATAACGCATAACGCAAAACGTATAACGCATAACGCATAACGCATAACGCATAACTCATAACGCATAACGCATGGCGCATAACGCAAAATGCATAACGCATAACGCATAACGCCTAACGCATAACGGATCACGCATAACGCATAACGCCTAACGCATAAGGGATCATGCATAACGCATAAAGCATAACGCATAACGCATAAAGCATAACGCATAACGCATAACGCAAACGTATAACGCCTAACGCATAACGGATCATGCATAACGCATAAAGCATAACGCATAACGCATAAAGCATAACGCATAACGCATAACGCATAACGCAAACGTATAACGCCTAACGCATATCGCATAACGAACAACGCATAACGCATAACGCATAACGCATAACGCATAACGCATAACTCATAACGCCCAACGCATAACGCATAACGCATAACGCATAACGCATAACGCATAACGCATAACGCATAACGCATAACGCATAACGCATAACGCATAAACCAATAACGTATAACGCATAACGCATAACTCAAACCGTATAACGCATAACGCATAACGCATATCGCATAACGCATAACGCATAACGCATAACTCATAACGCATAACGCATGGCGCATAACGCAAAATGCATAACGCAAAATGCATAACGCATAACGCATAACGCATAAAGCATAAAGCATATGCATATCGCATAACGCATAACGCATAACGCATAACGCATAACGCATAACGCATAACGCATAACGCATAACGCATAACGCATAACGCATAACGCATAACGCATCACGCATAACGCATAACGCATAACGCAAAACGCACAACGCATATCGCATAAAGCATAACGCATAACGCATAAAGCATAACGCATAACGCATAACGCATAACGCATAACGCATAACGCATAACGCATAACGCCTAACGCATATCGGATCATGCATAACGCATAAAGCATAACGCATAACGCATAAAGCATAACGCATAACGCATAACGCATAACGCAAACGTATAACGCCTAACGCATAACGCATAACGAACAACGCATAACGCATAACGCATAACGCATAACGCATAACGCATAAAACATAACCCATAACGCATGGCGCATAACGCAAAATGCATAACGCATAACGCATAACGCATAAAGCATAACGCATAACGCATAACGCATAACGCATAACGCACAACGCATAACGCATAACGCATAACGCATAACGCATAACGCATAACTCATACCGTATAACGCATAACGCATAACGCATAACGCATAACGCAAACGTATAACGCCCAACGCATAACGCATAACGAACAACGCATAACGCACAACGCATAACGCATAACGCATAACGCATAACGCATAACGCATAACGCATAAAACATAACCCATAACGCATAACACATAACGCATAACGCAAATCGCATAACGCATAACGCATAAAGCATAACGCATAACGCATAAAGCATAACGCACAACGCACAACACAGAACGCATAACGCATAAGGCACAACGCATAACGCATAACGCATAACGCATAACGCATAACTCATACCGTATAACGCATAACGCATAACGCATAACGCAAACGTATAACGCCCAACGCATAACGCATAACGAACAACGCATAACGCACAACGCATAACGCATAACGCATAACGCATAACGCATAACGCATAACGCATAACGCATAAAACATAACCCATAACGCATAACACATAACGCATAACGCAAATCGCATAACGCATAACGCATAAAGCATAACGCATAACGCATAAAGCATAACGCACAACGCACAACGCACAACACAGAACGCATAACGCATAACGCATAACGCATAACGCATAACGCATAACGCATAACGCATAACGCATAACGCATAACGCAAAACGCATAACGCATATCGCATAAAGCATAACGCATAACGCATAAAGCATAACGCATAACGCATAACGCATAACGCATAACGCATAACGCATAACGCATAACGCCTAACGCATATCGGATCATGCATAACGCATAAAGCATAACGCATAAAGCATAACGCATAGAGCATAACGCAAACGTATAACGCCTAACGCATAACGCATAACGAACAACGCATAACGCATAACGCATAACGCATAACGCATAACTCATACCGTATAACGCATAACGCTTAACGCATAACGCATAACGCAAACGTATAACGCCCAACGCATAACGCATAACGAACAACGCATAACGCACAACGCATAACGCATAACGCATAACGCATAACGCATAACGCATAACGCATAAAACATAACCCATAACGCATAACACATAACGCATAACGCAAAACGCATAACGCATAACGCATAAAGCATAACGCATAACGCATAAAGCATAACGCACAACGCACAACGCACAACACAGAACGCATAACGCATAAGGCACAACGCATAACGCATAACGCATAACGCATAACTCATACCGTATAACGCATAACGCATAACGCATAAAGCATAACGCATAACGCATAACGCATAACGCAAACGTATTACGCCCAACGCATAACGCATAACGCATAACGCATAACGCATAACGCATAACGCATAACGCATAACGCATAACGCATAACGCATAACGCATAACGCATAACGCATAACGCATAACGCATAACTCATAACGCATAACGCATGGCGCATAACGTAAAATGCATAACGCATAACGCATAACGCATAACGGATAAAGCATAACGCATAACGCATAACGCATAACGCATACCGCATAACGCATAACGCATAACGCATAACGCATAACGCATAACTCATAACGCATAACGCATGGCGCATAACGCAAAATGCATAACGCATAACGCATAACGCATAAAGCATAACGCATAACGCATAACGCATAACGCATAACGCATAACGCATAACGCATAAAACATAACCCATAACGCATAACGCATAACGCATAACGCATAACTTATTACTCATAACGCATAACGCATGGCGCATAACGCAAAATGCATAACGCATAACGCATAACTCATAACGCATAACGCATAACGCATAACCCATAAATTATAACTCATAACGCATAACGCATAACGCATAACGCATAACGCATAACTCATAACGCATAACGCATAACGCATGGCGCATAACGCAAAATGCATAACTCATAACGCATAACGCATGGCGCATAACGCAAAATGCATAACGCATAACGCATAACGCATAAAGCATAACGCATAACGCATAACGCATAACGCATAACGCATAACGCATAAACCAATAACGTATAACGCATAACGCATAACTCAAACCGTATAACGCATAACGCATAACTCAAACCGTATAACGCATAACGCATAACGCATAACGCATAACGCATAACGCATAACTCATAACGCATAACGCATGGCGCATAACGCAAAATGCATAACACATAACGCATAACGCATAACGCATAACGCATAACGCATAACGCATAACGCATAACGCATAACGTATAACGCATAACGCATAACTCAAACCGTATATCGCATAACGCATAACGCATAACTCATAACGCATAACGCATGGCGCATAACGCAAAATGCATAACGCATAACGCATAACGCATAACGCATAACGCATAACGCATAACGCAAAAAGCATAACGCATAACGCATAACGCATAACGCATAACGCATACGTATTACGCCCAACGCATAACGCATAACGCATAATGCATAACGCATAACGCATAACGCATAACGCATAACGCATAACGCATACCGCATAACGCATAACGCATAACGCATAACGCATAACTCATAACGCACAACGCATGGCGCATAACGTAAAATGCATAACGCATAACGCATAACGCATAACGCATAAAGCATAACGCATAACGCATAACGCATAACGCATACCGCATAACGCATAACGCATAACGCATAACGCCCAACGCATAACGCATAACGAACAACGCATAACGCACAACGCATAACGCATAACGCATAACGCATAACGCATAACGCATAACGCATAACGCATAACGCATAAAACATAACCCATAACGCATAACACATAACGCATAACGCAAAACGCATAACGCATAACGCATAAAGCATAACGCATAACGCATAAAGCATAACGCACAACGCACAACGCACAACACAGAACGCATAACGCATAAGGCACAACGCATAACGCATAACGCATAACGCATAACTCATACCGTATAACGCATAACGCATAACGCATAAAGCATAACGCATAACGCATAACGCATAACGCAAACGTATTACGCCCAACGCATAACGCATAACGCATAACGCATAACGCATAACGCATAACGCATAACGCATAACGCATAACGCATAACGCATAACGCATAACGCATACCGCATAACGCATAACGCATAACGCATAACGCATAACTCATAACGCATAACGCATGGCGCATAACGTAAAATGCATAACGCATAACGCATAACGCATAACGCATAAAGCATAACGCATAACGCATAACGCATAACGCATACCGCATAACGCATAACGCATAACGCATAACGCATAACTCATAACGCATAACGCATGGCGCATAACGCAAAATGCATAACGCATAACGCATAACGCATAAAGCATAACGCATAACGCATAACGCATAACGCATAACGCATAACGCATAACGCATAACGCATAAAACATAACCCATAACGCATAACGCATAACGCATAACGCATAACTTATTACTCATAACGCATAACGCATGGCGCATAACGCAAAATGCATAACGCATAACGCATAACTCATAACGCATAACGCATAACGCATAACCCATAAATTATAACTCATAACGCATAACGCATAACGCATAACGCATAACGCATAACTCATAACGCATAACGCATAACGCATGGCGCATAACGTAAAATGCATAACTCATAACGCATAACGCATGGCGCATAACGCAAAATGCATAACGCATAACGCATAACGCATATAGCATAACGCATAACGCATAACGCATAACGCATAACGCATAACGCATAAACCAATAACGTATAACGCATAACGCATAACTCAAACCGTATAACGCATAACGCATAACTCAAACCGTATAACGCATAACGCATAACGCATAACGCATAACGCATAACGCATAACTCATAACGCATAACGCATGGCGCATAACGCAAAATGCATAACGCATAACGCATAACGCATAACGCATAACGCATAACGCATAACGCAAAAAGCATAACGCATAACGCATAACGCATTACGCATAACGCATAACGCAAACGTATTACGCCCAACGCATAACGCATAACGCATAACGCATAACGCATAACGCATAACGCATAACGCATAACGCATAACGCATACCGCATAACGCATAACGCATAACGCATAACGCATAACGCATAACTCATAACGCATAACGCATGGCGCATAACGCAAAATGCATAACGCATAACGCATAACGCATAACGCATAACGCATAACGCAAAAAGCATAACGCATAACGCATAACGCATTACGCATAACGCATAACGCAAACGTATTACGCCCAACGCATAACGCATAACGCATAACGCATAACGCATAACGCATAACGCATAACGCATAACGCATAACGCATACCGCATAACGCATAACGCATAACATATAACGCATAACTCATAACGCACAACGCATGGCGCATAACGTAAAATGCATAACGCATAACGCATAACGCATAACGCATAAAGCATAACGCATAACGCATAACGCATAACGCATACCGCATAACGCATAACGCATAACGCATAACGCCCAACGCATAACGCATAACGAACAACGCATAACGCACAACGCATAACGCATAACGCATAACGCATAACGCATAACGCATAACGCATAACGCATAAAACATAACCCATAACGCATAACACATAACGCATAACGCAAAACGCATAACGCATAACGCATAAAGCATAACGCATAACGCATAAAGCATAACGCACAACGCACAACGCACAACACAGAACGCATAACGCATAAGGCACAACGCATAACGCATAACGCATAACGCATAACTCATACCGTATAACGCATAACGCATAACGCATAACGCATAACGCATAACGCATAACGCATAACGCAAACGTATTACGCCCAACGCATAACGCATAACGCATAACGCATAACGCATAACGCATAACGCATAACGCATAACGCATAACGCATACCGCATAACGCATAACGCATAACGCATAACGCATAACTCATAACGCATAACGCATGGCGCATAACGTAAAATGCATAACGCATAACGCATAACGCATAACGCATAAAGCATAACGCATAACGCATAACGCATAACGCATACCGCATAACGCATAACGCATAACGCATAACGCATAACGCATAACTCATAACGCATAACGCATGGCGCATAACGCAAAATGCATAACGCATAACGCATAACGCATAAAGCATAACGCATAACGCATAACGCATAACGCATAACGCATAACGCATAACGCATAACGCATAAAACATAACCCATAACGCATAACGCATAACGCATAACGCATAACTTATTACTCATAACGCATAACGCATGGCGCATAACGCAAAATGCATAACGCATAACGCATAACTCATAACGCATAACGCATAACGCATAACCCATAAATTATAACTCATAACGCATAACGCATAACGCATAACGCATAACGCATAACTCATAACGCATAACGCATAACGCATGGCGCATAACGTAAAATGCATAACTCATAACGCATAACGCATGGCGCATAACGCAAAATGCATAACGCATAACGCATAACGCATATAACATAACGCATAACGCATAACGCATAACGCTAAACGCATAACGCATAAACCAATAACGTATAACGCATAACGCATAACTCAAACCGTATAACGCATAACGCATAACTCAAACCGTATAACGCATAACGCATAACGCATAACGCATAACGCATAACGCATAAAACATAACCCATAACGCATAACACATAACGCATAACGCAAAACGCATAACGCATAACGCATAAAGCATAACGCATAACGCATAAAGCATAACGCACAACGCACAACGCACAACACAGAACGCATAACGCATAAGGCACAACGCATAACGCATAACGCATAACGCATAACTCATACCGTATAACGCATAACGCATAACGCATAAAGCATAACGCATAACGCATAACGCATAACGCAAACGTATTACGCCCAACGCATAACGCATAACGCATAACGCATAACGCATAACGCATAACGCATAACGCATAACGCATAACGCATACCGCATAACGCATAACGCATAACGCATAACGCATAACTCATAACGCATAACGCATAGCGCATAACGTAAAATGCATAACGCATAACGCATAACGCATAACGCATAAAGCATAACGCATAACGCATAACGCATAACGCATACCGCATAACGCATAACGCATAACGCATAACGCATAACGCATAACTCATAACGCATAACGCATGGCGCATAACGCAAAATGCATAACGCATAACGCATAACGCATAAAGCATAACGCATAACGCATAACGCATAACGCATAACGCATAACGCATAACGCATAACGCATAAAACATAACCCATAACGCATAACGCATAACGCATACCGCATAACTTATTACTCATAACGCATAACGCATGGCGCATAACGCAAAATGCATAACGCATAACGCATAACTCATAACGCATAACGCATAACGCATAACCCATAAATTATAACTCATAACACATAACGCATAACGCATAACGCATAACTCATAACGCATAACGCATAACGCATGGCGCATAACGTAAAATGCATAACTCATAACGCATAACGCATGGCGCATAACGCAAAATGCATAACGCATAACGCATAACGCATATAGCATAACGCATAACGCATAACGCATAACGCATAACGCATAAACCAATAACGTATAACGCAGAACGCATAACTCAAACCGTATAACGCATAACGCATAACTCAAACCGTATAACGCATAACGCATAACGCATAACGCATAACGCATAACGCATAACTCATAACGCATAACGCATGGCGCATAACGCAAAATGCATAACACATAACGCATAACGCATAACGCATAACGCATAACGCATAACGCATAACGCATAACGCATAACGCATAACGTATAACGCATAACGCATAACTCAAACCGTATATCGCATAACGCATAACGCATAACTCATATCGCATAACGCATGGCGCATAACGCAAAATGCATAACGCATAACGCATAACGCATAACGCATAACGCATAACGCATAACGCAAAAAGCATAACGCATAACGCATAACGCATAACGCATAACGCATAACTCATAACGCATAACGCATAACGCATAACGCATAACGCATAACGCATAACGCATAAATTATAACTCATAACGCATAACGCATAACGCATAACGCATAACGCATAACGCATAACGCATAACGCCTAACGCATAAGGGATCATGCATAACGCATAAAGCATAACGCATAACGCATAAAGCATAACGCATAACGCATAACGCAAACGTATAACGCCTAACGCATAACGGATCATGCATAACGCATAAAGCATAACGCATAACGCATAAAGCATAACGCATAACGCATAACGCATAACGCAAACGTATAACGCCTAACGCATAACGCATAACGAACAACGCATAACGCATAACGCATAACGCATAACGCATAACGCATAACTCATAACGCATAACGCATAACGCATAACGCATAACGCATAACGCATAACGCATAACGCATAACGCATAACGCATAACGCATAAACCAATAACGTATAACGCATAACGCATAACTCAAACCGTATAACGCATAACGCATAACGCATATCGCATAACGCATAACGCATAACGCATAACTCATAACGCATAACGCATGGCGCATAACGCAAAATGCATAACGCAAAATGCATAACGCATAACGCATAACGCATAACGCATAACGCATAACGCATAACGCATAACGCATAACGCATAAAGCATAACGCATAACGCATAACGCATAACGCATAACGCATAACGCGTAACGCGTAACGCATAACGCATAACGCATAACGCATAACGCATAACGCATAACGCAAAACGTATAACGCATAACGCATAACGCATAACGCATAACTCATAACGCATAACGCATGGCGCATAACGCAAAATGCATAACGCATAACGCATAACGCCTAACGCATAACGGATCACGCATAACGCATAACGCCTAACGCATAAGGGATCATGCATAACGCATAAAGCATAACGCATAACGCATAAAGCATAACGCATAACGCATAACGCAAACGTATAACGCCTAACGCATAACGGATCATGCATAACGCATAAAGCATAACGCATAACGCATAAAGCATAACGCATAACGCATAACGCATAACGCAAACGTATAACGCCTAACGCATAACGCATAACGAACAACGCATAACGCATAACGCATAACGCATAACGCATAACGCATAACTCATAACGCCCAACGCATAACGCATAACGCATAACGCATAACGCATAACGCATAACGCATAACGCATAACGCATAACGCATAACGCATAAACCAATAACGTATAACGCATAACGCATAACTCAAACCGTATAACGCATAACGCATAACGCATATCGCATAACGCATAACGCATAACGCATAACTCATAACGCATAACGCATGGCGCATAACGCAAAATGCATAACGCAAAATGCATAACGCATAACGCATAACGCATAACGCATAAAGCATATGCATATCGCATAACGCATAACGCATAACGCATAACGCATAACGCATAACGCATAACGCATAACGCATAACGCATAACGCATAACGCATAACGCATCACGCATAACGCATAACGCATAACGCAAAACGCACAACGCATATCGCATAAAGCATAACGCATAACGCATAAAGCATAACGCATAACGCATAACGCATAACGCATAACGCATAACGCATAACGCCTAACGCATATCGGATCATGCATAACGCATAAAGCATAACGCATAACGCATAAAGCATAACGCATAACGCATAACGCATAACGCAAACGTATAACGCCTAACGCATAACGCATAACGAACAACGCATAACGCATAACGCATAACGCATAACGCATAACGCATAAAACATAACCCATAACGCATGGCGCATAACGCAAAATGCATAACGCATAACGCATAACGCATAAAGCATAACGCATAACGCATAACGCATAACGCATAACGCACAACGCATAACGCATAACGCATAACGCATAACGCATAACGCATAACTCATACCGTATAACGCATAACGCATAACGCATAACGCATAACGCAAACGTATAACGCCCAACGCATAACGCATAACGAACAACGCATAACGCACAACGCATAACGCATAACGCATAACGCATAACGCATAACGCATAACGCATAAAACATAACCCATAACGCATAACACATAACGCATAACGCAAATCGCATAACGCATAACGCATAAAGCATAACGCATAACGCATAAAGCATAACGCACAACGCACAACGCACAACACAGAACGCATAACGCATAAGGCACAACGCATAACGCATAACGCGTAACGCATAACGCATAACTCATACCGTATAACGCATAACGCATAACGCATAACGCAAACGTATAACGCCCAACGCATAACGCATAACGAACAACGCATAACGCACAACGCATAACGCATAACGCATAACGCATAACGCATAACGCATAACGCATAACGCATAAAACATAACCCATAACGCATAACACATAACGCATAACGCAAATCGCATAACGCATAACGCATAAAGCATAACGCATAACGCATAAAGCATAACGCACAACGCACAACGCACAACACAGAACGCATAACGCATAACGCATAACGCATAACGCATAACGCATAACGCATAACGCATAACGCATAACGCAAAACGCATAACGCATATCGCATAAAGCATAACGCATAACGCATAAAGCATAACGCATAACGCATAACGCATAACGCATAACGCATAACGCATAACGCATAACGCATAACGCCTAACGCATATCGGATCATGCATAACGCATAAAGCATAACGCATAAAGCATAACGCATAGAGCATAACGCAAACGTATAACGCCTAACGCATAACGCATAACGAACAACGCATAACGCATAACGCATAACGCATAACGCATAACTCATACCGTATAACGCATAACGCTTAACGCATAACGCATAACGCAAACGTATAACGCCCAACGCATAACGCATAACGAACAACGCATAACGCACAACGCATAACGCATAACGCATAACGCATAACGCATAACGCATAACGCATAAAACATAACCCATAACGCATAACACATAACGCATAACGCAAAACGCATAACGCATAACGCATAAAGCATAACGCATAACGCATAAAGCATAACGCACAACGCACAACGCACAACACAGAACGAATAACGCATAAGGCACAACGCATAACGCATAACGCATAACGCATAACTCATACCGTATAACGCATAACGCATAACGCATAAAGCATAACGCATAACGCATAACGCATAACGCAAACGTATTACGCCCAACGCATAACGCATAACGCATAACGCATAACGCATAACGCATAACGCATAACGCATAACGCATAACGCATAACGCATACCGCATAACGCATAACGCATAACGCATAACGCATAACTCATAACGCATAACGCATGGCGCATAACGTAAAATGCATAACGCATAACGCATAACGCATAACGGATAAAGCATAACGCATAACGCATAACGCATAACGCATACCGCATAACGCATAACGCATAACGCATAACGCATAACGCATAACTCATAACGCATAACGCATGGCGCATAACGCAAAATGCATAACGCATAACGCATAACGCATAAAGCATAACGCATAACGCATAACGCATAACGCATAACGCATAACGCATAACGCATAACGCATAAAACATAACCCATAACGCATAACGCATAACGCATAACGCATAACTTATTACTCATAACGCATAACGCATGGCGCATAACGCAAAATGCATAACGCATAACGCATAACTCATAACGCATAACGCATAACGCATAACCCATAAATTATAACTCATAACGCATAACGCATAACGCATAACGCATAACGCATAACTCATAACGCATAACGCATAACGCATGGCGCATAACGTAAAATGCATAACTCATAACGCATAACGCATGGCGCATAACGCAAAATGCATAACGCATAACGCATAACGCATAAAGCATAACGCATAACGCATAACGCATAACGCATAACGCATAACGCATAAACCAATAACGTATAACGCATAACGCATAACTCAAACCGTATAACGCATAACGCATAACTCAAACCGTATAACGCATAACGCATAACGCATAACGCATAACGCATAATCATAACGCATAACGCATGGCGCATAACGCAAAATGCATAACACATAACGCATAACGCATAACGCATAACGCATAACGCATAACGCATAACGCATAACGCATAACGTATAACGCATAACGCATAACTCAAACCGTATATCGCATAACGCATAACGCATAACTCATAACGCATAACGCATGGCGCATAACGCAAAATGCATAACGCATAACGCATAACGCATAACGCATAACGCATAACGCATAACGCAAAAAGCATAACGCATAACGCATAACGCATAACGCATAACGCAAACGTATTACGCCCAACGCATAACGCATAACGCATAATGCATAACGCATAACGCATAACGCATAACGCATAACGCATAACGCATACCGCATAACGCATAACGCATAACGCATAACGCATAACTCATAACGCACAACGCATGGCGCATAACGTAAAATGCATAACGCATAACGCATAACGCATAACGCATAAAGCATAACGCATAACGCATAACGCATAACGCATACCGCATAACGCATAACGCATAACGCATAACGCCCAACGCATAACGCATAACGAACAACGCATAACGCACAACGCATAACGCATAACGCATAACGCATAACGCATAACGCATAACGCATAACGCATAACGCATAAAACATAACCCATAACGCATAACACATAACGCATAACGCAAAACGCATAACGCATAACGCATAAAGCATAACGCATAACGCATAAAGCATAACGCACAACGCACAACGCACAACACAGAACGCATAACGCATAAGGCACAACGCATAACGCATAACGCATAACGCATAACTCATAACGCATAACGCATGGCGCATAACGCAAAATGCATAACGCATAACGCATAACGCATAATGCATAACGCATAACGCATAACGCATAACGCATAACGCAAACGTATAACGCCCAACGCATAACGCATAACGAACAACGCATAACGCATAACGCATAACGCATAACGCATAACACATAAAACATAACCCATAACGCATGGCGCATAACGCAAAATGCATAACGCATAAGGCATAACGCATAAAGCATAACGCATAACGCATAACGCACAACGCATAACGCATAACGCATAACGCATAACGCATACCGCATAACTCATACCGTATAACGCATAACGCATAACGCATAACGCATAACGCATAACGCATAACGCATAACGCATAACGCATAACGCATAACGCATAACACATAACGCATAACGCATAACGCATAACGCATAACGCATAACGCATAACGCATAACGCATAACGCATAATGCATAACGCATAACGCATAACGCATAACGCATAACGCAAAACGCATAACGCATAACGCATAAACCAATAACGTATAACGCATAACGCATAACTCAAACTGTATAACGCATAACGCATAACTCAAACCGTATAACGCATAACGCATAATGCATAACGCATAACGCATAACGCATAACGCATAACTCATGACGCATAAACCAATAACGTATAACGCATAACGCATAACTCAAACCGTATAACGCATAACGCATAACTCAAACCGTATAACGCATAACGCATAACGCATAACGCATAACGCATAACTCATAACGCATAACGCATGGCGCATAACGCAAAATGCATAACGCATAACGCATAACGCATAATGCATAACGCATAACGCATAACGCATAACGTATAACGCAAACGTATAACGCCCAACGCATAACGCATAACGAACAACGCATAACGCATAACGCATAACGCATAACACATAAAACATAACCCATAACGCATGGCGCATAACGCAAAATGCATAACGCATAAGGCATAACGCATAAAGCATAACGCATAACGCATAACGCATAACGCACAACGCATAACGCATAACGCATAACGCATAACGCATACCGCATAACTCATACCGTATAACGCATAACTCATAACGCATAACGCATAACGCATGGCGCATAACGTAAAATGCATAACTCATAACGCATAACGCATGGCGCATAACGCAAAATGCATAACGCATAACGCATAACGCATAAAGCATAACGCATAACGCATAACGCATAACGCATAACGCATAACGCATAAACCAATAACGTATAACGCATAACGCATAACTCAAACCGTATAACGCATAACGCATAACTCAAACCGTATAACGCATAACGCATAACGCATAACGCATAACGCATAACGCATAACTCATAACGCATAACGCATGGCGCATAACGCAAAATGCATAACACATAACGCATAACGCATAACGCATAACGCATAACGCATAACGCATAACGCATAACGCATAACGTATAACGCATAACACATAACTCAAACCGTATATCGCATAACGCATAACGCATAACTCATAACGCATAACGCATGGCGCATAACGCAAAATGCATAACGCATAACGCATAACGCATAACGCATAACGCATAACGCATAACGCAAAAAGCATAACGCATAACGCATAACGCATAACGCATAACGCATAACTCATAACGCATAACGCATAACGCATAACGCATAACTTATTACTCATAACGCATAACGCATGGCGCATAACGCAAAATGCATAACGCATAACGCATAACTCATAACGCATAACGCATAACGCATAACGCATAAATTATAACTCATAACGCATAACGCATAACGCATAACGCATAACGCATAACGCATAACGCAAAACTCATAACGCATAACGCATGGCGCATAACGCATAACGCATAACGCATAACGCATAACTCACACCGTATAACGCATAACGCATAACGCATAACGCATAACGCATAACGCATAAACCAATATCGTATAACGCATAACGCATAACTCAAACCGTATAACGCATAACGCATAACTCAAACCGTATAACGCATAACGCATAACGCATAACGCATAACGCATAACTCATAACGCATAACGCATGGCGCATAACGCAAAATGCATAACGCATAACGCATAACGCATAATGCATAACGCATAACGCATAACGCATAACGCATAACGCAAACGTATAACGCCCAACGCATAACGCATAACGAACAACGCATAACGCATAACGCATAACGCATAACGCATAACACATAAAACATAACCCATAACGCATGGCGCATAACGCAAAATGCATAACGCATAAGGCATAACGCATAAAGCATAACGCATAACGCATAACGCACAACGCATAACGCATAACGCATAACGCATAACGCATACCGCATAACTCATACCGTATAACGCATAACGCATAACGCATAACGCATAACGCATAACGCATAACGCATAACGCATAACGCATAACGCATAACGCATAACACATAACGCATAACGCATAACGCATAACGCATAACGCATAACGCATAACGCATAACGCATAACGCATAATGCATAACGCATAACGCATAACGCATAACGCATAACGCAAAACGCATAACGCATAACGCATAAACCAATAACGTATAACGCATAACGCATAACTCAAACTGTATAACGCATAACGCATAACTCAAACCGTATAACGCATAACGCATAATGCATAACGCATAACGCATAACGCATAACGCATAACTCATGACGCATAAACCAATAACGTATAACGCATAACGCATAACTCAAACTGTATAACGCATAACGCATAACGCATAACGCATAACGCATAACGCATAACGCATAACGCATAACGCATAACGCATAACTCATAACGCATAACGCATAACGCATAACGCAAACCTATAACGCAAACGTATAACGCACAACGCATAACGCATAACGCATAACCCATAACGCATAACGCATAACGCATAACGCATAACGCATGACGCATAACGCATAACGCATAACGCATAACGCATAACGCACAACGCAAACGTATAACGCAAACGTATAACGCAAACGTATAACGCAAACGTATAACGCACAACGGATCATGCATAACGCATAAAGCATAACGCATAACGCATAAACCAATAACGTATAACGCATAACGCATAACTCAAACCGTATAACCCATAACGCATAACTCAAACCGTATAACGCATAACGCATAACGCATAACGCATAACGCATAACTCATAACGCATAACGCATAACGCATAACGCATAACGCATAACGCATAACGCATAACGCATATGCATATCGCATAACGCATAACGCATAACGCATAACGCATAACGCATAACGCATAACGCATAACGCATAACGCATAACGCATAACGCATAACGCATATGCATATCGCATAACGCATAACGCATAACGCATAACGCATAACGCATAACTCATACCGTATAACGCATAAAGCATAACGCATAACGCATAAAGCATAACGCATAACGCATAACGCATAACGCATAACGCATAACGCATAACGCATAACGCATAACGCATAACGCATAACGCATAACGCATAACGCATAACGCATAACGCATAACGCATAACGCATAACGCTTAACGCATAACGCATAACGCATAACGCACAACGTATAACGCATAACGCATAACTCAAACCGTATAACGCATAACGCATAACGCATAACGCATAAAGCATAACGCATAACGCATAAAGTATAACGCATAACTCATACCGTATAACGCATAACGCATAACGCATAACGTATAACGCATAACGCATAACTTAAACCGTAGAACGCATAACGCATAACGCATAACGCATAACGCATAACGCATAACCCATGGCGCATAACGCAAAATGCATAACGCATAACGCATAACTCATAACGCATAACGCAAAACGCATAACGCATAAATTATAATTCATAACGCATAACGCATAACGCATAACGCATAACGCATAACGCATAACGCATAACTCACAACGCATAACGCATGGCGCATAACGCATAACGCATAAGGCATAACTCATACCGTATAACGCATAACGCATAACGCATAACGCATAACGCATAAACCAATAACGTATAACGCATAACGCATAACTCAAAATGTATAACGCATAACGGATAACTCAAACCGTATAACGCATAACGCATAACGCATAACGCATAACGCATAACGCATAACGCATAACGCATAACGCATAACGCATAACGCATAACGCATAACGCATAACGCATAACGTATAACGCATAACTCATACCGTATAACGCATAACGCATAACGCATAACGCATAACGCATAACGCATAACGCATAACGCATGGCGCATAACGCAAAATGCATAACGCATAACGCATAACTCATAACGCATAACGCATAACGCATAACGCATAAATTATAATTCATAACGCATAACGCATAACGCATAACGCATAACGCATAACGCATAACTCATAACGCATAACGCATGGCGCATAACGCATAACGCATAAGGCATAACTCATACCGTATAACGCATAACGCATAACGCATAACGCATAACGCATAAACCAATAACGTATAACGCATAACGCATAACTCAAAATGTATAACGCATAACGGATAACTCAAACCGTATAACGCAAAACGCATAACGCATAACGCATAACGCATAACGCATAACGCATAACTCATAACGCATAACGCATGGCGCATAACGCAAAATGCATAACGCATAACGCATAACGCATAATGCATAACGCATAACGCATAACGCATAACGCATAACGCATAACGCAAACGTATAACGCCCAACGCATAACGCATAACGAACAACTCATAACGCATAACGCATAACGCATAACGCATAACGCATAAAACATAACCCATAACACATGGCGCATAACGCAAAATGCATAACGCATAACGCATAACGCATAACGCATAACGCATAACGCATAACGCATAACGCATAACGCATAACGCATCACGCATAACGCATAACGCATATCGCATAACGCATAACGCATAACGCATAACGCATAACGCATAACGCATAACGCATAACGCATAACGCATAACGTATAACGCATAACGCATAACTCAAACCGTATAACGCATAACGCATAACGCATAACGCATAACGCATAACGCATAACGCATAACGCATAACGCATAACGCATAACTCATACCGTATAACGCATAACGCATAACGCATAAAGCATAACGCATAACGAATAACGCATAACGCATAACGCATAACGCATAACGCATAACGCATAACGCATAACGCATAACGTATAACGCGTAACGCATAACTCAAACCGTATAACGCATAACGCATAACGCATAACGCATAACGCATAACGCATAACCCATAACGCATAACGCATAACGCATAACGCATAACGCTTAACGCATAACGCATAACGCATAACGCATAACGCATTACGCATAACGTATAACGCATAACGCATAACTCAAACCGTATAACGCATAACGCATAACGCATAACGCATAACGCATAACGCATAACCCATAACGCATAACGCATAACGCATAACGCATAACGCATAACGCATAACGCATAACTCATACCGTATAACGCATAACGCATAACGCATAAAGCATAACGCATAACGCATAACGCATAACGCATAACGCATAACGCATAACGCATAACGCATAACGCATAACGCATAACGTATAACGCATAACGCATATCTCAAACCGTATAACGCATAACGCATAACGCATAACGCATAACGCATAACGCATAACGCATAACGCATAACCCATAACGCATAACGCATAACGCATAACGCATAACGCATAACTCATACCGTATAACGCATAACGCATAACGCATAAAGCATAACGCATAACGCATAACGCATAACGCATAACGCATAACGCATAACGCATAACGCATAACGCATAACGCATAACGCATAACGCATAACGCATAACGCATAACGCATAACGCATAACGCATAACGCATAACGCATAACGCATAACGTATAACGCATAACGCATAACTCAAACCGTATAACGCATAACGCATAACGCATAACGCATAACGCATAACCCATAACGCATAACGCATAACGCATAACGCATAACGCATAACGCATAACGTATAACGCATAACGCATAACTCAAACCGTATAACGCATAACGCATAACGCATAACGCATAACGCATAACGCATAACCCATAACGCATAACGCATAACGCATAACGCAAAACGCATAACTCATAACGCATAACGCATGGCGCATAACGCAAAATGCATAACGCATAACGCATAACGCATAAAGCATAACGCATAACGCATAACGCATAACGCATAACGCATAACGCATAACGCATAACGCATAAAACATAACCCATAACGCATAACGCATAACGCATAACGCATAACTTATTACTCATAACGCATAACGCATGGCGCATAACGCAAAATGCATAACGCATAACGCATAACTCATAACGCATAACGCATAACGCATAACCCATAAATTATAACTCATAACGCATAACGCATAACGCATAACGCATAACGCATAACTCATAACGCATAACGCATAACGCATGGCGCATAACGTAAAATGCATAACTCATAACGCATAACGCATGGCGCATAACGCAAAATGCATAACGCATAACGCATAACGCATAAAGCATAACGCATAACGCATAACGCATAACGCATAACGCATAACGCATAAACCAATAAC
This sequence comes from Lasioglossum morio, assembly GCA_916610235.2. Taxonomy (NCBI): domain Eukaryota; kingdom Metazoa; phylum Arthropoda; class Insecta; order Hymenoptera; family Halictidae; genus Lasioglossum; species Lasioglossum morio. Next base: position 6,146,189 of record CAKAJA020000347.1, read on the forward strand.
GTATAACGCATAACGCATAACTCAAACCGTATAACGCATAACGCATAACTCAAACCGTATAACGCATAACGCATAACGCATAACGCATAACGCATAACGCATAACTCATAACGCATAACGCATGGCGCATAACGCAAAATGCATAACACATAACGCATAACGCATAACGCATAACGCATAACGCATAACGCATAACGCATAACGCATAACGCATAACGTATAACGCATAACGCATAACTCAAACCGTATATCGCATAACGCATAACGCATAACTCATAACGCATAACGCATGGCGCATAACGCAAAATGCATAACGCATAACGCATAACGCATAACGCATAACGCATAACGCATAACGCAAAAAGCATAACGCATAACGCATAACGCATAACGCATAACGCATAACTCATAACGCATAACGCATAACGCATAACGCATAACTTATTACTCATAACGCATAACGCATGGCGCATAACGCAAAATGCATAACGCATAACGCATAACTCATAACGCATAACGCATAACGCATAACGCATAAATTATAACTCATAACGCATAACGCATAACGCATAACGCATAACGCATAACGCATAACGCATAACGCATAACTCATAACGCATAACGCATGGCGCATAACGCATAACGCATAACGCATAACGCATAACGCAAACGTATAACGCCCAACGCATAACGCATAACGAACAACGCATAACGCATAACGCATAACGCATAACACATAAAACATAACCCATAACGCATGGCGCATAACGCAAAATGCATAACGCATAAGGCATAACGCATAAAGCATAACGCATAACGCATAACGCATAACGCACAACGCATAACGCATAACGCATAACGCATAACGCATACCGCATAACTCATACCGTATAACGCATAACGCATAACGCATAACGCATAACGCATAACGCATAACGCATGGCGCATAACGCAAAATGCATAACGCATAACGCATAACGCATAACTCATAACGCATAACGCATAACGCATGGCGCATAACGTAAAATGCATAACTCATAACGCATAACGCATGGCGCATAACGCAAAATGCATAACGCATAACGCATAACGCATAAAGCATAACGCATAACGCATAACGCATAACGCATAACGCATAAACCAATAACGTATAACGCATAACGCATAACTCAAACCGTATAACGCATAACGCATAACTCAAACCGTATAACGCATAACGCATAACGCATAACGCATAACGCATAACGCATAACTCATAACGCATAACGCATGGCGCATAACGCAAAATGCATAACACATAACGCATAACGCATAACGCATAACGCATAACGCATAACGCATAACGCATAACGCATAACGCATAACGTATAACGCATAACGCATAACTCAAACCGTATATCGCATAACGCATAACGCATAACTCATAACGCATAACGCATGGCGCATAACGCAAAATGCATAACGCATAACGCATAACGCATAACGCATAACGCATAACGCATAACGCAAAAAGCATAACGCATAACGCATAACGCATAACGCATAACGCATAACTCATAACGCATAACGCATAACGCATAACGCATAACTTATTACTCATAACGCATAACGCATGGCGCATAACGCAAAATGCATAACGCATAACGCATAACTCATAACGCATAACGCATAACGCATAACGCATAAATTATAACTCATAACGCATAACGCATAACGCATAACGCATAACGCATAACGCATAACGCATAACTCATAACGCATAACGCATGGCGCATAACGCATAACGCATAACGCATAACGCATAACTCACACCGTATAACGCATAACGCATAACGCATAACGCATAACGCATAACGCATAAACCAATATCGTATAACGCATAACGCATAACTCAAACCGTATAACGCATAACGCATAACTCAAACCGTATAACGCATAACGCATAACGCATATCGCATAACGCATAACTCATAACGCATAACGCATGGCGCATAACGCAAAATGCATAACGCATAACGCATAACGCATAATGCATAACGCATAACGCATAACGCATAACGCATAACGCAAACGTATAACGCCCAACGCATAACGCATAACGAACAACGCATAACGCATAACGCATAACGCATAACACATAAAACATAACCCATAACGCATGGCGCATAACGCAAAATGCATAACGCATAAGGCATAACGCATAAAGCATAACGCATAACGCATAACGCATAACGCACAACGCATAACGCATAACGCATAACGCATAACGCATACCGCATAACTCATACCGTATAACGCATAACGCATAACGCATAACGCATAACGCATAACGCATAACGCATAACGCATAACGCATAACGCATAACGCATAACGCATAACGCATAACGCATAACGCATAACGCATAACGCATAATGCATAACGCATAACGCATAACGCATAACGCATAACGCAGAACGCATAACGCATAACGCATAAACCAATAACGTATAACGCATAACGCATAACTCAAACTGTATAACGCATAACGCATAACTCAAACCGTATAACGCATAACGCATAATGCATAACGCATAACGCATAACGCATAACGCATAACTCATGACGCATAAACCAATAACGTATAACGCATAACGCATAACTCAAACTGTATAACGCATAACGCATAACGCATAACGCATAACGCATAACGCATAACGCATAACGCATAACTCATAACGCATAACGCATAACGCATAACGCAAACCTATAACGCAAACGTATAACGCACAACGCATAACGCATAACGCATAACCCATAACGCATAACGCATAACGCATAACGCATAACGCATGACGCATAACGCATAACGCATAACGCATAACGCATAACGCACAACGCAAACGTATAACGCAAACGTATAACGCAAACGTATAACGCAAACGTATAACGCACAACGGATCATGCATAACGCATAAAGCATAACGCATAACGCATAAACCAATAACGTATAACGCATAACGCATAACTCAAACCGTATAACCCATAACGCATACCTCAAACCGTATAACGCATAACGCATAACGCATAACGCATAACGCATAACTCATAACGCATAACGCATAACGCATAACGCATAACGCATAACGCATAACGCATAACGCATAACGCATATGCATATCGCATAACGCATAACGCATAACGCATAACGCATAACGCATAACGCATAACGCATAACGCATAACGCATAACGCATAACGCATAACGCATAACGCATATGCATATCGCATAACGCATAACGCATAACGCATAACGCATAACGCATAACTCATACCGTATAACGCATAAAGCATAACGCATAACGCATAAAGCATAACGCATAACGCATAACGCATAACGCATAACGCATAACGCATAACGCATAACGCATAACGCATAACGCATAACGCATAACGCATAACGCATAACGCATAACGCATAACGCATAACGCTTAACGCATAACGCATAACGCATAACGCACAACGTATAACGCATAACGCATAACTCAAACCGTATAACGCATAAAGCATAACGCATAACGCATAAAGCATAACGCATAACGCATAAAGTATAACGCATAACTCATACCGTATAACGCATAACGCATAACGCATAACGTATAACGCATAACGCATAACTTAAACCGTAGAACGCATAACGCATAACGCATAACGCATAACGCATAACGCATAACCCATGGCGCATAACGCAAAATGCATAACGCATAACGCATAACTCATAACGCATAACGCAAAACGCATAACGCATAAATTATAATTCATAACGCATAACGCATAACGCATAACGCATAACGCATAACGCATAACTCATAACGCATAACGCATGGCGCATAACGCATAACGCATAAGGCATAACTCATACCGTATAACGCATAACGCATAACGCATAACGCATAACGCATAAACCAATAACGTATAACGCATAACGCATAACTCAAAATGTATAACGCATAACGGATAACTCAAACCGTATAACGCATAACGCATAACGCATAACGCATAACGCATAACGCATAACGCATAACGCATAACGCATAACGCATAACGCATAACGCATAACGCATAACGTATAACGCATAACTCATACCGTATAACGCATAACGCATAACGCATAACGCATAACGCATAACGCATAACGCATAACGCATAACGCATGGCGCATAACGCAAAATGCATAACGCATAACGCATAACTCATAACGCATAACGCATAACGCATAACGCATAAATTATAATTCATAACGCATAACGCATAACGCATAACGCATAACGCATAACGCATAACTCATAACGCATAACGCATGGCGCATAACGCATAACGCATAAGGCATAACTCATACCGTATAACGCATAACGCATAACGCATAACGCATAACGCATAAACCAATAACGTATAACGCATAACGCATAACTCAAAATGTATAACGCATAACGGATAACTCAAACCGTATAACGCAAAACGCATAACGCATAACGCATAACGCATAACGCATAACGCATAACCCATGGCGCATAACGCAAAATGCATAACGCATAACGCATAACTCATAACGCATAACGCAAAACGCATAACGCATAAATTATAATTCATAACGCATAACGCATAACGCATAACGCATAACGCATAACGCATAACTCATAACGCATAACGCATGGCGCATAACGCATAACGCATAAGGCATAACTCATACCGTATAACGCATAACGCATAACGCATAACGCATAACGCATAAACCAATAACGTATAACGCATAACGCATAACTCAAAATGTATAACGCATAACGGATAACTCAAACCGTATAACGCATAACGCATAACGCATAACGCATAACGCATAACGCATAACGCATAACGCATAACGCATAACGCATAACGCATAACGCATAACGCATAACGTATAACGCATAACTCATACCGTATAACGCATAACGCATAACGCATAACGCATAACGCATAACGCATAACGCATAACGCATAACGCATGGCGCATAACGCAAAATGCATAACGCATAACGCATAACTCATAACGCATAACGCATAACGCATAACGCATAAATTATAATTCATAACGCATAACGCATAACGCATAACGCATAACGCATAACGCATAACTCATAACGCATAACGCATGGCGCATAACGCATAACGCATAAGGCATAACTCATACCGTATAACGCATAACGCATAACGCATAACGCATAACGCATAAACCAATAACGTATAACGCATAACGCATAACTCAAAATGTATAACGCATAACGGATAACTCAAACCGTATAACGCAAAACGCATAACGCATAACGCATAACGCATAACGCATAACGCATAACGCATAACTCATAACGCATAACGCATGGCGCATAACGCAAAATGCATAACGCATAACGCATAACGCATAATGCATAACGCATAACGCATAACGCATAACGCATAACGCAAACGTATAACGCCCAACGCATAACGCATAACGAACAACTCATAACGCATAACGCATAACGCATAACGCATAACGCATAAAACATAACCCATAACACATGGCGCATAACGCAAAATGCATAACGCATAACGCATAACGCATAAAGCATAACGCATAACGCATAACGCATAACGCATAACGCATAACGCATAACGCATAACGCATAACGCATAACGCATAACGCATAACGCATAACGCATAACGCATAACGCATAACGCATAACGCATAACGCATAACGCATAACGCATAACGCATAACGCATAACGCATAACGCATAACGCATAACGCATATCGCATAACGCATAACGCATAACGCATAACGCATAACGCATAACGCATAACGCATAACGCATAACGCATAACGCATAACGTATAACGCATAACGCATAACTCAAACCGTATAACGCATAACGCATAACGCATAACGCATAACGCATAACGCATAACGCATAACGCATAACGCATAACGCATAACGCATAACTCATACCGTATAACGCATAACGCATAACGCATAAAGCATAACGCATAACGCATAACGCATAACGCATAACGCATAACGCATAACGCATAACGCATAACGCATAACGCATAACGTATAACGCGTAACGCATAACTCAAACCGTATAACGCATAACGCATAACGCATAACGCATAACGCATAACGCATAACCCATAACGCATAACGCATAACGCATAACGCTTAACGCATAACGCATAACGCATAACGCATAACGCATAACGCATTACGCATAACGTATAACGCATAACGCATAACTCAAACCGTATAACGCATAACGCATAACGCATAACGCATAACGCATAACGCATAACCCATAACGCATAACGCATAACGCATAACGCATAACGCATAACGCATAACGCATAACTCATACCGTATAACGCATAACGCATAACGCATAAAGCATAACGCACAACGCATAACGCATAACGCATAACGCATAACGCATAACGCATAACGCATAACGCATAACGCATAACGCATAACGCATAACGTATAACGCATAACGCATATCTCAAACCGTATAACGCATAACGCATAACGCATAACGCATAACGCATAACGCATAACGCATAACGCATAACGCATAACCCATAACGCATAACGCATAACGCATAACGCATAACGCATAACGCATAACTCATACCGTATAACGCATAACGCATAACGCATAAAGCATAACGCATAACGCATAACGCATAACGCATAACGCATAACGCATAACGCATAACGCATAACGCATAACGCATAACGCATAACGCATAACGCATAACGCATAACGCATAACGCATAACGCATAACGCATAACGCATAACGCATAACGCATAACGTATAACGCATAACGCATAACTCAAACCGTATAACGCATAACGCATAACGCATAACGCATAACGCATAACCCATAACGCATAACGCATAACGCATAACGCATAACGCATAACGCATAACGCATAACGTATAACGCATAACGCATAACTCAAACCGTATAACGCATAACGCATAACGCATAACGCATAACGCATAACCCATAACGCATAACGCATAACGCATAACGCATAACGCAAAAAGCATAACGCATAACGCATAACGCATAACTCATAACGCATAACGCATGGCGCATAACGCAAAATGCATAACGCATAACGCATAACGCATAAAGCATAACGCATAACGCATAACGCATAACGCATAACGCATAACGCATAACGCATAACGCATAACGCATAACGCATAACGCATAACGCATAACGCATAACTCATACCGTATAACGCATAACGCATAACGCATAACGCATAACGCATAAACCAATAACGTATAACGCATAACGCATAACTCAAACCGTATAACGCATAACGCATAACTCAAACCGTATAACGCATAACGCATAACGCATAACGCATAACGCATAACGCATAACGCATAACGCATAACTCATAACGCATAACGCATGGCGCATAACGCAAAATGCATAACGCATAACGCATAACGCATAACGCATAACGCATAACGCATAACGCATAACGCATAACGCATAACGCATAACGCATAACGCATAACGCATAACGCATAACGCATAACGCATAACGCATAACGCATAACGCATAACGCATAACGCATAATGCATAACGCATAACGCATAACGCATAACGCATAACGCAAAACGCATAACGCATAACGCATAAACCAATAACGTATAACGCATAACGCATAACTCAAACTGTATAACGCATAACGCATAACTCAAACCGTATAACGCATAACGCATAATGCATAACGCATAACGCATAACGCATAACGCATAACTCATGACGCATAAACCAATAACGTATAACGCATAACGCATAACTCAAACTGTATAACGCATAACGCATAACGCATAACGCATAACGCATAACGCATAACGCATAACGCATAACGCATAACGCATAACGCATAACGCATAACGCAAACCTATAACGCAAACGTATAACGCACAACGCATAACGCATAACGCATAACCCATAACGCATAACGCATAACGCATAACGCATAACGCATAACGCATAACGCATAACGCATAACGCATAACGCATAACGCACAACGCAAACGTATAACGCAAACGTATAACGCAAACGTATAACGCAAACGTATAACGCACAACGGATCATGCATAACGCATAAAGCATAACGCATAACGCATAAACCAATAACGTATAACGCATAACGCATAACTCAAACCGTATAACCCATAACGCATAACTCAAACCGTATAACGCATAACGCATAACGCATAACGCATAACGCATAACTCATAACGCATAACGCATAACGCATAACGCATAACGCATAACGCATAACGCATAACGCATAACGCATAACGCATATGCATATCGCATAACGCATAACGCATAACGCATAACGCATAACGCATAACGCATAACGCATAACGCATAACGCATAACGCATAACGCATAACGCATAACGCATATGCATATCGCATAACGCATAACGCATAACGCATAACGCATAACGCATAACTCATACCGTATAACGCATAAAGCATAACGCATAACGCATAAAGCATAACGCATAACGCATAACGCATAACGCATAACGCATAACGCATAACGCATAACGCATAACGCATAACGCATAACGCATAACGCACAACGTATAACGCATAACGCATAACTCAAACCGTATAACGCATAACGCATAACGCATAACGCATAAAGCATAACGCATAACGCATAAAGTATAACGCATAACTCATACCGTATAACGCATAACGCATAACGCATAACGTATAACGCATAACGCATAACTTAAACCGTAGAACGCATAACGCATAACGCATAACGCATAACGCATAACGCATAACGCATGGCGCATAACGCAAAATGCATAACGCATAACGCATAACTCATAACGCATAACGCAAAACGCATAACGCATAAATTATAATTCATAACGCATAACGCATAACGCATAACGCATAACGCATAACGCATAACTCATAACGCATAACGCATGGCGCATAACGCATAACGCATAAGGCATAACTCATACCGTATAACGCATAACGCATAACGCATAACGCATAACGCATAAACCAATAACGTATAACGCATAACGCATAACTCAAAATGTATAACGCATAACGGATAACTCAAACCGTATAACGCATAACGCATAACGCATAACGCATAACGCATATCGCATAACGCATAACGCATAACGCATAACGCATAACGCATAACGCATAACGCATAACGCATAACGTATAACGCATAACTCATACCGTATAACGCATAACGCATAACGCATAACGCATAACGCATAACGCATAACGCATAACGCATAACGCATGGCGCATAACGCAAAATGCATAACGCATAACGCATAACTCATAACGCATAACGCATAACGCATAACGCATAAATTATAATTCATAACGCATAACGCATAACGCATAACGCATAACGCATAACGCATAACGCATAACGCATAACTCATAACGCATAACGCATGGCGCATAACGCATAACGCATAAGGCATAACTCATACCGTATAACGCATAACGCATAACGCATAACGCATAAACCAATAACGTATAACGCATAACGCATAACTCAAAATGTATAACGCATAACGGATAACTCAAACCGTATAACGCAAAACGCATAACGCATAACGCATAACGCATAACGCATAACGCATAACTCATAACGCATAACGCATGGCGCATAACGCAAAATGCATAACGCATAACGCATAACGCATAATGCATAACGCATAACGCATAACGCATAACGCATAACGCAAACGTATAACGCCCAACGCATAACGCATAACGAACAACTCATAACGCATAACGCATAACGCATAACGCATAACGCATAAAACATAACCCATAACACATGGCGCATAACGCAAAATGCATAACGCATAACGCATAACGCATAAAGCATAACGCATAACGCATAACGCATAACGCATAACGCATAACGCATAACGCATAACGCATAACGCATAACGCATAACGCATAACGCATAACGCATAACGCATAACGCATAACGCATAACGCATAACGCATAACGCATAACGCATAACGCATAACGCATAACGCATAACGCATAACGCATATCGCATAACGCATAACGCATAACGCATAACGCATAACGCATAACGCATAACGCATAACGCATAACGCATAACGCATAACGTATAACGCATAACGCATAACTCAAACCGTATAACGCATAACGCATAACGCATAACGCATAACGCATAACGCATAACGCATAACGCATAACGCATAACGCATAACGCATAACTCATACCGTATAACGCATAACGCATAACGCATAAAGCATAACGCATAACGCATAACGCATAACGCATAACGCATAACGCATAACGCATAACGCATAACGCATAACGTATAACGCGTAACGCATAACTCAAACCGTATAACGCATAACGCATAACGCATAACGCATAACGCATAACGCATAACCCATAACGCATAACGCATAACGCATAACGCTTAACGCATAACGCATAACGCATAACGCATAACGCATTACGCATAACGTATAACGCATAACGCATAACTCAAACCGTATAACGCATAACGCATAACGCATAACGCATAACGCATAACGCATAACCCATAACGCATAACGCATAACGCATAACGCATAACGCATAACGCATAACGCATAACGCATAACGCATAACTCATACCGTATAACGCATAACGCATAACGCATAAAGCATAACGCATAACGCATAACGCATAACGCATAACGCATAACGCATAACGCATAACGCATAACGCATAACGCATAACGCATAACGCATAACGCATAACGTATAACGCATAACGCATATCTCAAACCGTATAACGCATAACGCATAACGCATAACGCATAACGCATAACGCATAACGCATAACGCATAACGCATAACCCATAACGCATAACGCATAACGCATAACGCATAACGCATAACTCATACCGTATAACGCATAACGCATAACGCATAAAGCATAACGCATAACGCATAACGCATAACGCATAACGCATAACGCATAACGCATAACGCATAACGCATAACGCATAACGCATAACGCATAACGCATAACGCATAACGCATAACGCATAACGCATAACGCATAACGCATAACGCATAACGTATAACGCATAACGCATAACTCAAACCGTATAACGCATAACGCATAACGCATAACGCATAACGCATAACCCATAACGCATAACGCATAACGCATAACGCATAACGCATAACGCATAACGCATAACGTATAACGCATAACGCATAACTCAAACCGTATAACGCATAACGCATAACGCATAACGCATAACGCATAACCCATAACGCATAACGCATAACGCATAACGCATAACGCAAAAAGCATAACGCATAACGCATAACGCATAACTCATAACGCATAACGCATGGCGCATAACGCAAAATGCATAACGCATAACGCATAACGCATAAAGCATAACGCATAACGCATAACGCATAACGCATAACGCATAACGCATAACGCATAACGCATAACGCATAACGCATAACGCATAACGCATAACTCATACCGTATAACGCATAACGCATAATGCATAACGCATAACGCATAAACCAATAACGTATAACGCATAACGCATAACTCAAACCGTATAACGCATAACGCATAACTCAAACCGTATAACGCATAACGCATAACGCATAACGCATAACGCATAACGCATAACGCATAACGCATAACTCATAACGCATAACGCATGGCGCATAACGCAAAATGCATAACGCATAACGCATAACGCATAACGCATAACGCATAACGCATAACGCATAACGCATAACGCATAACGCATAACGCATAACGCATAACGCATAACGCATAACGCATAACGCATAACGCATAACGCATAACGCATAACGCATAACGTATAACGCATAACGCATAACTCAAACCGTATAACGCATAACGCATAACGCATAACGCATAACGCATAACGCATAACGCATAACGCATAACGCATAACGCATAACGCATAACTCATACCGTATAACGCATAACGCATAACGCATAAAGCATAACGCATAACGCATAACGCATAACGCATAACGCATAACGCATAACGCATAACTCAAACCGTATAACGCATAACGCATAACGCATAACGCATAACGCATAACGCATAACCCATAACGCATAACGCATAACGCATAACGCATAACTCATACCGTATAACGCATAACGCATAACGCATAAAGCATAACGCATAACGCATAACGCATAACGCATAACGCATAACGCATAACGCATAACGCATAACGCATAACGCATAACGTATAACGCATAACGCATAACTCAAACCGTATAACGCATAACGCATAACGCATAACGCATAACGCATAACCCATAACGCATAACGCATAACGCATAACGCATAACGCATAACGCATAACGCAAAAAGCATAACGCATAACGCATAACGCATAACGCATAACTCATAACGCATAACGCATGGCGCATAACGCAAAATGCATAACGCATAACGCATAACGCATAACGCATAAAGCATAACGCATAACGCATAACGCATAACGCATAACGCATAACGCATAACGCATAACGCATAACGAATAACGCATAAAACATAACCCATAACGCATAACGCATAACGCACAACGCATAACGCATAACGCATAACGCATAACGCATAACGCATAACGCATAACGCATAACTCATACCGTATAACGCATAACGCATAACGCATAAAGCATAACGCATAACGCATAACGCATAACGCATAACGCATAACGCAAACGTATTACGCCCAACGCATAACGCACAACGCATAACGCATAACGCATAACGCATAACGCATAACGCATAACGCATAAACCAATAACGTATAACGCATAACGCATAACTCAAACCGTATAACGCATAACGCATAACTCAAACCGTATAACGCATAACGCATAACGCATAACTCATAACGCATAACGCAAGGCGCATAACGCAAAATGCATAACGCATAACGCCTAACGCATAAGGGATCATGCATAACGCATAAAGCATAACGCATAAGGCATAAAGCATAACGCATAACGCATAACGCATAACGCAAACGCATAACGCATAACGCATAACGCATAACGCAAACGTATAACGCCCAACGCATAACGCATAACGAACAAAGCATAACGCATAACGCATAACGCATAAAACATAACCCATAACGCATAACGCATAACGCATAACGCAAAACGCATAACGCATAACGCATAACGCATAACGCATAACGCATAACGCATAACTCATAACGCATAACGCATGGCGCATAACGCAAAATGCATAACGCATAACGCATAACGCATAAAGCATAACGCATAACGCATAACGCATAACGCATAACGCACAACGCATAACGCATAACGCATAACGCATAACGCATAACGCATAACGCATAACGCATAACTCATACCGTATAACGCATAACGCATAACGCATAAAGCATAACGCATAACGCATAACGCAAACGTATTACGCCCAACGCATAACGCACAGCGCATAACGCATAACGCATAACGCATAACGCATAAACCAATAACGTATAACGCATAACGCATAACTCAAACCGTATAACGCATAACGCATAACTCAAACCGTATAACGCATAACGCATAACGCATAACGCATATCGCATAACTCATAACGCATAACGCATGGCGCATAACGCAAAATGCATAACGCATAACGCATAACGCATAACGCAAACGTATAACTCATACCGTATAACGCATAACGCATAACGCATAAAGCATAACGTAAACGCATAACGCATAACGCATAACGCATAACGCATAACGCATAACGCATAACGCATAACGCATAACGCATAACGCATAACGCATAACGCATAACGAATAACGCATAAAACATAACCCATAACGCATAACGCATAACGCACAACGCATAACGCATAACGCATAACGCATAACGCATAACGCATAACGCATAACGCATAACTCATACCGTATAACGCATAACGCATAACGCATAAAGCATAACGCATAACGCATAACGCATAACGCATAACGCATAACGCATAACGCATAACGCAAACGTATTACGCCCAACGCATAACGCACAACGCATAACGCATAACGCATAACGCATAACGCATAACGCATAACGCATAAACCAATAACGTATAACGCATAACGCATAACTCAAACCGTATAACGCATAACGCATAACTCAAACCGTATAACGCATAACGCATAACGCATAACGCATAACGCATAACTCATAAACGCATAACGCATGGCGCATAACGCAAAATGCATAACGCATAACGCCTAACGCATAACGGATCACGCATAACGGATCACGCATAACGCATAACGCCTAACGCATAAGGGATCATGCATAACGCATAAAGCATAACGCATAACGCATAAAGCATAACGCATAACGCATAACGCATAACGCAAACGCATAACGCATAACGCATAACGCATAACGCAAACGTATAACGCCCAACGCATAACGCATAACGAACAAAGCATAACGCATAACGTATAACGCATAACGCATAACGCATAAAACATAACCCATAACGCATAACGCATAACGCATAACGCAAAACGCATAACGCATAACGCATAACGCATAACGCATAACTCATAACGCATAACGCATGGCGCATAACGCAAAATGCATAACGCATAACGCATAACGCATAAAGCATAACGCATAACGCATAACGTATAACGCATAACGCATAACGCATAAAGCATAACGCATAAAGCATAACGCATAACGCATAACGCATAACGCATAACGCATAACGCATAACGCATAACCCATAACGCATAACGCATAACGCATAACGCATAACGCATAACGCATAACGCAAAAAGCATAACGCATAACGCATAACGCATAACGCATAACTCATAACGCATAACGCATGGCGCATAACGCAAAATGCATAACGCATAACGCATAACGCATAAAGCATAACGCATAACGCATAACGCATAACGCATAACGCATAACGCATAACGCATAACGCATAACGCATAACGAATAACGCATAAAACATAACCCATAACGCATAACGCATAACGCACAACGCATAACGCATAACGCATAACGCATAACGCATAACGCATAACGCATAACGCATAACTCATACCGTATAACGCATAACGCATAACGCATAAAGCATAACGCATAACGCATAACGCATAACGCATAACGCATAACGCATAACGCATAACGCAAACGTATTACGCCCAACGCATAACGCACAACGCATAACGCATAACGCATAACGCATAACGCATAACGCATAACGCATAAACCAATAACGTATAACGCATAACGCATAACTCAAACCGTATAACGCATAACGCATAACTCAAACCGTATAACGCATAACGCATAACGCATAACGCATAACGCATAACTCATAAACGCATAACGCATGGCGCATAACGCAAAATGCATAACGCATAACGCCTAACGCATAACGGATCACGCATAACGGATCACGCATAACGCATAACGCCTAACGCATAAGGGATCATGCATAACGCATAAAGCATAACGCATAACGCATAAAGCATAACGCATAACGCATAACGCATAACGCAAACGCATAACGCATAACGCATAACGCATAACGCAAACGTATAACGCCCAACGCATAACGCATAACGAACAAAGCATAACGCATAACGTATAACGCATAACGCATAACGCATAAAACATAACCCATAACGCATAACGCATAACGCATAACGCAAAACGCATAACGCATAACGCATAACGCATAACGCATAACTCATAACGCATAACGCATGGCGCATAACGCAAAATGCATAACGCATAACGCATAACGCATAAAGCATAACGCATAACGCATAACGCATAACGCATAACGCATAACGCATAACGCATAACGCATAACGCATAACTCATACCGTATAACGCATAACGCATAACGCATAAAGCATAACGCATAACGCATAACGCATAACGCAAACGTATTACGCCCAACGCATAACGCACAACGCATAACGCATAACGCATAACGCATAACGCATAACGCATAACGCATAAACCAATAACGTATAACGCATAACGCATAACTCAAACCGTATAACGCATAACGCATAACTCAAACCGTATAACGCATAACGCATAACGCATAACGCATAACGCATAACTCATAACGCATAACGCATGGCGCATAACGCAAAATGCATAACGCATAACGCCTAACGCATAACGGATCACGCATAACGGATCACGCATAACGCATAACGCCTAACGCATAAGGGATCATGCATAACGCATAAAGCATAACGCATAACGCATAACGCAAACGTATTACGCCCAACGCATAACGCATAACGCATAACGCATAACGCATAACGCATAACGCATAACGCATAACGCATAACGCATAACGCATAACGCATAACGCATAACGCATAACGCATAACGCATAACGCATAACGCAAAACGCATAACGCATAACGCATAACGCATAACGCATAAACCAATAACGTATAACGCATAACGTATATCTCAAACCGTATAACGCATAACGCATAACTCAAACCGTATAACGCATAACGCATAACGCATAACGCATAACGCATAACGCATAACGCATAACGCATAACGCATAACGCATAACGCATAACGCATAACGTATAACGCATAACGCATAACTCAAACCGTATAACGCATAACGCATAACGCATAACGCATAACGCATAACGCATAACCCATAACGCATAACGCATAACGCATAACGCATAACCCATAACTCATACCGTATAACGCATAACGCATAACGCATAAAGCATAACGCATAACGCATAACGCATAACGCATAACGCATAACGCATAACGCATAACGCATAACGCATAACGCATAACGCATAACGCATAACGCATAACGCATTACGCATAACGTATAACGCATAACGCATAACTCAAACCGTATAACGCATAACGCATAACGCATAACGCATAACGCATAACGCATAACCCATAACGCATAACGCATAACGCATAACGCATAACGCATAACGCATAACGCAAAAAGCATAACGCATAACGCATAACGCATAACTCATAACGCATAACGCATGGCGCATAACGCAAAATGCATAACGCATAACGCATAACGCATAAAGCATAACGCATAACGCATAACGCATAACGCATAACGCATAACGCATAACGCATAACGCATAACGCATAACGCATAACGCATAACGCATAACGCATAACGCATAACGCATAACGCATAACGCATAACGCATAACGCATAACGCATAACGCATAACGCATAACGCATAACGCATAACGCATAACGCATAACGCATAACGCATAACGCATAACGTATAACGCATAACGCATAACTCAAACCGTATAACGCATAACGCATAACGCATAACGCATAACGCATAACGTATAACGCATAACGCATAACTCAAACCGTATAACGCATAACGCATAACGCATAAAGCATAACGCATAACGCATAACCCATAACGCATAACGCATAACGCATAACGCATAACGCATAACGCATAACGCATAAAGCATAACGCATAACGCATAACGCATGGCGCATAACGCAAAATGCATAACGCATAACGCATAACGCATAAAGCATAACGCATAACGCATAACGCATAACGCATAACGCATAACGCATAACGCATAACGCATAACGCATAACGCATAACGAATAACGCATAAAACATAACCCATAACGCATAACGCATAACGCACAACGCATAACGCATAACGCATAACGCATAACGCATAACGCATAACGCATAACGCATAACGCATAACTCATACCGTATAACGCATAACGCATAACGCATAAAGCATAACGCATAACGCATAACGCATAACGCATAACGCATAACGCATAACGCATAACGCAAACGTATTACGCCCAACGCATAACGCACAACGCATAACGCATAACGCATAACGCATAACGCATAACGCATAAACCAATAACGTATAACGCATAACGCCTAACTCAAACCGTATAACGCATAACGCATAACTCAAACCGTATAACGCATAACGCATAACGCATAACGCATAACGCATAACTCATAAACGCATAACGCATGGCGCATAACGCAAAATGCATAACGCATAACGCCTAATGCATAACGGATCACGCATAACGGATCACGCATAACGCATAACGCCTAACGCATAAGGGATCATGCATAACGCATAAAGCATAACGCATAACGCATAAAGCATAACGCATAACGCATAACGCATAACGCATAACGCAAACGCATAACGCATAACGCATAACGCATAACGCAAACGTATAACGCCCAACGCATAACGCATAACGAACAAAGCATAACGCATAACGTATAACGCATAACGCATAACGCATAAAACATAACCCATAACGCATAACGCATAACGCATAACGCAAAACGCATAACGCATAACGCATAACGCATAACGCATAACGCATAACTCATAACGCATAACGCATGGCGCATAACGCAAAATGCATAACGCATAACGCATAACGCATAAAGCATAACGCATAACACATAACGCATAACGCATAACGCATAACGCATAACGCATAACGCATAACTCATACCGTATAACGCATAACGCATAACGCATAAAGCATAACGCATAACGCATAACGCATAACTCATAACGCATAACGCATGGCGCATAACGCAAAATGCATAACGCATAACGCCTAACGCATAACGGATCACGCATAACGGATCACGCATAACGCATAACGCCTAACGCATAAGGGATCATGCATAACGCATAAAGCATAACGCATAACGCATAACGCAAAGGTATTACGCCCAACGCATAACGCATAACGCATAACGCATAACGCACAACGCATAACGCATAACGCATAACGCATAACGCATAACGCATAACGCATAACGCATAACGCATAACGCATAACGCATAACGCATAACGCATAACGCATAACGCAAAACGCATAACGCATAACGCATAACGCATAACGCATAAACCAATAACGTATAACGCATAACGTATATCTCAAACCGTATAACGCATAACGCATAACTCAAACCGTATAACGCATAACGCATAACGCATAACGCATAACGCATAACTCATAACGCATAACGCATGGCGCATAACGCAAAATGCATAACGCATAACGCATAACGCATAAAGCATAACGCATAACGCATAACGCATAACGCATAACGCAAACGTATAACGCCCAACGCATAACGCATAACGAACAACGCAAAACGTATAACGCATAGCGCATAACGCATAACGCATAACGCATAAAACATAACCCATAACGCATAACGCATAACGCATAACGCATAACGCATAACGCAAAACGCATAACGCATAACGCATAACGCATAACGAATAACTCATACCGTATAACGCATAACGCATAACGCATAAAGCATAACGCATAACGCATAACGCATAAAGCATAACGCATAACGCAAACGTATTACGCCCAACGCATAACGCATAACGCATAACGCATAACGCATAACGCATAACGCATAACGCATAACGCATGACGCATAACGCATAACGCATAACGCATAACGCATAACTCATAACGCATAACGCATGGCGCATAACGTAAAAAGCATAACGCATAACGCATAACGCATAACGCATAAAGCATGACGCATAACGCATAACGCATAACGCATAACGCAAACGTATAACGCCCAACGCATAACGAATAACGAACAACGCATAACGCACAACGCATAACGCATAACGCATAACGCATAATACATAACCCATAACGCATAACGCATAACGCATAACGCAAAACGCATAACGCATAACGCATAACGCAAAACGCATAACGCATAACGCATAACGCATAAACCAATAACGTATAACGCATAACGCATAACTCAAACCGTATAACGCATAACGCATAACTCAAACCGTATAACGCATAACGCATAACGCATAACGCATAACGCATAACGCATAACGCATAACGCATAACGCAAAATGCATAACGCATAACGCATAACGCATAACGCTTAACGCATAACGCATAACGCATAAACCAATAACGTATAACGCATAACGCATAACTCAAACCGTATAACGCATAACGCATATCGCATAACGCATAACGCATAACTCATAACGCATAACGCATGGCGCATAACGCAAAATGCATAACGCATAACGCATAACGCATAAACCAATAACGTATAACGCATAACGCATAACTCAAACCGTATAACGCATAACGCATTACGCATAACGCATAACTCATAACGCATAACGCATGGCGCATAACGCAAAATGCATTACGCATAACGCATAACGCATAAAGCATAACGCATAACGCATAACGCATAACGCATAACGCATAACGCATAACGCATAACG
Source organism: Lasioglossum morio (assembly GCA_916610235.2). Lineage (NCBI taxonomy): Eukaryota > Metazoa > Arthropoda > Insecta > Hymenoptera > Halictidae > Lasioglossum > Lasioglossum morio. The sequence continues at coordinate 6,166,731 of CAKAJA020000347.1, forward strand.
CATAACGCATAACGCATAAAACATAACGCATAACGCATAACGCATAACGCATAAACCAATAACGTATAACGCATAACGCATAACTCAAACCGTATAACGCATAACGCATAACGCATAACGCATAACGCATAACTCATAACGCATAACGCATGGCGCATAACGCAAAATGCATAACGCATAACGCATAACGCATAACGCATAACGCATAAAGCATAACGCATAACGCATAACGCATAACGCATAACGCATAACTTATAACTCATAACGCATAACGCATGGCGCATAACGCAAAATGCATAACGCAATAACTCATAACGCATAAATCATAACGCATAACGCAAAATGCATAACGCATAACGCATAACGCATAACCCATAACCCATAACGCATAACGCATAACGCATAACGCACAACGCACAACGCACAACACAGAACGCATAACGCATAACGCATAACGCATAACGCATAACGCATAACGCATAACTCATACCGTATAACGCATAACGCATAACGCATAAAGCATAACGCATAACGCATAACGCATAACGCATAACGCGTAACGCGTAACGCATAACGCATAACGCATAACGCATAACGCATAACGCAAAACGTATAACGCATAAAGCATAACGCATAACGCATAACGCATAACGCATAACGCGTAACGCGTAACGCATAACGCATAACGCATAACGCATAACGCATAACGCAAAACGTATAACGCATAACGCATAACGCATAACGCATAACGCGTAACGCGTAACGCATAACGCATAACGCATAACGCATAACTCATAACGCATAACGCATAACGCATAACGCATAACGCATAACGCATAACGCATAACGCATAACGCATAACGCATAACGCATAACGCATAACGCATAACTCATAACGCATAACGCATAACGCATAACGCATAACGCATAACGCATAACGCATAACGCATAAAACATAACCCATAACGCATAACGCATAACGCATAACGCAAAACGCATAACGCATATCGCATAAAGCATAACGCATAACGCATAAAGCATAACGCATAACGCATAACGCATAACGCATAACGCATAACGCCTAACGCATAACGGATCATGCATAACGCATAAAGCATAACGCATAACTCATACCGTATAACGCATAACGCATAACGCATAACGCAAACGTATAACGCCCAACGCATAACGCATAACGAACAACGCATAACGCACAACGCATAACGCATAACGCATAACGCATAACGCATAAAACATAACCCATAACGCATAACACATAACGCATAACGCAAAACGCATAACGCATAACGCATAAAGCATAACGCATAACGCATAAAGCATAACGCACAACGCACAACGCACAACACAGAACGCATAACGCATAACGCACAACGCATAACGCATAACGCATAAACCAATAACGTATAACGCATAACGCATAACTCAAACCGTATAACGCATAACGCATAACTCAAACCGTATAACGCATAACGCATAACGCATAACGCATAACTCATAACGCATAACGCATGGCGCATAACGCAAAATGCATAACGCATAACGCATAACGCATAACGCATAACGCATAACGCATAACGCATAACGCAAACGTATAACGCCCAACGCATAACGCATAACGAACAACGCATAACGCATAACGCATAACGCATAAAACATAACCCATAACGCATGGCGCATAACGCAAAATGCATAACGCAAACGCATAACGCATAAAGCATAACGCATAACGCATAACGCACAACGCATAACGCATAACGCATAACGCATAACGCATAACTCATACCGTATAACGCATAACGCATAACGCATAAAGCATAACGCATAACGCATAACGCATAACGCATAACGCATAACGCATAACGCATAACGCATAACGCATAACGCATAACGCATAACGCATAACGCATAACGCATAACGCATAACGCATAACTCATAACGCATAACGCATGGCGCATAACGCAAAATGCATAACGCATAACGCATAACGCATAACGCATAGCGCATAACGCATAACGCATAACGCATAACGCATAACGCAAACGTATAACGCCCAACGCATAACGCATAACGAACAACGCATAACGCATAACGCATAACGCATAACGCATAACTCATAACGCATAACGCATGGCGCATAACGCAAAATGCATAACGCATAACGCATAACGCATAACGCATAGCGCATAACGCATAACGCATAACGCATAACGCATAACGCAAACGTATAACGCCCAACGCATAACGCATAACGAACAACACATAACGCATAACGCATAACGCATAACGCATAACGCATAAAACATAACCCATAACGCATGGCGCATAACGCATAACGCATAACGCATAACTCATAACGCATAACGCATACCGCATAACGCATAACGGATAACGCATAACGCATAACTCATAACGCATAACGCATGGCGCATAACGTAAAATGCATAACGCATAACGCATAACGCATAACGCATAACGCATAACGCATAACGCATAACGCATAACGCATAACGCATAACGCATAACGCATAACGCATAACGCATAACGCATAACGCATAACGCATAACGCAAAACGCATAACGCATAACGCATAACGCATAACGCATAAACCAATAACGTATAACGCATAACGTATATCTCAAACCGTATAACGCATAACGCATAACTCAAACCGTATAACGCATAACGCATAACGCATAACGCATAACGCATAACTCATAACGCATAACGCATGGCGCATAACGCAAAATGCATAACGCATAACGCATAACGCATAAAGCATAACGCATAACGCATAACGCATAACGCATAACGCAAACGTATAACGCCCAACGCATAACGCATAACGAACAACGCAAAACGTATAACGCATAGCGCATAACGCATAACGCATAACGCATAAAACATAACCCATAACGCATAACGCATAACGCATAACGCATAACGCATAACGCAAAACGCATAACGCATAACGCATAACGCATAACGCATAACTCATACCGTATAACGCATAACGCATAACGCATAAAGCATAACGCATAACGCATAACGCATAACGCATAACGCATAACGCAAACGTATTACGCCCAACGCATAACGCATAACGCATAACGCATAACGCATAACGCATAACGCATAACGCATGACGCATAACGCATAACGCATAACGCATAACGCATAACTCATAACGCATAACGCATGGCGCATAACGTAAAATGCATAACGCATAACGCATAACGCATAACGCAAACGTATAACGCCCAACGCATAACGAATAACGAACAACGCATAACGCACAACGCATAACGCATAACGCATAACGCATAATACATAACCCATAACGCATAACGCATAACGCATAACGCAAAACGCATAACGCATAACGCATAACGCATAACGCAAAACGCATAACGCATAACGCATAACGCATAAACCAATAACGTATAACGCATAACGCATAACTCAAACCGTATAACGCATAACGCATAACTCAAACCGTATAACGCATAACGCATAACGCATAACGCATAACGCATAACGCATAACGCATAACGCATAACGCATAACGCAAAATGCATAACGCATAACGCATAACGCATAACGCTTAACGCATAACGCATAACGCATAAACCAATAACGTATAACGCATAACGCATAACTCAAACCGTATAACGCATAACGCATATCGCATAACGCATAACGCATAACTCATAACGCATAACGCATGGCGCATAACGCAAAATGCATAACGCATAACGCATAACGCATAAACCAATAACGTATAACGCATAACGCATAACTCAAACCGTATAACGCATAACGCATAACTCAAACCGTATAACGCATAACGCATTACGCATAACGCATAACTCATAACGCATAACGCATGGCGCATAACGCAAAATGCATTACGCATAACGCATAACGCATAAAGCATAACGCATAACGCATAACGCATAACGCATAACGCATAACGCATAACGCATAACGCATAACGCATAACGCATAAAACATAACGCATAACGCATAACGCATAAACCAATAACGTATAACGCATAACGCATAACTCAAACCGTATAACGCATAACGCATAACGCATAACGCATAACGCATAACTCATAACGCATAACGCATGGCGCATAACGCAAAATGCATAACGCATAACGCATAACGCATAACGCATAACGCATAACGCATAACGCATAACGCATAACGCATAACGCATAACTTATAACTCATAACGCATAACGCATGGCGCATAACGCAAAATGCATAACGCAATAACTCATAACGCATAAATCATAACGCATAACGCAAAATGCATAACGCATAACGCATAACGCATAACCCATAACCCATAACGCATAACGCATAACGCATAACGCACAACGCACAACGCACAACACAGAACGCATAACGCATAACGCATAACGCATAACGCATAACGCATAACTCATACCGTATAACGCATAACGCATAACGCATGACGCATAACGCATAACGCATAACGCATAACGCATAACGCGTAACGCGTAACGCATAACGCATAACGCATAACGCATAACGCATAACGCAAAACGTATAACGCATAACGCATAACGCATAACGCATAACTCATAACGCATAACGCATGGCGCATAACGCAAAATGCATAACGCATAACGCATAACGCATAACGCAAACGTATAACGCCTAACGCATAACGCATAACGAACAACGCATAACGCATAACGCATAACGCATAACGCATAACTCATAACGCCCAACGCATAACGCATAACGCATAACGCATAACGCATAACGCATAACGCATAACGCATAACGCATAACGCATAACGCATAAACCAATAACGTATAACGCATAACTCAAACCGTATAATGCATAACGCATAACTCAAACCGTATAACGCATAACGCATAACGCATAACGCATAACGCATAACTCATAACGCATAACGCATAACGCATAACGCATAACGCATAACGCATAACGCATAACGCATAACGCATAACGCATAACGCATAACGCATAACGCATAACGCATAACGCATAAAACAATAACGTATAACGCATAACGCATAACTCAAACCGTATAACGCATAACGCATAACGCATATCGCATAACGCATAACGCATAACGCATAACTCATAACGCATAACGCATGGCGCATAACGCAAAATGCATAACGCATAACGCATAACGCATAACGCATAACGCATAACGCATAACGCAAACGTATAACGCCCAACGCATAACGCATAACGAACAACGCATAACGCATAACGCATAACGCATAACGCATAAAACATAACCCATAACGCATGGCGCATAACGCAAAATGCATAACGCAAACGCATAACGCATAAAGCATAACGCATAACGCATAACGCACAACGCATAACGCATAACGCATAACGCATAACGCATAACTCATACCGTATAACGCATAACGCATAACGCATAAAGCATAACGCATAACGCATAACGCATAACGCATAACGCATAACGCATAACGCATAACGCATAACGCATAACGCATAACGCATAACGCATAACGCATAACTCATAACGCATAACGCATGGCGCATAACGCAAAATGCATAACGCATAACGCATAACGCATAACGCATAGCGCATAACGCATAACGCATAACGCATAACGCATAACGCAAACGTATAACGCCCAACGCATAACGCATAACGAACAACGCATAACGCATAACGCATAACGCATAACGCATAACTCATAACGCATAACGCATGGCGCATAACGCAAAATGCATAACGCATAACGCATAACGCATAAAGCATAGCGCATAACGCAAACGTATAACGCCCAACGCATAACGCATAACGAACAACACATAACGCATAACGCATAACGCATAACGCATAACGCATAAAACATAACCCATAACGCATGGCGCATAACGCATAACGCATAACGCATAACTCATAACGCATAACGCATAACGCATAACGCATAACGGATAACGCATAACGCATAACTCATAACGCATAACGCATGGCGCATAACGTAAAATGCATAACGCATAACGCATAACGCATAACGCATAAAGCATAACGCATAACGCATAACGCATAACGCAAACGTATAACGCCCAACGCATAACGCATAACGAACAACGCATAACGCACAACGCATAACGCATAACGCATAACGCATAACGCATAATACATAACCCATAACGCATAACGCATAACGCAAAACGCATAACGCATAACGCATAACGCATAACGCATAACTCATAACGCATAACGCATGGCGCATAACGCAAAATGCATAACGCATAACGCATAACGCACAAAGCATAACGCATAACGCATAACGCATAACGCATAACGCATAACGCATAACGCATAACGCATAAAACATAACCCATAACGCATAACGCATAACGCACAACGCATAACTTATTACTCATAACGCATAACGCATGGCGCATAACGCAAAATGCATAACGCATAACGCATAACTCATAACGCATAACGCATAACGCATAACCCATAAATTATAACTCATAACGCATAACGCATAACGCATAACGCATAACGCATAACTCATAACGCATAACGCATAACGCATAACTCATACCGTATAACGCATAACGCATAACGCATAACGCATAACGCATAACGCATAAACCAATAACGTATAACGCATAACGCATAACTCAAACCGTATAACGCATAACGCATAACTCAAACCGTATAACGCATAACGCATAACGCATAACGCATAACTCATAACGCATAACGCATGGCGCATAACGCAAAATGCATAACGCATAACGCATAACGCATAACGCATAACGCATAACGCATAACGCATAACGCATAACGCATAACGCAAACGTATAACGCCCAACGCATAACGCATAACGAACAACGCATAACGCATAACGCATAACGCATAACGCATAAAACATAACCCATAACGCATGGCGCATAACGCAAAATGCATAACGCATAACGCATAACGCATAAAGCATAACGCATAACGCATAACGCATAACGCATAACGCACAACGCATAACGCATAACGCATAACGCATAACGCATAACGCATAACTCATACCGTATAATGCATAACGCATAACGCATAAAGCATAACGCATAACGCATAACGCATAACGCATAACGCATAACGCATAACGCATAACGCATAACGCATAACGCATAACGCATAACGCATAACGCATAACGCATAACGCATAACGCATAACGCATAACGCATAACGCATAACGCATAACGCATAACGCAAACGTATAACGCCCAACGCATAACGCATAACGAACAACGCATAACGCAAAATGCATAACGCATAACGCATAACGCATAACGCATAACGCATAGCGCATAACGCATAACGCATAACGCATAACGCATAACGCATAACGCATAACGCAAACGTATAACGCCCAACGCATAACGCATAACGCATAACGCATAACGCATAACGCATAACGCATAACGCATAACGCATAACGCATAACGCATAAAACATAACCCATAACGCATAACGCACAACGCACAATGCATAACTTATTACTCATAACGCATAACGCATGGCGCATAACGCAAAATGCATAACGCATAACGCATAACTCATAACGCATAACGCATAACGCATAACCCATAAATTATAACTCATAACGCATAACGCATAACGCATAACGCATAACGCATAACTCATAACGCATAACGCATGGCGCATAACGCATAACGCATAACGCATAACTCATACCGTATAACGCATAACGCATAACGCATAACGCATAACGCATAACGCATAAACCAATAACGTATAACGCATAACGCATAACTCAAACCGTATAACGCATAACGCATAACGCATAACGCATAACGCATAACGCATAACGCATAACGCATAACTCATAACGCATAACGCATAATTCAAACGTATAACGCCCAACGCATAACGCATAACGAACAACGCATAACGCATAACGCATAACGCATAACGCATAAAACATAACCCATAACGCATGGCGCATAACGCAAAATGCATAACGCATAACGCATAACGCATAACGCATAACGCATAACTCATACCGTATAACGCATAACGCATAACACATAAAGCATAACGCATAACGCATAACGCATAACGCATAACGCATAACGCATAACGCATAACGCATAACGCATAACGCATAACGCATAACGCATAACGCATAACGCATAACGCATAACGCATAACGCATAACGCATAACTCATAACGCATAACGCATGGCGCATAACGCAAAATGCATAACGCATAACGCATAACGCATAACGCATAGCGCATAACGCATAACGCATAACGCATAACGCATAACGCAAACGTATAACGCCCAACGCATAACGCATAACGAACAACGCATAACGCATAACGCATAACGCATAACGCATAAAACATAACCCATAACGCATGGCGCATAACGCATAACGCATAACGCATAACTCATAACGCATAACGCATGGCGCATAACGCATAACGCATAACGCATAACGCATAACTCATACCGTATAACGCATAACGCATAACGCATGGCGCATAACGCATAACGCAAACGCATAACGCATAACTCATACCGTATAACGCATAACGCATAACGCATAACGCATAACGCATAACGCATAACTCAAACCGTATAACGCATAACGCACAACGCATAACGCAAACGTATAACGCCCAACGCATAACGCATAACGAACAACGCATAACGCACAACGCATAACGCATAACGCATAACGCATAACGCATAACGCATAACGCATAACGCATAACGCATAACGCATAACCCATAAATTATAACTCATAACGCATAACGCATAACGCATAACGCATAACGCATAACTCATAACGCATAACGCATGGCGCATAACGCATAACGCATAACGCATAACTCATACCGTATAACGCATAACGCATAACGCATAACGCATAACGCATAACGCATAAACCAATAACGTATAACGCATAACGCATAACTCAAACCGTATAACGCATAACGCATAACTCAAACCGTATAACGCATAACGCATAACGCATAACGCATAACTCATAACGCATAACGCATAATTCAAACGTATAACGCCCAACGCATAACGCATAACGAACAACGCATAACGCATAACGCATAACGCATAACGCATAAAACATAACCCATAACGCATGGCGCATAACGCAAAATGCATAACGCATAACGCATAACGCATAACGCATAACGCATAACTCATACCGTATAACGCATAACGCATAACACATAAAGCATAACGCATAACGCATAACGCATAACGCATAACGCATAACGCATAACGCATAACGCATAACGCATAACGCATAACGCATAACGCATAACGCATAACGCATAACGCATAACGCATAACTCATAACGCATAACGCATGGCGCATAACGCAAAATGCATAACGCATAACGCATAACGCATAACGCATAGCGCATAACGCATAACGCATAACGCATAACGCATAACGCAAACGTATAACGCCCAACGCATAACGCATAACGAACAACGCATAACGCATAACGCATAACGCATAACGCATAAAACATAACCCATAACGCATGGCGCATAACGCATAACGCATAACGCATAACTCATAACGCATAACGGATGGCGCATAACGCATAACGCATAACGCATAACGCATAACTCATACCGTATAACGCATAACGCATAACGCATAACGCATAACGCATAACGCATAACTCAAACCGTATAACGCATAACGCACAACGCATAACGCAAACGTATAACGCCCAACGCATAACGCATAACGAACAACGCATAACGCACAACGCATAACGCATAACGCATAACGCATAATGCATAAAACATAACCCATAACGCATAACACATAACGCATAACGCAAAACGCATAACGCATAACGCATAAAGCCTAACGCATAACGCATAAAGCATAACGCACAACGCACAACGCACAACACAGAACGCATAACGCATAACGCACAACGCATAACGCATAACGCATAACGCATAACGCATAACTCATAACTCATACCGTATAACGCATAACGCATAACGCATAACGCATAACGCATAACGCATAACGCATAACGCATAACGCATAACGCATAACGCATAACGCATAACGCATAACGCATAACGCATAACGCATAACGCATAACGCATAACGCATAACGCATAACGCATAACGCATAACGCATAACGCATAACGCATAACGCATAACGCATAACGCATAACGCATAACGCATAACGCATAACGCATAACGCATAACGCATAACGCATAACGCATAACGCATAACGCATAACGCATAACACATAACGCATAACGCATAACGCATAACGCATAACGCATAACGCATAACGCATAACGCATAACGCATAACGTATAACGCATAACGCATAACTCAAACCGTATAACGCATAACGCATAACGCATAACGCATAACGCATAACGCATAACCCATAATGCATAACGCATAACGCATAACGCATAACGCATAACGCATAACGCATAAGGCAAAAAGCATAACGCATAACGCATAACGCATAACGCATAACTCATAACGCATAACGCATGGCGCATAACGCAAAATGCATAACGCATAACGCATAACGCATAAAGCATAACCCATAACGCATAACGCATAACGCATAACGCATAACTTATTACTCATAACGCATAACGCATGGCGCATAACGCAAAATGCATAACGCATAACGCATAACTCATAACGCATAACGCATAACGCATAACGCATAAATTATAACTCATAACGCATAACGCATAACGCATAACGCATAATGCATAACGCATAACTCATAACGCATAACGCATGGCGCATAACGCATAACGCATAACGCATAACGCATAACTCATACCGTATAACGCATAACGCATAACGCATAACGCATAACGCATAACGCATAACTCAAACCGTATAACGCATAACGCACAACGCATAACGCAAACGTATAACGCCCAACGCATAACGCATAACGAACAACGCATAACGCACAACGCATAACGCATAACGCATAACGCATAACGCATAAAGCCTAACGCATAACGCAGAAAGCATAACGCACAACGCACAACGCACAACACAGAACGCATAACGCATAACGTAAAATGCATAACGCATAACGCATAACGCATAACGCATAAAGCATAACGCATAACGCATACCGCATAACGCAAACGTATAACGCCCAACGCATAACGCATAACGAACAACGCATAACGCACAACGCATAACGCATAACGCATAACGCATAATACATAACCCATAACGCATAACGCATAACTCATACCGTATAATGCATAACGCATAACGCATAAAGCATAACGCATAACGCATAACGCATAACGCATAACGCATAACGCATAACGCATAACGCATAACGCATAACGCATAACGCATAACGCATAACGCATAACGCATAACGCATAACGCATAACGCATAACGCATAACGCAAACGTATAACGCCCAACGCATAACGCATAACGAACAACGCATAACGCAAAATGCATAACGCATAACGCATAACGCATAACGCATAACGCATAGCGCATAACGCATAACGCATAACGCATAACGCATAACGCATAACGCAAACGTATAACGCCCAACGCATAACGCATAACGCATAACGCATAACGCATAACGCATAACGCATAACGCATAACGCATAACGCATAAAACATAACCCATAACGCATAACGCACAACGCACAATGCATAACTTATTACTCATAACGCATAACGCATGGCGCATAACGCAAAATGCATAACGCATAACGCATAACTCATAACGCATAACGCATAACGCATAACCCATAAATTATAACTCATAACGCATAACGCATAACGCATAACGCATAACGCATAACTCATAACGCATAACGCATGGCGCATAACGCATAACGCATAACGCATAACTCATACCGTATAACGCATAACGCATAACGCATAACGCATAACGCATAACGCATAAACCAATAACGTATAACGCATAACGCATAACTCAAACCGTATAACGCATAACGCATAACTCAAACCGTATAACGCATAACGCATGACGCATAACGCATAACTCATAACGCATAACGCATAATTCAAACGTATAACGCCCAACGCATAACGCATAACGAACAACGCATAACGCATAACGCATAACGCATAACGCATAAAACATAACCCATAACGCATGGCGCATAACGCAAAATGCATAACGCATAACGCATAACGCATAACGCATAACGCATAACTCATACCGTATAACGCATAACGCATAACACATAAAGCATAACGCATAACGCATAACGCATAACGCATAACGCATAACGCATAACGCATAACGCATAACGCATAACGCATAACGCATAACGCATAACGCATAACGCATAACGCATAACGCATAACTCATAACGCATAACGCATGGCGCATAACGCAAAATGCATAACGCATAACGCATAACGCATAACGCATAGCGCATAACGCATAACGCATAACGCATAACGCATAACGCAAACGTATAACGCCCAACGCATAACGCATAACGAACAACGCATAACGCATAACGCATAACGCATAACGCATAAAACATAACCCATAACGCATGGCGCATAACGCATAACGCATAACGCATAACTCATACCGTATAACGCATAACGCATAACGCATAACGCATAACGCATAACGCATAACGCATAAACCAATAACGTATAACGCATAACGCATAACTCAAACCGTATAACGCATAACGCATAACTCAAACCGTATAACGCATAACGCATAACGCATAACGCATAACTCATAACGCATAACGCATAATTCAAACGTATAACGCCCAACGCATAACGCATAACGAACAACGCATAACGCATAACGCATAACGCATAACGCATAAAACATAACCCATAACGCATGGCGCATAACGCAAAATGCATAACGCATAACGCATAACGCATAACGCATAACGCATAACTCATACCGTATAACGCATAACGCATAACACATAAAGCATAACGCATAACGCATAACGCATAACGCATAACGCATAACGCATAACGCATAACGCATAACGCATAACGCATAACGCATAACGCATAACGCATAACGCATAACGCATAACGCATAACTCATAACGCATAACGCATGGCGCATAACGCAAAATGCATAACGCATAACGCATAACGCATAACGCATAGCGCATAACGCATAACGCATAACGCATAACGCATAACGCAAACGTATAACGCCCAACGCATAACGCATAACGAACAACGCATAACGCATAACGCATAACGCATAACGCATAAAACATAACCCATAACGCATGGCGCATAACGCATAACGCATAACGCATAACTCATAACGCATAACGCATAACGCATAACGCACAACGCATAACGCATAACGCATAACGCATAACTCATACCGTATAATGCATAACGCATAACGCATAAAGCATAACGCATAACGCATAACTCAAACCGTATAACGCATAACGCACAACGCATAACGCAAACGTATAACGCCCAACGCATAACGCATAACGAACAACGCATAACGCACAACGCATAACGCATAACGCATAACGCATAATGCATAAAACATAACCCATAACGCATAACACATAACGCATAACGCAAAACGCATAACGCATAACGCATAAAGCCTAACGCATAACGCATAAAGCATAACGCACAACGCACAACGCACAACACAGAACGCATAACGCATAACGCACAACGCATAACGCATAACGCATAACGCATAACGCATAACTCATAACTCATACCGTATAACGCATAACGCATAACGCATAACGCATAACGCATAACGCATAACGCATAACGCATAACGCATAACGCATAACGCATAACGCATAACGCATAACGCATAACGCATAACGCATAACGCATAACGCATAACGCATAACGCATAACGCATAACGCATAACGCATAACGCATAACGCATAACGCATAACGCATAACGCATAACGCATAACGCATAACGCATAACGCATAACGCATAACGCATAACACATAACGCATAACGCATAACGCATAACGCATAACGCATAACGCATAACGCATAACGCATAACGCATAACGTATAACGCATAACGCATAACTCAAACCGTATAACGCATAACGCATAACGCATAACGCATAACGCATAACCCATAATGCATAACGCATAACGCATAACGCATAACGCATAACGCATAACGCATAAGGCAAAAAGCATAACGCATAACGCATAACGCATAACGCATAACTCATAACGCATAACGCATGGCGCATAACGCAAAATGCATAACGCATAACGCATAACGCATAAAGCATAACCCATAACGCATAACGCATAACGCATAACGCATAACTTATTACTCATAACGCATAACGCATGGCGCATAACGCAAAATGCATAACGCATAACGCATAACTCATAACGCATAACGCATAACGCATAAATTATAACTCATAACGCATAACGCATAACGCATAACGCATAACGCATAATGCATAACGCATAACTCATAACGCATAACGCATGGCGCATAACGCATAACGCATAACGCATAACGCATAACTCATACCGTATAACGCATAACGCATAACGCATAACGCATAACGCATAACGCATAACTCAAACCGTATAACGCATAACGCACAACGCATAACGCAAACGTATAACGCCCAACGCATAACGCATAACGAACAACGCATAACGCACAACGCATAACGCATAACGCATAACGCATAACGCATAAAGCCTAACGCATAACGCATAAAGCATAACGCACAACGCACAACGCACAACACAGCACGCATAACGCATAACGCACAACGCATAACGCATAACGCATAACGCATAACGCATAACTCATACCGTATAACGCATAACGCATAACGCATAAAGCATAACGCATAACGCATAACGCAAACGTATTACGCCCAACGCATTACGCATAACGCATAACGCATAACGTATAACGCATAACGCATAACGCATAACGGATAACGCATAACGCATAACTCATAACGCATAACGCATGGCGCATAACGTAAAATGCATAACGCATAACGCATAACGCATAAAGCATAAAGCATAACGCATAACGCATACCGCATAACGCAAACGTATAACGCCCAACGCATAACGCATAACGAACAACGCATAACGCACAACGCATAACGCATAACGCATAACGCATAATACATAACCCATAACGCATAACGCATAACGCAAAACGCATAACGCATAACGCATAACGCATAACTCAAACCGTATAACGCATAACGCATAACTCAAACCGTATAACGCATAACGCATAACGCATAACGCATAACGCATAACGCATAACTCATAACGCATAACGCATGGCGCATAACGCAAAATGCATAACGCATAACGCATAACGCATAAAGCATAACGCATAACGCATAACGCATAACCCATAACGCATAACGCATAACGCATAACGCATAACTTATTACTCATAACGCATAACGCATGGCGCATAACGCAAAATGCATAACGCATAACGCATAACTCATAACGCATAACGCATAACGCATATCGCATAACCCATAAATTATAACTCATAACGCATAACGCATAACGCATAACGCATAACGCATAACGCATAACTCATAACGCATAACGCATGGCGCATAACGCATAACGCATAACGCATAACTCATACCGTATAACGCATAACGCATAACGCATAACGCATAACGCATAACGCATAACGCATAACGCATAACGCAAACGTATAACGCCGAACGCATAACGCATAACGAACAACGCATACCGCATAACGCATAACGCATAACGCATAAAACATAACCCATAACGCATGGCGCATAACGCAAAATGCATAACGCATAACGCATAACGCATAAAGCATAACGCATAACGCATAACGCATAACGCATAACGCATAACGCACAACGCATAACGCATAACGCATAACGCATAACGCATAACTCATACCGTATAACGCATAACGCATAACGCATAAAGCATAACGCATAACGCATAACGCATAACGCATAACGCATAACGCATAACGCATAACGCATAACGCATAACGCATAACGCATAACGCATAACGCATAACGCATAACGCATAACGCATAACGCATAACGCATAACGCATAACCCATAACGCATAACGCATAACGCATAACGCATAACGCATAACGCATAACGCATAACGCATAACGCATAACGTATAACGCATAACGCATAACTCAAACCGTATAACGCATAACGCATAACGCATAACGCATAACGCATAACGCATAACGCATAACCCATAACGCATAACGCGTAACGCATAACGCATAACGCATAACGCATAACGCATAACGCAAAAAGCATAACGCATAACGCATAACGCATAACGCATAACTCATAACGCATAACGCATGGCGCATAAAGCATAACGCATAATACATAACCCATAACGCATAACGCATAACGCAAAACGCATAACGCATAACGCATAACGCATAACGCATAACGCATAACTCATAACGCATAACGCATGGCGCATAACGCAAAATGCATAACGCATAACGCATAACGCACAAAGCATAACGCATAACGCATAACGCATAACGCATAACGCATAACGCATAACGCATAAAACATAACCCATAACGCATAACGCATAACGCACAACGCATAACTTATTACTCATAACGCATAACGCATGGCGCATAACGCAAAATGCATAACGCATAACGCATAACTCATAACGCATAACGCATAACGCATAACGCATAAATTATAACTCATAACGCATAACGCATAACGCATAACGCATAATGCATAACGCATAACTCATAACGCATAACGCATGGCGCATAACGCATAACGCATAACGCATAACGCATAACGCATAACTCATACCGTATAACGCATAACGCATAACGCATAACGCATAACGCATAACGCATAACTCAAACCGTATAACGCATAACGCACAACGCATAACGCAAACGTATAACGCCCAACGCATAACGCATAACGAACAACGCATAACGCACAACGCATAACGCATAACGCATAACGCATAACGCATAAAGCCTAACGCATAACGCATAAAGCATAACGCACAACGCACAACGCACAACACAGCACGCATAACGCATAACGCACAACGCATAACGCATAACGCATAACGCATAACGCATAACTCATACCGTATAACGCATAACGCATAACGCATAAAGCATAACGCATAACGCATAACGCAAACGTATTACGCCCAACGCATTACGCATAACGCATAACGCATAACGCATAACGCATACCGCATAACGCATAACGGATAACGCATAACGCATAACTCATAACGCATAACGCATGGCGCATAACGTAAAATGCATAACGCATAACGCATAACGCATAAAGCATAAAGCATAACGCATAACGCATACCGCATAACGCAAACGTATAACGCCCAACGCATAACGCATAACGAACAACGCATAACGCACAACGCATAACGCATAACGCATAACGCATAATACATAACCCATAACGCATAACGCATAACGCAAAACGCATAACGCATAACGCATAACGCATAACTCAAACCGTATAACGCATAACGCATAACTCAAACCGTATAACGCATAACGCATAACGCATAACGCATAACGCATAACGCATAACTCATAACGCATAACGCATGGCGCATAACGCAAAATGCATAACGCATAACGCATAACGCATAAAGCATAACGCATAACGCATAACGCATAACCCATAACGCATAACGCATAACGCATAACGCATAACTTATTACTCATAACGCATAACGCATGGCGCATAACGCAAAATGCATAACGCATAACGCATAACTCATAACGCATAACGCATAACGCATAACCCATAAATTATAACTCATAACGCATAACGCATAACGCATAACGCATAACGCATAACGCATAACTCATAACGCATAACGCATGGCGCATAACGCATAACGCATAACGCATAACTCATACCGTATAACGCATAACGCATAAAGCATAACGCATAACGCATAACGCATAACGCATAACGCATAACGCAAACGTATAACGCCGAACGCATAACGCATAACGAACAACGCATACCGCATAACGCATAACGCATAACGCATAAAACATAACCCATAACGCATGGCGCATAACGCAAAATGCATAACGCATAACGCATAACGCATAACGCATAAAGCATAACGCATAACGCATAACGCATAACGCATAACGCATAACGCACAACGCATAACGCATAACGCATAACGCATAACGCATAACTCATACCGTATAACGCATAACGCATAACGCATAAAGCATAACGCATAACGCATAACGCATAACGCATAACGCATAACGCATAACGCATAACGCATAACGCATAACGCATAACGCATAACGCATAACGCATAACGCATAACGCATAACGCATAACGCATAACGCATAACGCATAACCCATAACGCATAACGCATAACGCATAACGCATAACGCATAACGCATAACGCATAACGCATAACGCATAACGTATAACGCATAACGCATAACTCAAACCGTATAACGCATAACGCATAACGCATAACGCATAACGCATAACGCATAACGCATAACCCATAACGCATAACGCGTAACGCATAACGCATAACGCATAACGCATAACGCATAACGCAAAAAGCATAACGCATAACGCATAACGCATAACGCATAACTCATAACGCATAACGCATGGCGCATAAAGCATAACGCATAATACATAACCCATAACGCATAACGCATAACGCAAAACGCATAACGCATAACGCATAACGCATAACGCATAACGCATAACTCATAACGCATAACGCATGGCGCATAACGCAAAATGCATAACGCATAACGCATAACGCACAAAGCATAACGCATAACGCATAACGCATAACGCATAACGCATAACGCATAACGCATAAAACATAACCCATAACGCATAACGCATAACGCACAACGCATAACTTATTACTCATAACGCATAACGCATGGCGCATAACGCAAAATGCATAACGCATAACGCATAACTCATAACGCATAACGCATAACGCATAACCCATAAATTATAACTCATAACGCATAACGCATAACGCATAACGCATAACGCATAACTCATAACGCATAACGCATAACGCATAACTCATACCGTATAACGCATAACGCATAACGCATAACGCATAACGCATAACGCATAACGCATAAACCAATAACGTATAACGCATAACGCATAACTCAAACCGTATAACGCATAACGCATAACTCAAACCGTATAACGCATAACGCATAACGCATAGCGCATAACTCATAACGCATAACGCATGGCGCATAACGCAAAATGCATAACGCATAACGCATAACGCATAACGCATAACGCATAACGCATAACGCATAACGCATAACGCATAACGCAAACGTATAACGCCCAACGCATAACGCATAACGAACAACGCATAACGCATAACGCATAACGCATAACGCATAAAACATAACCCATAACGCATGGCGCATAACGCAAAATGCATAACGCATAACGCATAACGCATAAAGCATAACGCATAACGCATAACGCATAACGCATAACGCATAACGCACAACGCATAACGCATAACGCATAACGCATAACGCATAACTCATACCGTATAATGCATAACGCATAACGCATAAAGCATAACGCATAACGCATAACGCATAACGCATAACGCATAACGCATAACGCATAACGCATAACGCATAACGCATAACGCATAACGCATAACGCATAACGCATAACGCATAACGCATAACGCATAACGCATAACGCATAACGCATAACGCATAACGCATAACGCAAACGTATAACGCCCAACGCATAACGCATAACGAACAACGCATAACGCAAAATGCATAACGCATAACGCATAACGCATAACGCATAGCGCATAACGCATAACGCATAACGCATAACGCATAACGCAAACGTATAACGCCCAACGCATAACGCATAACGAACAACGCATAACGCATAACGCATAACGCATAACGCATAACGCATAACGCATAACGCATAACGCATAACGCATAAAACATAACCCATAACGCATAACGCACAACGCACAATGCATAACTTATTACTCATAACGCATAACGCATGGCGCATAACGCAAAATGCATAACGCATAACGCATAACTCATAACGCATAACGCATAACGCATAACCCATAAATTATAACTCATAACGCATAACGCATAACGCATAACGCATAACGCATAACTCATAACGCATAACGCATGGCGCATAACGCATAACGCATAACGCATAACTCATTCCGTATAACGCATAACGCATAACGCATAACGCATAACGCATAACGCATAACGCATAACGCATAACGCATAACGCATAACGCATAACGCATAACGCATAACGCATAACGCATAACGCATAACGCATAACGCATAACGCATAACGCATAACGCATAACGCATAACGCATAACGCATAACGCATAACGCATAACGCATAACTCATAACGCATAACGCATGGCGCATAACGCAAAATGCATAACGCATAACGCATAACGCATAACGCATAGCGCATAACGCATAACGCATAACGCATAACGCATAACGCAAACGTATAACGCCCAACGCATAACGCATAACGAACAACGCATAACGCATAACGCATAACGCATAAAACATAACCCATAACGCATGGCGCATAACGCATAACGCATAACGCATAACTCATAACGCATAACGAATGGCGCATAACGCATAACGCATAACGCATAACGCATAACTCATACCGTATAACGCATAACGCATAACGCATAACGCATAACGCATAACTCAAACCGTATAACGCATAACGCACAACGCATAACGCAAACGTATAACGCCCAACGCATAACGCGTAACGAACAACGCATAACGCACAACGCATAACGCATAACGCATAACGCATAATGCATAAAACATAACCCATAACGCATAACACATAACGCATAACGCAAAACGCATAACGCATAACGCATAACGCATAAAGCCTAATGCATAACGCATAAAGCATAACGCACAACGCACAACGCACAACACAGAACGCATAACGCATAACGCACAACGCATAACGCATAACGCATAACGCATAACGCATAACTCATAACTCATACCGTATAACGCATAACGCATAACGCATAACGCATAACGCATAACGTATAACGCATAACGCATAACGCATAACGCATAACGCATAACGCATAACGCATAACGCATAACGCATAACGCATAACGCATAACGCATAACGCATAACGCATAACGCATAACGCATAACGCATAACGCATAACGCATAACGCATAACGCATAACCCATAACGCATAACGCATAACGCATAACGCATAACGCATAACGCATAACGCATAACGCATAACGCATAACGCATAACGCATAACGCATAACGCATAACGCATAACGCATAACGCATAACGCATAACGCATAACGCATAACGCATAACCCATAACGCATAACGCATAACGCATAACGCATAAAGCATAACGCAGAACGCATAACGCATAACGCACAACGCATAACGCATAACGCATAACGCATAACGCATAACTCATAACTCATACCGTATAACGCATAACGCATAACGCATAACGCATAACGCATAACGCATAACGCATAACGCATAACGCATAACGCATAACGCATAACGCATAACGCATAACGCATAACGCATAACGCATAACGCATAACGCATAACGCATAACGCATAACGCATAACGCATAACGCATAACGCATAACGCATAACGCATAACGCATAACGCATAACGCATAACGCATAACGCATAACGCATAACGCATAACGCATAACGCATAACGCATAACGCATAACGCATAACGCATAACGCATAACGCATAACGCATAACGCATAACGCATAACGCATAACCCATAACGCATAACGCATAACGCATAACGCATAACGCATAACGCATAACGCATAACGCATAACGCAAAAAGCATAACGCATAACGCATAACGCATAACGCATAACGCATAACGCATAACGCATAACGCAAAAAGCATAACGCATAACGCATAACGCATAACGCATAACTCATAACGCATAACGCATGGCGCATAACGCAAAATGCATAACGCATAACGCATAACGCATAAAGCATAACCCATAACGCATAACGCATAACGCAAAACTTATTACTCATAACGCATAACGCATGGCGCATAACGCAAAATGCATAACGCATAACGCATAACTCATAACGCATAACGCATAACGCATAACGCATAAATTATAACTCATAACGCATAACGCATAACGCATAACGCATAACGCATAACGCATAACTCATACCGTATAACGCATAACGCATAACGCATAACGCATAACGCATAACGCATAACGCATAACTCAAACCGTATAACGCATAACGCACAACGCATAACGCAAACGTATAACGCCCAACGCATAACGCATAACGAACAACGCATAACGCACAACGCATAACGCATAACGCATAACGCATAAAGCCTAACGCATAACGCATAAAGCATAACGCACAACGCACAACGCACAACACAGAACGCATAACGCATAACGCACAACGCATAACGCATAACGCATAAAGCATAACGCATAACGCATAACGCAAACGTATTACGCCCAACGCATTACGCATAACGCATAACGCATAACGCATAACGCATACCGCATAACGCATAACGGATAACGCATAACGCATAACTCATAACGCATAACGCATGGCGCATAACGTAAAATGCATAACGCATAACGCATAACGCATAAAGCATAACGCATAACGCATACCGCATAACGCAAACGTATAACGCCCAACGCATAACGCATAACGAACAACGCATAACGCACAACGCATAACGCATAACGCATAACGCATAATACATAACCCATAACGCATAACGCATAACGCAAAACGCATAACGCATAACGCATAACGCATAACTCAAACCGTATAACGCATAACGCATAACTCAAACCGTATAACGCATAACGCATAACGCATAACGCATAACGCATAACTCATAACGCATAACGCATGGCGCATAACGCAAAAATGCATAACGCATAACGCATAACGCATAAAGCATAACGCATAACGCATAACGCATAACCCATAACGCATAACGCATAACGCATAACTTATTACTCATAACGCATAACGCATGGCGCATAACGCAAAATGCATAACGCATAACGCATAACTCATAACGCATAACGCATAACGCATAACCCATAAATTATAACTCATAACGCATAACGCATAACGCATAACGCATAACGCATAACGCATAACGCATAACTCATAACGCATAACGCATGGCGCATAACGCATAACGCATAACGCATAACTCATACCGTATAACGCATAACGCATAACGCATAACGCATAACGCATAACGCATAACGCATAACGCATAACGCATAACGCATAACGCATAACGCATAACGCAAACGTATAACGCCGAACGCATAACGCATAACGAACAACGCATACCGCATAACGCATAACGCATAACGCATAAAACATAACCCATAACGCATGGCGCATAACGCAAAATGCATAACGCATAACGCATAACGCATAAAGCATAACGCATAACGCATAACGCATAACGCATAACGCATGGCGCATAACGCATAACGCATAACGCATAACTCATAACGCATAACGAATGGCGCATAACGCATAACGCATAACGCATAACGCATAACTCATACCGTATAACGCATAACGCATAACGCATAACGCATAACGCATAACTCAAACCGTATAACGCATAACGCACAACGCATAACGCAAACGTATAACGCCCAACGCATAACGCGTAACGAACAACGCATAACGCACAACGCATAACGCATAACGCATAACGCATAATGCATAAAACATAACCCATAACGCATAACACATAACGCATAACGCAAAACGCATAACGCATAACGCATAACGCATAAAGCCTAACGCATAACGCATAAAGCATAACGCACAACGCACAACGCACAACACAGAACGCATAACGCATAACGCACAACGCATAACGCATAACGCATAACGCATAACGCATAACGCATAACTCATAACTCATACCGTATAACGCATAACGCATAACGCATAACGCATAACGCATAACGCATAACGCATAACGCATAACGCATAACGCATAACGCATAACGCATAACGCATAACGCATAACGCATAACGCATAACGCATAACGCATAACGCATAACGCATAACGCATAACGCATAACGCATAACGCATAACGCATAACGCATAACGCATAACGCATAACGCATAACGCATAACGCATAACGCATAACGCATAACGCATAACGCATAACGCATAACGCATAACGCATAACGCATAACGCATAACGCATAACGCATAACGCATAACGCATAACGCATAACCCATAACGCATAACGCATAACGCATAACGCATAACGCAGAACGCATAACGCATAACGCATAACGCAAAAAGCATAACGCATAACGCATAACGCATAACGCATAACTCATAACGCATAACGCATGGCGCATAACGCAAAATGCATAACGCATAACGCATAACGCATAAAGCATAACCCATAACGCATAACGCATAACGCATAACGCAAAACTTATTACTCATAACGCATAACGCATGGCGCATAACGCAAAATGCATAACGCATAACGCATAACTCATAACGCATAACGCATAACGCATAACGCATAAATTATAACTCATAACGCATAACGCATAACGCATAACGCATAACGCATAACGCATAACTCATAACGCATAACGCATGGCGCATAACGCATAACGCATAACGCATAACGCATAACTCATACCGTATAACGCATAACGCATAACGCATAACGCATAACGCATAACTCAAACCGTATAACGCATAACGCACAACGCATAACGCAAACGTATAACGCCCAACGCATAACGCATAACGAACAACGCATAACGCACAACGCATAACGCATAACGCATAACGCATAAAGCCTAACGCATAACGCATAAAGCATAACGCACAACGCACAACGCACAACACAGAACGCATAACGCATAACGCACAACGCATAACGCATAACGCATAACGCATAACTCATACCGTATAACGCATAACGCATAACGCATAAAGCATAACGCATAACGCATAACGCAAACGTATTACGCCCAACGCATTACGCATAACGCATAACGCATAACGCATAACGCATACCGCATAACGCATAACGGATAACGCATAACGCATAACTCATAACGCATAACGCATGGCGCATAACGTAAAATGCATAACGCATAACGCATAACGCATAACGCATAAAGCATAACGCATAACGCATACCGCATAACGCAAACGTATAACGCCCAACGCATAACGCATAACGAACAACGCATAACGCACAACGCATAACGCATAACGCATAACGCATAATACATAACCCATAACGCATAACGCATAACGCAAAACGCATAACGCATAACGCATAACGCATAACTCAAACCGTATAACGCATAACGCATAACTCAAACCGTATAACGCATAACGCATAACGCATAACGCATAACGCATAACTCATAACGCATAACGCATGGCGCATAACGCAAAATGCATAACGCATAACGCATAACGCATAAAGCATAACGCATAACGCATAACGCATAACCCATAACGCATAACGCATAACGCATAACTTATTACTCATAACGCATAACGCATGGCGCATAACGCAAAATGCATAACGCATAACGCATAACTCATAACGCATAACGCATAACGCATAACCCATAAATTATAACTCATAACGCATAACGCATAACGCATAACGCATAACGCATAACGCATAACTCATAACGCATAACGCATGGCGCATAACGCATAACGCATAACGCATAACTCATACCGTATAACGCATAACGCATAACGCATAACGCATAACGCATAACGCATAACGCATAACGCATAACGCATAACGCATAACGCATAACGCAAACGTATAACGCCGAACGCATAACGCATAACGAACAACGCATACCGCATAACGCATAACGCATAACGCATAAAACATAACCCATAACGCATGGCGCATAACGCAAAATGCATAACGCATAACGCATAACGCATAAAGCATAACGCATAACGCATAACGCATAACGCATAACGCATAACGCATAACGCATAACGCACAACGCATAACGCATAACCCATAACGCATAACGCATAACGCATAACGCATAACGCATAACGCATAACGCATAACGCATAACGCATAACGCATAACGTATAACGCATAACGCATAACTCAAACCGTATAACGCATAACGCATAACGCATAACGCATAACGCATAACCCATAACGCATAACGCGTAACGCATAACGCATAACGCATAACGCATAACGCATAACGCATAACGCAAAAAGCATAACGCATAACGCATAACGCATAACGCATAACGCATAACTCATAACGCATAACGCATGGCGCATAACGCATAACGCATAATACATAACCCATAACGCATAACGCATAACGCATAACGCATAACGCATAACGCATAACGCATAACGCATAACGCATAACGCAAACGTATAACGCCGAACGCATAACGCATAACGAACAACGCATACCGCATAACGCATAACGCATAACGCATAAAACATAACGCATAACGCATAACGCATAACGCATAACGCATAACGCATAACGCATAACGCATAACGCATAACGCATAACGCATAACGCATAACGCATAACGCATAACGCATAACGCATAACGCATAACGCATAACGCATAACGCATAACGCATAACGCATAACGCATAACCCATAACGCATAACGCATAACGCATAACGCATAACGCATAACGCATAACGCATAACGCATAACGCATAACGCATAACGTATAACGCATAACGCATAACTCAAACCGTATAACGCATAACGCATAACGCATAACGCATAACGCATAACGCATAACCCATAACGCATAACGCGTAACGCATAACGCATAACGCATAACGCATAACGCATAACGCATAACGCAAAAAGCATAACGCATAACGCATAACGCATAACGCATAACTTATAACGCATAACGCATGGCGCATAACGCATAACGCATAATACATAACCCATAACGCATAACGCATAACGCAAAACGCATAACGCATAACGCATAACGCATAACGCATAACGCATAACTCATAACGCATAACGCATGGCGCATAACGCAAAATGCATAACGCATAACGCACAAAGCATAACGCATAACGCATAACGCATAACGCATAACGCATAACGCATAAAACATAACCCATAACGCATAACGCATAACGCACAACGCATAACTTATTACATAACGCATAACGCATGGCGCATAACGCAAAATGCATAACGCATAACGCATAACTCATAACGCATAACGCATAACGCATAACCCATAAATTATAACTCATAACGCATAACGCATAACGCATGACGCATAACGCATAACTCATAACGCATAACGCATAACGCATAACTCATACCGTATAACGCATAACGCATAACGCATAACGCATAACGCATAACGCATAAACCAATAACGTATAACGCATAACGCATAACTCAAACCGTATAACGCATAACGCATAACTCAAACCGTATAACGCATAACGCATAACGCATAACGCATAACTCATAACGCATAACGCATGGCGCATAACGCAAAATGCATAACGCATAACGCATAACGCATAACGCATAATGCATAACGCATAACGCAAACGTATAACGCCCAACGCATAACGCATAACGAACAACGCATAACGCATAACGCATAACGCATAACGCATAACGCATAAAACATAACCCATAACGCATGGCGCATAACGCAAAATGCATAACGCATAACGCATAACGCATAAAGCATAACGCATAACGCATAACGCATAACGCATAACGCACAACGCATAACGCATAACGCATAACGCATAACGCATAACTCATACCGTATAATGCATAACGCATAACGCATAAAGCATAACGCATAACGCATAACGCATAACGCATAACGCATAACGCATAACGCATAACGCATAACGCATAACGCATAACGCATAACGCATAACGCATAACGCATAACGCATAACGCATAACGCATAACGCATAACGCATAACGCATAACGCAAACGTATAACGCCCAACGCATAACGCATAACGAACAACGCATAACGCAAAATGCATAACGCATAACGCATAACGCATAACGCATAGCGCATAACGCATAACGCATAACGCATAACGCATAACGCATAACGCAAACGTATAACGCCCAACGCATAACGCATAACGAACAACGCATAACGCATAACGCATAACGCATAACGCATAACGCATAACGCATAACGCATAACGCATAAAGCATAACGCATAACGCATAACGCATAACGCATAACGCATAACGCACAACGCATAACGCATAACGCATAACGCATAACGCATAACGCATAACGCATAACGCATAACTCATAACGCATAACGCATGGCGCATAACGCATAACGCATAACGCATAACTCATACCGTATAACGCATAACGCATAACGCATAACGCATAACGCATAACGCATAACGCATAACGCATAACGCATAACGCATAACGCATAACGCAAATGTATAACGCCGAACGCATAACGCATAACGAACAACGCATACCGCATAACGCATAACGCATAACGCATAAAACATAACCCATAACGCATGGCGCATAACGCAAAATGCATAACGCATAACGCATAACGCATAACGCATAAAGCATAACGCATAACGCATAACGCATAACGCATAACGCATAACGCATAACGCACAACGCATAACGCATAACGCATAACGCATAACGCATAACTCATACCGTATAACGCATAACGCATAACGCATAAAGCATAACGCATAACGCATAACGCATAACGCATAACGCATAACGCATAACGCATAACGCATAACGCATAACGCATAACGCATAACGCATAACGCATAACGCATAACGCATAACGCATAACGCATAACGCATAACGCATAACGCATAACGCATAACGCATAACCCATAACGCATAACGCATAACGCATAACGCATAACGCATAACGCATAACGCATAACGCATAACGCATAACGTATAACGCATAACGCATAACTCAAACCGTATAACGCATAACGCATAACGCATAACGCATAACGCATAACGCATAACCCATAACGCATAACGCGTAACGCATAACGCATAACGCATAACGCATAACGCATAACGCATAACGCAAAAAGCATAACGCATAACGCATAACGCATAACGCATAACTCATAACGCATAACGCATGGCGCATAACGCATAACGCATAATACATAACCCATAACGCATAACGCATAACGCAAAACGCATAACGCATAACGCATAACGCATAACGCATAACGCATAACTCATAACGCATAACGCATGGCGCATAACGCAAAATGCATAACGCATAACGCATAACGCACAAAGCATAACGCATAACGCATAACGCATAACGCATAACGCATAACGCATAACGCATAAAACATAACCCATAACGCATAACGCATAACGCACAACGCATAACTTATTACTCATAACGCATAACGCATGGCGCATAACGCAAAATGCATAACGCATAACGCATAACGCATAACGCATAACGCATAACGCATAACCCATAAATTATAACTCATAACGCATAACGCATAACGCATGACGCATAACGCATAACTCATAACGCATAACGCATAACGCATAACTCATACCGTATAACGCATAACGCATAACGCATAACGCATAACGCATAACGCATAAACCAATAACGTATAACGCATAACGCATAACTCAAACCGTATAACGCATAACGCATAACTCAAACCGTATAACGCATAACGCATAACGCATAACGCATAACTCATAACGCATAACGCATGGCGCATAACGCAAAATGCATAACGCATAACGCATAACGCATAACGCATAACGCATAACGCATAACGCAAACGTATAACGCCCAACGCATAACGCATAACGAACAACGCATAACGCATAACGCATAACGCATAACGCATAAAACATAACCCATAACGCATGGCGCATAACGCAAAATGCATAACGCATAAAGCATAACGCATAAAGCATAACGCATAACGCATAACGCATAACGCATAACGCATAACGCACAACGCATAACGCATAACGCATAACGCATAACGCATAACTCATACCGTATAATGCATAACGCATAACGCATAAAGCATAACGCATAACGCATAACGCATAACGCATAACGCATAACGCATAACGCATAACGCATAACGCATAACGCATAACGCATAACGCATAACGCATAACGCATAACGCATAACGCATAACGCATACCGCATAACGCATAACGCATAACGCAAACGTATAACGCCCAACGCATAACGCATAACGAACAACGCATAACGCAAAATGCATAACGCATAACGCATAACGCATAACGCATAGCGCATAACGCATAACGCATAACGCATAACGCATAACGCATAACGCAAACGTATAACGCCCAACGCATAACGCATAACGAACAACGCATAACGCATAACGCATAACGCATAACGCATAACGCATAACGCATAACGCATAACGCATAAAGCATAACGCATAACGCATAACGCATAACGCATAACGCATAACGCACAACGCATAACGCATAACGCATAACGCATAACGCATAACGCATAACGCATAACGCATAACGCATAACGCATAACGCATAAAGCATAACGCATAACGCATAACGCATAACGCATAACGCATAACACATAACGCATAACGCATAACGCATAACGCATAACGCATAACGCATAACGCATAACGCATAACGTATAACGCATAACGCATAACGCATAACGCATAATGCATAAAACATAACCCATAACGCATAACACATAACGCATAACGCAAAACGCATAACGCATAACGCATAAAGCCTAACGCATAACGCATAAAGCATAACGCAGAACGCATAACGCATAACGCACAACGCATAACGCATAACGCATAACGCATAACGCATAACTCATAACTCATACCGTATAACGCATAACGCATAACGCATAACGCATAACGCATAACGCATAACGCATAACGCATAACGCATAACGCATAACGCATAACGCATAACGCATAACGCATAACGCATAACGCATAACGCATAACGCATAACGCATAACGCATAACGCATAACGCATAACGCATAACGCATAACGCATAACGCATAACGCATAACGCATAACGCATAACGCATAACGCATAACGCATAACGCATAACCCATAACGCATAACGCATAACGCATAACGCATAACGCATAACGCATAACGCATAACGCAAAAAGCATAACGCATAACGCATAACGCATAACGCATAACTCATAACGCATAACGCATGGCGCATAACGCAAAATGCATAACGCATAACGCATAACGCATAAAGCATAACCCATAACGCATAACGCATAACGCATAACGCAAAACTTATTACTCATAACGCATAACGCATGGCGCATAACGCAAAATGCATAACGCATAACGCATAACTCATAACGCATAACGCATAACGCATAACGCATAAATTATAACTCATAACGCATAACGCATAACGCATAACGCATAACGCATAACGCATAACTCATAACGCATAACGCATGGCGCATAACGCATAACGCATAACGCATAACGCATAACTCATACCGTATAACGCATAACGCATAACGCATAACGCATAACGCATAACGCATAACTCAAACCGTATAACGCATAACGCACAACGCATAACGCAAACGTATAACGCCCAACGCATAACGCATAACGAACAACGCATAACGCACAACGCATAACGCATAACGCATAACGCATAACGCATAACGCATAACTCATAACGCATAACGCATGGCGCATAACGCAAAATGCATAACGCATAACGCATAACGCATAAAGCATAACGCATAACGCATAACGCATAACCCATAACGCATAACGCATAACGCATAACGCATAACTTATTACGCATAACGCATAACTCATAACGCATAACGCATAACGCATAGCCCATAAATTATAACTCATAACGCATAACGCATAACGCATAACGCATAACGCATAACGCATAACTCATAACGCATAACGCAAACGTATAACGCCCAACGCATAACGCATAACGAACAACGCATAACGCATAACGCATAACGCATAACGCATAACGCATAACGCATAACGCATAACGCATAAAGCATAACGCATAACGCATAACGCATAACGCATAACGCATAACGCACAACGCATAACGCATAACGCATAACGCATAACGCATAACGCATAACGCATAACGCATAACGCATAACGCATAACGCATAACGCATAACGCATAACGCATAACGCATAACGCATAACGCATAACGCATAACACATAACGCATAACGCATAACGCATAACGCATAACGCATAACGCATAACGCATAACGCATAACGCATAACGTATAACGCATAACGCATAACGCATAACGCATAATGCATAAAACATAACCCATAACGCATAACACATAACGCATAACGCAAAACGCATAACGCATAACGCATAAAGCCTAACGCATAACGCATAAAGCATAACGCAGAACGCATAACGCATAACGCACAACGCATAACGCATAACGCATAACGCATAACTCATAACTCATACCGTATAACGCATAACGCATAACGCATAACCCATAACGCATAACGCATAACGCATAACGCATAACGCATAACGCATAACGCATAACGCAAAAAGCATAACGCATAACGCATAACGCATAACGCATAACTCATAACGCATAACGCATGGCGCATAACGCAAAATGCATAACGCATAACGCATAACGCATAAAGCATAACCCATAACGCATAACGCATAACGCATAACGCAAAACTTATTACTCATAACGCATAACGCATGGCGCATAACGCAAAATGCATAACGCATAACGCATAACTCATAACGCATAACGCATAACGCATAACGCATAAATTATAACTCATAACGCATAACGCATAACGCATAACGCATAACGCATAACGCATAACTCATAACGCATAACGCATGGCGCATAACGCATAACGCATAACGCATAACTCATACCGTATAACGCATAACGCATAACGCATAACGCATAACCCATAACGCATAACGCATAACGCATAACGCATAACGCATAACGCATAACGCATAACGCAAAAAGCATAACGCATAACGCATAACGCATAACGCATAACTCATAACGCATAACGCATGGCGCATAACGCAAAATGCATAACGCATAACGCATAACTCATAACGCATAACGCATAACGCATAACGCATAAAACATAACCCATAACGCATAACGCATAACGCACAACGCATAACTTATTACTCATAACGCATAACGCATGGCGCATAACGCAAAATGCATAACGCATAACGCATAACTCATAACGCATAACGCATAACGCATAACCCATAAATTATAACGCATAACGCATAACGCATAACGCATAACGCATAACGCATAACGCATAACGCATAACGCATAACGCATAACGCATAACGCATAACGCATAACGCATAACGCATAACGCATAACGCATAACGCATAACGCATAACGCATAACGCATAACCCATAACGCATAACGCATAACGCATAACGCATAACGCATAACGCATAACGCATAACGCATAACGCATAACGTATAACGCATAACGCATAACTCAAACCGTATAACGCATAACGCATGGCGCATAACGCATAACGCATAATACATAACCCATAACGCATAACGCATAACGCAAAACGCATAACGCATAACGCATAACGCATAACGCATAACGCATAACGCATAACTCATAACGCATAACGCAAGGCGCATAACGCAAAATGCATAACGCATAACGCATAACGCACAAAGCATAACGCATAACGCATAACGTATAACGCATAACGCATAACTCAAACCGTATAACGCATAACGCATAACGCATAACGCATAACGCATAACGCATAACCCATAACGCATAACGCGTAACGCATAACGCATAACGCATAACGCATAACGCATAACGCATAACGCAAAAAGCATAACGCATAACGCATAACGCATAACGCATAACTCATAACGCATAACGCATGGCGCATAACGCATAACGCATAATACATAACCCATAACGCATAACGCATAACGCAAAACGCATAACGCATAACGCATAACGCATAACGCATAACGCATAACGCATAACGCATAACGCATAACGCATAACGCATAACGCATAACGCATAACGCATAACGCATAACGCATAACGCATAACGCATAACCCATAACGCATAACGCATAACGCATAACGCATAACGCATAACGCATAACGCATAACGCATAACGCATAACGCATAACGCATAACGCATAACGTATAACGCATAACGCATAACTCAAACCGTATAACGCATAACGCATAACGCATAACGCATAACGCATAACCCATAACGCATAACGCGTAACGCATAACGCATAACGCATAACGCATAACGCATAACGCATAACGCAAAAAGCATAACGCATAACGCATAACGCATAACGCATAACTCATAACGCATAACGCATGGCGCATAACGCATAACGCATAATACATAACCCATAACGCATAACGCATAACGCAAAACGCATAACGCATAACGCATAACGCATAACGCATAACGCATAACTCATAACGCATAACGCATGGCGCATAACGCAAAATGCATAACGCATAACGCATAACGCACAAAGCATAACGCATAACGCATAACGCATAACGCATAACGCATAACGCATAAAACATAACCCATAACGCATAACGCATAACGCACAACGCATAACTTATTACTCATAACGCATAACGCATGGCGCATAACGCAAAATGCATAACGCATAACGCATAACTCATAACGCATAACGCATAACGCATAACCCATAAATTATAACTCATAACGCATAACGCATAACGCATGACGCATAACGCATAACTCATAACGCATAACGCATAACGCATAACTCATAACGTATAACGCATAACGCATAACGCATAACGCATAAACCAATAACGTATAACGCATAACGCATAACTCAAACCGTATAACGCATAACGCATAACTCAAACCGTATAACGCATAACGCATAACGCATAACGCATAACTCATAACGCATAACGCATGGCGCATAACGCAAAATGCATAACGCATAACGCATAACGCATAACGCATAACGCATAACGCATAACGCATAACGCAAACGTATAACGCCCAACGCATAACGCATAACGAACAACGCATAACGCATAACGCATAACGCATAACGCATAAAACATAACCCATAACGCATGGCGCATAACGCAAAATGCATAACGCATAACGCATAACGCATAACGCATAAAGCATAACGCATAACGCATAACGCATAACGCATAACGCATAACGCACAACGCATAACGCATAACGCATAACGCATAACGCATAACGCATAACTCATACCGTATAATGCATAACGCATAACGCATAAAGCATAACGCATAACGCATAACGCATAACGCATAACGCATAACGCATAACGCATAACGCATAACGCATAACGCATAACGCATAACGCATAACGCATAACGCATAACGCATAACGCATAACGCATAACGCATAACGCATAACGCATAACGCATAACGCATAACGCATAACGCATAACGCAAACGTATAACGCCCAACGCATAACGCATAACGAACAACGCATAACGCAAAATGCATAACGCATAACGCATAACGCATAACGCATAACGCATAACGCATAACGCATAACGCATAACGCATAACGCATAACGCAAACGTATAACGCCCAACGCATAACGCATAACGAACAACGCATAACGCATAACGCATAACGCATAACGCATAACGCATAACGCATAAAACATAACCCATAACGCATAACGCACAACGCACAATGCATAACTTATTACTCATAACGCATAACGCATGGCGCATAACGCAAAATGCATAACGCATAACGCATAACTCATAACGCATAACGCATAACGCATAACCCATAAATTATAACTCATAACGCATAACGCATAACGCATAACGCATAACGCATAACTCATAACGCATAACGCATGGCGCATAACGCATAACGCATAACGCATAACTCATTCCGTATAACGCATAACGCATAACGCATAACGCATAACGCATAACGCATAACGCATAAACCAATAACGTATAACGCATAACGCATAACTCAAACCGTATAACGCATAACGCATAACTCAAACCGTATAACGCATAACGCATAACGCATAACGCATAACTCATAACGCATAACGCATAATTCAAACGTATAACGCCCAACGCATAACGCATAACGAACAACGCATAACGCATAACGCATAACGCATAACGCATAAAACATAACCCATAACGCATGGCGCATAACGCAAAATGCATAACGCATAACGCATAACGCATAACGCATAACGCATAACGCATAACGCATAACGCATAACGCATAACGCATAACGCATAACGCATAACGCATAACGCATAACGCATAACGCATAACGCATAACGCATAACGCATAACGCATAACGCATAACGCATAACGCATAACGCATAACGCATAACGCATAACGCATAACGCATAACGCATAACGCATAACGCATAACGCATAACGCATAACGCAAAAAGCATAACGCATAACGCATAACGCATAACGCATAACGCATGGCGCATAACGCATAACGCATAACGCATAACGCATAACTCATACCGTATAACGCATAACGCATAACGCATAACGCATAACGCATAACGCATAACTCAAACCGTATAACGCATAACGCACAACGCATAACGCAAACGTATAACGCCCAACGCATAACGCATAACGAACAACGCATAACGCACAACGCATAACGCATAACGCATGACGCATAACGCATAAAGCCTAACGCATAACGCATAAAGCATAACGCACAACGCACAACGCACAACACAGAACGCATAACGCATAACGCACAACGCATAACGCATAACGCATAACGCATAACTCATACCGTATAACGCATAACGCATAACGCATAAAGCATAACGCATAACGCATAACGCAAACGTATTACGCCCAACGCATTACGCATAACGCATAACGCATAACGCATAACGCATACCGCATAACGCATAACGGATAACGCATAACGCATAACGCATAACGCACAACGCATAACGCATAACGCATAACGCATAACTCATACCGTATAACGCATAACGCATAACGCATAACGCATAACGCATAAAGCATAACGCATAACGCATACCGCATAACGCAAACGTATAACGCCCAACGCATAACGCATAACGAACAACGCATAACGCATAACGCATAACGCATAACGCATGGCGCATAACGCATAACGCATAACGCATAACGCATAACGCATAACGCATAACGCATAACGCATAACTCATACCGTATAACGCATAACGCATAACGCATAACGCATAACGCATAACGCATAACTCAAACCGTATAACGCATAACGCACAACGCATAACGCAAACGTATAACGCCCAACGCATAACGCATAACGAACAACGCATAACGCACAACGCATAACGCATAACGCATAACTCATAACGCATAAAGCCTAACGCATAACGCATAAAGCATAACGCACAACGCACAACGCACAACACAGAACGCATAACGCATAACGCACAACGCATAACGCATAACGCATAACGCATAACTCATACCGTATAACGCATAACGCATAACGCATAAAGCATAACGCATAACGCATAACGCAAACGTATTACGCCCAACGCATTACGCATAACGCATAACGCATAACGCATAACGCATACCGCATAACGCATAACGGATAACGCATAACGCATAACTCATAACGCATAACGCATGGCGCATAACGTAAAATGCATAACGCATAACGCACAACGCATAAAGCATAACGCATAACGCATACCGCATAACGCAAACGTATAACGCCCAACGCATAACGCATAACGAACAACGCATAACGCACAACGCATAACGCATAACGCATAACGCATAATACATAACCCATAACGCATAACGCATAACGCAAAACGCATAACGCATAACGCATAACGCATAACTCAAACCGTATAACGCATAACGCATAACTCAAACCGTATAACGAACAACGCATACCGCATAACGCATAACGCATAACGCATAAAACATAACCCATAACGCATGGCGCATAACGCAAAATGCATAACGCATAACGCATAACGCATAAAGCATAACGCATAACGCATAACGCATAACGCATAACGCATAACGCACAACGCATAACGCATAACGCATAACGCATAACTCATACCGTATAACGCATAACGCATAACGCATAAAGCATAACGCATAACGCATAACGCATAACGCATAACGCATAACGCATAACGCATAACGCATAACGCATAACGCATAACGCATAACGCATAACGCATAACGCATAACGCATAACGCATAACGCATAACGCATAACGCATAACGCATAACCCATAACGCATAACGCATAACGCATAACGCATAACGCATAACGCATAACGCATAACGCATAACGTATAACGCATAACGCATAACTCAAACCGTATAACGCATAACGCATAACGCATAACGCATAACGCATAACGCATAACCCATAACGCATAACGCGTAACGCATAACGCATAACGCATAACGCATAACGCATAACGCAAAAAGCATAACGCATAACGCATAACGCATAACGCATAACTCATAACGCATAACGCATGGCGCATAACGCATAACGCATAATACATAACCCATAACGCATAACGCATAACGCAAAACGCATAACGCATAACGCATAACGCATAACGCATAACGCATAACTCATAACGCATAACGCATGGCGCATAACGCAAAATGCATAACGCATAACGCATAACGCACAAAGCATAACGCATAACGCATAACGCATAACGCATAACGCATAACGCATAACGCATAAAACATAACCCATAACGCATAACGCATAACGCACAACGCATAACTTATTACTCATAACGCATAACGCATGGCGCATAACGCAAAATGCATAACGCATAACGCATAACTCATAACGCATAACGCATAACGCATAACCCATAAATTATAACTCATAACGCATAACGCATAACGCATGACGCATAACGCATAACTCATAACGCATAACGCATAACGCATAACTCATACCGTATAACGCATAACGCATAACGCATAACGCATAACGCATAACGCATAAACCAATAACGTATAACGCATAACGCATAACTCAAACCGTATAACGCATAACGCATAACTCAAACCGTATAACGCATAACGCATAACGCATAACGCATAACTCATAACGCATAACGCATGGCGCATAACGCAAAATGCATAACGCATAACGCATAACGCATAACGCATAACGCATAACGCATAACGCAAACGTATAACGCCCAACGCATAACGCATAACGAACAACGCATAACGCATAACGCATAACGCATAACGCATAAAACATAACCCATAACGCATGGCGCATAACGCAAAATGCATAACGCATAACGCATAACGCATAAAGCATAACGCATAACGCATAACGCATAACGCATAACGCATAACGCACAACGCATAACGCATAACGCATAACGCATAACTCATACCGTATAATGCATAACGCATAACGCATAAAGCATAACGCATAACGCATAACGCATAACGCATAACGCATAACGCATAACGCATAACGCATAACGCATAACGCATAACGCATAACGCATAACGCATAACGCATAACGCATAACGCATAACGCAAACGTATAACGCCCAACGCATAACGCATAACGAACAACGCATAACGCAAAATGCATAACGCATAACGCATAACGCATAACGCATAGCGCATAACGCATAACGCATAACGCATAACGCATAACGCATAACGCATAACGCAAACGTATAACGCCCAACGCATAACGCATAACGAACAACGCATAACGCATAACGCATAACGCATAACGCATAACGCATAACGCATAACGCATAAAACATAACCCATAACGCATAACGCACAACGCACAATGCATAACTTATTACTCATAACGCATAACGCATGGCGCATAACGCAAAATGCATAACGCATAACGCATAACTCATAACGCATAACGCATAACGCATAACCCATAAATTATAACTCATAACGCATAACGCATAACGCATAACGCATAACGCATAACTCATAACGCATAACGCATGGCGCATAACGCATAACGCATAACGCATAACTCATTCCGTATAACGCATAACGCATAACGCATAACGCATAACGCATAACGCATAACGCATAACGCATAACGCATAAACCAATAACGTATAACGCATAACGCATAACTCAAACCGTATAACGCATAACGCATAACTCAAACCGTATAACGCATAACGCATAACGCATAACGCATAACTCATAACGCATAACGCATAATTCAAACGTATAACGCCCAACGCATAACGCATAACGAACAACGCATAACGCATAACGCATAACGCATAACGCATAAAACATAACCCATAACGCGTGGCGCATAACGCAAAATGCATAACGCATAACGCATAACGCATAACGCATAACGCATAACGCATAACTCATACCGTATAACGCATAACGCATAACACATAAAGCATAACGCATAACGCATAACGCATAACGCATAACGCATAACGCATAACGCATAACGCATAACGCATAACGCATAACGCATAACGCATAACGCATAACGCATAACGCATAACGCATAACTCATAACGCATAACGCATGGCGCATAACGCAAAATGCATAACGCATAACGCATAACGCATAACGCATAGCGCATAACGCATAACGCATAACGCATAACGCATAACGCAAACGTATAACGCCCAACGCATAACGCATAACGAACAACGCATAACGCATAACGCATAACGCATAACGCATAAAACATAACCCATAACGCATGGCGCATAACGCATAACGCATAACGCATAACTCATAACTCATACCGTATAACGCATAACGCATAACGCATAACGCATAACGCATAACGCATAACGCATAACGCATAACGCATAACGCATAACGCATAACGCATAACGCATAACGCATAACGCATAACGCATAACGCATAACGCATAACTCATACCGTATAACGCATAACGCAAAACGCATAACGCATAACGCATAACGCATAACTCAAACCGTATAACGCATAACGCACAACGCATAACGCAAACGTATAACGCCCAACGCATAACGCATAACGAACAACGCATAACGCACAACGCATAACGCATAACGCATAACGCTTAATGCATAAAACATAACCCATAACGCATAACACATAACGCATAACGCAAAACGCATAACGCATAAAGCCTAACGCATAACGCATAAAGCATAACGCACAACGCACAACGCACAACACAGAACGCATAACGCATAACGCACAACGCATAACGCATAACGCATAACGCATAACGCATAACTCATAACTCATACCGTATAACGCATAACGCATAACGCATAACGCATAACGCATAACGCATAACGCATAACGCATAACGCATAACGCATAACGCATAACGCATAACGCATAACGCATAACGCATAACGCATAACGCATAACGCATAACGCATAACGCATAACGCATAACGCATAACGCATAACGCATAACGCATAACGCATAACGCATAACGCATAACGCATAACGCATAACGCATAACGCATAACGCATAACGCATAACGCATAACGCATAACGCATAACGCATAACGCATAACGCATAACGCATAACGCATAACGCATAACGCATAACGCATAACGCATAACTCATAACGCATAACGCATGGCGCATAACGCAAAATGCATAACGCATAACTTATTACTCATAACGCATAACGCATGGCGCATAACGCAAAATGCATAACGCATAACGCATAACTCATAACGCATAACGCATAACGCATAACGCATAACGCATAAATTATAACTCATAACGCATAACGCATAACGCATAACGCATAACGCATAACGCATAACTCATAACGCATAACGCATAACGCATAACGCATAACGCATAACGCATAACGCATAACTTATTACTCATAACGCATAACGCATGGCGCATAACGCAAAATGCATAACGCATAACGCATAACTCATAACGCATAACGCATAACGCATAACCCATAAATTATAACTCATAACGCATAACGCATAACGCATAACGCATAACGCATAACGCATAACTCATAACGCATAACGCATGGCGCATAACGCATAACGCATAACGCATAACCCATAACGCATAACGCATAACGCATAACTTATTACTCATAACGCATAACGCATGGCGCATAACGCAAAATGCATAACGCATAACGCATAACTCATAACGCATAACGCATAACCCATAAATTATAACTCATAACGCATAACGCATAACGCATAACGCATAACGCATAACTCATAACGCATAACGCATGGCGCATAACGCATAACGCATAACGCATAACTCATACCGTATAACGCATAACGCATAACGCATAACGCATAACGCATAACGCATAACGCATAACGCATAACGCATAACGCATAACGCATAACGCAAACGTATAACGCCCAACGCATAACGCATAACGAACAACGCATACCGCATAACGCATAACGCATAACGCATAAAACATAACCCATAACGCATGGCGCATAACGCAAAATGCATAACGCATAACGCATAACGCATAAAGCATAACGCATAACGCATAACGCATAACGCATAACGCACAACGCATAACGCATAACGCATAACGCATAACTCATACCGTATAACGCATAACGTATAACGCATAACGCATAACGCATAAAGCATAACGCATAACGCATAACTCATAACGCATAACGCATGGCGCATAACGCAAAATGCATAACGCATAACGCATAACGCATAAAGCATAACGCATAACGCATAACGCATAACCCATAACGCATAACGCATAACGCATAACGCATAACTTATTACTCATAACGCATAACGCATGGCGCATAACGCAAAATGCATAACGCATAACGCATAACTCATAACGCATAACGCATAACGCATAACCCATAAATTATAACTCATAACGCATAACGCATAACGCATAACGCATAACGCATAACGCATAACTCATAACGCATAACGCATGGCGCATAACGCATAACGCATAACGCATAACTCATACCGTATAACGCATAACGCATAACGCATAACGCATAACGCATAACGCATAACGCATAACGCATAACGCATAACGCATAACGCATAACGCAAACGTATAACGCCCAACGCATAACGCATAACGAACAACGCATACCGCATAACGCATAACGCATAACGCATAAAACATAACCCATAACGCATGGCGCATAACGCAAAATGCATAACGCATAACGCATAACGCATAAAGCATAACGCATAACGCATAACGCATAACGCATAACGCATAACGCACAACGCAGAACGCATAACGCATAACGCATAACGCATAACTCATACCGTATAACGCATAACGCATAACGCATAAAGCATAACGCATAACGCATAACGCATAACGCATAACGCATAACGCATAACGCATAACGCATAACGCATAACGCATAACGCATAACGCATAACGCATAACGCATAACGCATAACGCATAACGCATAACGCATAACGCATAACGCATAACGCATAACGCATAACGCATAACCCATAACGCATAACGCATAACGCATAACGCATAACGCATAACGCATAACGCATAACGCATAACGCATAACGCATAACGCATAACGCATAACGCATAACGCATAACTCAAACCGTATAACGCACAACGCATAACGCATAACGCATAACGCATAACGCATAACCCATAACGCATAACGCGTAACGCATAACGCATAACGCATAACGCATAACGCATAACGCATAACGCAAAAAGCATAACGCATAACGCATAACGCATAACGCATAACGCATAACGCATAACGCATAACGCATAACGCATGGCGCATAACGCAAAATGCATAACGCATAACGCATAACGCA
The DNA here is from genome assembly GCA_916610235.2 of Lasioglossum morio. Lineage (NCBI taxonomy): Eukaryota > Metazoa > Arthropoda > Insecta > Hymenoptera > Halictidae > Lasioglossum > Lasioglossum morio. Next base: position 6,211,171 of record CAKAJA020000347.1, read on the forward strand.
TAAAGCATAACGCATAACGCATAACGCATAACGCATAACGCATAACGCATAACGCATAACGCATAACGCATAACGCATAAAACATAACCCATAACGCATAACGCATAACGCATAATGCATAACTTATTACTCATAACGCATAACGCATGGCGCATAACGCAAAATGCATAACGCATAACGCATAACTCATAACGCATAACGCATAACGCATAACGCATAACGCATAAATTATAACTCATAACGCATAACGCATAACGCATAACGCAAAATGCATAACGCATAACGCATAACGCATAACGCATAGCGCATAACGCATAACTCATAACGCATAACGCATAACGCATAACCCATAAATTATAACTCATAACGCATAACGCATAACGCATAACGCATAACGCATAACTCATAACGCATAACGCATGGCACATAACGCATAACGCATAACGCATAACTCATACCGTATAACGCATAACGCATAACGCATAACGCATAACGCATAACGCATAACGCATAACGCATAACGCATAACGCATAACGCATAACGCAAACGTATAACGCCCAACGCATAACGCATAACGAACAACGCATACCGCATAACGCATAACGCATAACGCATAAAACATAACCCATAACGCATGGCGCATAACGCAAAATGCATAACGCATAACGCATAACGCAAACGTATAACGCCCAACGCATAACGCATAACGAACAACGCATAACGCATAACGCATAACGCATAACGCATAAAACATAACCCATAACGCATGGCGCATAACGCAAAATGCATAACGCATAACGCATAACTCATAACGCATAACGCATAACGCATAACCCATAAATTATAACTCATAACGCATAACGCATAACGCATAACGCATAACGCATAACGCATAACTCATAACGCATAACGCATGGCGCATAACGCAAATCATAACGCATAACCCATAACGCATAACGCATAACGCATAACGCATAACTTATTACTCATAACGCATAACGCATGGCGCATAACGCAAAATGCATAACGCATAACGCATAACTCATAACGCATAACGCATAACGCATAACCCATAAATTATAACTCATAACGCATAACACATAACGCATAACGCATAACGCATAACTCATAACGCATAACGCATGGCACATAACGCATAACGCATAACGCATAACTCATACCGTATAACGCATAACGCATAACGCATAACGCATAACGCATAACGCATAACGCATAACGCATAACGCATAACGCATAACGCATAACGCAAACGTATAACGCCCAACGCATAACGCATAACGAACAACGCATACCGCATAACGCATAACGCATAACGCATAAAACATAACCCATAACGCATGGCGCATAACGCAAAATGCATAACGCATAACGCATAACGCATAAAGCATAACGCATAACGCATAACGCATAACGCATAACGCATAACGCACAACGCATAACGCATAACGCATAACGCATAACTCATACCGTATAACGCATAACGTATAACGCATAACGCATAACGCATAACGCATAACGCATAACTCATAACGCATAACGCATGGCGCATAACGCAAAATGCATAACGCATAACGCATAACGCATAAAGCATAACGCATAACGCATAACGCATAACCCATAACGCATAACGCATAACGCATAACGCATAACTTATTACTCATAACGCATAACGCATGGCGCATAACGCAAAATGCATAACGCATAACGCATAACTCATAACGCATAACGCATAACGCATAACCCATAAATTATAACTCATAACGCATAACGCATAACGCATAACGCATAACGCATAACGCATAACTCATAACGCATAACGCATGGCGCATAACGCATAACGCATAACGCATAACTCATACCGTATAACGCATAACGCATAACGCATAACGCATAACGCATAACGCATAACGCATAACGCATAACGCATAACGCATAACGCATAACGCATAACGCAAACGTATAACGCCCAACGCATAACGCATAACGAACAACGCATACCGCATAACGCATAACGCATAACGCATAAAACATAACCCATAACGCATGGCGCATAACGCAAAATGCATAACGCATAACGCATAACGCATAAAGCATAACGCATAACGCATAACGCATAACGCATAACGCATAACGCACAACGCATAACGCATAACGCATAACGCATAACGCATAACTCATACCGTATAACGCATAACGCATAACGCATAAAGCATAACGCATAACGCATAACGCATAACGCATAACGCATAACGCATAACGCATAACGCATAACGCATAACGCATAACGCATAACGCATAACGCATAACGCATAACGCATAACGCATAACGCATAACGCATAACGCATAACGCATAACGCATAACCCATAACGCATAACGCATAACGCATAACGCATAACGCATAACGCATAACGCATAACGCATAACGCATAACGCATAACGCATAACTCAAACCGTATAACGCATAACGCATAACGCATAACGCATAACGCATAACGCATAACCCATAACGCATAACGCGTAACGCATAACGCATAACGCATAACGCATAACGCATAACGCAAAAAGCATAACGCATAACGCATAACGCATAACGCATAACGCATAACGCATAACGCATAACGCATAACGCATGGCGCATAACGCAAAATGCATAACGCATAACGCATAACGCATAAAGCATAACGCATAACGCATAACGCATAACGCATAACGCATAACGCATAACGCATAACGCATAACGCATAACGCATAACGCATAACGCATAAAACATAACCCATAACGCATAACGCATAACGCATAATGCATAACTTATTACTCATAACGCATAACGCATGGCGCATAACGCAAAATGCATAACGCATAACGCATAACTCATAACGCATAACGCATAACGCATAACGCATAACGCATAACGCATAAATTATAACTCATAACGCATAACGCATAACGCATAACGCATAACGCATAACGCATAACTCATAACGCATAACGCATGGCGCATAACGCATAACGCATAACGCATAACGCATAACTCATACCGTATAACGCATAACGCATAACGCATAACGCAAACGTATAACGCCCAACGCATAACGCATAAGGAACAACGCATAACGCATAACGCATAACGCATAACGCATAACGCATAACGCATAAAACATAACCCATAACGCATGGCGCATAACGCAAAATGCATAACGCATAACGCATAACGCATAATGCATAACGCATAACGCATAACGCATAACGCATAACGCAAACGTATAACGCCCAACGCATAACGCATAACGAACAACGCATAACGCATAACGCATAACGCATAACGCATAACGCATAACGCATAACGCATAACGCATAACGCATAACGCATAACGCATAACGCATAACGCATAACGCATAACGCATAACGCATAACTCATAACGCATAACGCATAACGCATAACGCATAAATTATAACTCATAACGCATAACGCATAACGCATAACGCATAACGCATAACACATAACGCATAACGCATGGCGCATAACGCATAACGCATAACGCATAACGCATAACTCATACCGTATAACGCATAACGCATAACGCATAACGCATAACGCATAACGCATAAACCAATAACGTATAACGCATAACGCATAACTCAGACCGTATAACGCATAACGCATAACTCAAACCGTATAACGCATAACGCATAACGCATAACGCATAACGCATAACTCATAACGCATAACGCATGGCGCATAACGCAAAATGCATAACGCATAACGCATAACGCATAACGCATAACGCATAACGCATAACGCATAACGCATAAATTATAACTCATAACGCATAACGCATAACGCATAACGCATAACGCATAACGCATAACTCATAACGCATAACGCATGGCGCATAACGCATAACGCATAACGCATAACGCATAACTCATACCGTATAACGCATAACGCATAACGCATAACGCAAACGTATAACGCCCAACGCATAACGCATAAGGAACAACGCATAACGCATAACGCATAACGCATAACGCATAACGCATAACGCATAAAACATAACCCATAACGCATGGCGCATAACGCAAAATGCATAACGCATAACGCATAACGCATAATGCATAACGCATAACGCATAACGCATAACGCATAACGCAAACGTATAACGCCCAACGCATAACGCATAACGAACAACGCATAACGCATAACGCATAACGCATAACGCATAAAACATAACCCATAACGCATGGCGCATAACGCAAAATGCATAACGCATAACGCATAACGCATAAAGCATAACGCATAACGCATAACGCATAACGCATAACGCATAACGCATAACGCATAACGCATAACGCATAACGCATAACGCATAACGTATAACGCATAACTCAAACCGTATAACGCATAACGCATAACGCATAACGCATAACGCATAACGCATAACGCATAACGCATAACGCATAACGCATAACGCATAACGCATAACGCATAACGCATAACGCATAACGCATAACTCATAACGCATAACGCATAACGCATAACGCATAAATTATAACTCATAACGCATAACGCATAACGCATAACGCATAACGCATAACACATAACGCATAACGCATGGCGCATAACGCATAACGCATAACGCATAACGCATAACTCATACCGTATAACGCATAACGCATAACGCATAACGCATAACGCATAAACCAATAACGTATAACGCATAACGCATAACTCAGACCGTATAACGCATAACGCATAACTCAAACCGTATAACGCATAACGCATAACGCATAACGCATAACGCATAACTCATAACGCATAACGCATGGCGCATAACGCAAAATGCATAACGCATAATGCATAACGCATAACGCATAACGCATAACGCAAACGTATAACGCATAACGCATAAAACATAACCCATAACGCATAACACATAACGCATAACGCAAAACGCATAACGCATAACGCATAACGCATAACGCATAAAACATAACCCATAACGCATGGCGCATAACGCAAAATGCATAACGCATAACGCATAACGCATAATGCATAACGCATAACGCATAACGCATAACGCATAACGCAAACGTATAACGCCCAACGCATAACGCATAACGAACAACGCATAACGCATAACGCATAACGCATGACGCATAAAACATAACCCATAACGCATGGCGCATAACGCAAAATGCATAACGCATAACGCATAACGCATAAAGCATAACGCATAACGCATAACGCATAACGCATAACGCACAACGCATAACGCATAACGCATAACGCATAACGCATAACGCATAACGCATAACGTATAACGCATAACTCAAACCGTATAACGCATAACGCATAACGCATAACGCATAACGCATAACGCATAACGCATAACGCATAACGCATAACGCATAACGCATAACGCATAACGCATAACGCATAACGCATAACTCATAACGCATAACGCATAACGCATAAATTATAACTCATAACGCATAACGCATAACGCATAACGCATAACGCATAACTCATAACGCATAACGCATGGCGCATAACGCATAACGCATAACGCATAACTCATACCGTATAACGCATAACGCATAACGCATAACGCATAAACCAATAACGTATAACGCATAACGCATAACTCAAACCGTATAACGCATAACGCATAACTCAAACCGTATAACGCATAACGCATAACGCATAACGCATAACGCATAACTCATAACGCATAACGCATGGCGCATAACGCAAAATGCATAACGCATAATGCATAACGCATAACGCATAACGCAAACGTATAACGCATAACGCATAAAACATAACCCATAACGCATAACACATAACGCATAACGCAAAACGCATAACGCATAACGCATAATGCATAACGCATAACGCATAAAGCACAACGCACAAAGCACAACGCACAACACAGAACGCATAACGCATAACGCACAACGCATAACGCATAACGCATAACGCTTAACGCATAACTCATACCGTATAACGCATAACGCATAACGCATAAAGCATAACGCATAACGCATAACGCATAACGCAAACGTATTACGCCCAACGCATAACGCATAACGCATAACGCATAACGCATACCGCATAACGCATAACGGATAACGCATAACGCATAACTCATAACGCATAACGCATGGCGCATAACGTAAAATGCATAACGCATAACGCATAACGCATAAACCAATAACGTATAACGCATAACGCATAACTCAAACCGTATAACGCATAACGCATAACTCAAACCGTATAACGCATAGCGCATAACGCATAACGCATAACGCATAACTCATAACGCATAACGCATGGCGCATAACGCAAAATGCATAACGCATAACGCATAACGCATAATGCATAACGCATAACGCATAACGCATAACGCATAACGCAAACGTATAACGCCCAACGCATAACGCATAACGAACAACGCATAACGCATAACGCATAACGCATAACGCATAACGCATAAAACATAACCCATAACGCATGGCGCACAACGCAAAATGCATAACGCATAACGCATAACGCATAAAGCATAACGCATAACGCATAACGCAAAATGCATAACGCATAACGCATAACGCATAATGCATAACGCATAACGCATAACGCATAACGCATAACGCAAACGTATAACGCCCAACGCATAACGCATAACGAACAACGCATAACGCATAACGCATAACGCATAACGCATAACGCATAAAACATAACCCATAACGCATGGCGCATAACGCAAAATGCATAACGCATAACGCATAACGCATAAAGCATAACGCATAACGCATAACGCATAACGCACAACGCATAACGCATAACGCATAACGCATAACGCATAAAGCATAACGCATAACGCATAACGCATAACGCAAACGTATAACGCCCAACGCATAACGCATAACGAACAACGCATAACGCACAACGCATAACGCATAACGCATAACGCATAATACATAACCCATAACGCATAACGCATAACGCAAAACGCATAACGCATAACGCATAACGCATAACGCATAACGCACAACGCATAACGCATAACTCATAACGCATAACGCATAACGCATAACGCATAAATTATAACTCATAACGCATAACGCATAACGCATAACGCATAACGCATAACGCATAACTCATAACGCATAACGCATAACGCATAACGCATAACTCATACCGTATAACGCATAACGCATAACGCATAACGCAAACGTATAACGCCCAACGCATAACGCATAACGAACAACGCATAAAGCATAACGCATAACGCATAACGCATAACGCATAAAACATAACCCATAACGCATGGCGCATAACGCAAAATGCATAACGCATAACGCATAACGCATAATGCATAACGCATAACGCATAACGCATAACGCATAACGCAAACGTATAACGCCCAACGCATAACGCATAACGAACAACGCATAACGCATAACGCATAACGCATAACGCATAACGCATAACGCATAACGCATGGCGCATAACGCAAAATGCATAACGCATAACGCATAACGCATAACGCATAACGCATAACGCATAACGCATAACGCATAACTCATAACGCATAACGCATAACGCATAACGCATAAATTATAACTCATAACGCATAACGCATAACGCATAACGCATAACTCATAACGCATAACGCATGGCGCATAACGCATAACGCATAACGCATAACTCATACCGTATAACGCATAACGCCTAACGCATAACGCATAACGCATAAACCAATAACGTATAACGCATAACGCATAACTCAAACCGTATAACGCATAACGCATAACTCAAACCGTATAACGCATAACGCATAACGCATAACGCATAACGCATAACTCATAACGCATAACGCATGGCGCATAACGCAAAATGCATAACGCATAATGCATAACGCATAACGCATAACGCATAACGCAAACGTATAACGCATAACGCACAAAACATAACCCATAACGCATAACACATAACGCATAACGCAAAACGCATAACGCATAACGCATAATGCATAACGCATAACGCATAAAGCATAACGCACAACGCACAACGCAGAACACAGAACGCATAACGCATAACGCACAACGCATAACGCATAACGCATAACGCATAACGCATAACGCATAACTCATACCGTATAACGCATAACGCATAACGCATAAAGCATAACGCATAACGCATAACGCATAACGCAAACGTATTACGCCCAACGCATAACGCATAACGCATAACGCATAACGCATAACGCATACCGCATAACGCATAACGGATAACGCATAACGCATAACTCATAACGCATAACGCATGGCGCATAACGTAAAATGCATAACGCATAACGCATAACGCATAACGCATAAAGCATAACGCATAACGCATAACGCATAACGCAAACGTATAACGCCCAACGCATAACGCATAACGAACAACGCATAACGCACAACGCATAACGCATAACGCATAATACATAACCCATAACGCATAACGCATAACGCAAAACGCATAACGCATAACGCATAACGCATAACGCATAACGCATAACTCATAACGCATAACGCATGGCGCATAACGCAAAATGCATAACGCATAACGCATAACGCATAAAGCATAACGCATAACGCATAACGCATAACGCATAACGCATAACGCATAAAACATAACCCATAACGTATAACGCATAACGCATAACTCAAACCGTATAACGCATAACGCATAACTCGAACCGTATAACGCATAACGCATAACGCATAACGCATAACTCATAACGCATAACGCATGGCGCATAACGCAAAATGCATAACGCATAACGCATAACGCATAACGCATAACGCATAACGCATAACGCATAACGCAAACGTATAACGCCCAACGCATAACGCATAACGAACAACGCATAACGCATAACGCATAACGCATAAAACATAACCCATAACGCATGGCGCATAACGCAAAATGCATAACGCATAACGCATAACGCATAAAGCATAACGCATAACGCATAACGCATAACGCATAACGCACAACGCATAACGCATAACGCATAACGCATAAAGCATAACGCATAACGCATAACGCATAACGCATAACGCACAACGCATAACGCATAACGCATAACGCATAACGCATAACGCATAACTCATACCGTATAACGCATAACGCATAACGCATAAAGCATAACGCATAACGCATAACGCATAACGCATAACGCATAACGCATAACGCATAACGCATAACGCATAACGCATAACGCATAACGCATAACTCAAACCGTATAACGCATAACGCATAACGCATAACGCATAACGCATAACGCATAACGCATAACGCATAACGCATAACGCATAACGCATAACGCATAACGCATAACGCATAACGCATAACGCATAAAGCATAACGCATAACGCACAACGCATAACGCATAACGCATAACGCATAACGCATAACTCATACCGTATAACGCATAACGCATAACGCATAAAGCATAACGCATAACGCATAACGCATAACGCATAACGCATAACGCATAACGCATAACGCATAACGCATAACGCATAACGCATAACGCATAACGCATAACGCATAACGCATAACGCATAACGCATAACGCATAACGCATAACGCATAACGCATAACGCATAACGCATAACGCATAACGCATAACGCATAACGCATAACGCATAACGCATAACGCATAACGCATAACGCATAACGCATAACAAATAACGCATAACGCATAACGCATAACGCATAACGCATAACGCATAACGCATAACGCATAACGTATAACGCATAACGCATAACTCAAACCGTATAACGCATAACGCATAACGCATAACGCATAACGCATAACGCATAACGCATAACGCATAACGCATAACGCATAACGCAAAAAGCATAACGCATAACGCATAACGCATAACGCATAACTCATAACGCATAACGCATGGCGCATAACGCATAACGCATAACGCATAACGCATAACGCATAAAACATAACCCATAACGCATAACGCATAACGCATAACTTATTACTCATAACGCATAACGCATGGCGCATAACGCAAAATGCATAACGCATAACGCATAACTCATAACGCATAACGCATAACGCATAACGCATAAATTATAACTCATAACGCATAACGCATAACGCATAACGCATAACGCATAATGCATAACTCATAACGCATAACGAACAACGCATAACGAACAACGCATAACGCACAACGCATAACGCATAACGCATAACGCATAACGCATAACGCATAACGCATAACGCATAACGCATAACGCATAACGCATAACGCATAACGCAAAAAGCATAACGCATAACGCATAACGCATAAAGCATAAAGCCTAACGCATAACGCATAACGCATAACGCATAACGCATAACGCATAACGCATAACGCATAACGCATAAAACATAACCCATAACGCATAACACATAACGCATAACGCAAAACGCATAACGCATAACGCATAAAGCCTAACGCATAACGCATAACGCATAACGCATAACGCATAACGCATAACGCATAACGCATAACGCATAACGCATAACGCATAACGCATAACCCATAACGCATAACGCATAACGCATAACGCATTACGCATAACGCATAACGCAAAAAGCATAACGCATAACGCATAACGCATAACGCATAACCCATAACGCATAACGCATAACGCATAACGCATAACGCATAACGCATAACGCATAACGCAAAAAGCATAACGCATAACGCATAACGCATAAAGCATAACGCATAACTTATTACTCATAACGCATAACTCATAACGCATAACGCATGGCGCATAACGCATAACGCATAACGCATAACGCATAACTCATACCGTATAACGCATAACGCATAACGCACAACGCATAACGCATAACGCATAACGCATAACTCAAACCGTATAACGCATAACGCACAACGCATAACGCAAACGTATAACGCCCAACGCATAACGCATAACGAACAACGCATAACGCACAACGCATAACGCATAACGCATAACGCATAACGCATAAAACATAACCCATAACGCATAACACATAACGCATAACGCAAAACGCATAACGCATAACGCATAAAGCCTAACGCATAACGCATAAAGCATAACGCACAACGCACAACGCACAACACAGAACGCATAACGCATAACGCACAACGCATAACGCATAACGCATAACGCATAACGCATAACTCATACCGTATAACGCATAACGCATAACGCATAACGCATAAAGCATAACGCATAACGCATAACGCAAACGTATTACGCCCAACGCATAACGCATAACGCATAACGCATAACGCATAACGCACAACGCATAACGCATAACGCATAACGCATAACGCATAACTCATACCGTATAACGCATAACGCATAACGCATAAAGCATAACACATAACGCATAACGCATAACGCATAACGCATAACGCATAACGCATAACGCATAACGCATAACGCATAACGCATAACGCATAACGCATAACGCATAACGCATAACGCATAACGCATAACGCATAACGCATAACGCATAACGCATAACGCATAACGCATAACGCATAACGCATAACGCATAACGCATAACGCATAACGCATAACGCATAACGCATAACGCATAACGCATAACGCATAACGCATAACGCATAACGCATAACGCAAACGCATAACGCATAACGCATAACGCATAACGCATAACGCATAACGCATAACGCATAACGCATAACGCATAACGCATAACGCATAACGCATAACACATAACGCATAACGCATAACGCATAACGCATAACGCATAACGCATAACGCATAACGCATAACGCATAACGTATAACGCATAACGCATAACTCAAACCGTATAACGCATAACGCATAACGCATAACGCATAACGCATAACGCATAACCCATAACGCATAACGCATAACGCATAACGCATAACGCATAACGCATAACGCAAAAAGCATAACGCATAACGCATAACGCATAACGCATAACTCATAACGCATAACGCATGGCGCATAACGCATAACGCATAACGCATAACGCATAAAACATAACCCATAACGCATAACGCATAACGCATAACGCATAAATTATAACTCATAACGCATAACGCATAACGCATAACGCATAACGCATAACGCATAATGCATTACTCATAACGCATAACGAACAACGCATAACGAACAACGCATAACGCACAACGCATAACGCATAACGCATAACGCATAACGCATAACGCATAACGCATAACGCATAACGCATAACGCATAACGCATAACGCAAAAAGCATAACGCATAACGCATAACGCATAAAGCATAAAGCCTAACGCATAACGCATAACGCATAACGCATAACGCATAACGCATAACGCATAACGCATAACGCATAAAACATAACCCATAACGCATAACACATAACGCATAACGCAAAACGCATAACGCATAACGCATAAAGCCTAACGCATAACGCATAACGCATAACGCATAACGCATAACGCATAACGCATAACGCATAACGCATAACGCATAACGCATAACGCATAACGCATAACGCATAACGCATAACCCATAACGCATAACGCATAACGCATAACGCATAACGCATAACGCAAAAAGCATAACGCATAACGCATAACGCATAACGCATAACCCATAACGCATAACGCATAACGCATAACGCATAACGCATAACGCATAACGCATAACGCAAAAAGCATAACGCATAACGCATAACGCATAAAGCATAACGCATAACTTATTACTCATAACGCATAACTCATAACGCATAACGCATGGCGCATAACGCATAACGCAAAACGCATAACGCATAACGCATAAAGCATAACGCATAACGCATAACGCATAAAGCATAACGCATAACGCATAAAGCATAACGCACAACGCACAACGCACAACACAGAACGCATAACGCATAACGCACAACGCATAACGCATAACGCATAACGCATAACGCATAACTCATACCGTATAACGCATAACGCATAACGCATAACGCATAAAGCATAACGCATAACGCAAACGCAAACGTATTACGCCCAACGCATAACGCATAACGCATAACGCATAACGCATAACGCATAACGCATAACGCATAACGCATAACGCATAACGCATAACTCATAACGCATAACGCATGGCGCATAACGTAAAATGCATAACGCATAACGCATAACGCATAACGCATAAAGCATAACGCATAACGCATAACGCATAACGCAAACGTATAACGCCCAACGCATAATGCATAACGAACAACGCATAACGCACAACGCATAACGCATAACGCATAATGCATAATACATAACCCATAACGCATAACGCATAACGCAAAACGCATAACGCATAACGCATAACGCATAACTCAAACCGTATAACGCATAACGCATAACTCAAACCGTATAACGCATAACGCATAACGCATAACGCATAACGCATAACGCATAACGCATAACTCATAACGCATAACGCATGGCGCATAACGCAAAATGCATAACGCATAACGCATAACGCATAAAGCATAACGCATAACGCATAACGCATAACCCATAACGCATAACGCATAACGCATAACTTATTACTCATAACGCATAAAGCATGGCGCATAACGCAAAATGCATAACGCATAACGCATAACTCATAACGCATAACGCATAACGCATAACCCATAAATTATAACTCATAACGCATAACGCATAACGCATAACGCATAACTCATAACGCATAACGCATGGCGCATAACGCATAACGCATAACGCATAACTCATACCGTATAACGCATAACGCATAACGCATAACGCATAACGCATAACGCATAACGCATAACGCATAACGCATAACGCATAACGCAAACGTATAACGCCCAACGCATAACGCATAACGAACAACGCATAACGCATAACGCATAACGCATAACGCATAAAACATAACCCATAACGCATGGCGCATAACGCAAAATGCATAACGCATAACGCATAACGCATAAAGCATAACGCATAACGCATAACGCATAACGCATAACGCATAACGCACAACGCATAACGCATAACGCATAACGCATAACGCATAACGCATAACTCATACCGTATAACGCATAACGCATAACGCATAAAGCATAACGCATAACGCATAACGCATAACGCATAACGCATAACGCATAACGCATAACGCATAACGCATAACGCATAACGCATAACGCATAACGCATAACGCATAACGCATAACGCATAACGCATAACGCATAACTCAAACCGTATAACGCAAAACGCATAACGCATAACGCATAACGCATAACGCATAACCCATAACGCATAACGCATAACGCATAACGCATAACGCAAAAAGCATAACGCATAACGCATAACGCATAAAGCATAACGCATAACTTATTACTCATAACGCATAACGCATGGCGCATAACGCAAAATGCATAACGCATAACGCATAACTCATAACGCATAACGCATAACGCATAACGCATAAATTATAACTCATAACGCATAACGCATAACGCATAACGCATAACGCATAATGCATAACTCATAACGCATAACGAACAACGCATAACGAACAACGCATAACGCACAACGCATAACGCATAACGCATAACGCATAACGCATAACGCATAACGCATAACGCATAACGCATAACGCATAACGCATAACGCATAACGCAAAAAGCATAACGCATAACGCATAACGCATAAAGCATAAAGCCTAACGCATAACGCATAACGCATAACGCATAACGCATAACGCATAACGCATAACGCATAACGCATAAAACATAACCCATAACGCATAACACATAACGCATAACGCAAAACGCATAACGCATAACGCATAAAGCCTAACGCATAACGCATAACGCATAACGCATAACGCATAACGCATAACGCATAACGCATAACGCATAACGCATAACGCATAACGCATAACCCATAACGCATAACGCATAACGCATAACGCATTACGCATAACGCATAACGCAAAAAGCATAACGCATAACGCATAACGCATAACGCATAACCCATAACGCATAACGCATAACGCATAACGCATAACGCATAACGCATAACGCATAACGCAAAAAGCATAACGCATAACGCATAACGCATAAAGCATAACGCATAACTTATTACTCATAACGCATAACTCATAACGCATAACGCATGGCGCATAACGCATAACGCATAACGCATAACGCATAACTCATACCGTATAACGCATAACGCATAACGCACAACGCATAACGCATAACGCATAACGCATAACTCAAACCGTATAACGCATAACGCACAACGCATAACGCAAACGTATAACGCCCAACGCATAACGCATAACGAACAACGCATAACGCACAACGCATAACGCATAACGCATAACGCATAACGCATAAAACATAACCCATAACGCATAACGCATAACGCATAACGCAAAACGCATAACGCATAACGCATAAAGCCTAACGCATAACGCATAAAGCATAACGCACAACGCACAACGCACAACACAGAACGCATAACGCATAACGCACAACGCATAACGCATAACGCATAACGCATAACGCATAACTCATACCGTATAACGCATAACGCATAACGCATAACGCATAAAGCATAACGCATAACGCATAACGCAAACGTATTACGCCCAACGCATAACGCATAACGCATAACGCATAACGCATAACGCATAACGCATAACGCATAACGCATAACGCATAACGCATAACTCATACCGTATAACGCATAACGCATAACGCATAAAGCATAACACATAACGCATAACGCATAACGCATAACGCATAACGCATAACGCATAACGCATAACGCATAACGCATAACGCATAACGCATAACGCATAACGCATAACGCATAACGCATAACGCATAACGCATAACGCATAACGCATAACGCATAACGCATAACGCATAACGCATAACGCATAACGCATAACGCATAACGCATAACGCATAACGCATAACGCATAACGCATAACGCATAACGCATAACGCATAACGCATAACGCATAACGCAAACGCATAACGCATAACGCATAACGCATAACGCATAACGCATAACGCATAACGCATAACGCATAACGCATAACGCATAACGCATAACGCATAACACATAACGCATAACGCATAACGCATAACGCATAACGCATAACGCATAACGCATAACGCATAACGCATAACGTATAACGCATAACGCATAACTCAAACCGTATAACGCATAACGCATAACGCATAACGCATAACGCATAACGCATAACCCATAACGCATAACGCATAACGCATAACGCATAACGCATAACGCATAACGCAAAAAGCATAACGCATAACGCATAACGCATAACGCATAACTCATAACGCATAACGCATGGCGCATAACGCATAACGCATAACGCATAACGCATAAAACATAACCCATAACGCATAACGCATAACGCATAACGCATAAATTATAACTCATAACGCATAACGCATAACGCATAACGCATAACGCATAACGCATAATGCATTACTCATAACGCATAACGAACAACGCATAACGAACAACGCATAACGCACAACGCATAACGCATAACGCATAACGCATAACGCATAACGCATAACGCATAACGCATAACGCATAACGCATAACGCATAACGCAAAAAGCATAACGCATAACGCATAACGCATAAAGCATAACGCATAACGCATAACGCATAACGCATAACGCATAACGCATAACGCATAACGCATAACGCATAACGCATAAAACATAACCCATAACGCATAACACATAACGCATAACGCAAAACGCATAACGCATAACGCATAAAGCCTAACGCATAACGCATAACGCATAACGCATAACGCATAACGCATAACGCATAACGCATAACGCATAACGCATAACGCATAACGCATAACGCATAACGCATAACGCATAACCCATAACGCATAACGCATAACGCATAACGCATAACGCATAACGCAAAAAGCATAACGCATAACGCATAACGCATAACGCATAACCCATAACGCATAACGCATAACGCATAACGCATAACGCATAACGCATAACGCATAACGCAAAAAGCATAACGCATAACGCATAACGCATAAAGCATAACGCATAACTTATTACTCATAACGCATAACTAATAACGCATAACGCATGGCGCATAACGCATAACGCAAAACGCATAACGCATAACGCATAACGCATAACGCATAACGCATAACGCATAAAGCCTAACGCATAACGCATAAAGCATAACGCACAACGCACAACGCACAACACAGAACGCATAACGCATAACGCACAACGCATAACGCATAACGCATAACGCATAACGCATAACTCATAACGTATAACGCATAACGCATAACGCATAACGCATAAAGCATAACGCATAACGCAAACGCAAACGTATTACGCCCAACGCATAACGCATAACGCATAACGCATAACGCATAACGCATACCGCATAACGCATAACGGATAACGCATAACGCATAACTCATAACGCATAACGCATGGCGCATAACGTAAAATGCATAACGCATAACGCATAACGCATAACGCATAAAGCATAACGCATAACGCATAACGCATAACGCAAACGTATAACGCCCAACGCATAATGCATAACGAACAACGCATAACGCACAACGCATAACGCATAACGCATAATGCATAATACATAACCCATAACGCATAACGCATAACGCAAAACGCATAACGCATAACGCATAACGCATAACTCAAACCGTATAACGCATAACGCATAACTCAAACCGTATAACGCATAACGCATAACGCATAACGCATAACGCATAACGCATAACGCATAACTCATAACGCATAACGCATGGCGCATAACGCAAAATGCATAACGCATAACGCATAACGCATAAAGCATAACGCATAACGCATAACGCATAACCCATAACGCATAACGCATAACGCATAACTTATTACTCATAACGCATAAAGCATGGCGCATAACGCAAAATGCATAACGCATAACGCATAACTCATAACGCATAACGCATAACGCATAACCCATAAATTATAACTCATAACGCATAACGCATAACGCATAACGCATAACTCATAACGCATAACGCATGGCGCATAACGCATAACGCATAACGCATAACTCATACCGTATAACGCATAACGCATAACGCATAACGCATAACGCATAACGCATAACGCATAACGCATAACGCATAACGCATAACGCAAACGTATAACGCCCAACGCATAACGCATAACGAACAACGCATAACGCATAACGCATAACGCATAACGCATAAAACATAACCCATAACGCATGGCGCATAACGCAAAATGCATAACGCATAACGCATAACGCATAAAGCATAACGCATAACGCATAACGCATAACGCATAACGCATAACGCACAACGCATAACGCATAACGCATAACGCATAACGCATAACGCATAACTCATACCGTATAACGCATAACGCATAACGCATAAAGCATAACGCATAACGCATAACGCATAACGCATAACGCATAACGCATAACGCATAACGCATAACGCATAACGCATAACGCATAACGCATAACGCATAACGCATAACGCATAACGCATAACGCATAACGCATAACTCAAACCGTATAACGCAAAACGCATAACGCATAACGCATAACGCATAACGCATAACCCATAACGCATAACGCATAACGCATAACGCATAACGCAAAAAGCATAACGCATAACGCATAACGCATAAAGCATAACGCATAACTTATTACTCATAACGCATAACGCATGGCGCATAACGCATAAAACATAACCCATAACGCATAACACATAACGCATAACGCAAAACGCATAACGAACAACGCATAACGCACAACGCATAACGCATAACGCATAACGCACAACGCACAACACAGAACGCATAACGCATAACGCACAACGCATAACGCATAACGCATAACGCATAACTCATACCGTATAACGCATAACGCATAACGCATAAAGCATAACGCATAACGCATAACGCATAACGCAAACGTATTACGCCCAACGCATAACGCATAACGCATAACGCATAACGCATAACGCATACCGCATAACGCATAACGTATAACGCCCAACGCATAACGCATAACGAACAACGCATAACGCATAACGCATAACGCATAACGCATAACGCATAAAACATAACCCATAACGCATGGCGCATAACGCAAAATGCATAACGCATAACGCATAACGCATAAAGCATAACGCATAACGCATAACGCATAACGCATAACGCATAACTCATAACGCATAACGCATAACGCATAACGCATAAATTATAACTCATAACGCATAACGCATAACGCATAACGCATAACTCATAACGCATAACGCATGGCGCATAACGCATAACGCATAACGCATAACGCATAACTCATACCGTATAACGCATAACGCATAACGCATAACGCATAAACCAATAACGTATAACGCATAACGCATAACTCAAACCGTATAACGCATAACGCATAACTCAAACCGTATAACGCATAACGCATAATGCATAACGCATAACGCATAACTCATAACGCATAACGCATGGCGCATAACGCAAAATGCATAACGCATAATGCATAACGCATAACGCATAACGCATAACGCAAACGTATAACGCATAACGCATAAAACATAACCCATAACGCATAACACATAACGCATAACGCAAAACGCATAACGCATAACGCATAAAGCATAACGCATAACGCATAAAGCATAACGCACAACGCACAACGCACAACACAGAACGCATAACGCATAACGCACAACGCATAACGCATAACGCATAACGCATAACGCATAACTCATACCGTATAACGCATAACGCATAACGCATAAAGCATAACGCATAACGCATAACGCATAACGCAAACGTATTACGCCCAACGCATAACGCATAACGCATAACGCATAACGCATAACGCATACCGCATAACGCATAACGGATAACGCATAACGCATAACTCATAACGCATAACGCATGGCGCATAACGTAAAATGCATAACGCATAACGCATAACGCATAACGCATAAAGCATAACGCATAACGCATAACGCATAACGCAAACGTATAACGCCCAACGCATAACGCATAACGAACAACGCATAACGCACAACGCATAACGCATAACGCATAACGCATAATACATAACCCATAACGCATAACGCATAACGCAAAACGCATAACGCATAACGCATAACGCATAACGCATAACGCATAACTCATAACGCATAACGCATGGCGCATAACGCAAAATGCATAACGCATAACGCATAACGCATAACGCATAACGCATAACGCATAACGCATAACGCATAACGCATAACGCATAACGCATAACGCAAACGTATAACGGCCAACGCATAACGCATAACGAACAACGCATAACGCATAACGCATAACGCATAACGCATAACGCATAAAACATAACCCATAACGCATGGCGCATAACGCAAAATGCATAACGCATAACGCATAACGCATAAAGCATAACGCATAACGCATAACGCATAACGCACAACGCATAACGCATAACGCATAACGCATAAAGCATAACGCATAACGCATAACGCATAACGCATAACGCACAACGCATAACGCATAACGCATAACGCATAACGCATAACTCATACCGTATAACGCATAACGCATAACGCATAAAGCATAACGCATAACGCATAACGCATAACGCATAACGCATAACGCATAAAACATAACCCATAACGCATAACGCATAACGCATAACTTATTACTCATAACGCATAACGCATGGCGCATAACGCAAAATGCATAACGCATAACGCATAACTCATAACGCATAACGCATAACGCATAACGCATAACGCATAAATTATAACTCATAACGCATAACGCATAACGCATAACGCATAACGCATAACGCATAACTCATAACGCATAACGCATGGCGCATAACGCATAACGCATAACGCATAACGCATAACTCATACCGTATAACGCATAACGCATAACGCATAACGCATAACGCATAACTCAAACCGTATAACGCATAACGCACAACGCATAACGCAAACGTATAACGCCCAACGCATAACGCATAACGAACAACGCATAACGAACAACGCATAACGCACAACGCATAACGTATAACGCATAACGCATAACGCATAACGCATAACGCATAACGCATAACGCAAAAAGCATAACGCATAACGCATAACGCATAAAGCATAAAGCCTAACGCATAACGCATAACGCATAACGCATAACGCATAACGCATAACGCATAAAACATAACCCATAACGCATAACACATAACGCATAACGCAAAACGCATAACGCATAACGCATAAAGCCTAACGCATAACGCATAACGCATAACGCATAACGCATAACGCATAACGCATAACGCATAACGCATAACGCATAACGCATAACGCATAACGCATAACGCATAACGCATAACGCATAACCCATAACGCATAACGCATAACGCATAACGCATAACGCATAACGCATAACGCATAACGCAAAAAGCATAACGCATAACGCATAACGCATAACGCATAACCCATAACGCATAACGCATAACGCATAACGCATAACGCATAACGCATAACGCATAACGCAAAAAGCATAACGCATAACGCATAACGCATAAAGTATAACGCATAACTTATTACTCATAACGCATAACTCATAACGCATAACGCATAACGCATAACGCAAACGTATTACGCCCAACGCATAACGCATAACGCATAACGCATAACGCATACCGCATAACGCATAACGGATAACGCATAACGCATAACTCATAACGCATAACGCATGGCGCATAACGTAAAATGCATAACGCATAACGCATAACGCATAAACCAATAACGTATAACGCATAACGCATAACTCAAACCGTATAACGCATAACGCATAACTCAAACCGTATAACGCATAACGCATAACGCATAACGCATAACGCATAACTCATAACGCATAACGCATGGCGCATAACGCAAAATGCATAACGCATAACGCATAACGCATAATGCATAACGCATAACGCATAACGCATAACGCATAACGCAAACGTATAACGCCCAACGCATAACGCATAACGAACAACGCATAACGCATAACGCATAACGCATAACGCATAACGCATAAAACATAACCCATAACGCATGGCGCATAACGCAAAATGCATAACGCATAACGCATAACGCATAAAGCATAACGCATAACGCATAACGCATAACGCACAACGCATAACGCATAACGCATAACGCATAACGCATAACGCATAACGTATAACGCATAACTCAAACCGTATAACGCATAACGCATAACGCATAACGCATAACGCATAACGCATAACGCATAACGCATAACGCATAACTCATAACGCATAACGCATAACGCATAAATTATAACTCATAACGCATAACGCATAACGCATAACGCATAACGCATAACTCATAACGCATAACGCATGGCGCATAACGCATAACGCATAACGCATAACGCATAACTCATACCGTATAACGCATAACGCATAACTCAAACCGTATAACGCATAACGCATAATGCATAACGCATAACGCATAACTCATAACGCATAACGCATGGCGCATAACGCAAAATGCATAACGCATAATGCATAACGCATAACGCATAACGCATAACGCAAACGTATAACGCATAACGCATAAAACATAACCCATAACGCATAACACATAACGCATAACGCAAAACGCATAACGCATAACGCATAAAGCATAACGCATAACGCATAAAGCATAACGCACAACGCACAACGCACAACACAGAACGCATAACGCATAACGCACAACGCATAACGCATAACGCATAACTTATTACTCATAACGCATAACTCATAACGCATAACGCATGGCGCATAACGCATAACGCATAACGCATAACTCAAACCGTATAACGCATAACGCATAACTCAAACCGTATAACGCATAACGCATAACTCAAACCGTATAACGCATAACGCATAACGCTTAACGCATAACGCATAACGCATAACCCATAACGCATAACGCATAACGCATAACGCATAACGCATAACGCAAAAAGCATAACGCATAACGCATAACGCATAAAGCATAACGCATAACTTATTACTCATAACGCATAACGCATGGCGCATAACGCATAAAACATAACCCATAACGCATAACACATAACGCATAACGCAAAACGCATAACGAACAACGCATAACGCACAACGCATAACGCATAACGCATAACGCACAACGCACAACACAGAACGCATAACGCATAACGCACAACGCATAACGCATAACGCATAACGCATAACGCATAACTCATACCGTATAACGCATAACGCATAACGCATAAAGCATAACGCATAACGCATAACGCATAACGCAAACGTATTACGCCCAACGCATAACGCATAACGCATAACGCATAACGCATACCGCATAACGCATAACGGATAACGCATAACGCATAACTCATAACGCATAACGCATGGCGCATAACGTAAAATGCATAACGCATAACGCATAACGCATAAACCAATAACGTATAACGCATAACTCAAACCGTATAACGCATAACGCATAACTCAAACCGTATAACGCATAACGCATAACGCATAACGCATAACGCATAACTCATAACGCATAACGCATGGCGCATAACGCAAAATGCATAACGCATAACGCATAACGCATAATGCATAACGCATAACGCATAACGCATAACGCATAACGCAAACGTATAACGCCCAACGCATAACGCATAACGAACAACGCATAACGCATAACGCATAACGCATAACGCATAACGCATAAAACATAACCCATAACGCATGGCGCATAACGCAAAATGCATAACGCATAACGCATAACGCATAAAGCATAACGCATAACGCATAACGCATAACGCACAACGCATAACGCATAACGCATAACGCATAACGCATAACGCATAACGTATAACGCATAACTCAAACCGTATAACGCATAACGCATAACGCATAACGCATAACGCATAACGCATAACGCATAACGCATAACGCATAACGCATAACGCATAACGCATAACGCATAACGCATAACGCATAACGCATAACGCATAACTCAAAACGCATAACGCATAACGCATAAATTATAACTCATAACGCATAACGCATAACGCATAACGCATAACGCATAACGCATAACGCATAACTCATAACGCATAACGCATGGCGCATAACGCATAACGCATAACGCATAACGCATAACTCATACCGTATAACGCATAACGCATAACGCATAACGCATAACGCATAAACCAATAACGTATAACGCATAACGCATAACTCAAACCGTATAACGCATAACGCATAACTCAAACCGTATAACGCATAACGCATAATGCATAACGCATAACGCATAACTCATAACGCATAACGCATGGCGCATAACGCAAAATGCATAACGCATAATGCATAACGCATAACGCATAACGCATAACGCATAACGCAAACGTATAACGCATAACGCATAAAACATAACCCATAACGCATAACACATAAAGCATAACGCAAAACGCATAACGCATAACGCATAAAGCATAACGCATAACGCATAAAGCATAACGCACAACGCACAACGCACAACACAGAACGCATAACGCATAACGCACAACGCATAACGCATAACGCATAACGCATAACGCATAACTCATACCGTATAACGCATAACGCATAACGCATAAAGCATAACGCATAACGCATAACGCATAACGCAAACGTATTACGCCCAACGCATAACGCATAACGCATAACGCATAACGCATAACGCATACCGCATAACGCATAACGGATAACGCATAACGCATAACTCATAACGCATAACGCATGGCGCATAACGTAAAATGCATAACGCATAACGCATAACGCATAACGCATAACGCATAAAGCATAACGCATAACGCATAACGCATAACGCAAACGTATAACGCCCAACGCATAACGCATAACGAACAACGCATAACGCACAACGCATAACGCATAACGCATAACGCATAACGCATAATACATAACCCATAACGCATAACGCATAACGCAAAACGCATAACGCATAACGCATAACGCATAACGCATAACGCATAACTCATAACGCATAACGCATGGCGCATAACGCAAAATGCATAACGCATAACGCATAACGCATAAAGCATAACGCATAACGCATAACGCATAACGCATAACGCATAACGCATAACGCATAAAACATAACCCATAACGTATAACGCATAACGCATAACTCAAACCGTATAACGCATAACGCATAACTCAAACCGTATAACGCATAACGCATAACGCATAACTCATAACGCATAACGCATGGCGCATAACGCAAAATGCATAACGCATAACGCATAACGCATAACGCATAACGCATAACGCATAACGCATAACGCATAACGCAAACGTATAACGGCCAACGCATAACGCATAACGAACAACGCATAACGCATAACGCATAACGCATAACGCATAACGCATAAAACATAACCCATAACGCATGGCGCATAACGCAAAATGCATAACGCATAACGCATAACGCATAAAGCATAACGCATATCGCATAACGCATAACGCATAACGCAAAACGCACAACGCATAACGCATAACGCATAACGCATAAAGCATAACGCATAACGCATAACGCATAACGCATAACGCACAACGCATAACGCATAACGCATAACGCATAACGCATAACTCATACCGTATAACGCATAACGCATAACGCATAAAGCATAACGCATAACGCATAACGCATAACGCATAACGCATAACGCATAACGCATAACGCATAACGCATAACGCATAACGCATAACGCATAACGCATAACGCATAACGCATAACGCATAACGCATAACGCATAACGCATAACGCATAACGCATAACGCATAACGCATAACGCATAACGCATAACTCATAACGCATAACGCATAACGCATAACGCATAACGCATAACGCATAACGCATAACGCATAACGCATAACGCATAACTCATAACGCATAACGCATAACGCATAACGCATAAATTATAACTCATAACGCATAACGCATAACGCATAACGCATAACTCATAACGCATAACGCATGGCGCATAACGCATAACGCATAACGCATAACGCATAACTCATACCGTATAACGCATAACGCATAACGCATAACGCATAACGCATAAACCAATAACGTATAACGCATAACGCATAACTCAAACCGTATAACGCATAACGCATAACTCAAACCGTATAACGCATAACGCATAATGCATAACGCATAACGCATAACTCATAACGCATAACGCATGGCGCATAACGCAAAATGCATAACGCATAATGCATAACGCATAACGCATAACGCATAACGCAAACGTATAACGCATAACGCATAATGCATAACGCATAACGCGTAACGCATAACGCATAACGCATAACGCATAACGCATAACGCATAACGCATAACGCATAACGCATAACGCATAACGCATAACGCATAACGCATAACGCATAACGCATAACGCATAACGCATAACGCATAACGCATAACGCATAACGCATAACGCATAACGCATAACGCATAACGCATAACGCATAACTCATAACGCATAACGCATAACGCATCACGCATAAATTATAACTCATAACGCATAACGCATAACGCATAACGCATAACGCATAACTCATAACGCATAACGCATAACGCATAACGCAAACGTATTACGCCCAACGCATAACGCATAACGCATAACGCATAACGCATAACGCATACCGCATTACGCATAACGGATAACGCATAACGCATAACTCATAACGCATAACGCATGGCGCATAACGTAAAATGCATCACGCTCAACGCATAACGCATAATGCATAACGCATAACGCATAACGCATAACGCAAACGTATAACGCCCACGCATAACGCATAACGAACAAGGCATAACGCACAACGCATAACGCATAACGCATAACGCATAATACATAACCCATAACGCATAACGCATACGCAAAACGCATAACGCATAACGCATAACGCATAACGCATAACGCATAACTCATAACGCATAACGCATGGCGCAAAACGCAAAATGCATAACGCATAACGCATAACGCATAAAGCATAACGCATAACGCATAACGCATAACGCATAACGCATAAAACATAACCCATAACGTATAACGCATAACGCATAACTCAAACCGTATAACGCATAAGGCATAACTCAAACCGTATAACGCATAACGCATAACGCATAACGCATAACTCATAACGCATAACGCATGGCGCATAACGCAAAATGCATAACGCATAACGCATAACGCATAACGCATAACGCATAACGCATAACGCATAACGCATAACGCATAACGCATAACGCAAACGTATAACGGCCAACGCATAACGCATAACGAACAACGCATAACGCATAACGCATAACGCATAACGCATAAAACATAACCCATAACGCATGGCGCATAACGCAAAATGCATAACGCATAACGCATAACGCATAAAGCATAACGCATAACGCATAACGCATAACGCATAACGCACAACGCATAACGCATAACGCATAACGCATAAAGCATAACGCATAACGCATAACGCATAACGCATAACGCACAACGCATAACGCATAACGCATAACGCATAACGCATAACTCATACCGTATAACGCATAACGCATAACGCATAAAGCATAACGCATAACGCATAACGCATAACGCATAACGCATAACGCATAACGCATAACGCATAACGCATAACGCATAACGCATAACGCATAACGCATAACGCATAACGCATAACGCATAACGCATAACGCATAACGCATAACGCATAACTTATTACTCATAACGCATAACGCATGGCGCATAACGCAAAATGCATAACGCATAACGCATAACTCATAACGCATAACGCATAACGCATAACGCATAAATTATAACTCATAACGCATAACGCATAACGCATAACGCATAACGCATAACTCATAACGCATAACGCATGGCGCATAACGCATAACGCATAACGCATAACGCATAGCTCATACCGTATAACGCATAACGCATAACGCATAACGCATAACGCATAACGCATAACGCATAACTCAAACCGTATAACGCATAACGCACAACGCATAACGCAAACGTATAACGCCCAACGCATAACGCATAACGAACAACGCATAACGAACAACGCATAACGCACAACGCATAACGCATAACGCATAACGCATAACGCATAACGCATAACTCAAACCGTATAACGCATAACGCATAAAGCATAACGCATAACGCATAACGCATAACCCATAACGCATAACGCATAACGCATAACGCATAACGCATAACGCAAAAAGCATAACGCATAACGCATAACGCATAAAGCATAACGCATAACTTATTACTCATAACGCATGGCGCATAACGCATAAAACATAACCCATAACGCATAACACATAACGCATAACGCAAAACGCATAACGAACAACGCATAACGCACAACGCATAACGCATAACGCATAACGCATAACGCATAACGCATAACGCATAACGCATAACGCATAACGCATAACGCATAACGCAAAAAGCATATCGCATAACGCATAACGCATAAAGCATAAAGCCTAACGCATAACGCATAACGCATAACGCATAACGCATAACGCATAACGCATAACGCATAACGCATAAAACATAACCCATAACGCATAACACATAACGCATAACGCAAAACGCATAACGCATAAAGCCTAACGCATAACGCATAACGCATAACGCATAACGCATAACGCATAACGCATAACGCATAACGCATAACGCATAACGCATAACGCATAACGCATAACGCATAACGCATAACGCATAACGCATAACCCATAACGCATAACGCATAACGCATAACGCATAACGCAAAAAGCATAACGCATAACGCATAACGCATAACGCATAACGCATACCGCATAACGCATAACGGATAACGCATAACGCATAACTCAAAACGCATAACGCATGGCGCATAACGTAAAATGCATAACGCATAACGCATAACGCATAACGCATAAAGCATAACGCATAACGCATAACGCATAACGCAAACGCCTAACGCCCAAGGCATAATGCATAACGAACAACGTATAACGCACAATGCATAACGCATAACGCATAACGCATAATACATAACCCATAACGCATAACGCATAACGCAAAACGCATAACGCATAACGCATAACGCATAACTCAAACCGTATAACGCATAACGCATAACGCATAACGCATAACGCATAACGCATAACGAATAACGCATAACTCAAACCGTATAACGCATAACGCATAACGCATGGCGCATAACGCAAAATGCATAACGCATAACGCATAACGCATAAAGCATAACGCATAACGCATAACGCATAACCCATAACGCATAACGCATAACGCATAACGCATAAATTATTACTCATAACGCATAACGCATGGCGCATAACGCAAAATGCATAACGCATAACGCATAACTCATAACGCATAACGCATAACGCATAACGCATAACCCATAAATTATAACTCATAACGCATAACGCATAACGCATAACGCATAACGCATAACTCATAACGCATAACGCATGGCGCATAACGCATAACGCATAACGCATAACTCATACCGTATAACGCATAACGCATAACGCATAACGCATAACGCATAACGCATAACGCAAACGTATAACGCCCAACGCATAACGCATAACGAACAACGCATAACGCATAACGCATAACGCATAACGCATAAAACATAACCCATAACGCATGGCGCATAACGCAAAATGCATAACGCATAACGCATAACGCATAAAGCATAACGCATAACGCATAACGCATAACGCATAACGCACAACGCATAACGCATAACGCATAACGCATAACGCATAACTCATACCGTATAACGCATAACGCATAACGCATAAAGCATAACGCATAACGCATAACGCATAACGCATAACGCATAACGCATAACGCATAACGCATAACGCATAACGCATAACGCATAACGCATAACGCATAACGCATAACTCAAACCGTATAACGCATAACGCATAACGCATAACGCATAACGCATAACGCATAACGCATAACTCAAAACGCATAACGCATAACGCATAAATTATAACTCATAACGCATAACGCATAACGCATAACGCATAACGCATAACGCATAACGCATAACTCATAACGCATAACGCATGGCGCATAACGCATAACGCATAACGCATAACGCATAACTCATACCGTATAACGCATAACGCATAACGCATAACGCATAACGCATAAACCAATAACGTATAACGCATAACGCATAACTCAAACCGTATAACGCATAACGCATAACTCAAACCGTATAACGCATAACGCATAATGCATAACGCATAACGCATAACTCATAACGCATAACGCATGGCGCATAACGCAAAATGCATAACGCATAATGCATAACGCATAACGCATAACGCATAACGCATAACGCAAACGTATAACGCATAACGCATAAAACATAACCCATAACGCATAACACATAAAGCATAACGCATAACGCATAACGCATAACGCATAACGCATAACGCATAACGCATAACGCATAACGCATAACGCATAACGCATAACTTATTACTCATAACGCATAACGCATGGCGCATAACGCAAAATGCATAACGCATAACGCATAACTCATAACGCATAACGCATAACGCATAACGCATAAATTATAACTCATAACGCATAACGCATAACGCATAACGCATAACGCATAACTCATAACGCATAACGCATGGCGCATAACGCATAACGCATAACGCATAACGCATAGCTCATACCGTATAACGCATAACGCATAACGCATAACGCATAACGCATAACGCATAACTCAAACCGTATAACGCATAACGCACAACGCATAACGCAAACGTATAACGCCCAACGCATAACGCATAACGAACAACGCATAACGAACAACGCATAACGCACAACGCATAACGCATAACGCATAACGCATAACGCATAACGCATAACGCATAACTCAAACCGTATAACGCATAACGCATAAAGCATAACGCATAACGCATAACGCATAACCCATAACGCATAACGCATAACGCATAACGCATAACGCATAACGCAAAAAGCATAACGCATAACGCATAACGCATAAAGCATAACGCATAACTTATTACTCATAACGCATGGCGCATAACGCATAAAACATAACCCATAACGCATAACACATAACGCATAACGCAAAACGCATAACGAACAACGCATAACGCACAACGCATAACGCATAACGCATAACGCATAACGCATAACGCATAACGCATAACGCATAACGCATAACGCATAACGCATAACGCATAACGCAAAAAGCATAACGCATAACGCATAACGCATAAAGCATAAAGCCTAACGCATAACGCATAACGCATAACGCATAACGCATAACGCATAACGCATAACGCATAACGCATAAAACATAACCCATAACGCATAACACATAACGCATAACGCAAAACGCATAACGCATAACGCATAAAGCCTAACGCATAACGCATAACGCATAACGCATAACGCATAACGCATAACGCATAACGCATAACGCATAACGCATAACGCATAACGCATAACGCATAACGCATAACGCATAACCCATAACGCATAACGCATAACGCATAACGCATAACGCAAAAAGCATAACGCATAACGCATAACGCATAACGCATAACGCATACCGCATAACGCATAACGGATAACGCATAACGCATAACTCACAACGCATAACGCATGGCGCATAACGTAAAATGCATAACGCATAACGCATAACGCATAACGCATAAAGCATAACGCATAACGCATAACGCATAACGCAAACGCCTAACGCCCAAGGCATAATGCATAACGAACAACGTATAACGCACAATGCATAACGCATAACGCATAACGCATAATACATAACCCATAACGCATAACGCATAACGCAAAACGCATAACGCATAACGCATAACGCATAACTCAAACCGTATAACGCATAACGCATAACGCATAACGCATAACGCATAACGCATAACGAATAACGCATAACTCAAACCGTATAACGCATAACGCATAACGCATGGCGCATAACGCAAAATGCATAACGCATAACGCATAACGCATAAAGCATAACGCATAACGCATAACGCATAACCCATAACGCATAACGCATAACGCATAACGCATAACTTATTACTCATAACGCATAACGCATGGCGCATAACGCAAAATGCATAACGCATAACGCATAACTCATAACGCATAACGCATAACGCATAACGCATAACCCATAAATTATAACTCATAACGCATAACGCATAACGCATAACGCATAACGCATAACTCATAACGCATAACGCATGGCGCATAACGCATAACGCATAACGCATAACTCATACCGTATAACGCATAACGCATAACGCATAACGCATAACGCATAACGCATAACGCATAACGCAAACGTATAACGCCCAACGCATAACGCATAACGAACAACGCATAACGCATAACGCATAACGCATAACGCATAAAACATAACCCATAACGCATGGCGCATAACGCAAAATGCATAACGCATAACGCATAACGCATAAAGCATAACGCATAACGCATAACGCATAACGCATAACGCACAACGCATAACGCATAACGCATAACGCATAACGCATAACTCATACCGTATAACGCATAACGCATAACGCATAAAGCATAACGCATAACGCATAACGCATAACGCATAACGCATAACGCATAACGCATAACGCATAACGCATAACGCATAACGCATAACGCATAACGCATAACGCATAACGCATAACGCATAACGCATAACGCATAACTCAAACCGTATAACGCATAACGCATAACGCATAACGCATAACGCATAACCCATAACGCATAACGCATAACGCATAACGCATAACGCATAACGCAAAAAGCATAACGCATAACGCATAACGCATAAAGCATAACGCATAACTTATTACTCATAACGCATAACGCATGGCGCATAACGCATAAAACATAACCCATAACGCATAACACATAACGCAAAACGCATAACGAACAACGCATAACGCACAACGCATAACGCATAACGCATAACGCATAACGCATAACACATAACGCATAACGCATAACGCATAACGCATAACGCATAACGCAAAAAGCATAACGCATAACGCATAACGCATAAAGCATAAAGCCTAACGCATAACGCATAACGCATAACGGATAACGCATAACGCATAACGCATAACGCATAAAACATAACCCATAACGCATAACACATAACGCATAACGCAAAACGCATAACGCATAACGCATAAAGCCTAACGCATAACGCATAACGCATAACGCATAACGCATAACGCATAACGCATAACGCATAACGCATAACGCATAACGCATAACGCATAACGCATAACGCATAACCCATAACGCATAACGCATAACGCATAACGCATAACGCATAACGCATAACGCATAACGCAAAAAGCATAACGCATAACGCATAACGCATAACGCATAACCCATAACGCATAACGCATAACGCATAACGCATAACGCATAACGCATAACGCATAACGCAAAAAGCATAACGCATAACGCATAACGCATAAAGCATAACGCATAACTTATTACTCATAACGCATAACTCATAACGCATAACGCATGGCGCATAACGCATAACGCATAACGCATAACGCATAACTCATACCGTATAACGCATAACGCATAACGCATAACGCATAACGCATAACGCATAACTCAAACCGTATAACGCATAACGCACAACGCATAACGCAAACGTATAACGCCCAACGCATAACGCATAACGAACAACGCATAACGCACAACGCATAACGCATAACGCATAACGCATAACGCATAAAACATAACCCATAACGCATAACACATAACGCATAACGCAAAACGCATAACGCATAACGCATAAAGCCTAACGCATAACGCATAAAGCATAACGCACAACGCACAACGCACAACACAGAACGCATAACGCACAACGCATAACGCATAACGCATAACGCATAACGCATAACTCATACCGTATAACGCATAACGCATAACGCATAACGCAAACGTATTACGCCCAACGCATAACGCATAACGCATAACGCATAACGCATAACGCATAACGCATAACGCATAACGGATAACGCATAACGCATAACTCATAACGCATAACGCATGGCGCATAACGTAAAATGCATAACGCATAACGCATAACGCATAACGCATAAAGCATAACGCATAACGCATAACGCATAACGCAAACGTATAACGCCCAACGCATAACGCATAACGAACAACGCATAACGCACAACGCATAACGCATAACGCATAACGCATAATACATAACCCGTAACGCATAACGCATAACGCAAAACGCATAACGCATAACGCATAACGCATAAC
Organism: Lasioglossum morio; assembly: GCA_916610235.2. NCBI lineage: Eukaryota > Metazoa > Arthropoda > Insecta > Hymenoptera > Halictidae > Lasioglossum > Lasioglossum morio. The sequence continues at coordinate 6,245,873 of CAKAJA020000347.1, forward strand.
TCAAACCGTATAACGCATAACGCATAACTCAAACCGTATAACGCATAACGCATAACGCATAACGCATAACGCATAACGCATAACGCATAACTCATAACGCATAACGCATAACGCATAACTCATAACGCATAACGCATGGCGCATAACGTAAAATGCATCACGCATAACGCATAACGCATAACGCATAACGCATAACGCATAACGCATAACGCAAACGTATAACGCCCAACGCATAACGCATAACGAACAACGCATAACGCACAACGCATAACGCATAACGCATAACGCATAATACATAACCCATAACGCATAACGCATACGCAAAACGCATAACGCATAACGCATAACGCATAACGCATAACGCATAACTCATAACGCATAACGCATGGCGCAAAACGCAAAATGCATAACGCATAACGCATAACGCATAAAGCATAACGCATAACGCATAACGCATAACGCATAACGCATAACGCATAAAACATAACCCATAACGTATAACGCATAACGCATAACGCATAACTCAAACCGTATAACGCATAAGGCATAACTCAAACCGTATAACGCATAACGCATAACGCATAACGCATAACTCATAACGCATAACGCATGGCGCATAACGCAAAATGCATAACGCATAACGCATAACGCATAACGCATAACGCATAACGCATAACGCATAACGCATAACGCATAACGCAAACGTATAACGGCCAACGCATAACGCATAACGAACAACGCATAACGCATAACGCATAACGCATAACGCATAAAACATAACCCATAACGCATGGCGCATAACGCAAAATGCATAACGCATAACGCATAACGCATAAAGCATAACGCATAACGCATAACGCATAACGCATAACGCACAACGCATAACGCATAACGCATAACGCATAAAGCATAACGCATAACGCATAACGCATAACGCATAACGCACAACGCATAACGCATAACGCATAACGCATAACGCATAACTCATACCGTATAACGCATAACGCATAACGCATAAAGCATAACGCATAACGCATAACGCATAACGCATAACGCATAACGCATAACGCATAACGCATAACGCATAACGCATAACGCATAGCGCATAACGCATAACGCATAACGCATAACGCATAACGCATAACGCATAACGCATAACGCATAACGCATAACGCATAACGCATAACGCATAACGCATAACGCATAACGCATAACGCATAACGCATAACGCATAACGCATAACGCATAACTTATTACTCATAACGCATAACGCATGGCGCATAACGCAAAATGCATAACGCATAACGCATAACTCATAACGCATAACGCATAACGCATAACGCATAAATTATAACTCATAACGCATAACGCATAACGCATAACGCATAACGCATAACTCATAACGCATAACGCATGGCGCATAACGCATAACGCATAACGCATAACGCATAGCTCATACCGTATAACGCATAACGCATAACGCATAACGCATAACGCATAACGCATAACTCAAACCGTATAACGCATAACGCACAACGCATAACGCAAACGTATAACGCCCAACGCATAACGCATAACGAACAACGCATAACGAACAACGCATAACGCACAACGCATAACGCATAACGCATAACGCATAACGCATAACGCATAACTCAAACCGTATAACGCATAACGCATAAAGCATAACGCATAACGCATAACGCATAACCCATAACGCATAACGCATAACGCATAACGCATAACGCATAACGCAAAAAGCATAACGCATAACGCATAACGCATAAAGCATAACGCATAACTTATTACTCATAACGCATGGCGCATAACGCATAAAACATAACCCATAACGCATAACACATAACGCATAACGCAAAACGCATAACGAACAACGCATAACGCACAACGCATAACGCATAACGCATAACGCATAACGCATAACGCATAACGCATAACGCATAACGCATAACGCATAACGCAAAAAGCATAACGCATAACGCATAACGCATAAAGCATAAAGCCTAACGCATAACGCATAACGCATAACGCATAACGCATAACGCATAACGCATAACGCATAAAACATAACCCATAACGCATAACACATAACGCATAACGCAAAACGCATAACGCATAACGCATAAAGCCTAACGCATAACGCATAACGCATAACTCATAACGCATAACGCATAACGCATAACGCATAAATTATAACTCATAACGCATAACGCATAACGCATAACGCATAACGCATAACTCATAACGCATAACGCATGGCGCATAACGCATAACGCATAACGCATAACGCATAGCTCATACCGTATAACGCATAACGCATAACGCATAACGCATAACGCATAACGCATAACTCAAACCGTATAACGCATAACGCACAACGCATAACGCAAACGTATAACGCCCAACGCATAACGCATAACGAACAACGCATAACGAACAACGCATAACGCACAACGCATAACGCATAACGCATAACGCATAACGCATAACGCATAACTCAAACCGTATAACGCATAACGCATAAAGCATAACGCATAACGCATAACGCATAACCCATAACGCATAACGCATAACGCATAACGCATAACGCATAACGCATAACGCAAAAAGCATAACGCATAACGCATAACGCATAAAGCATAACGCATAACTTATTACTCATAACGCATGGCGCATAACGCATAAAACATAACCCATAACGCATAACACATAACGCATAACGCAAAACGCATAACGAACAACGCATAACGCACAACGCATAACGCATAACGCATAACGCATAACGCATAACGCATAACGCATAACGCATAACGCATAACGCATAACGCATAACGCAAAAAGCATAACGCATAACGCATAACGCATAAAGCATAAAGCCTAACGCATAACGCATAACGCATAACGCATAACGCATAACGCATAACGCATAAAACATAACCCATAACGCATAACACATAACGCATAACGCAAAACGCATAACGCATAACGCATAAAGCCTAACGCATAACGCATAACGCATAACGCATAACGCATAACGCATAACGCATAACGCATAACGCATAACGCATAACGCATAACGCATAACGCATAACGCATAACGCATAACGCATAACCCATAACGCATAACGCATAACGCATAACGCATAACGCAAAAAGCATAACGCATAACGCATAACGCATAACGCATAACGCATACCGCATAACGCATAACGGATAACGCATAACGCATAACTCACAACGCATAACGCATGGCGCATAACGTAAAATGCATAACGCATAACGCATAACGCATAACGCATAAAGCATAACGCATAACGCATAACGCATAACGCAAACGCCTAACGCCCAAGGCATAATGCATAACGAACAACGTATAACGCACAATGCATAACGCATAACGCATAACGCATAATACATAACCCATAACGCATAACGCATAACGCAAAACGCATAACGCATAACGCATAACGCATAACTCAAACCGTATAACGCATAACGCATAACGCATAACGCATAACGCATAACGAATAACGCATAACTCAAACCGTATAACGCATAACGCATAACGCATGGCGCATAACGCAAAATGCATAACGCATAACGCATAACGCATAAAGCATAACGCATAACGCATAACGCATAACCCATAACGCATAACGCATAACGCATAACGCATAACGCATAACTTATTACTCATAACGCATAACGCATGGCGCATAACGCAAAATGCATAACGCATAACGCATAACTCATAACGCATAACGCATAACGCATAACGCATAACGCATAACGCATAACGCATAACTCATAACGCATAACGCATGGCGCATAACGCATAACGCATAACGCATAACTCATACCGTATAACGCATAACGCATAACGCATAACGCATAACGCATAACGCATAACGCATAACGCAAACGTATAACGCCCAACGCATAACGCATAACGAACAACGCATAACGCATAACGCATAACGCATAACGCATAAAACATAACCCATAACGCATGGCGCATAACGCAAAATGCATAACGCATAACGCATAACGCATAAAGCATAACGCATAACGCATAACGCATAACGCATAACGCATAACGCACAACGCATAACGCATAACGCATAACGCATAACGCATAACTCATACCGTATAACGCATAACGCATAACGCATAAAGCATAACGCATAACGCATAACGCATAACGCATAACGCATAACGCATAACGCATAACGCATAACGCATAACGCATAACGCATAACGCATAACGCATAACGCATAACGCATAACGCATAACGCATAACGCATAACGCATAACGCATAACGCATAACTCAAACCGTATAACGCATAACGCATAACGCATAACGCATAACGCATAACGCATAACCCATAACGCATAACGCATAACGCATAACGCATAACGCATAACGCAAAAAGCATAACGCATAACGCATAACGCATAAAGCATAACGCATAACTTATTACTCATAACGCATAACGCATGGCGCATAACGCATAAAACATAACCCATAACGCATAACACATAACGCAAAACGCATAACGAACAACGCATAACGCACAACGCATAACGCATAACGCATAACGCATAACGCATAACACATAACGCATAACGCATAACGCATAACGCATAACGCAAAAAGCATAACGCATAACGCATAACGCATAAAGCATAAAGCCTAACGCATAACGCATAACGCATAACGGATAACGCATAACGCATAACGCATAACGCATAAAACATAACCCATAACGCATAACACATAACGCATAACGCAAAACGCATAACGCATAACGCATAAAGCCTAACGCATAACGCATAACGCATAACGCATAACGCATAACGCATAACGCATAACGCATAACGCATAACGCATAACGCATAACGCATAACGCATAACGCATAACGCATAACCCATAACGCATAACGCATAACGCATAACGCATAACGCATAACGCATAACGCATAACGCATAACGCATAACGCATAACGCATAACGCATAACGCATAACGCAAAAAGGATAACGCATAACGCATAACGCATAAAGCATAACGCATAACTTATTACTCATAACGCATAACTCATAACGCATAACGCATGGCGCATAACGCATAACGCATAACGCATAACGCATAACTCATACCGTATAACGCATAACGCATAACGCATAACGCATAACGCATAACGCATAACTCAAACCGTAAAACGCATAACGCACAACGCATAACGCAAACGTATAACGCCCAACGCATAACGCATAACGAACAACGCATAACGCACAACGCATAACGCATAACGCATAACGCATAACGCATAAAACATAACCCATAACGCATAACACATAACGCATAACGCAAAACGCATAACGCATAACGCATAAAGCCTAACGCATAACGCATAAAGCATAACGCACAACGCACAACGCACAACACAGAACGCATAACGCACAACGCATAACGCATAACGCATAACGCATAACGCATAACTCATACCGTATAACGCATAACGCATAACGCATAACGCAAACGTATTACGCCCAACGCATAACGCATAACGCATAACGCATAACGCATAACGCATAACGCATAACGCATAACGGATAACGCATAACGCATAACTCATAACGCATAACGCATGGCGCATAACGTAAAATGCATAACGCATAACGCATAACGCATAACGCATAAAGCATAACGCATAACGCATAACGCATAACGCAAACGTATAACGCCCAACGCATAACGCATAACGAACAACGCATAACGCACAACGCATAACGCATAACGCATAACGCATAATACATAACCCATAACGCATAACGCATAACGCAAAACGCATAACGCATAACGCATAACTCAAACCGTATAACGCATAACGCATAACTCAAACCGTATAACGCATAACGCATAACGCATAACGCATAACGCATAACGCATAACTCATAACGCATAACGCATGGCGCATAACGCAAAATGCATAACGCATAACGCATAACGCATAAAGCATAACGCATAACGCATAACGCATAACGCATAACCCATAACGCATAACGCATAACGCATAACGCATAACTTATTACTCATAACGCATAACGCATGGCGCATAACGCAAAATGCATAACGCATAACGCATAACTCATAACGCATAACGCATAACGCATAACCCATAAATTATAACTCATAACGCATAACGCATAACGCATAACGCATAACGCATAACTCATAACGCATAACGCATGGCGCATAACGCATAAAATATAACCCATAACGCATGGCGCATAACGCAAAATGCATAACGCATAACGCATAACGCATAAAGCATAACGCATAACGCATAACGCATAACGCATAACGCATAACGCACAACGGATAACGCATAACGCATAACGCATAACGCATAACTCATACCGTATAACGCATAACGCATAACGCATAAAGCATAACGCATAACGCATAACGCATAACGCATAACGCATAACGCATAACGCATAACGCATAACGCATAACGCATAACGCATAACGCATAACGCATAACGCATAACGCATAACGCATAACGCATAACGCATAACGCATAACGCATAACGCATAACGCATAACGCATAACGCATAACGCATAACGCATAACGCAAAACGCTTAACGCATAACGCATAACGCATAACGCATAACGCATAACGCATAACGCATAACGCATAACGCATAACGCATAACGCATAACGCATAACGCATAACGCATAATGTATAACGCATAACGCATAACTCAAACCGTATAACGCATAACGCATAACGCATAACGCATAACCCATAACGCATAACGCGTAACGCATAACGCATAACGCATAACGCATAACGCATAACGCATAACGCAAAAAGCATAACGCATAACGCATAACGCATAACGCATAACTCATAACGCATAACGCATGGCGCATAACGCAAAATGCATAACGCATAACGCATAACGCATAACGCATAACGCATAACGCATAACTCAAACCGTATAACGCATAACGCACAACGCATAACGCAAACGTATAACGCCCAACGCATAACGCATAACGAACAACGCATAACGCATAACGCATAACGCATTACGCATAACGCATAACGCATAACGCATAAAACATAACCCATAACGCATAACACATAACGCATAACGCAAAACGCATAACGCATAACGCATAAAGCCTAACGCATAACGCATAAAGCATAACGCACAACGCACAACGCACAACACAGAACACATAACGCATAACGCACAACGCATAACGCATAACGCATAACGCATAACGCATAACTCATACCGTATAACGCATAACGCATAACGCATAAAGCATAACGCATAACGCATAACGCAAACGTATTACGCCCAACGCATAACGCATAACGCATAACGCATAACGCATAACGCATACCGCATAACGCATAACGGATAACGCATAACGCATAACTCATAACGCATAACGCATGGCGCATAACGTAAAATGCATAACGCATAACGCATAACGCATAACGCATAAAGCATAACGCATAACGCATACCGCATAACGCAAACGTATAACGCCCAACGCATAACGCATAACGAACAACGCATAACGCACAACGCATAACGCATAACGCATAACGCATAATACATAACCCATAACGCATAACGCATAACGCAAAACGCATAACGCATAACGCATAACGCATAACGCATAACTCAAACCGTATAACGCATAACGCATAACTCAAACCGTATAACGCATAACGCATAACGCATAACGCATAACGCATAACGCATAACTCATAACGCATAACGCATGGCGCATAACGCAAAATGCATAACGCATAACGCATAACGCATAAAGCATCACGCATAACGCATAACGCATAACGCATAACCCATAACGCATAACGCATAACGCATAACGCATAACTTATTACTCATAACGCATAACGCATGGCGCATAACGCAAAATGCATAACGCATAACGCATAACTCATAACGCATAACGCATAACGCATAACCCATAAATTATAACTCATAACGCATAACGCATAACGCATAACGCATAACGCATAACTCATAACGCATAACGCATGGCGCATAACGCATAACGCATAACGCATAACTCATACCGTATAACGCATAACGCATAACGCATAACGCATAACGCATAACGCATAACGCATAACGCATAACGCATAACGCATAACGCATAACGCAAACGTATAACGCCCAACGCATAACGCATAACGAACAACGCATAACGCATAACGCATAACGCATAACGCATAAAACATAACCCATAACGCATGGCGCATAACGAAAATGCATAACGCATAACGCATAACGCACAACGCATGACGCATAACGCATAACGCATAACGCATAACGCATAACGCATAACGCATAACGCATAACGCAAACGTATAACGCCCAACGCATAACGCATAACGAACAACGCATAACGCATAACGCATAACGCATAACGCATAAAACATAACCCATAACGCATGGCGCATAACGAAAATGCATAACGCACAACGCATGACGCATAACGCATAACGCATAACGCATAACTCATACCGTATAACGCATAACGCATAACGCATAAAGCATAACGCATAACGCATAACGCATAACGCATAACGCATAACGCATAACGCATAACGCATAACGCATAACGCATAACGCATAACGCATAACGCATAACGCATAACGCATAACGCATAACGCTTAACGCAAAAAGCATAACGCATAACGCATAACGCATAACGCATAACTCATAACGCATAACGCATGGCGCATAACGCAAAATGCATAACGCATAACGCATAACGCATAAAGCATAACGCATAACGCATAACGCATAACGCATAACGCATAACGCATAACGCATAACGCATAACGCATAACGCATAACGCATAACGCATAACGCATAACGCATAACGCATAAAACATAACCCATAACGCATAACGCATAACGCATAACGCATAACTTATTACTCATAACGCATAACGCATGGCGCATAACGCAAAATGCATAACGCATAACTCATAACGCATAACGCATAACTCATAACGCATAACGCATAACGCATAACGCATAACGCATAACTCATAACGCATAACGCATAACACATAACGCATAACGCATAACGCATAACTCATACCGTATAACGCATAACGCATAACGCATAACGCATAACGCATAAACCAATAACGTATAACGCATAACGCATAACTCAAACCGTATAACGCATAACGCATAACTCAAACCGTATAACGCATAACGCATAACTCAAACCGTATAACGCATAACGCATAACGCATAACGCATAACGCATAACTCATAACGCATAACGCATGGCGCATAACGCAAAATGCATAACGCATAACGCATAACGCATAATGCATAACGCATAACGCATAACGCATAACGCATAACGCAAACGTATAACGCCCAACGCATAACGCATAACGAACAACGCATAACGCATAACGCATAACGCATAACGCATAACGCATAAAACATAACCCATAACGCATGGCGCATAACGCAAAATGCATAACGCATAACGCATAACGCATAAAGCATAACGCATAACGCATAACGCATAACGCACAACGCATAACGCATAATGCATAACGCATAACGCATAACTCATACCGTATAACGCATAACGCATAACGCATAACGCATAACGCATAACGCATAACGCATAACGCATAACGCATAACGCATAACGCATAACGCATAACGCATAACGCATAACGCATAACGCATAACGCATAACGCATAACGCATAACGCATAACGCATAACGCATAACGCATAACGCATAACGCATAACGCATAACGCATAACGCATAACGCATAACGCATAACGCATAACGCATAACGCATAACGCATAACGCATAACGCATAACGCATAACGCATAACGTATAACGCATAACTCAAACCGTATAACGCATAACGCATAACGCATAACGCATAACGCATAACGCATAACGCATAACGCATAACGCATAACGCATAACGCATAACGCATAACGCATAACGCATAACGCATAACGCATAACTCATAACGCATAACGCATAACGCATAACGCATAAATTATAACTCATAACGCATAACGCATAACGCATAACGCATAACGCATAACTCATAACGCATAACGCATGGCGCATAACGCAAAATGCATAACGCATAACGCATAACGCATAAAGCATAACGCATAACGCATAACGCATAACGCATAACGCACAACGCATAACGCATAACGCATAACGCATAACGCATAACGCATAACTCATACCGTATAACGCATAACGCATAACGCATAACGCATAACGCATAACGCATAACGCATAACGCATAACGCATAACGCATAACGCATAACGCATAACGCATAACGCATAACGCATAACGCATAACGCATAACGCATAACGCATAACGCATAAAACATAACCCATAACGCATAATGCATAACGCATAACGCATAACGCATAACTCATAACGCACAACGCATGGCGCATAACGCAAAATGCATAACGCATAATGTATAAAACATAACGCATAACGCATAACGCAAACGTATAACGCCCAACGCATAACGCATAAAGAACAACGCATAACGCATAACGCATAACGCATAACGCATAACGCATAACGCATAACGCATAACGCATAACGCATAACGCATAACGCATAACGCATAACGCATAACGCATAACGCATAACGCATAACGCATAACGCATAACCAATAACGCATAACGCATAACGCATAACGCATAACGCATAACGCATAACGCATAACGCATAACGCATAACGTATAACGCATAACTCAAACCGTATAACGCATAACGCATAACGCATAACGCATAACGCATAACGCATAACGCATAACGCATAACGCATAACGCATAACGCATAACTCATACCGTATAACGCATAACGCATAACGCATAACGCATAACGCATAACGGATAACGCATAACGCATGGCGCATAACGCAAAATGCATAACGCATAACTCATAACGCATAACGCATAACGCATAACGCATAAATTATAACTCATAACGCATAACGCATAACGCATAACGCATAACGCATAACTCATAACGCATAACGCATGGCGCATAACGCATAACGCATAACGCATAACGCATAACTCATACCGTATAACGCATAACGCATAACGCATAACGCATAACGCATAACGCATAACGCATGGCGCATAACGCAAAATGCATAACGCATAACGCATAACTCATAACGCATAACGCATAACGCATAACGCATAAATTATAACTCATAACGCATAACGCATAACGCATAACGCATAACGCATAACGCATAACTCATAACGCATAACGCATGGCGCATAACGCATAACGCATAACGCATAACGCATAACTCATACCGTATAACGCATAACGCATAACGCATAACGCATAAACCAATAACGTATAACGCATAACGCATAACTCAAACCGTATAACGCATAACGCATAACGCATAACGCATAACGCATAACGCATAACTCATAACGCATAACGCATGGCGCATAACGCAAAATGCATAACGCATAATGCATAACGCATAACGCATAACGCATAACGCAAACGTATAACGCCCAACGCATAACGCATAACGAACAACGCATAACGCATAACGCATAACGCATAACGCATAACGCATAAAACATAACCCATAACGCATGGCGCATAACGCAAAATGCATAACGCATAACGCATAACGCATAACGCATAACGCATAACGCATAACTCATACCGTATAACGCATAACGCATAACGCATAACTCATAACGCATAACGCATAACGCATAACGCATAAATTATAACTCATAACGCATAACGCATAACGCATAACGCATAACTCATAACGCATAACGCATGGCGCATAACGCATAACGCATAACGCATAACGCATAACTCATACCGTATAACGCATAACGCATAACGCATAACGCATAACGCATAACGCATAAACCAATAACGTATAACGCATAACGCATAACTCAAACCGTATAACGCATAACGCATAACTCAAACCGTATAACGCATAACGCATAACGCATAACGCATAACGCATAACGCATAACGCATAACTCATAACGCATAACGCATGGCGCTTAACGCAAAATGCATAACGCATAACGCATAACGCATAAAGCATAACGCATAACGCATAACGCATAACGCACAACGCATAACGCATAACGCATAACGCATAACGCATAACGCATAACTCATACCTTATAACGCATAACGCATAACGCATAACGCATAACGCATAACGCATAACGCATAACGCATAACGCATAACGCATAACGCATAACGCATAACGCATAACGCATAACGCATAACGCATAACGCATAACGCATAACGCATAACGCATAACGCATAACGCATAACGCATAACGCATAACGCTAACGTATAACGCCCAACGCATAACGCATAACGAACAACTCATAACGCATAACGCATAACGCATAACGCATAACGCATAACGCATAAAACATAACCCATAACGCATAATGCCTAACGCATAACGCATAACGCATAACTCATAACGCATAACGCATGGCGCATAACGCAAAATGCATAACGCATAATGCATAAAACATAACGCATAACGCATAACGCAAACGTATAACGCCCAACGCATAACGCATAAAGAACAACGCATAACGCATAACGCATAACGCATAACGCATAACGCTTAACGCATAACGCATAACGCATAACGCATAACGCATAACGCATAACGCATAACGCATAACGCATAACGCATAACCCATAACGCATAACGCATAACGCATAACGCATAACGCATAACGCATAACGCATAACGCATAACGCATAACGCATAACGCATAACGCATAACGTATAACGCATAACTCAAACCGTATAACGCATAACGCATAACGCATAACGCATAACGCATAACGCATAACGCATAACGCATAACGCATAACGCATAACGCATAACGCATAACGCATAACTCATACCGTATAACGCATAACGCATAACGCATAACGCATAACGCATAACGCATAACGCATAACGCATAACGCAAAAAGCATAACGCATAACGCATAACGCATAACGCATAACTCATAACGCATAACGCATGGCGCATAACGCAAAATGCATAACGCATAACGCATAACGCATAAAGCATAACGCATAACGCATAACGCATAACGCATAACGCATAACGCATGGCGCATAACGCAAAATGCATAACGCATAATGCATAAAACATAACGCATAACGCAAACGTATAACGCCCAACGCATAACGCATAAAGAACAACGCATAACGCATAACGCATAACGCATAACGCATAACGCATAACGCATAACGCATAACGCATAACGCATAACGCATAACGCATAACGCATAACGCATAACGCATAACGCATAACCCATAACGCATAACGCATAACGCATAACGCATAACGCATAACGCATAACGCATAACGCATAACGCATAACGCATAACGTATAACGCATAACTCAAACCGTATAACGCATAACGCATAACGCATAACGCATAACGCATAACGCATAACGCATAACGCATAACGCATAACGCATAACGCATAACGCATAACGCATAACGCATAACGCATAACGCATAACTCATACCGTATAACGCATAACGCATAACGCATAACGCATAACGCATAACGCATAACGCATAACGCATAACGCATGGCGCATAACGCAAAATGCATAACGCATAACGCATAACTCATAACGCATAACGCATAACGCATAACGCATAAATTATAACTCATAACGCATAACGCATAACGCATAACGCATAACGCATAACTCATAACGCATAACGCATGGCGCATAACGCATAACGCATAACGCATAACGCATAACTCATACCGTATAACGCATAACGCATAACGCATAACGCATAACGCATAACGCATAACGCATGGCGCATAACGCAAAATGCATAACGCATAACGCATAACTCATAACGCATAACGCATAACGCATAACGCATAAATTATAACTCATAACGCATAACGCATAACGCATAACGCATAACGCATAACGCATAACTCATAACGCATAACGCATGGCGCATAACGCATAACGCATAACGCATAACGCATAACTCATACCGTATAACGCATAACGCATAACGCATAACGCATAAACCAATAACGTATAACGCATAACGCATAACTCAAACCGTATAACGCATAACGCATAACTCAAACCGTATAACGCATAACGCATAACGCATAACGCATAACGCATAACGCATAACTCATAACGCATAACGCATGGCGCATAACGCAAAATGCATAACGCATAATGCATAACGCATAACGCATAACGCATAACGCAAACGTATAACGCCCAACGCATAACGCATAACGAACAACGCATAACGCATAACGCATAACGCATAACGCATAACGCATAAAACATAACCCATAACGCATGGCGCATAACGCAAAATGCATAACGCATAACGCATAACGCATAAAGCATAACGCATAACGCATAACGCATAACGCATAACGCACAACGCATAACGCATAACGCATAACGCATAACGCATAACGCATAAAACATAACCCATAACGCATGGCGCATAACGCAAAATGCATAACGCATAACGCATAACGCATAAAGCATAACTCATACCGTATAACGCATAACGCATAACGCATAACGCATAACGCATAACGCATAAACCAATAACGTATAACGCATAACGCATAACTCAAACCGTATAACGCATAACGCATAACTCAAACCGTATAACGCATAACGCATAACGCATAACGCATAACGCATAACGCATAACTCATAACGCATAACGCATGGCGCATAACGCAAAATGCATAACGCATAACGCATAACGCATAAAGCATAACGCATAACGCATAACGCATAACGCACAACGCATAACGCATAACGCATAACGCATAACGCATAACGCATAACTCATACCGTATAACGCATAACGCATAACGCATAACGCATAACGCATAACGCATAACGCATAACGCATAACGCATAACGCATAACGCATAAAGCATAACGCATAACGCATAACGCATAACGCATAACGCATAACGTATAACGCCCAACGCATAACGCATAACGTACAACTCATAACGCATAACGCATAACGCATAACGCATAACCCATAACGCATAACGCATAACGCATAACGCATAACGCACAACGCATAACGCATAACGCATAACGCATAACGCATAACGCATAACTCATACCGTATAACGCATAACGCATAACGCATAACGCATAACGCATAACGCATAACGCATAACGCATAACGCATAACGCATAACGCATAAAGCATAACGCATAACGCATAACGCATAACGCATAACGCATAACGTATAACGCCCAACGCATAACGCATAACGAACAACTCATAACGCATAACGCATAACGCATAACGCATAACGCATAAAACATAACCCATAACGCATAATGCCTAACGCATAACGCATAACGCATAACTCATAACGCATAACGCATGGCGCATAACGCAAAATGCATAACGCATAATGCATAAAACATAACGCATAACGCATAACGCAAACGTATAACGCCCAACGCATAACGCATAAAGAACAACGCATAACGCATAACGCATAACGCATAACGCATAACGCATAACGCATAACGCATAACGCATAACGCATAACGCATAACGCATAACGCATAACGCATAACGCATAACGCATAACGCATAACCCATAACGCATAACGCATAACGCATAACGCATAACGCATAACGCATAACGCATAACGCATAACGCATAACGCATAACGCATAACGCATAACGTATAACGCATAACTCAAACCGTATAACGCATAACGCATAACGCATAACGCATAACGCATAACGCATAACGCATAACGCATAACGCATAACGCATAACGCATAACGCATAACGCATAACGCATAACTCATACCGTATAACGCATAACGCATAACGCATAACGCATAACGCATAACGCATAACGCATAACGCATGGCGCATAACGCAAAATGCATAACGCATAACGCATAAATTATAACTCATAACGCATAACGCATAACGCATAACGCATAACGCATAACTCATAACGCATAACGCATAACGCATAACGCATAACGCATAACGCATAACGCATAACGTATAACGCATAACTCAAACCGTATAACGCATAACGCATAACGCATAACGCATAACGCATAACGCATAACGCATAACGCATAACGCATAACGCATAACGCATAACGCATAACGCATAACTCATACCGTATAACGAATAACGCATAACGCATAACGCATAACGCATAACGCATAACGCATAACGCATGGCGCATAACGCAAAATGCATAACGCATAACGCATAACTCATAACGCATAACGCATAACGCATAACGCATAAATTATAACTCATAACGCATAACGCATAACGCATAACGCATAACGCATAACTCATAACGCATAACGCATGGCGCATAACGCATAACGCATAACGCATAACGCATAACTCATACCGTATAACGCATAACGCATAACGCATAACGCATAACGCATAACGCATAACGCATGGCGCATAACGCAAAATGCATAACGCATAACGCATAACTCATAACGCATAACGCATAACGCATAACGCATAAATTATAACTCATAACGCATAACGCATAACGCATAACGCATAACGCATAACGCATAACGCATAACTCATAACGCATAACGCATGGCGCATAACGCATAACGCATAACGCATAACGCATAACTCATACCGTATAACGCATAACGCATAACGCATAACGCATAAACCAATAACGTATAACGCATAACGCATAACTCAAACCGTATAACGCATAACGCATAACTCAAACCGTATAACGCATAACGCATAAAGCATAACGCATAACGCATAACTCATAACGCATAACGCATGGCGCATAACGCAAAATGCATAACGCATAATGCATAACGCATAACGCATAACGCATAACGCAAACGTATAACGCCCAACGCATAACGCATAACGAACAACGCATAACGCATAACGCATAACGCATAACGCATAACGCATAACGCATAAAACATAACCCATAACGCATGGCGCATAACGCAAAATGCATAACGCATAACGCATAACGCATAAAGCATAACGCATAACGCATAACGCATAACGCATAACGCACAACGCATAACGCATAACGCATAACGCATAACGCATAACGCATAAAACATAACCCATAACGCATGGCGCATAACGCAAAATGCATAACGCATAACGCATAACGCATAAAGCATAACTCATACCGTATAACGCATAACGCATAACGCATAACGCATAACGCATAAACCAATAACGTATAACGCATAACGCATAACTCAAACCGTATAACGCATAACGCATAACTCAAACCGTATAACGCATAACGCATAACGCATAACGCATAACGCATAACTCATAACGCATAACGCATGGCGCATAACGCAAAATGCATAACGCATAACGCATAACGCATAAAGCATAACGCATAACGCATAACGCATAACGCACAACGCATAACGCATAACGCATAACGCATAACGCATAACGCATAACTCATACCGTATAACGCATAACGCATAACGCATAACGCATAACGCATAACGCATAACGCATAACGCATAACGCATAACGCATAACGCATAACGCATAACGCATAACGCATAACGCATAACGCATAACGCATAACGCATAACGCTAACGTATAACGCCCAACGCATAACGCATAACGAACAACTCATAACGCATAACGCATAACGCATAACGCATAAAACATAACCCATAACGCATAATGCCTAACGCATAACGCATAACGCATAACTCATAACGCATAACGCATGGCGCATAACGCAAAATGCATAACGCATAATGCATAAAACATAACGCATAACGCATAACGCAAACGTATAACGCCCAACGCATAACGCATAAAGAACAACGCATAACGCATAACGCATAACGCATAACGCATAACGCTTAACGCATAACGCATAACGCATAACGCATAACGCATAACACATAACGCATAACGCATAACGCATAACGCATAACGCATAACCCATAACGCATAACGCATAACGCATAACGCATAACGCATAACGCATAACGCATAACGCATAACGCATAACGCATAACGCATAACGCATAACGCATAACGTATAACGCATAACTCAAACCGTATAACGCATAACGCATAACGCATAACGCATAACGCATAACGCATAACGCATAACGCATAACGCATAACGCATAACGCATAACGCATAACGCATAACGCATAACTCATACCGTATAACGCATAACGCATAACGCATAACGCATAACGCATAACGCATAACGCAAAAAGCATAACGCATAACGCATAACGCATAACGCATAACTCATAACGCATAACGCATGGCGCATAACGCAAAATGCATAACGCATAACGCATAACGCATAAAGCATAACGCATAACGCATAACGCATAACGCATAACGCATAACGCATAACGCATAACGCATAACGCATGGCGCATAACGCAAAATGCATAACGCATAATGCATAAAACATAACGCATAACGCATAACGCAAACGTATAACGCCCAACGCATAACGCATAAAGAACAACGCATAACGCATAACGCATAACGCATAACGCATAACGCATAACGCATAACGCATAACGCATAACGCATAACGCATAACGCATAACGCATAACGCATAACGCATAACGCATAACGCATAACGCATAACGCATAACGCATAACCCATAACGCATAACGCATAACGCATAACGCATAACGCATAACGCATAACGCATAACGCATAACGCATAACGCATAACGCATAACGCATAACGCATAACGTATAACGCATAACTCAAACCGTATAACGCATAACGCATAACGCATAACGCATAACGCATAACGCATAACGCATAACGCATAACGCATAACGCATAACGCATAACGCATAACGCATAACGCATAACGCATAACGCATAACTCATACCGTATAACGCATAACGCATAACGCATAACGCATAACGCATAACGCATAACGCATAACGCATGGCGCATAACGCAAAATGCATAACGCATAACGCATAACTCATAACGCATAACGCATAACGCATAACGCATAAATTATAACTCATAACGCATAACGCATAACGCATAACGCATAACGCATAACTCATAACGCATAACGCATGGCGCATAACGCATAACGCATAACGCATAACGAATAACTCATACCGTATAACGCATAACGCATAACGCATAACGCATAACGCATAACGCATAACGCATGGCGCATAACGCAAAATGCATAACGCATAACGCATAACTCATAACGCATAACGCATAACGCATAACGCATAAATTATAACTCATAACGCATAACGCATAACGCATAACGCATAACGCATAACGCATAACTCATAACGCATAACGCATGGCGCATAACGCATAACGCATAACGCATAACGCATAACTCATACCGTATAACGCATAACGCATAACGCATAAACCAATAACGTATAACGCATAACGCATAACTCAAACCGTATAACGCATAACGCATAACTCAAACCGTATAACGCATAACGCATAACGCATAACGCATAACGCATAACTCATAACGCATAACGCATGGCGCATAACGCAAAATGCATAACGCATAATGCATAACGCATAACGCATAACGCATAACGCAAACGTATAACGCCCAACGCATAACGCATAACGAACAACGCATAACGCATAACGCATAACGCATAACGCATAACGCATAACGCATAAAACATAACCCATAACGCATGGCGCATAACGCAAAATGCATAACGCATAACGCATAACGCATAACGCATAACGCATAACGCATAACGCATAACGCATAACGCACAACGCATAACGCATAACGCATAACGCATAACGCATAACGCATAAAACATAACCCATAACGCATGGCGCATAACGCAAAATGCATAACGCATAACGCATAACGCATAAAGCATAACTCATACCGTATAACGCATAACGCATAACGCATAACGCATAACGCATAACGCATAAACCAATAACGTATAACGCATAACGCATAACTCAAACCGTATAACGCATAACGCATAACTCAAACCGTATAACGCATAACGCATAACGCATAACGCATAACGCATAACTCATAACGCATAACGCATGGCGCATAACGCAAAATGCATAACGCATAACGCATAACGCATAAAGCATAACGCATAACGCATAACGCATAACGCACAACGCATAACGCATAACGCATAACGCATAACGCATAACGCATAACTCATACCGTATAACGCATAACGCATAACGCATAACGCATAACGCATAACGCATAACGCATAACGCATAACGCATAACGCATAACGCATAACGCATAACGCATAACGCATAACGCATAACGCATAACGCATAACGCTAACGTATAACGCCCAACGCATAACGCATAACGAACAACTCATAACGCATAACGCATAACGCATAACGCATAAAACATAACCCATAACGCATAATGCCTAACGCATATTGCATAACGCATAACTCATAACGCATAACGCATGGCGCAAACGTATGACGCCCAACGCATAACGCATAAAGAACAACGCATAACGCATAACGCATAACGCATAACGCATAACGCATAACGCATAACGCATGACGCATAACGCATAACGCATAACGCATAACGCATAACGCATAACGCATAACGCATAACGCATAACGCATAACCCATAACGCATAACGCATAACGCATAACGCATAACGCATAACGCATAACGCATAACGCATAACGCATAACGCATAACGCATAACGTATAACGCATAACTCAAACCGTATAACGCATAACGCATAACGCATAACGCATAACGCATAACGCATAACGCATAACGCATAACGCATAACGCATAACGCATAACGCATAACGCATAACGCATAACGCATAACTCATACCGTATAACGCATAACGCATAACGCATAACGCATAACGCATAACGCATAACGCATAACGCATGGCGCATAACGCAAAATGCATAACGCATAACGCATAACTCATAACGCATAACGCATAACGCATAAATTATAACTCATAACGCATAAAGCATAACGCATAACGCATAACGCATAACTCATAACGCATAACGCATGGCGCATAACGCATAACGCATAACGCATAACGCATAACTCATACCGTATAATGCATAACGCATAACGCATAACGCATAACGCATAACGCATAACGCATGGCGCATAACGCAAAATGCATAACGCATAACGCATAACTCATAACGCATAACGCATAACGCATAACGCATAAATTATAACTCATAACGCATAACGCATAACGCATAACGCATAACTCATAACGCATAACGCATGGCGCATAACGCATAACGCATAACGCATAACGCATAACTCATACCGTATAACGCATAACGCATAACGCATAACGCATAAACCAATAACGTATAACGCATAACGCATAACTCAAACCGTATAACGCATAACGCATAACTCAAACCGTATAACGCATAACGCATAACGCATAACGCATAACGCATAACTCATAACGCATAACGCATGGCGCATAACGCAAAATGCATAACGCATAATGCATAACGCATAACGCATAACGCATAACGCAAACGTATAACGCCCAACGCATAACGCATAACGAACAACGCATAACGCATAACGCATAACGCATAACGCATAACGCATAAAACATAACCCATAACGCATGGCGCATAACGCAAAATGCATAACGCATAACGCATAACGCATAAAGCATAACGCATAACGCATAACGCATAACGCATAACGCACAACGCATAACGCATAACGCATAACGCATAACGCATAACGCATAACTCATACCGTATAACGCATAACGCATAACGCATAAAGCAAAACGCATAACGCATAACGCATAACGCATAACGCATAACGCATAACGCATAACGCATAACGCATAACGCATAACGCATAACGCATAACGCATAACGCATAACGCATAACGCATAACGCATAACGCATAACGCATAACGCATAACGCATAACGCATAACGCATAACGCATAACGCATAACGCATAACGCATAACGCATAACGCATAACGCATAACGCATAACGCATAACGCATAACGCATAACGCATAACGCATAACGCATAACGCATAACGTATAACGCATAACGCATAACTCAAACCGTATAACGCATAACGCATAACGCATAACGCATAACGCATAACGCATAACGCATAACGCATAACGCATAACGCATAACGCATAACGCATAACGCATAACGCATATCGCATAACGCATAACGCATAACTCATACCGTATAACGCATAACGCATAACGCATAAAGCATAACGCATAAAGCATAACGCATAACGCATAACGCATGACGCATAAGGCATAACGCATAACGCATAACGCATAACGCATAACGCATAACGCATAACGCATAACGCATAACGCATAACGCATAACGCATAACGCATAACGCATAACGCATAACGCATAACGCATAACGTATAACGCATAACGCATAACTCAAACCGTATAACGCATAACGCATAACGCATAACGCATAACGCATAACGCATAACGCATAACCCATAACGCATGACGCATAACGCATATCGCATAACGCATAACGCATAACACATAACGCATAACGCAAAAAGCATAACGCATAACGCATAACGCATAACGCATAACGCATAACGCATAACGCATAACGCATAACGCATAACGCATAACGCATAACGCATAACGCATAACGTATAACGCATAACGCATAACTCAAACCGTATAACGCATAACGCATAACGCATAACGCATAACGCATAACGCATAACGCATAACGCATAACGCATAACGCATAACGCATAACGCATAACCCATAACGCATGGCGCATAACGCAAAATGCATAACGCATAACGCATAACGCATAAAGCATAACGCATAACGCATAACGCATAACGCATAACGCACAACGCATAACGCATAACGCATAACACATAACGCATAACGCATAACGCATAACGCATAACGCATAACGCATAACGCATAACGCATAACGCATAACGCATAACGCATAACGCATAACGCATAACGCTAACGTATAACGCCCAACGCATAACGCACAACGCATAACGCATAACGCATAACGCATAACGCATAACTCATAACGCATAACGCATGGCGCATAACGCATAACGCATAACGCATAACGCATAACTCATACCGTATAACGCATAACGCATAAACCAATAACGTATAACGCATAACGCATAACTCAAACCGTATAACGCATAACGCATAACTCAAACCGTATAACGCATAACGCATAACGCATAACGCATAACGCATAACTCATAACGCATAACGCATGGCGCATAACGCAAAATGCATAACGCATAATGCATAACGCATAACGCATAACGCATAACGCAAACGTATAACGCCCAACGCATAACGCATAACGAACAACGCATAACGCATAACGCATAACGCATAACGCATATTGCATAACGCATAAAACATAACCCATAACGCATGGCGCATAACGCAAAATGCATAACGCATAACGCATAACGCATAAAGCATAACGCATAACGCATAACGCATAACGCATAACGCACAACGCATAACGCATAACGCATAACGCATAAAGCATAACGCATAAAACATAACCCATAACGCATGGCGCATAACGCAAAATGCATAACGCATAACGCATAACGCATAAAGCATAACTCATACCGTATAACGCATAACGCATAACGCATAACGCATAACGCATAACGCATAAACCAATAACGTATAACGCATAACGCATAACTCAAACCGTATAACGCATAACGCATAACTCAAACCGTATAACGCATAACGCATAACGCATAACGCATAACGCATAACTCATAACGCATAACGCATGGCGCATAACGCAAAATGCATAACGCATAACGCATAACGCATAAAGCATAACGCATAACGCATAACGCATAACGCACAACGCATAACGCATAACGCATAACGCATAACGCATAACGCATAACTCATACCGTATAACGCATAACGCATAACGCATAACGCATAACGCATAACGCATAACGCATAACGCATAACGCATAACGCATAACGCATAACGCATAACGCATAACGCATAACGCATAACGCATAACGCATAACGCATAACGCATAACGCATAACGCTATCGTATAACGCCCAACGCATAACGCATAACGAACAACTCATAACGCATAACGCATAACGCATAACGCATAAAACATAACCCATAACGCATAATGCCTAACGCATATTGCATAACGCATAACTCATAACGCATAACGCATGGCGCAAACGTATAACGCCCAACGCATAACGCATAAAGAACAACGCATAACGCATAACGCATAACGCATAACGCATAACGCATAACGCATAACGCATAACGCATAACGCATAACGCATAACGCATAACGCATAACGCATAACGCATAACGCATAACGCATAACGCATAACCCATAACGCATAACGCATAACGCATAACGCATAACGCATAACGCATAACGCATAACGCATAACGCATAACGCATAACTCATAACGCATAACGTATAACGCATAACTCAAACCGTATAACGCATAACGCATAACGCATAACGCATAACGCATAACGCATAACGCATAACGCATAACGCATAACGCATAACGCATAACGCATAACGCATAACGCATAACGCATAACTCATACCGTATAACGCATAACGCATAACGCATAACGCATAACGCATAACGCATAACGCATAACGCATGGCGCATAACGCAAAATGCATAACGCATAACGCATAACTCATAACGCATAACGCATAACGCATAAATTATAACTCATAACGCATAAAGCATAACGCATAACGCATAACGCATAACTCATAACGCATAACGCATGGCGCATAACGCATAACGCATAACGCATAACGCATAACTCATACCGTATAATGCATAACGCATAACGCATAACGCATAACGCATAACGCATAACGCATGGCGCATAACGCAAAATGCATAACGCATAACGCATAACTCATAACGCATAACGCATAACGCATAACGCATAAATTATAACTCATAACGCATAACGCATAACGCATAACGCATAACTCATAACGCATAACGCATGGCGCATAACGCATAACGCATAACGCATAACGCATAACTCATACCGTATAACGCATAACGCATAACGCATAACGCATAAACCAATAGCGTATAACGCATAACGCATAACTCAAACCGTATAACGCATAACGCATAACTCAAACCGTATAACGCATAACGCATAACGCATAACGCATAACGCATAACTCATAACGCATAACGCATGGCGCATAACGCAAAATGCATAACGCATAATGCATAACGCATAACGCATAACGCATAACGCAAACGTATAACGCACAACGCATAACGCATAACGAACAACGCATAACGCATAACGCATAACGCATAACGCATAACGCATAAAACATAACCCATAACGCATGGCGCATAACGCAAAATGCATAACGCATAACGCATAACGCATAAAGCATAACGCATAACGCATAACGCATAACGCATAACGCACAACGCATAACGCATAACGCATAACGCATAACGCATAACGCATAACTCATACCGTATAACGCATAACGCATAACGCATAAAGCAAAACGCATAACGCATAACGCATAACGCATAACGCATAACGCATAACGCATAACGCATAACGCATAACGCATAACGCATAACGCATAACGCATAACGCATAACGCATAACGCATAACGCATAACGCATAACGCATAACGCATAACGCATAACGCATAACGCATAACGCATAACGCATAACGCATAACGCATAACGCATAACGCATAACGCATAACGCATAACGCATAACGCATAACGCATAACGCATAACGTATAACGCATAACGCATAACTCAAACCGTATAACGCATAACGCATAACGCATAACGCATAACGCATAACGCATAACGCATAACGCATAACGCATAACGCATAACGCATAACGCATAACGCATAACGCATATCGCATAACGCATAACGCATAACTCATACCGTATAACGCATAACGCATAACGCATAAAGCATAACGCATAACGCATAACGCATAACGCATAACGCATAACGCATAACGTATAACGCATGACGCATAACGCATATCGCATAACGCATAACGCATAACACATAACGCATAACGCAAAAAGCATAACGCATAACGCATAACGCATAACGCATAACGCATAACGCATAACGCATAACGCATAACGCATAACGCATAACGCATAACGCATAACGCATAACGTATAACGCATAACGCATAACTCAAACCGTATAACGCATAACGCATAACGCATAACGCATAACGCATAACGCATAACGCATAACGCATAACGCATAACGCATAACGCATAACGCATAACCCATAACGCATGGCGCATAACGCAAAATGCATAACGCATAACGCATAACGCATAAAGCATAACGCATAACGCATAACGCATAACGCATAACGCACAACGCATAACGCATAACGCATAACACATAACGCATAACGCATAACGCATAACGCATAACGCATAACGCATAACGCATAACGCATAACGCATAACGCATAACGCATAACGCATAACGCATAACGCTAACGTATAACGCCCAACGCATAACGCATAACGAACAACTCATAACGCATAACGCATAACGCATAACGCATAAAACATAACCCATAACGCATAATGCCTAACGCATATTGCATAACGCATAACTCATAACGCATAACGCATGGCGCAAACGTATAACGCCCAACGCATAACGCATAAAGAACAACGCATAACGCATAACGCATAACGCATAACGCATAACGCATAACGCATAACGCATAACGCATAACGCATAACGCATAACGCATAACGCATAACGCATAACGCATAACGCATAACGCATAACCCATAACGCATAACGCATAACGCATAACGCATAACGCATAACGCATAACGCATAACGCATAACGCATAACGCATAACGCATAACGCATAACGTATAACGCATAACTCAAACCGTATAACGCATAACGCATAACGCATAACGCATAACGCATAACGCATAACGCATAACGCATAACGCATAACGCATAACGCATAACGCATAACGCAAACGTATAACGCCCAACGCATAACGCATAACGAACAACGCATAACGCATAACGCATAACGCATAACGCATAACGCATAAAACATAACCCATAACGCATGGCGCATAACGCAAAATGCATAACGCATAACGCATAACGCATAAAGCATAACGCATAACGCATAACGCATAACGCATAACGCACAACGCATAACGCATAACGCATAACGCATAACGCATAACGCATAACGCATAACGCATAACGCATAACGCATAACGCATAACGCATAACGCATAACGCATAACGCATAACGCATAACGCTAACGTATAACGCCCAACGCATAACGCATAACGAACAACTCATAACGCATAACGCATAACGCATAACGCATAAAACATAACCCATAACGCATAATGCCTAACGCATATTGCATAACGCATAACTCATAACGCATAACGCATGGCGCAAACGTATAACGCCCAACGCATAACGCATAAAGAACAACGCATAACGCATAACGCATAACGCATAACGCATAACGCATAACGCATAACGCATAACGCATAACGCATAACGCATAACGCATAACGCATAACGCATAACGCATAACGCATAACGCATAACCCATAACGCATAACGCATAACGCATAACGCATAACGCATAACGCATAACGCATAACGCATAACGCATAACGCATAACGCATAACGCATAACGTATAACGCATAACTCAAACCGTATAACGCATAACGCATAACGCATAACGCATAACGCATAACGCATAACGCATAACGCATAACGCATAACGCATAACGCATAACGCATAACGCAAACGTATAACGCCCAACGCATAACGCATAACGAACAACGCATAACGCATAACGCATAACGCATAACGCATAACGCATAAAACATAACCCATAACGCATGGCGCATAACGCAAAATGCATAACGCATAACGCATAACGCATAAAGCATAACGCATAACGCATAACGCATAACGCATAACGCACAACGCATAACGCATAACGCATAACGCATAACGCATAACGCATAAAACATAACCCATAACGCATGGCGCATAACGCAAAATGCATAACGCATAACGCATAACGCATAAAGCATAACTCATACCGTATAACGCATAACGCATAACGCATAACGCATAACGCATAACGCATAAACCAATAACGTATAACGCATAACGCATAACTCAAACCGTATAACGCATAACGCATAACTCAAACCGTATAACGCATAACGCATAACGCATAACGCATAACGCATAACTCATAACGCATAACGCATGGCGCATAACGCAAAATGCATAACGCATAACGCATAACGCATAAAGCATAACGCATAACGCATAACGCATAACGCACAACGCATAACGCATAACGCATAACGCATAACGCATAACGCATAACTCATACCGTATAACGCATAACGCATAACGCATAACGCATAACGCATAACGCATAACGCATAACGCATAACGCATAACGCATAACGCATAACGCATAACGCATAACGCATAACGCATAACGCATAACGCATAACGCATAACGCATAACGCTAACGTATAACGCCCAACGCATAACGCATAACGAACAACTCATAACGCATAACGCATAACGCATAACGCATAAAACATAACCCATAACGCATAATGCCTAACGCATATTGCATAACGCATAACTCATAACGCATAACGCATGGCGCAAACGTATAACGCCCAACGCATAACGCGTAAAGAACAACGCATAACGCATAACGCATAACGCATAACGCATAACGCATAACGCATAACGCATAACGCATAACGCATAACGCATAACGCATAACGCATAACGCATAACGCATAACGCATAACCCATAACGCATAACGCATAACGCATAACGCATAACGCATAACGCATAACGCATAACGCATAACGCATAACGCATAACGCATAACGTATAACGCATAACTCAAACCGTATAACGCATAACGCATAACGCATAACGCATAACGCATAACGCATAACGCATAACGCATAACGCATAACGCATAACGCATAACGCATAACGCATAACGCATAACTCATACCGTATAACGCATAACGCATAACGCATAACGCATAACGCATAACGCATAACGCATAACGCATGGCGCATAACGCAAAATGCATAACGCATAACGCATAACTCATAACGCATAACGCATAACGCATAAATTATAACTCATAACGCATAAAGCATAACGCATAACGCATAACGCATAACTCATAACGCATAACGCATGGCGCATAACGCATAACGCATAACGCATAACGCATAACTCATACCGTATAATGCATAACGCATAACGCATAACGCATAACGCATAACGCATAACGCATGGCGCATAACGCAAAATGCATAACACATAACGCATAACTCATAACGCATAACGCATAACGCATAACGCATAAATTATAACTCATAACGCATAACGCATAACGCATAACGCATAACGCATAACTCATAACGCATAACGCATGGCGCATAACGCATAACGCATAACGCATAACGCATAACTCATACCGTATAACGCATAACGCATAACGCATAACGCATAAACCAATAACGTATAACGCATAACGCATAACTCAAACCGTATAACGCATAACGCATAACTCAAACCGTATAACGCATAACGCATAACGCATAACGCATAACGCATAACTCATAACGCATAACGCATGGCGCATAACGCAAAATGCATAACGCATAATGCATAACGCATAACGCATAACGCATAACGCAAACGTATAACGCCCAACGCATAACGCATAACGAACACCGCATAACGCATAACGCATAACGCATAACGCATAACGCATAAAACATAACCCATAACGCATGGCGCATAACGCAAAATGCATAACGCATAACGCATAACGCATAAAGCATAACGCATAACGCATAACGCATAACGCATAACGCACAACGCATAACGCATAACGCATAACGCATAACGCATAACGCATAACTCATACCGTATAACGCATAACGCATAACGCATAAAGCAAAACGCATAACGCATAACGCATAACGCATAACGCATAACGCATAACGCATAACGCATAACGCATAACGCATAACGCATAACGCATAACGCATAACGCATAACGCATAACGCATAACGCATAACGCATAACGCATAACGCATAACGCATAACGCATAACGCATAACGTATAACGCATAACGCATAACGCATAACGCATAACGCATAACGCATAACGCATAACGCATAACGCATAACGCATAACGCATAACGCATAACGTATAACGCATAACGCATAACTCAAACCGTATAACGCATAACGCATAACGCATAACGCATAACGCATAACGCATAACGCATAACGCATAACGCATAACGCATAACGCATAACGCATAACGCATATCGCATAACGCATAACGCATAACTCATACCGTATAACGCATAACGCATAACGCATAAAGCATAACGCATAAAGCATAACGCATAACGCATAACGCATGACGCATAAGGCATAA
The DNA here is from genome assembly GCA_916610235.2 of Lasioglossum morio. Taxonomy (NCBI): domain Eukaryota; kingdom Metazoa; phylum Arthropoda; class Insecta; order Hymenoptera; family Halictidae; genus Lasioglossum; species Lasioglossum morio. The sequence continues at coordinate 6,276,787 of CAKAJA020000347.1, forward strand.
CGCATAACGCATAACGCATAACGCATAACGCATAACGCATAACGCATAACGCATAACGCATAACGCATAACGCATAACGCATAACGCATAACGCATAACGCATAACGCATAACGCATAACGCATAACGCATAACGCATAACGTATAACGCATAACGCATAACTCAAACCGTATAACGCATAACGCATAACGCATAACGCATAACGCATAACGCATAACGCATAACGCATAACGCATGACGCATAACGCATATCGCATAACGCATAACGCATAACACATAACGCATAACGCAAAAAGCATAACGCATAACGCATAACGCATAACGCATAACGCATAACGCATAACGCATAACGCATAACGCATAACGCATAACGCATAACGCATAACGCATAACGTATAACGCATAACGCATAAGTCAAACCGCATAACGCATAACGCATAACGCATAACGCATAACGCATATCGCATAACGCATAACGCATAACGCATAACCCATAACGCATAACGCATAACGCATAACGCATGACGCATAACGCATAACGCATAACGCATAACGCATAACGCAAACGTATAACGCAAACGTATAACGCAAACGTATAACGCAAACGTATAACGCACAACGGATCATGCATAACGCATAAAGCATAACGCATAACGCATAAACCAATAACGTATAACGCATAACGCATAACTCAAACCGTATAACCCATAACGCATAACTCAAACCGTATAACTCATAACGCATAACGCATAACGCATAACGCATAACTCATAACGCATAACGCATAACGCATAACGCATAACGCATAACGCATAACGCATAACGCATAACGCATAACGCATAACGCATAACGCATAACGCATAACGCATAACGCATAACGCATAACGCATAACGCATAACGCATAACGCATAACGCATAACGCATAACGCATAACGCATAACGCATAACGCATAACGCATAACGCATAACGCATAACGCATAACGCATAACGCATAACGCATAACGCATAACGCATAACGCATAACGCATAACGCATAACGCATAACGCATAACGCATAACGCATAACGCATAACGCATAACGCATAACGCATAACGCATAACGCATAACGCATAACGCATAACGCATAACGCATAACGCATAACGCATGGCGCATAACGCAAAATGCATAACGCATAACTCATAACGCATAACGCATAACGCATAACGCATAACGCATAAATTATAACTCATAACGCATAACGCATACCGCATAACGCATAACGCATAACTCATAACGCATAACGCATGGCGCATAACGCATAACGCATAACGCATAACGCATAACGCATAACGCATAACGCATAACGCATAACGCATAACGCATAACGCATAACGCATAACGCATAACGCATAACTCATACCGCATAACGCATAACGCATAACGCATAACGCATGGCGCATAACGCAAAATGCATAACGCATAACTCATAACGCATAACGCATAACGCATAACGCATAACGCATAAATTATAACTCATAACGCATAACGCATACCGCATAACGCATAACGCATAACTCATAACGCATAACGCATGGCGCATAACGCATAACGCATAACGCATAACGCATAACTCATACCGTATAACGCATAACGCATAACGCATAACGCATAACGCATAACGCATGACGCATAACGCATAACGCATAAACCAATAACGTATAACGCATAACGCATAACTCAAACCGTATAACGCATAACGCATAACTCAAACCGTATAACGCATAACGCATAACGCATAACGCATAACGCATAACGCATAACTCATAACGCATAACGCATGGCGCATAACGCAAAATGCATAACGCATAACGCATAACGCATAATGCAAAACGCATAACGCATAACGCATAACGCATAACGCAAACGTATAACGCCCAACGCATAACGCATAACGAACAACGCATAACGTATAACGCATAACGCATAACGCATAACGCATACCGCATAACGCATAACTCATACCGTATAACGCATAACGCATAACGCATAAAGCATAACGCATAACGCATAACGCATAACGCATAACGCATAACGCATAACGCATAACGCATAACGCATAACGCATAACGCATAACGCATAACGCATAACGCATAACGCATAACGCATAACGCATAACGCATAACGCATAACGCATAACGCATAACGCATAACGCATAACGCATAACGCATAACGCATAACGCATAACGCATAACGCATAACGCATAACGCATAACGCATAACGCATAACGCATAACGCATAACGCATAACGCATAACGCATAACGTATAACGCATAACGCATAACTCAAACCGTATAACGCATAACGCATAACGCATAACGCATAACGCATAACGCATAACGCATAACGCATAACGCATAACGCATAACGCATAACGCATAACGCATAACGCATAACGCATAACGCATAACTCATACCGTATAACGCATAACGCATAACGCATAACGCATAACGCATAACGCATAACGCATAACGCATAACGCATATGCATAACGCATAACGCATAACGCATAACGCATAACGCATAACGCATAACTCATACCGTATAACGCATAAAGCATAACGCATAACGCATAAAGCATAACGCATAACGCATAACGCATAACGCATAACGCATAACGCATAACGCCTAACGCATAACGGATCATGCATAACGCATAAAGCATAACGCATAACGCATAAAGCATAACGCATAACGCATAACGCATAACACAAACGTATAACGCCTAACGCATAACGCATAACGAACAACGCATAACGCATAACGCATAACGCATAACGCATAACGCATAACGCATAACGCATAACTCATACCGTATAACGCATAACGCATAACGCATAACGCATAACGCATAACGCATAACGCATAACGCATAACGCATAACGCATAACGCATAACGTATAACGCATAACGCATAACTCAAACCGTATAACGCATAACGCATAACGCATAACGCATAACGCATAACGCATAACGCATAACGCATAACGCATAACGCATAACTCATACCGTATAACGCATAACGCATAACGCATAACGCATAACGCATAACGCATGGCGCATAACGCAAAATGCATAACGCATAACGCATAACTCACAACGCATAACGCATAACGCATAACGCATAAATTATAACTCATAACGCATAACGCATAACGCATAACGCATAACGCATAACTCATAACGCATAACGCATGGCGCATAACGCATAACGCATAACGCATAACGCATAACTCATACCGTATAACGCATAACGCATAACGCATAACGCATAAACCAATAACGTATAACGCATAACGCATAACTCAAACCGTATAACGCATAACGCATAACTCAAACCGTATAACGCATAACGCATAACGCATAACGCATAACGCATAACTCATAACGCATAACGCATGGCGCATAACGCAAAATGCATAACGCATAACGCATAACGCATAACGCATAACGCATAACGCATAACGCATAACGCATAACGCAAACGTATAACGCCCAACGCATAACGCATAACGAACAACGCATAACGCATAACGCATAACGCATAACGCATAAAACATAACCCACAACGCATGGCGCATAACGCAAAATGCATAACGCATAACGCATAACGCATAAAGCATAACGCATAACGCATAACGCATAACGCATAACGCACAACGCATAACGCATAACGTATAACGCATAACGCATAACGCATAACTCATACCGTATAACGCATAACGCATAACGCATAAAGCATAACGCATAACGCATAACGCATAACGCATAACGCATAACGCATAACGCATAACGCATAACGCATAACGCATAACGCATAACGCATAACGCATAACGCATAACGCATAACGCATAACGCATAACGCATAACGCATAACGCATAACGCATAACGCATAACGCATAACGCATAACGCATAACGCATAACGCATAACGCATAACGCATAACGCATAACGCATAACGCATAACGCATAACGCATAACGCATAACGCATAACGCAAAACGCATAACGCATAACGCATAACGCATAATACATATGGCATAACGCATAACGCATAACGCATAACGCATAACGCATAACGCATAACGCATAACGCATAACGCATAACGCATAACGCATAACGCATAACGTATAACGCATAACGCATAACTCAAACCGTATAACGCATAACGCATAACGCATAACGCATAACGCATAACGCATAACCCATAACGCATAACGCATAACGCATAACGCATAACTTATTACTCATAACGCATAACGCATGGCACATAACGCAAAATGCATAACGCATAACGCATAACTCATAACGCATAACGCATAACGCATAAATTATAACTCATAACGCATAACGCATAACGCATAACGCATAACGCATAACGCATAACGCATAACGCATGGCGCATAACGCATAACGCATAACGCATAACGCATAACTCATACCGTATAACGCATAACGCATAACGCATAACGCATAACGCATAACGCATAAAACTTCAACCCATAACGCATGGCGCATAACGCATAACGCATAACGCATAACGCATAACGCATAACTCATACCGTATAACGCATAACGCATAACGCATAAAGCATAACGCATAACGCATAACGCATAACGCATAACGCATAACGCATAACGCATAACGCATAACGCATAACGCATAACTCATAACGCATACCGCATGGCGCATAACGCATAACGCATAACGCATAACGCATAACTCATACCGTATAACGCATAACGCATAACGCATAACGCATAACGCATAACGCATAACGCATAACGCATAAACCAATAACGTATAACGCATAACGCATAACTCAAACCGTATAACGCATAACGCATAACTCAAACCGTATAACGCATAACGCATAACGCATAACGCATAACGCATAACTCATAACGCATAACGCATGGCGCATAACGCAAAATGCATAACGCATAACGCATAACGCATGGCGCATAACGCAAAATGCATAACGCATAACGCATAACGCATAACGCATAACGCATAACGCATAACGCATAACGCATAACGCATAACGCATAACGCATAACGCATAACGCATAAAACTTCAACCCATAACGCATGGCGCATAACGCAAAATGCATAACGCATAACGCAGAACGCATAAAGCATAACGCATAACGCATAACGCATAACGCACAACGCATAACGCATAACGCATAACGCATAACGCATATCGCATAACGCATAACGCATAAAGCATAACGCATAACGCATAACGCACAACGCATAACGCATAACGCATAACGCATAACGCATAACGCATAACTCATACCGTATAACGCATAACGCATAACGCATAAAGCATAACGCATAACGCATAACGCATAACGCATAACGCATAACGCATAACGCATAACGCATAACGCATAACGCATAACGCATAACGCATAACGCATGACGCATAACGCATAACGCATAACGCATAACGCATAACGTATAACGCATAACGCATAACGCATAACGCATAACGCATAACGCATAACGCATAACGCATAACGCATAACGCATAACGCATAACGCATAACGCATAACGCATAACGCATAACGCATAACGTATAACGCATAACGCATAACTCAAACCGTATAACGCATAACGCATAACGCATAACGCATAACGCATAACACATAACGCATAACGCATAACGCATAACGCATAACGCATAATGCATAACGCATAACGTATAACTCATACCGTATAACGCATAACGCATAACGCATAACGTATAACGCATAACGCATGGCGCATAACGCAAAATGCATAACGCATAACGCATAACTCATAACGCATAACGCATAACGCACAAATTATAACTCATAACGCATAACGCATAACGCATAACGCATAACGCATAACTCATAACGCATAACGCATGGCGCATAACGCATAACGCATAACGCATAACGCATAACGCATAACTCATACCGTATAACGCATAACGCATAACGCATAACGCATAACGCATAACGAATAACGCATAACGCATAACGCATAACGCATAACGCATAACGCATAACGCATAACGCATAACGCATAACGCATAACGCATAACGCATAACGCATAACGCATAACGCATAACGCATAACGCATAACGCATAACGCATAACGCATAACGCATAACGTATAACGCATAACGCATAACTCAAACCGTATAACGCATAACGCATAACGCATAACGCATAACGCATAACGTATAACCCATAACGCATAACGCATAACGCATAACGCATAAAGCATAACGCATAAAGCATAACGCATAACGCATGACGCATAAGGCATAACGCATAACGCATAACGCATAACGCATAACGCATAACTCATACCGTATAACGCATAACGCATAACGCATAAAGCATAACGCATAACGCATAACGCATAACGCATAACGCATAACGCATAACGCATAACGCATAACGCATAACGCATAACGCATAACGCATAACGCATAACGCATAACGCATAACGTATAACGCATAACGCATAACTCAAACCGTATAACGCATAACGCATAACGCATAACGCATAACGCATAACGCATAACGCATAACGCATAACGCATAACGCATAACGCATGACGCATAACGCATAACGCATAACGCATAACGCATAACGCAAACGTATAACGCAAACGTATAACGCAAACGTATAACGCACAACGGATCATGCATAACGCATAAAGCATAACGCATAACGCATAACGCATAAACCAATAACGTATAACGCATAACGCATAACTCAAACCGTATAACCCATAACGCATAACTCAAACCGTATAACGGATAACGCATAACGTATAACGCATAACGCATAACGCATAACGCATAACGCATAACGCATAACGCATAACGCATAACGCATAACGCATAACGCATAACGCATAACGCATAACGCATAACGCATAACGCATAACGCAAACGTATAACGCACAACGCATAACGCATAACGTATAACCCATAACGCATAACTCAAACCGTATAACGCATAACGCATAACGCATAACGCATATCGCATAACGCATAACGCATAACGCATAACGCATAACGCATAACGCATAACGCATGACGCATAACGCATAACGCATATGCATATCGCATAACGCATAACGCATAACTCACAACGCATAACGCATAACGCATAACGCATAACGCATAACGCATAACGCATAACGCATAACGCATAACGCATGACGCATAACGCATAACGCATAACGCATAACGCATAACGCATAACTCATACCGTATAACGCATAACGCATAACGCATAACGCATAACGCATAACGCATAACGCATAACGCATAACGCATAACGCATAACGCATAACGTATAACGCATAACGCATAACTCAAACCGTATAACGCATAACGCATAACGCATAACGCATATCGCATAACGCATAACGCATAACGCATAACGCATAACGCATAACGCATAACGCATGACGCATAACGCATAACGCATAACGCATAACGCATAACGCATAACTCATACCGTATAACGCATAACGCATAACGCATAACGCATAACGCATAACGCATAACGCATAACGCATAACGCATAACGCATAACGCATAACGTATAACGCATAACGCATAACTCAAACCGTATAACGCATAACGCATAACGCATAACGCATAACGCATAACGCATAACGCATAACGCATAACGCATAACGCATAACTCATACCGTATAACGCATAACGCATAACGCATAACGCATAACGCATAACGCATGGCGCATAACGCAAAATGCATAACGCATAACGCATAACTCACAACGCATAACGCATAACGCATAACGCATAAATTATAACTCATAACGCATAACGCATAACGCATAACGCATAACGCATAACTCATAACGCATAACGCATGGCGCATAACGCATAACGCATAACGCATAACGCATAACTCATACCGTATAACGCATAACGCATAACGCATAACGCATAAACCAATAACGTATAACGCATAACGCATAACTCAAACCGTATAACGCATAACGCATAACTCAAACCGTATAACGCATAACGCATAACGCATAACGCATAACGCATAACTCATAACGCATAACGCATGGCGCATAACGCAAAATGCATAACGCATAACGCATAACGCATAATGCATAACGCATAACGCATAACGCATAACGCATAACGCAAACGTATAACGCCCAACGCATAACGCATAACGAACAACGCATAACGCATAACGCATAACGCATAACGCATAAAACATAACCCACAACGCATGGCGCATAACGCAAAATGCATAACGCATAACGCATAACGCATAAAGCATAACGCATAACGCATAACGCATAACGCATAACGCATAACGCATAACGCATAACGTATAACGCATAACGCATAACGCATAACTCATACCGTATAACGCATAACGCATAACGCATAAAGCATAACGCATAACGCATAACGCATAACGCATAACGCATAACGCATAACGCATAACGCATAACGCATAACGCATAACGCATAACGCATAACGCATAACGCATAACGCATAACGCATAACGCATAACGCATAACGCATAACGCATAACGCATAACGCATAACGCATAACGCATAACGCATAACGCATAACCCATAACGCATAACGCATAACGCATAACGCATAACGCATAACGCATAACGCATAACGCATAACGCATAACGCATAACGCATAACGCATAACGCATAACGCATAACGCAAAACGCATAACGCATAACGCATAACGCATAATACATATGGCATAACGCATAACGCATAACGCATAACGCATAACGCATAACGCATAACGCATAACGCATAACGCATAACGCATAACGTATAACGCATAACGCATAACTCAAACCGTATAACGCATAACGCATAACGCATAACGCATAACGCATAACGCATAACCCATAACGCATAACGCATAACGCATAACGCATAACTTATTACTCATAACGCATAACGCATGGCACATAACGCAAAATGCATAACGCATAACGCATAACTCATAACGCATAACGCATAACGCATAAATTATAACTCATAACGCATAACGCATAACGCATAACGCATAACGCATAACTCATAACGCATAACGCATGGCGCATAACGCATAACGCATAACGCATAACGCATAACTCATACCGTATAACGCATAACGCATAACGCATAACGCATAACGCATAACGCATAAAACTTCAACCCATAACGCATGGCGCATAACGCATAACGCATAACGCATAACGCATAACGCATAACTCATACCGTATAACGCATAACGCATAACGCATAACGCATAACGCATAACGCATAACGCATAACGCATAACGCATAACGCATAACGCATAACGCATAACGCATAACGCATAACTCATAACGCATACCGCATGGCGCATAACGCATAACGCATAACGCATAACGCATAACTCATACCGTATAACGCATAACGCATAACGCATAACGCATAACGCATAACGCATAACGCATAACGCATAAACCAATAACGTATAACGCATAACGCATAACTCAAACCGTATAACGCATAACGCATAACTCAAACCGTATAACGCATAACGCATAACGCATAACGCATAACGCATAACTCATAACGCATAACGCATGGCGCATAACGCAAAATGCATAACGCATAACGCATAACGCATAATGCATAACGCATAACGCATAACGCATAACGCATAACGCAAACGTATAACGCCCAACGCATAACGCATAACGAACAACGCATAACGCATAACGCATAACGCATAACGCATAACGCATAACGCATAACGCATAACGCATAAAACTTCAACCCATAACGCATGGCGCATAACGCAAAATGCATAACGCATAACGCAGAACGCATAAAGCATAACGCATAACGCATAACGCATAACGCACAACGCATAACGCATAACGCATAACGCATAACGCATATCGCATAACTCATACCGTATAACGCATAACGCATAACGCATAAAGCATAACGCATAACGCATAACGCACAACGCATAACGCATAACGCATAACGCATAACGCATAACGCATAACTCATACCGTATAACGCATAACGCATAACGCATAAAGCATAACGCATAACGCATAACGCATAACGCATAACGCATAACGCATAACGCATAACGCATAACGCATAACGCATAACGCATAACGCATGACGCATAACGCATAACGCATAACGCATAACGCATAACGTATAACGCATAACGCATAACGCATAACGCATAACGCATAACGCATAACGCATAACGCATAACGCATAACGCATAACGCATAACGCATAACGCATAACGCATAACGCATAACGCATAACGTATAACGCATAACGCATAACTCAAACCGTATAACGCATAACGCATAACGCATAACGCATAACGCATAACACATAACGCATAACGCATAACGCATAACGCATAACGCATAACGCATAACGCATAACGCATAACTCATACCGTATAACGCATAACGCATAACGCATAACGCATAACGCATAACGCATGGTGCATAACGCAAAATGCATAACGCATAACGCATAACTCATAACGCATAACGCATAACGCACAAATTATAACTCATAACGCATAACGCATAACGCATAACGCATAACGCATAACTCATAACGCATAACGCATGGCGCATAACGCATAACGCATAACGCATAACGCATAACGCATAACTCATACCGTATAACGCATAACGCATAACGCATAACGCATAACGCATAACGAATAACGCATAACGCATAACGCATAACGCATAACGCATAACGCATAACGCATAACGCATAACGCATAACGCATAACGCATAACGCATAACGCATAACGCATAACGCATAACGCATAACGCATAACGCATAACGCATAACGCATAACGCATAACGCATAACGCATAACGCATAACGTATAACGCATAACGCATAACTCAAACCGTATAACGCATAACGCATAACGCATAACGCATAACGCATAACGTATAACCCATAACGCATAACGCATAACGCATAACGCATAAAGCATAACGCATAAAGCATAACGCATAACGCATGACGCATAAGGCATAACGCATAACGCATAACGCATAACGCATAACGCATAACTCATACCGTATAACGCATAACGCATAACGCATAAAGCATAACGCATAACGCATAACGCATAACGCATAACGCATAACGCATAACGCATAACGCATAACGCATAACGCATAACGCATAACGCATAACGCATAACGCATAACGCATAACGTATAACGCATAACGCATAACTCAAACCGTATAACGCATAACGCATAACGCATAACGCATAACGCATAACGCATAACGCATAACGCATAACGCATAACGCATAACGCATAACGCATGACGCATAACGCATAACGCATAACGCATAACGCATAACGCAAACGTATAACGCAAACGTATAACGCAAACGTATAACGCACAACGGATCATGCATAACGCATAAAGCATAACGCATAACGCATAACGCATAAACCAATAACGTATAACGCATAACGCATAACTCAAACCGTATAACCCATAACGCATAACTCAAACCGTATAACGGATAACGCATAACGTATAACGCATAACGCATAACGCATAACGCATAACGCATAACGCATAACGCATAACGCATAACGCATAACGCATAACGCATAACGCATAACGCATAACGCATAACGCATAACGCAAACGTATAACGCACAACGCATAACGCATAACGTATAACCCATAACGCATAACTCAAACCGTATAACGCATAACGCATAACGCATAACGCATATCGCATAACGCATAACGCATAACGCATAACCCATAACGCATAACGCATAACGCATGACGCATAACGCATAACGCATATGCATATCGCATAACGCATAACGCATAACGCATTACGCATAACGCATAACTCATACCGTATAACGCATAAAGCATAACGCATAACGCATAAAGCATAACGCATAACGCATAACGCATAACGCATAACGCATAACGCATAACGCCTAACGCATAACGGATCATGCATAACGCATAAAGCATAACGCATAACGCATAACGCATAACACAACCGTATAACGCCTAACGCATAACGCATAACGAACAACGCATAACGCATAACGCATAACGCATAACGCATAACGCATAAAACATAACCCATAACGCATGGCGCATAACGCAAAATGCATAACGCATAACGCATAACGCATAAAGCATAACGCATAACGCATAACGCATAACGCACAACGCATAACGCATAACGCATAACGCATAACGCATAACTCATACCGTATAACGCATAACGCATAACGCATAACTCATACCGTATAACGCATAACGCATAACGCATAAAGCATAACGCATAACGCATAAAGCATAACGCATAACGCATAACGCATAACGCATAACGCATAACGCATAACGCATAACGCATAACGCATAACGCATAACGCATAACGCATAACGCATAACGCATGACGCATAACGCATAACGCATAACGCATAACGCATAACTCATAACGCATAACGCATAACGCATAACGCATAACGCATAACGCATAACGCATAACGCATAACGCATAACGCATAACGCATAACGCATAACGTATAACGCATAACGCATAACTCAAACCGTATAACGCATAACGCATAACGCATAACGCATAACGCATAACGCATAACGCATAACGCATAACTCATACCGTATAACGCATAACGCATAACGCATAACGCATAACGCATAACGCATAACGCATGGCGCATAACGCAAAATGCATAACGCATAACGCATAACTCATAACGCATAACGCATAACGCATAACGCATAAATTATAACTCATAACGCATAACGCATAACGCATAACTCATAACGCATAACGCATGGCGCATAACGCATAACGCATAACGCATAACGCATAACTCATACCGTATAACGCATAACGCATAACGCATAACGCATAACGCATAACGCATAAACCAATAACGTATAACGCATAACGCATAACTCAAACCGTATAACGCATAACGCATAACTCAAACCGTAAACGCATAACGCATAACGCATAACGCATAACGCATAACGCATAACGCATAACGCATAACGCATAACGCAAACGTATAACGCCCAACGCATAACGCATAACGAACAACGCATAACGCATAACGCATGGCGCATAACGCAAAATGCATAACGCATAACGCATAACGCATAACGCATAACGCATAACGCATAACGCATAAATTATAACTCATAACGCATAACGCATAACGCATAACGCATAACTCATAACGCATAACGCATGGCGCATAACGCATAACGCATAACGCATAACGCATAACTCATACCGTATAACGCATAACGCATAACGCATAACGCATAACGCATAAACCAATAACGTATAACGCATAACGCATAACTCATACCGTATAACGCATAACGCATGGCGCATAACGCATAACGCATAACGCATAACGCATAACTCATACCGTATAACGCATAACGCATAACGCATAACGCATAACGCACAACGCATAACGCATAACGCATAACGCATAACGCATAACGCATAACTCATACCGTATAACGCATAACGCATAACGCATAAAGCATAACGCATAACGCATAACGCACAACGCATAACGCATAACGCATAACGCATAACGCATAACTCATACCGTATAACGCATAACGCATAACGCATAACTCATACCGTATAACGCATAACGCATAACGCATAAAGCATAACGCATAACGCATAAAGCATAACGCATAACGCATAACGCATAACGCATAACGCATAACGCATAACGCATAACGCATAACGCATAACGCATAACGCATAACGCATAACGCATAACGCATAACGCATAACGCAAAACGCATAACGCATGACCTATAACGCATAACGCATAACGCATAACGCATAACGCCTAACGCATAACGCATAACGCATAACGCATAACGCATAACGCATAACGCATAACGCATAACGCATAACGCATAACGCATAACGCATAACGCATAACGTATAACGCATAACGCATAACTCAAACCGTATAACGCATAACGCATAACGCATAACGCATAACGCATAACGCATAACGCATAACGCATAACGCATAACGCATAACGTATAACGCATAACGCATAACGCATAACGCATAACGCATAACGCATAACGCATAACGCATAACGCATAACGCATAACGCATAAAACATAACGCATAACGCATAACGCATAACGCATAACGTATAACGTATAACGCATAACGCATAACTCAAACCGTATAACGCATAACGCATAACGCATAACGCATAACGCATAACGCATAACGCATAACGCATAACGCATAACGCATAACGCATAACTCCATAACTCATACCGTATAACGCATAACGCATAACGCATAAAGCATAACGCATAAAGCATAACGCATAACGCATAACGCATAACGCATAACGCATATCGCATAACGCATAACGCATAACGCATAACGCATAACGCATAACGCACAACGCATAACGCATAACGCATAACGCATAACTCATACCGTATAACGCATAAAGCATAACGCATAACGCATAACGCATAACGCATAACGCATAACGCATAACGCATAACGCATAACGCATAACGCATAACGCATAACGCATAACGCATAACGCATAACGCATAACGCATAACGCATAACGCATAACGCATAACGCATAACGCATAACGCATAACGCATAACGCATAACGCATAACGCATAACGCATAACGCATAACGCATAACGCATAACGCATAACGCATAACGCATAACGCATAACGCATAACGCATAACGCATAACGCATAACGTATAACGCATAACGCATAACTCAAACCGTATAACGCATAACGCATAACGCATAACGCATAACGCATAACGCATAACGCATAACGCATAACGCAAAAAGCATAACGCATAACGCATAACGCATAACGCATAACTCATAACGCATAACGCATGGCGCATAACGCAAAATGCATAACGCATAACGCATAACGCATGACGCATAACGCATAACGCATGACGCATAAGGCATAACGCATAACGCATAACGCATAACGCATAACGCATAACGCATAACGCATAACGCATAACGCATAACGCATAACGCATAACGCATAACGCATAACGCATAACGCATAACGCATAACGCATAACGCATAACGCATAACGCATAACGCATAACGCAAAACGCATAACGCATAACGCATAACGCATAACGTATAACGCATAACGCATAACTCAAACCGTATAACGCATAACGCATAACGCATAACGCATAACGCATAACGCATAACCCATAACGCATAACGCATAACGCATAACGCATAACGCATAACGCATAACGCAAAAAGCATAACGCATGACGCATAACGCATAACGCATAACTCATAACGCATAACGCATGGCGCATAACGCAAAATGCATAACGCATAACGCATAACGCATAACGCATAACGCATAACGCATAACGCATAACGCATAACGCATAACGTATAACGCATAACGCATAACTCAAACCGTATAACGCATAACGCATAACGCATAACGCATAACGCATAACGCATAACGCATAACGCATAACGCATAACGCATAACACATAACGCATGACGCATAACGCATAACGCATAACGCATAACTCAAACCGTATAACCCATAACGCATAACTCAAACCGTATAACGCATAACGCATAACGCATAACGCATAACGCATAACTCATAACGCATAACGCATAACGCATAACGCATAACGCATAACGCATAACGCATAACGCATAACGCATAACGCATAACGCATAACGCATAACGCATAACGCATAACGCATAACGCATAACGCATAACGCATAACGCATAACGCATAACCCATAACGCATAACGCATAACGCATGACGCATAACGCATAACGCATATGCATATCGCATAACGCATAACGCATAACGCATAACGCATAACGCATAACGCATAACGCATGACGCATAACGCATAACGCATATGCATATCGCATAACGCATAACGCATAACGTATAACCCATAACGCATAACTCAAACCGTATAACGCATAACGCATAACGCATAACGCATATCGCATAACGCATAACGCATAACGCATAACGCATAACGCATAACGCATAACGCATAACGCATGACGCATAACGCATAACGCATAAGCATACCGCATAACGTATAACGCATAACGCATAACGCATAACGCATAACTCATACCGTATAACGCATAAAGCATAACGCATAACGCATAAAGCATAACGCATAACGCATAACGCATAACGCATAACGCATAACGCATAACGCCTAACGCATAACGGATCATGCATAACGCATAAAGCATAACGCATAACGCATAAAGCATAACGCATAACGCATAACGCATAACACAAACGTATAACGCCTAACGCATAACGCATAACGAACAACGCATAACGCATAACGCATAACGCATAACGCATAACGCATAAAACATAACCCATAACGCATGGCGCATAACGCAAAATGCATAACGCATAACGCATAACGCATAAAGCATAACGCATAACGCATAACGCATAACGCACAACGCATAACGCATAACGCATAACGCATAACTCATACCGTATAACGCATAACGCATAACGCATAAAGCATAACGCATAACGCATAACGCATAACGCATAACGCATAACGCATAACGCATAACGCATAACGCATAACGCATAACGCATAACGCATAACGCATAACGCATAACGCATAACGCATAACGCATAACGCATAACGCATAACGTATAACGCATAACGCATAACGCATAACGCATAACGCATAACGCATAACGCATAACGCATAACGCATAACGCATAACGCATAACGTATAACGCATAACGCATAACTCAAACCGTATAACGCATAACGCATAACGCATAACGCATAACGCATAACGCATAACGCATAACGCATAACGCATAACGCATAACGCATAACGCATAACTCATACCGTATAACGCATAACGCATAACGCATAACGCACAACGCATAAACCAATAACGTATAACGCATAACGCATAACTCGAACCGTATAACGCATAACGCATAACTCAAACCGTATAACGCATAACGCATAACGCATAACGCATAACGCATAACGCATAACTCATAACGCATAACGCATGGCGCATAACGCAAAATGCATAACGCATAACGCATAACGCATAATGCATAACGCATAACGCATAACGCATAACGCATAACGCATAACGCATAACGCATAACGCATAACGCATAACGCATAACGCATAACGCATAACGCATAACGCATAACGCATAACGCATAACGCATAACGCATAACGCATAACGCATAACGCATAACGCATAACGCATAACGCATAACGTATAACGTATAACGCATAACGCATAACTCAAACCGTATAACGCATAACGCATAACGCATAACGCATAACGCATAACGCATAACGCATAACGCATAACGCATAACGCATAACGCATAACGCATAACGCATAACGCATAACGCATAACGCATAACGCATAACGCATAACGCATAACGCATGACGCATAACGCATAACGCATATGCATATCGCATAACGCATAACGCATAACGCATAACGCATAACGCATAACTCATACCGTATAACGCATAAAGCATAACGCATAACGCATAAAGCATAACGCATAACGCATAACGCATAACGCATAACGCATAACGCATAACGCCTATCGCATAACGCATAACGCATGGCGCATAACGCAAAATGCATAACGCATAACGCATAACTCATAACGCATAACGCATAACGCATAACGCATAAATTATAACTCATAACGCATAACGCATAACGCATAACGCATAACTCATAACGCATAACGCATGGAGCATAACGCATAACGCATAACGCATAACGCATAACTCATACCGTATAACGCATAACGCATAACGCATAACGCATAACGCATAAACCAATAACGTATAACGGATAACGCATAACTCAAACCGTATAACGCATAACGCATAACTCAAACCGTATAACGCATAACGCATAACGCATAACGCATAACGCATAACGCATAACTCATAACGCATAACGCATGGCGCATAACGCAAAATGCATAGCGCATAATGCATAACGCATAATGCATAACGCATAACGCATAACGCATAACGCATAACGCAAACGTATAACGCCCAACGCATAACGCATAACGAACAACGCATAACGCATAACGCATAACGCATAACGCATAACGCATAACGCATAACGCATAACGCATAACGCATAACGCATAACGCATAACGCATAACGCATAACGCATAACGCATAACGCATAACGCATAACGCATAACGCATAACGCATAACGCATAACGCATAACGCATACCGTATAACGCATAAAGCATAACGCATAACGCATAAAGCATAACGCATAACGCATAACGCATAACGCATAACGCATAACGCATAACGCATAACGCATAACGCATAACGCATAACGCATAACGCATAACGCATAACGCATAACGCATAACGCATAACGCATAACGCATAACGCATAACGCATAACGCATAACGCATAACGTATAACGCATAACGCATAACTCAAACCGTATAACGCATAACGCATAACGCATAACGCATAACGCATAACGCATAACGCATAACGCATAACGCATAACGCCAAAAGCATAACGCATAACGCATAACGCATAACGCATAACTCATAACGCATAACGCATGGCGCATAACGCAAAATGCATAACGCATAACGCATAACGCATAAAGCATAACGCATAACGCATAACGCATAACGCATAACGCATAACGCATAACGCATAACGCATAACGCATAACGCATAACGCATAACGCATAACGCATAACGCATAACGCATAACGCATAACGCATAACGCATAACGCATAACGCATAACGCATAACGCATAACGCATAACGCATAACGCATGGCGCATAACGCAAAATGCATAACGCATAACGCATAACTCATAACGCATAACGCATAACGCATAACGCATAAATTATAACTCATAACGCATAACGCATAACGCATAACGCATAACTCATAACGCATAACGCATGGCGCATAACGCATAACGCATAACGCATAACGCATAACTCATACCGTATAACGCATAACGCATAACGAATAACGCATAACGCATAAACCAATAACGTATAACGCATAACGCATAACCAAACCGTATAACGCATAACGCATAACTCAAACCGTATAACGCATAACGCATAACGCATAACGCATAACGCATAACGCATAACGCATAACGCATAACGCATAACGCATAACGCATAACGCATAACGCATAACGCATAACGCATAACGCATAACGCATAACGCATAACGCATAACGCATAACGCATAACGCATAACGCATAACGCATAACGCATAACGCATAACGCATAACGCATAACGCATAACGCATAACGCATAACGCATAACGCATAACGCATAACGCATAACGCATAACGCATAACGCATAACGCATAACGCATAACGCATAACGCATAACGCATAACGCATAACGCATAACGCATAACGCATAACGCATAACGCATAACGCATAACGCATAACGCATAACGCATAACGCATAACGCATAACGCATAACGCATAACGCATAACGCATGACGCATAACGCATAACGCATAACGCATAACGCATAACGCATAACGCATAACGCATAACGCATAACGCATAACGCATAACGCATAACGCATAACGCATAACGCATAACGCATAACGCATAACGCATAACGCATAACGTATAACGTATAACGCATAACGCATAACTCAAACCGTATAACGCATAACGCATAACGCATAACGCATAACGCATAACGCATAACGCATAACGCATAACGCATAACGCATAACGCATATCGCATAACGCATAACGCATAACGCATAACGCATAACGCATAACGCATAACGTATAACGTATAACGCATAACGAATAACTCAAACCGTATAACGCATAACGCATAACGCATAACGCATAACGCATAACGCATAACGCATAACGCATAACGCATAACGCATAACTCCATAACTCATACCGTATAACGCATAACATATAACGCATAAAGCATAACGCATAAAGCATAACGCATAACGCATAACGCATAACGCATAACGCATATCGCATAACGCATAACGCATAACGCATAACGCATAACGTATAACGTATAACGCATAAAGCATAACGCATAACGCATAACGCATAACGCATAACGCATATCGCATAACGCATAACGCATAACGCATAACGCATAACGCATAACGCATAACGTATAACGTATAACGCATAACGAATAACTCAAACCGTATAACGCATAACGCATAACGCATAACGCATAACGCATAACGCATAACGCATAACGCATAACGCATAACGCATAACTCCATAACTCATACCGTATAACGCATAACATATAACGCATAAAGCATAACGCATAAAGCATAACGCATAACGCATAACGCATAACGCATAACGCATATCGCATAACGCATAACGCATAACGCATAACGCATAACGCATAACGCATAACGCATAACGCATAACGCACAACGCATAACGCATAACGCATAACGCATAACGCATAACTCATACCGTATAACGCATAAAGCATAACGCATAACGCATAACGCATAACGCATAACGCATAACGCATAACGCATAACGCATAACGCATAACGCATAACGCATAACGCATAACGCATAACGCATAACGCATAACGCATAACGCATAACGCATAACGCATAACGCATAACGCATAACGCATAACGCATAACGTATAACGCATAACGCATAACTCAAACCGTATAACGCATAACGCATAACGCATAACGCATAACGCATAACGCATAACGCATAACGCATAACGCATAACGCATAACGCAAAAAGCATAACGCATAACGCATAACGCATAACGCATAACGCATAACTCATAACGCATAACGCATGGCGCATAACGCAAAATGCATAACGCATAACGCATAACGCATAAAGCATAACGCATAACGCATAACGCATAACGCATAACGCATAACGCATAACGCATAACGCATAACGCATAACGCATAACGCATAACGCATAACGCATAACGCATAACGCATAACGCATAACGCATAACGCATGGCGCATAACGCAAAATGCATAACGCATAACGCATAACTCATAACGCATAACGCATAACGCATAACGCATAAATTATAACTCATAACGCATAACGCATAACGCATAACGCATAACTCATAACGCATAACGCATGGCGCATAACGCATAACGCATAACGCATAACGCATAACTCATACCGTATAACGCATAACGCATAACGCATAACGCATAAACCAATAACGTATAACGCATAACGCATAACACAAACCGTATAACGCA
Organism: Lasioglossum morio; assembly: GCA_916610235.2. NCBI lineage: Eukaryota > Metazoa > Arthropoda > Insecta > Hymenoptera > Halictidae > Lasioglossum > Lasioglossum morio. The sequence goes on from CAKAJA020000347.1 coordinate 6,298,349, forward strand.
TAACGCATAACTCAAACCGTATAACGCTTAACGCATAACGCATAACGCATAACGCATAACGCATAACTCATAACGCATAACGCATGGCGCATAACGCAAAATGCATAACGCATAATGCATAACGCATAATGCATAACGCATAACGCATAACGCATAACGCATAACGCATAACTCATACCGTATAACGCATAAAGCATAACGCATAACGCATAACGCATAACGCATAACGCATAACGCATAACGCATAACGCATAACGCATAACGCATAACGCATAACGCATAACGCATAACGCATAACGCATGACGCATAACGCATAACGCATAACGCATAACGCATAACGCATAACGCATAACGCATAACGCATAACGCATAACGCATAACGCATAACGCATAACGCATAACGCATAACGCATAACGCATAACGCATAACGTATAACGCATAACGCATAACTCAAACCGTATAACGCATAACGCATAACGCATAACGCATAACGCATAACGTATAACGCATAACGCATAACTCAAACCGTATAACGCATAACGCATAACGCATAACGCATAACGCATAACGCATAACCCATAACGCATAACGCATAACGCATAACGCATAACGCATAACGCATAACGCAAAAAGCATAACGCATGACGCATAACGCATAACGCATAACTCATAACGCATAACGCATGGCGCATAACGCAAAATGCATAACGCATAACGCATAACGCATAAAGCATAACGCATAACGCATAACGCATAACGCATAACGCATAACGCATAACGCATAACGCATAACGCATAACGCATAACGCATAACGCATAACGCATAACGCATAACGCATAACGCATAACGCATAACGCATAACGCATAACGCATAACGCATAACGTATAACGCATAACGCATAACTCAAACCGTATAACGCTTAACGCATAACGCATAACGCATAACGCATAACGCATAACGCATAACGCATAACTCAAACCGTATAACCCATAACGCATAACTCAAACCGTATAACGCATAACGCATAACGCATAACGCATAACGCATAACGCATAACGCATAACGCATAACGCATAACGCATAACGCATAACGCATAACGCATAACGCATAACGTATAACGCATAACGCATAACGCATAACGCATAACGCATAACGCATAACGCATAACGCATAACGCATAACGCATAACGTATAACGCATAACGCATAACTCAAACCGTATAACGCATAACGCATAACGCATAACGCATAACGCATAACGCATAACGCATAACGCATAACGCATAACTCATACCGTATAACGCATAACGCATAACGCATAACGCATAACGCATAAACCAATAACGTATAACGCATAACGCATAACTCGAACCGTATAACGCATAACGCATAACTCAAACCGTATAACGCATAACGCATAACGCGTAACGCATAACGCATAACGCATAACTCATAACGCATAACGCATGGCGCATAACGCAAAATGCATAACGCATAACGCATAACGCATAATGCATAACGCATAACGCATAACGCATAACGCATAACGCATAACGCATAACGCATAACGCATAACGCATAACGCATAACGCATAACGCATAACGCATAACGCATAACGCATAACGCATAACGCATAACGCATAACGCATAACGCATAACGCATAACGCATAACGCATAACGCATAACGCATAACGCATAACGCATAACGCATAACGCATAACGCATAACGCATAACGTATAACGCATAACGCATAACTCAAACCGTATAACGCATAACGCATAACGCATAACGCATAACGCATAACGCATAACCCATAACGCATAACGCATAACGCATAACGCATAACGCATAACGCATAACGCATAACGCATAACGCAAAAAGCATAACGCATGACGCATAACGCATAACGCATAACTCATAACGCATAACGCATGGCGCATAACGCAAAATGCATAACGCATAACGCATAACGCATAAAGCATAACGCATAACGCATAACGCATAACGCATAACGCATAACGCATAACGCATAACGCATAACGCATAACGCATAACGCATAACGCATAACGCATAACGCATAACGTATAACGCATAACGCATAACTCAAACCGTATAACGCTTAACGCATAACGCATAACGCATAACGCATAACGCATAACGCACAACGCATAACGCATGACGCATAACGCATAACGCATAACGCATAACGCATAACGCATAACGCATAACGCATAACGCATAACGCATAACGCATAACTCAAACCGTATAACCCATAACGCATAACTCAAACCGTATAACGCATAACGCATAACGCATAACGCATAACGCATAACTCATAACGCATAACGCATAACGCATAACGCATAACGCATAACGCATAACGCATAACGCATAACGCATAACGCATAACGCATAACGCATAACGCATAACGCATAACGCATAACGCATAACGCATAACGCATAACGCATAACGCATAACGCATAACGCATAACGCATAACGCATAACGCATAACGCATAACGCATAACGCATAACGCAAAACGCATAACGCATAACGCATAACGCATAACGCATAACGCATAACGCATAACGCATAACGCATAACGCATAACGCATAACGCATAACGCATAACGCATAACGCATGACGCATAACGCATAACGCATATGCATATCGCATAACGCATAACGCATAACGTATAACCCATAACGCATAACTCAAACCGTATAACGCATAACGCATAACGCATAACGCATATCGCATAACGCATAACGCATAACGCATAACGCATAACGCATAACGCATAACGCATAACGCATAACGCATGACGCATAACGCATAACGCATATGCATATCGCATAACGCATAACGCATAACGCATAACGCATAACGCATAACGCATAACGCATAACGCATAACGCATAACGCATAACGCATAACGCATAACGCATAACGCATAACGCATAACGCATAACGCATAACGCATAACGCATAACGCATAACGCATAACGTATAACGCATAACGCATAACTCAAACCGTATAACGCATAACGCATAACGCATAACTCATAACGCATAACGCATAACGCATAACGCATAACGCATAACGCATAACTCATACCGTATAACGCATAACGCATAACGCATAACGCATAACGCATAAACCAATAACGTATAACGCATAACGCATAACTCAAACCGTATAACGCATAACGCATAACTCAAACCGTATAACGCATAACGCATAACGCATAACGCATAACGCATAACTCATAACGCATAACGCATGGCGCATAACGCAAAATGCATAACGCATAACGCATAACGCATAAAGCATAACGCATAACGCATAACGCATAACGCATAACGCATAACGCACAACGCATAACGCATAACGCATAAAGCATAACGCATAACGCATAACTCATACCGTATAACGCATAAAGCATAACGCATAACGCATAAAGCATAACGCATAACGCATAACGCATAACGCATAACGCATAACGCATAACGCATGACGCATAACGCATAACGCATAACGCATAACGCATAACGCATAACGCATAACGCATAACGCATAACGCATAACGCATAACGCATAACGCATAACGCATAACGCATAACGCATAACGCATAACGCATAACGCATAACGCATAACGTATAACGCATAACGCATAACTCAAACCGTATAACGCATAACGCATAACGCATAACACATAACGCATAACGCATAACGCATAACGCATAACGCATAACTCATACCGTATAACGCATAACGCATAACGCATAACGCATAACGCATAACGCATAACGCATAACGCATGGCGCATAACGCAAAATGCATAACGCATAACGCATAACGCATAACGCATAACGCATAACGCATAACGCATAACGCATAACGCATAACGCATAACGCATAACGCATAACGCATAACGCATAACGTATAACGCATAACGCATAACTCAAACCGTATAACGCATAACGCATAACGCATAACGCATAACGCATAACGCATAACGCATAACGCATAACGCATAACGCATAACGCATAACGCATGACGCATAACGCATAACGGATAACGCATAACGCATAACGCATAACGCAAACGTATAACGCAAACGTATAACGCAAACGTATAACGCACAACGGATCATGCATAACGCATAAAGCATAACGCATAACGCATAAATCAATAACGTATAACGCATAACGCATAACTCAAACCGTATATCCCATAACTCATAACGCATAACGCATAACGCATAACGCATAACGCATAACGCATAACGCATAACGCATAACGCATAACGCATAACGCATAACGCATAACGCATAACTCATACCGTATAACGCAGAAAGCATAACGCATAACGCATAAAGCATAACGCATAACGCATAACGCATAACGCATAACGCATAACGCATAACGCATGACGCATAACGCATAACGCATAACGCATAACGCATAACGCATAACGCATAACGCATAACGCATAACGCATAACGCATAACGCATAACGCATAACGCATAACGCATAACGCATAACGCATAACGCATAACGCATAACGTATAACGCATAACGCATAACTCAAACCGTATAACGCATAACGCATAACGCATAACACATAACTCATACCGTATAACGCATAACGCATAACGCATAAAGCATAACGCATAACGCATAACGCATAACGCATAACGCATAACGCATAACGCATAACGCATAACGCATAACGCATAACGCATAACGCATAACTCATAACGCATAACGCATAACGCATAACGCATAAATTATAACTCATAACGCATAACGCATAACGCATAACGCATAACGCATAACGCATAACGCATAACGCATAACGCATAAATTATAACTCATAACGCATAACGCATAACGCATAACGCATAACGCATAACGCATAACGCATAACGCATAACTCATAACGCATAACGCATAACGCATAACGCATATCGCATAACGCATAACGCATAACGCATAACGCATAACGCATAACGCATAACGCATGACGCATAACGCATAACGCATAACGCATAACGCATAACGCATAACGCATAACGCATAACGCATAACTCATAACGCATAACGCATAACGCATAACGCATATCGCATAACGCATAACGCATAACGCATAACGCATAACGCATAACGCATAACGCATGACGCATAACGCATAACGCATAACGCATAACGCATAACGCATAACGCATAACGTATAACGCATAACGCATAACTCAAACCGTATAACGCATAACGCATAACGCATAACGCATAACGCATAACGCATAACGCATAACGCATAACTCATAACGCATAACGCATAACGCATAACGCATAAATTATAACTCATAACGCATAACGCATAACGCATAACGCATAACGCATAAATTATAACTCATAACGCATAACGCCTAACGCATAACGCATAACGCATAACTCATAACGCATAACGCATGGCGCATAACGCATAACGCATAACGCATAACGCATAACGCATAACTCATAACACATAACGCATAACGCATAACGCATAACGCATAACGCATAACGCATAACGCATAACGCATAACTTATTACTCATAACGCATAACGCATAACGCATAACGCATAACGCATAACGCATAACGCATAACGTATAACGCATAACGCATAACTCAAACCGTATAACGCATAACGCATAACGCATAACACATAACGCATAACGCATAACGCATAACGCATAACGCATAACGCATAACGCATAACTCATACCGTATAACGCATAACGCATAACTCAAACCGTATAACGCATAACGCATAACGCATAACGCATAACGCATAACTCATAACGCATAACGCATGGCGCATAACGCAAAATGCATAACGCATAACGCATAACTCATAACGCATAACGCATAACGCATAACGCATAACGCATAAATTATAACTCATAACGCATAACGCATAACGCATAACGCATAACGCATAACGCATAACTCATAACGCATAACGCATGGCGCATAACGCATAACTCATAACGCAAACGTATAACGCCCAACGCATAACTCATAACGAACAACGCATAACGCATAACGCATAACGCATAACGCATAAAACATAACCCATAACGCATGGCGCATAACGCAAAATGCATAACGCATAACCCATAACGCATAAAGCATAACGCATAACGCATAACGCATAACGCACAACGCATAACGCATAACGCATAACGCATAACGCATAACGCATAACTCATACCGTATAACGCATAACGCATAACGCATAAAGCATAACGCATAACGCATAACGCACAACGCATAACGCATAACGCATAACGCATAACGCATAACGCATAACTCATACCGTATAACGCATAACGCATAACGCATAAAGCATAACGCATAACGCATAACGCATAACGCATAACGCATAACGCATAACGCATAGCGCATAACGCATAACGCATAACGCATAACGCATAACGCATAACGCATAACGCATGACGCATAACGCATAACGCATAACGCATAACGCATAACGCATAACGCATAACGCATAACGCATAGCGCATAACGCATAACGCATAACGCATAACGCATAACGCATAACGCATAACGCATAACGTATAACGCATAACGCATAACTCAAACCGTATAACGCATAACGCATAACGCATAACGCATAACGCATAACGCATAACGCATAACGCATAACGCATAACGCATAACGCATAACGCATAACGCATAACGCATAACGCATAACGCATAACGCATAACGCATAACTCATACCGTATAACGCATAACGCATAACGCATAACGCATAACGCATAACGCATAACGCAAAATGCATAACGCATAACGCATAACTCATAACGCATAACGCATAACGCATAAATTATAACTCATAACGCATAACGCATAACGCATAACGCATAACGCATAACGCATAACTCATAACGCATAACGCATGGCGCATAACGCATAACGCATAACGCATAACGCATAACTCATACCGTATAACGCATAACGCATAACGCATAACGCATAACGCATAACGCATAACGCATAACGCATAACGCATAACGCATAACGCATAACGCATAACGCATAACGCATAACGCATAACGCATAACGCATAACGCATAACGCATAACGCATAACGCATAACGCATAACGCACAACGCATAACGCATAACGCATAACGCATAACGCATAACTCATAGCGTATAACGCATAAAGCATAACCCATAACTCATAACGCATAACGCATGGCGCATAACGCATAACGCATAACGCATAACGCATAACGCATAACGCATAACGCATAACGCATAACGCATAACGCATAACGCATAACGCATAACGCATAACGCATAACGCATAACGCATAACGCATAACGCATAACGCATAACGCATAACGCATAACGCATAACGCATAACGCATAACGCATAACGCATAACGCATAACGCATAACGCATAACGCATAACGCATAACGCATAACGCATAACGCATAACGCATAACGCATAACGCATAACGCATAACGCATAACGCATAACGCATAACGCATAACGCATAACGCATAACGCATAACGCATAACGCATAACGCATAACGCATAACGCATAACGCATAACGCATAACGCATAACGCATAACGCATAACCCATAACGCATAACGCATAACGCATAACGCATAACGCATAACGCATAACGCATAACGCATAACGTATAACGCATAACGTATAACTCAAACCGTATAACGCATAACGCATAACGCATAACGCATAACGCATAACGCATAACGCATAACCCATAACGCATAACGCATAACGCATAACGCATAACGCATAACGCATAACGCAAAAAGCATAACGCATAACGCATAACGCATAACGCATAACTCATAACGCATAACGCATGGCGCATAACGCAAAATGCATAACGCATAACGCATAACGCATAACGCATAACGCATAACGCATAACGCATAACGCATAACGCATAACGCATAACGCATAACGCATAACGCATAACGCATAACGTATAACGCATAACGCATAACTCAAACCGTATAACGCATAACGCATAACTCAAACCGTATAACGCATAACGCATAACGCATAACGCATAACGCAAAATGCATAACGCATAACGCATAACTCATAACGCATAACGCATAACGCATAACGCATAAATTATAACTCATAACGCATAACGCATAACGCATAACGCATAACGCATAACGCATAACGCATAACGCATAACGCATAACGCATAACGCATAACGCATAACGCATAACGCATAACGCATAACGCATAACGCATAACGCATAACGCATAACGCATAACGCATAACGCATAACGCATAACGCATATCGCATAACGCATAACGCATAACGCATAACGCATAACGCATAACGCATAACGCATAACGCATAACGCATAACGCATAACGCATAACGCATAACGCATAACGCATAACGCATAACGCATAACGCATAACGCATAACTCATACCGTATAACGCATAACGCATAACGCATAACGCATAACGCATAACGCATAACGCATAACGCATAACGCATAACGCATAACGCATAACGCATAACGCATAACGCATAACGCATAACGCATAACGCATAACGCATAACGCATATCGCATAACGCATAACGCATAACGCATAACGCATAACGCATAACGCATAACGCATAACGCATAACGCATAACGCATAACGCATAACGCATAACGCATAACGCATAACGCATAACGCATAACGCATAACTCATACCGTATAACGCATAACGCATAACGCATAACGCATAACGCATAACGCATAACGCATAACGCATAACGCATAACGCATAACGCATAACGCATAACGCATAACGCATAACGCATAACGCATAACGCATAACACATAACGCATAACGCATAACGTATAACGCATAACGCATAACTCAAACCGTATAACGCATAACGCAGAACGCATAACGCATAACGCATAACGCATAACGCATAACGCATAACGCATACGCATAACGCATAACGCATAACTCATACCGTATAACGCATAACGCATAACGCATAAAGCATAACGCATAAAGCATAACGCATAACGCATAACGCATAACGCATAACGCATAACGCATAACGCATAACGCATAACGCATAACGCATAACGCATAACGCATAACGCATAACGCATAACGCACAACGCATAACGCATAACGCATAACGCATAACGCATAACGCATAACGCATAACGCATAACGCACAACGCATAACGCATAACGCATAACGCATAACGCATAACTCATACCGTATAACGCATAACGCATAACGCATAAAGCATAACGCATAACGCATAACGCATAACGCATAACGCATAACGCATAACGCATAACGCATAACGCATAACGCATAACGCATAACGCATAACGCATAACGCATAACGCATAACGCATAACGTATAACGCATAACGCATAACTCAAACCGTATAACGCATAACGCATAACGCATAACGCATAACGCATAACGCATAACGCATAACGCATAACGCATAACGCATAACGCATAACGCATAACGCATAACGCATAACGCATAACGCATAACGCATAACGTATAACGCATAACGCATAACGCATAACGCATAACGCATAACGCATAACGCATAACGCATAACGCATAACGCATAACGTATAACGCATAACGTATAACTCAAACCGTATAACGCATAACGCATAACGCATAACGCATAACGCATAACGCATAACGCATAACCCATAACGCATAACGCATAACGCATAACGCATAACGCATAACGCATAACGCAAAAAGCATAACGCATAACGCATAACGCATAACGCATAACGCATAACTCATAACGCATAACGCATGGCGCATAACGCAAAATGCATAACGCATAACGCATAACGCATAACGCATAACGCATAACGCATAACGCATAACGCATAACGCATAACGCATAACGCATAACGCATAACGCATAACGCATAACGCATAACGCATAACGCATAACGCATAACGTATAACGCATAACGCATAACTCAAACCGTATAACGCATAACGCATAACGCATAACGCATAACGCATAACGCACAACGCATAACGCATAACGCATAACGCATAACGCATAACTCATACCGTATAACGCATAACGCATAACGCATAAAGCATAACGCATAACGCATAACGCACAACGCATAACGCATAACGCATAACGCATAACGCATAACGCATAACTCATACCGTATAACGCATAACGCATAACGCATAAAGCATAACGCATAACGCATAACGCATAACGCATAACGCATAACGCATAACGCATAGCGCATAACGCATAACGCATAACGCATAACGCATAACGCATAACGCATAACGCATGACGCATAACGCATAACGCATAACGCATAACGCATAACGCATAACGCATAACGCATAACGCATAACGCATAGCGCATAACGCATAACGCATAACGCATAACGCATAACGCATAACGCATAACGCATAACGTATAACGCATAACGCATAACTCAAACCGTATAACACATAACGCATAACGCATAACGCATAACGCATAACGCATAACGCATAACGCATAACGCATAACGCATAACGCATAACGCATAACGCATAACGCATAACGCATAACGCATAACGCATAACGCATAACGCATAACTCATACCGTATAACGCATAACGCATAACGCATAACGCATAACGCAAAATGCATAACGCATAACGCATAACTCATAACGCATAACGCATAACGCATAACGCATAAATTATAACTCATAACGCATAACGCATAACGCATAACGCATAACGCATAACTCATAACGCATAACGCATGACGCATAACGCATAACGCATAACGCATAACGCATAACTCATACCGTATAACGCATAACGCATAACGCATAACGCATAACGCATAACGCATAACGCATAACGCATAACGCATAACGCATAACGCATAACGCATAACGCATAACGCATAACGCATAACGCATAACGCATAACGCATATCGCATAACGCATAACGCATAACGCATAACGCATAACGCATAACGCATAACGCATAACGCATAACGCATAACGCATAACGCATAACGCATAACGCATAACGCATAACGCATAACGTATAACGCATAACGCATAACTCAAACCGTATAACGCATAACGCATAACGCATAATGCATAACGCATAACGCATAACGCATAACGCATAACGCATAACGCATAACGCACAACGCATAACGCATAACGCATAACGCATAACGCATAACTCATAGCGTATAACGCATAAAGCATAACCCATAACTCATAATGCATAACGCATGGCGCATAACGCATAACGCATAACGCATAACGCATAACGCATAACGCATAACGCATAACGCATAACGCATAACGCATAACGCATAACGCATAACGCATAACGCATAACGCATAACGCATAACGCATAACGCATAACGCATAACGCATAACGCATAATGCATAACGCATAACGCATAACGCATAACGCATAACGCATAACGCATAACGCATAACGCATAACGCATAACGCATAACGCATAACGCATAACGCATAACGCATAACGCATAACGCATAACGCATAACGCAAAACGCATAACGCATAACGCATAACGCATAACGCATAACGCATAACGCATAACGCATAACGCATAACGCATAACGCATAACCCATAACGCATAACGCATAACGCATAACGCATAACGCATAACGCATAACGCATAACGCATAACGCATAACGTATAACGCATAACGTATAACTCAAACCGTATAACGCATAACGCATAACGCATAACGCATAACGCATAACGCATAACCCATAACGCATAACGCATAACGCATAACGCATAACGCATAACGCATAACGCAAAAAGCATAACGCATAACGCATAACGCATAACGCATAACTCATAACGCATAACGCATGGCGCATAACGCAAAATGCATAACGCATAACGCATAACGCATAACGCATAACGCATAACGTATAACGCATAACGCATAACTCAAACCGTATAACGCATAACGCATAACGCATAACGCATAACGCATAACGCATAACGCATAACGCATAACGCATAACGCATAACGCATAACGCATAACGCATAACGCATAACGCATAACGCATAACGCATAACGCATAACGCATAACTCATACCGTATAACGCATAACGCATAACGCATAACGCATAACGCAAAATGCATAACGCATAACGCATAACTCATAACGCATAACGCATAACGCATAACGCATAAATTATAACTCATAACGCATAACGCATAACGCATAACGCATAACGCATAACTCATAACGCATAACGCATGGCGCATAACGCATAACGCATAACGCATAACGCATAACTCATACCGTATAACGCATAACGCATAACGCATAACGCATAACGCATAACGCATAACGCATAACGCATAACGCATAACGCATAACGCATAACGCATAACGCATAACGCATAACGCATAACGCATAACGCATAACGCATATCGCATAACGCATAACGCATAACGCATAACGCATAACGCATAACGCATAACGCATAACGCATAACGCATAACGCATAACGCATAACGCATAACGCATAACGTATAACGCATAACGCATAACTCAAACCGTATAACGCATAACGCATAACGCATAATGCATAACGCATAACGCATAACGCATAACGCATAAAGCATAACGCATAACGCACAACGCATAACGCATAACGCATAACGCATAACGCATAACTCATAGCGTATAACGCATAAAGCATAACCCATAACTCATAATGCATAACGCATGGCGCATAACGCATAACGCATAACGCATAACGCATAACGCATAACGCATAACGCATAACGCATAACGCATAACGCATAACGCATAACGCATAACGCATAACGCATAACGCATAACGCATAACGCATAACGCATAACGCATAACGCATAACGCATAATGCATAACGCATAACGCATAACGCATAACGCATAACGCATAACGCATAACGCATAACGCATAACGCATAACGCATAACGCATAACGCATAACGCATAACGCATAACGCATAACGCATAACGCATAACGCATAACGCAAAACGCATAACGCATAACGCATAACGCATAACGCATAACGCATAACGCATAACGCATAACGCATAACGCATAACGCATAACCCATAACGCATAACGCATAACGCATAACGCATAACGCATAACGCATAACGCATAACGCATAACGCATAACGCATAACGTATAACGCATAACGTATAACTCAAACCGTATAACGCATAACGCATAACGCATAACGCATAACGCATAACGCATAACCCATAACGCATAACGCATAACGCATAACGCATAACGCATAACGCATAACGCAAAAAGCATAACGCATAACGCATAACGCATAACGCATAACTCATAACGCATAACGCATGGCGCATAACGCAAAATGCATAACGCATAACGCATAACGCATAACGCATAACGCATAACGCATAACTCAAACCGTATAACGCATAACGCATAACGCATAACGCATAACGCATAACGCATAACGCATAACGCATAACGCATAACGCATAACGCATAACGCATAACGCATAACGCATAACGCATAACGCATAACGCATAACGCATAACTCATACCGTATAACGCATAACGCATAACGCATAACGCATAACGCATAACGCATAACGCATAACGCATAACGCATAACGCATAACGCATAACGCATAACGCATAACGCATAACGCATAACGCATAACGCATAACGCATAACGCATATCGCATAACGCATAACGCATAACGCATAACGCATAACGCATAACGCATAACGCATAACGCATAACGCATAACGCATAACGCATAACGCATAACGCATAACGCATAACGTATAACGCATAACGCATAACTCAAACCGTATAACGCATAACGCATAACGCATAACGCATAACGCATAACGCATAACGCATAACGCATAACGCATAACGCATAACGCATAACGCATAACGCATAACGCATAACGCATAACGCATAACGCATAACTCATACCGTATAACGCATAACGCATAACGCATAACGCATAACGCATAACGCAAAATGCATAACGCATAACGCATAACTCATAACGCATAACGCATAACGCATAACGCATAAATTATAACTCATAACGCATAACGCATAACGCATAACGCATAACGCATAACGCATAACTCATAACGCATAACGCATGGCGCATAACGCATAACGCATAACGCATAACGCATAACTCATACCGTATAACGCATAACGCATAACGCATAACGCATAACGCATAACGCATAACGCATAACGCATAACGCATAACGCATAACGTATAACGCATAACGCATAACTCAAACCGTATAACGCATAACGCATAACGCATAATGCATAACGCATAACGCATAACGCATAACGCATAACGCATAACGCATAACGCACAACGCATAACGCATAACGCATAACGCATAACGCATAACTCATAGCGTATAACGCATAAAGCATAACCCATAACTCATAACGCATAACGCATGGCGCATAACGCATAACGCATAACGCATAACGCATAACGCATAACGCATAACGCATAACGCATAACGCATAACGCATAACGCATAACGCATAACGCATAACGCATAACGCATAACGCATAACGCATAACGCATAACGCATAACGCATAACGCATAACGCATAATGCATAACGCATAACGCATAACGCATAACGCATAACGCATAACGCATAACGCATAACGCATAACGCATAACGCATAACGCATAACGCATAACGCATAACGCATAACGCATAACGCATAACGCATAACGCATAACGCAAAACGCATAACGCATAACGCATAACGCATAACGCATAACGCATAACGCATAACGCATAACGCATAACGCATAACGCATAACGCATAACCCATAACGCATAACGCATAACGCATAACGCATAACGCATAACGCATAACGCATAACGCATAACGCATAACGTATAACGCATAACGTATAACTCAAACCGTATAACGCATAACGCATAACGCATAACGCATAACGCATAACGCATAACCCATAACGCATAACGCAGAACGCATAACGCATAACGCATAACGCATAACGCAAAAAGCATAACGCATAACGCATAACGCATAACGCATAACTCATAACGCATAACGCATGGCGCATAACGCAAAATGCATAACGCATAACGCATAACGCATAACGCATAACGCATAACGCATAACGCATAACGCATAACGCATAACGCATAACGCATAACGCATAACGCATAACGTATAACGCATAACGCATAACTCAAACCGTATAACGCATAACGCATAACGCATAACGCATAACGCATAACGCATAACCCATAACGCATAACGCATAACGCATAACGCATAACGCATAACGCATAACGCAAAAAGCATAACGCATAACGCATTACGCATAACGCATAACTCATAATGCATAACGCATGGCGCATAACGCAAAATGCATAACGCATAACGCATAACGCATAAAGCATAACGCATAACGCATAACGCATAACGCATATCGCATAACGCATAACGCATAACGCATAACGCATAACGCATAACGCATAAAACATAACCCATAACGCATAACGCATAACGCATAACGCATAACGCATAACTTATTACTCATAACGCATAACGCATGGCGCATAACGCAAAATGCATAACGCATAACGCATAACTCATAACGCATAACGCATAACGCATAACGCATAAATTATAACTCATAACGCATTACGCATAACGCATAACGCATAACGCATAACGCATAACTCATAACGCATAACGCATGGCGCATAACGCATAACGCATAACGCATAACGCATAACTCATACCGTATAACGCATAACGCATAACGCATAACGCATAACGCATAACGCATAAACCAATAACGTATAACGCATAACGCATAACTCAAACCGTATAACGCATAACGCATAACGCATAACGCATAACGCATAACGCATAACGCATAACGCATAACGCATAACGCATAACGCATAACGCATAACGCATAACGCATAACGCATAACGCATAACGCATAACGCATAACGCATAACGCATAACGCATAACGCATAACGCATAACGCATAACGTATAACGCATAACGCATAACTCAAACCGTATAACGCATAACGCATAACGCATAACGCATAACGCATAACGCATAACGCATAACGCATAACGCATAACGCATAACGCATAACGCATAACGCATAACGCATAACGCATAACGCATAACGCATAACTCATACCGTATAACGCATAACGCATAACGCATGAAGCATAACGCATAACGCATAACGCATAACGCATAACGCATAACGCATAACGCATAACGCATAACGCATAACGCATAACGCATAACGCATAACGCATAACGCATAACGCATAACGCATAACGCATAACGCATAACGCATAACGCATAACGCATAACGCATAACGCATAACGCATAACGCATAACGCATAATGCATAACACATAACGCATAACGCATAACGCATAACGCATAACGCATAACGCATAACGCATAACGCATAACGCATAACGTATAACGCATAACGCATAACTCAAACCGTATAACGCATAACGCATAACGCATAACGCATAACGCATAACGCATAACGCATAACCCATAACGCATAACGCATAACGCATAACGCATAACGCATAACGCATAACTTATTACTCATAACGCATAACGCATGGCGCATAACGCAAAATGCATAACGCATAACGCATAACTCATAACGTATAACGCATAACGCATAACGCATAACGCATAACGCATAACGCATAACGCATAACGTATAACGCATAACGCATAACTCAAACCTTATAACGCATTACGCATAACGCATAACGCATAACGCATAACGCATAACGCATAACGCATAACTCATACCGTATAACGCTTAACGCATAACGCATGAAGCTTAACGCATAATGCATAATGCATAACGCATAACGCATATCGCATAACGCATAACGCATAACGCATAACGCATAACGCATAACGCATAACGCATAACTCATACCGTATAACGCATAAAGCATAACGCATAACGCATAACGCATAACGCATAACGCCTAGCGCATAACGCATAACGCATAACGCATAACGCATAACGCATAACGCATAACGCATAACGCATAACGCATAACGCATAACGCATAACGCATAACGCATAACGCATAACGCATAACGCATAACGCATAACGCATAACGCATAACCCATAACGCATAACGCATAACGCATAACGCATAACGCATAACGCATAACGCATAACGCATAACGCATAACGCATAACGCGTAACGCATAACGCATAACGCATAACGCATAACGCATAACGCATAACGCATAACGCATAACGCATAACGCATAACGCATAACGCATAACGCATAACGCATAACGCATAACGCATAACGCATAACGCATAACGCATAACGCATAACGCATAACGCATAACGCATAACGTATAACGCATAACGCATAACTCAAACCGTATAACGCATAACGCATAACTCAAACCGTATAACGCATAACGCATAACGCATAACCCATAACGCATAACGCATGGCGCATAACGCAAAATGCATAACGCATAACGCATAACGCATAAAGCATAACGCATAACGCATAACGCATAACGCATAACGCATAACGCATAACGCATAACGTATAACGCATAACGCATAACTCAAACCGTATAACGCATAACGCATAACGCATAAATCATAACGCATAACGCATAACGCATAACCCATAACGCATAACGCATGGCGCATAACGCAAAATGCATAACGCATAACGCATAAAGCATAACGCATAACGCATAACGCATAACGCATAACTCATAACGCATAACGCATGGCGCATAACGCAAAATGCATAACGCATAACGCAAAAAGCATAACGCATAACGCATAACGCATAACGCATAACGCATAACGCATAACGCATAACGCATAACGCATAACGCATAACGCATAACGCATAACGCATAACGCATAACGCATAACGCATAACCCATAACGCATAACGCATAACGCATAACGCATAACGCATAACGCATAACGCATAACGCATAACGCATAACGCATAACGCGTAACGCATAACGCATAACGCATAACGCATAACGCATAACGCATAACGCATAACGCATAACGCATAACGCATAACGCATAACGCATAACGCATAACGCATAACGCATAACGCATAACGCATAACGCATAACGCATAACGCATAACGCATAACGCATAACGCATAACGTATAACGCATAACGCATAACTCAAACCGTATAACGCATAACGCATAACTCAAACCGTATAACGCATAACGCATAACGCATAACCCATAACGCATAACGCATGGCGCATAACGCAAAATGCATAACGCATAACGCATAACGCATAAAGCATAACGCATAACGCATAACGCATAACGCATAACGCATAACGCATAACGCATAACGTATAACGCATAACGCATAACTCAAACCGTATAACGCATAACGCATAACGCATAAATCATAACGCATAACGCATAACGCATAACCCATAACGCATAACGCATGGCGCATAACGCAAAATGCATAACGCATAACGCATAAAGCATAACGCATAACGCATAACGCATAACGCATAACTCATAACGCATAACGCATGGCGCATAACGCAAAATGCATAACGCATAACGCAAAAAGCATAACGCATAACGCATAACGCATAACGCATAACTCATAACGCATAACGCATGGCGCATAACGCAAAATGCATAACGCATAACGCATAACGCATAAAGCATAACGCATAACGCATAACGCATAACGCATATCGCATAACGCATAACGCATAACGCATAACGCATAACGCATAACGCATAACTTATTACTCATAACGCATAACGCATGGCGCATAACGCAAAATGCATAACGCATAACGCATAACGCATAAAGCATAACGCATAACGCATAACGCAAAACGCATATCGCATAACGCATAACGCATAACGCATAACGCATAACGCATAACGCATAACTTATTACTCATAACGCATAACGCATGGCGCATAACGCAAAATGCATAACGCATAACGCATAACTCATAACGCATAACGCATGGCGCATAACGCATAACGCATAACGCATAACGCATAACTCATACCGTATAACGCATAACGCATAACGCATAACGCATAACGCATAACGCATAAACCAATAACGTATAACGCATAACGCATAACTCAAACCGTATAACGCATAACGCATAACTCAAACCGTATAACGCATAACGCATAACGCATAACGCATAACGCATAACGCATAACGCATAACGCATAACGCATAACGCATAACGCATAACGCATAACGCATAACGCATAACGCATAACGCATAACGCATAACGCATAACGCATAACGCATAACGCATAACGCATAACGCATAACGCATAACGTATAACGCATAACGCATAACTCAAACCGTATAACGCATAACGCATAACGCATAACTCAAACCGTATAACGCATAACGCATAACGCATAACGCATAACGCATAACGCATAACGCATAACGCATAACGCATAACCCATAACGCATAACGCATAACGCATAACGCATAACGCATAACGCATAACGCATAACGCATAACGCATAACGCAAAAAGCATAACGCATAACGCATAACTCATAACGCATAACGCATGGCGCATAACGCAAAATGCATAACGCATAACGCATAACGCATAAAGCATAACGCATAACGCATAACGCATAACGCATATCGCATAACGCATAACGCATAACGCATAACGCATAACGCATAACGCATAACGCATAAAACATAACCCATAACGCATAACGCATAACGCATAACGCATAACGCATAACTTATTACTCATAACGCATAACGCATGGCGCATAACGCAAAATGCATAACGCATAACGCATAACTCATAACGCATAACGCATAACGCATAACGCATAAATTATAACTCATAACGCATAACGCATAACGCATAACGCATAACGCATAACGCATAACGCATAACGCATAACTCATAACGCATAACGCATGGCGCATAACGCATAACGCATAACGCATAACGCATAACGCATAACGCATAACGCATAACGCATAACGTATAACGCATAACGCATAACTCAAACCGTATAACGCATTACGCATAACGCATAACGCATAACGCATAACGCATAACGCATAACTCATACCGTATAACGCTTAACGCATAACGCATGAAGCTTAACGCATAATGCATAATGCATAACGCATAACGCATATCGCATAACGCATAACGCATAACGCATAACGCATAACGCATAACGCATAACGCATAACGCATAACGCATAACGCATAACGCACAACGCATAACGCATAACGCATAACGCATAACTCATACCGTATAACGCATAAAGCATAACGCATAACGCATAACGCATAACGCATAGCGCATAACGCATAACGCATAACGCATAACGCATAACGCATAACGCATAACGCATAACGCATAACGCATAACGCATAACGCATAACGCATAACGCATAACGCATAACCCATAACGCATAACGCATAACGCATAACGCATAACGCATAACGCATAACGCATAACGCATAACGCATAACGCATAACGCATAACGCATAACGCATAACGCATAACGCATAACGCATAACGCATAACGCATAACGCATAACGCATAACGCATAACGCATAAATTATAACTCATAACGCACAACGCATAACGCATAACGCATAACGCATAACTCATAACGCATAACGCATGGCGCATAACGCATAACGCATAACGCATAACGCATAACTCATACCGTATAACGCATAACGCATAACGCATAACGCATAACGCATAAACCAATAACGTATAACGCATAACGCATAACTCAAACCGTATAACGCATAACGCATAACGCATAACGCATAACGCATAACGCATAACGCATAACGCATAACGCATAACGCATAACGCATAACGCATAACGCATAACGCATAACGTATAACGCATAACGCATAACTCAAACCGTATAACGCATAACGCATAACGCATAACGCATAACGCATAACGCATAACCCATAACGCATAACGCATAACGCATAACGCATAACGCATAACGCATAACTTATTACTCATAACGCATAACGCATGGCGCATAACGCAAAATGCATAACGCATAACGCATAACTCATAACGCATAACGCATAACGCATAACGCATAACGCATAACGCATAACGCATAACGCATAACGCATAACGTATAACGCATAACGCATAACTCAAACCTTATAACGCATAACGCATAACGCATAACGCATAACGCATAACGCATAACGCATAACTCATACCGTATAACGCTTAACGCATAACGCATGAAGCTTAACGCATAATGCATAATGCATAACGCATAACGCATATCGCATAACGCATAACGCATAACGCATAACGCATAACGCATAACGCATAACGCATAACGCATAACGCATAACGCATAACGCATAACGCATAACGCATAACTCATACCGTATAACGCATAAAGCATAACGCATAACGCATAACGCATAACGCATAACGCCTAGCGCATAACGCATAACGCATAACGCATAACGCATAACGCATAACGCATAACGCATAACGCATAACGCATAACGCATAACGCATAACGCATAACCCATAACGCATAACGCATAACGCATAACGCATAACGCATAACGCATAACGCATAACGCATAACGCATAACGCATAACGCATAACGCATAACGCATAACGCATAACGCATAACGCATAACGCATAACGCATAACGCATAACGCATAACGCATAACGCATAACGCATAACGCATAACGCATAACGCATAACGCATAACGCATAACGCATAACGCATAACGCATAACGCATAACGCATAACGCATAACGCATAACGCATAACGCATAACGTATAACGCATAACGCATAACTCAAACCGTATAACGCATAACGCATAACGCATAAATCATAACGCATAACGCATAACGCATAACCCATAACGCATAACGCATGGCGCATAACGCAAAATGCATAACGCATAACGCATAACGCATAAAGCATAACGCATAACGCATAACGCATAACGCATAACGCATAACGCATAACGCATAACGTATAACGCATAACGCATAACTCAAACCGTATAACGCATAACGCATAACGCATAAATCATAACGCATAACGCATAACGCATAACCCATAACGCATAACGCATGGCGCATAACGCAAAATGCATAACGCATAACGCATAACGCATAAAGCATAACGCATAACGCATAACGCATAACGCATAACTCATAACGCATAACGCATGGCGCATAACGCAAAATGCATAACGCATAACGCAAAAAGCATAACGCATAACGCATAACGCATAACGCATAACTCATAACGCATAACGCATGGCGCATAACGCAAAATGCATAACGCATAACGCATAACGCATAAAGCATAACGCATAACGCATAACGCATAACGCATATCGCATAACGCATAACGCATAACGCATAACGCATAACGCATAACGCATAACTTATTACTCATAACGCATAACGCATGGCGCATAACGCAAAATGCATAACGCATAACGCATAAAGCATAACGCATAACGCATAACGCATAACGCATATCGCATAACGCATAACGCATAACGCATAACGCATAACGCATAACGCATAACTTATTACTCATAACGCATAACGCATGGCGCATAACGCAAAATGCATAACGCATAACGCATAACTCATAACGCATAACGCATGGCGCATAACGCATAACGCATAACGCATAACGCATAACTCATACCGTATAACGCATAACGCATAACGCATAACGCATAACGCATAACGCATAAACCAATAACGTATAACGCATAACGCATAACTCAAACCGTATAACGCATAACGCATAACTCAAACCGTATAACGCATAACGCATAACGCATAACGCATAACGCATAACGCATAACGCATAACGCATAACGCATAACGCATAACGCATAACGCATAACGCATAACGCATAACGCAAAAAGCATAACGCATAACGCATAACTCATAACGCATAACGCATGGCGCATAACGCAAAATGCATAACGCATAACGCATAACGCATAAAGCATAACGCATAACGCATAACGCATAACGCATATCGCATAACGCATAACGCATAACGCATAACGCATAACGCATAACGCATAAAACATAACCCATAACGCATAACGCATAACGCATAACGCATAACGCATAACTTATTACTCATAACGCATAACGCATGGCGCATAACGCAAAATGCATAACGCATAACGCATAACTCATAACGCATAACGCATAACGCATAACGCATAAATTATAACTCATAACGCATAACGCATAACGCATAACGCATAACGCATAACGCATAACTCATAACGCATAACGCATAGCGCATAACGCATAACGCATAACGCATAACGCATAACGCATAACGCATAACGCATAACGCATAACGCATAACGTATAACGCATAACGCATAACTCAAACCGTATAACGCATTACGCATAACGCATAACGCATAACGCATAACTCATACCGTATAACGCTTAACGCATAACGCATGAAGCTTAACGCATAATGCATAATGCATAACGCATAACGCATATCGCATAACGCATAACGCATAACGCATAACGCATAACGCATAACGCATAACGCATAACGCATAACGCATAACGCATAACGCACAACGCATAACGCATAACGCATAACGCATAACTCATACCGTATAACGCATAAAGCATAACGCATAACGCATAACGCATAACGCATAACGCATAGCGCATAACGCATAACGCATAACGCATAACGCATAACGCATAACGCATAACGCATAACGCATAACGCATAACGCATAACGCATAACGCATAACCCATAAGGCACAACGCATAACGCATAACGCATAACGCATAACGCATAACGCATAACGCATAACGCATAACGCATAACGCATAACGCATAACGCATAACGCATAACGCATAACGCATAACGCATAACGCATAACGCATAACGCATAACGCATAACGCATTACGCATAACGCATAACGCATAACGCATAACGCATAACGCATAACGCATAACGCATAACGTATAACGCATAACGCATAACTCAAACCGTATAACGCATAACGCATAACGCATAACTCAAACCGTATAACGCATAACGCATAACGCATAACGCATAACGCATAACGCATAACGCATAACGCATAACGCATAACCCATAACGCATAACGCATAACGCATAACGCATAACGCATAACGCATAACGCAAAAAGCATAACGCATAACGCATAACTCATAACGCATAACGCATGGCGCATAACGCAAAATGCATAACGCATAACGCATAACGCATAAAGCATAACGCATAACGCATAACGCATAACGCATATCGCATAACGCATAACGCATAACGCATAACGCATAACGCATAACGCATAACGCATAAAACATAACCCATAACGCATAACGCATAACGCATAACGCATAACTTATTACTCATAACGCATAACGCATGGCGCATAACGCAAAATGCATAACGCATAACGCATAACGCATAACTCATAACGCATAACGCATAACGCATAACGCATAAATTATAACTCATAACGCATAACGCATAACGCATAACGCATAACGCATAACGCATAACTCATAACGCATAACGCATAGCGCATAACGCATAACGCATAACGCATAACGCATAACGCATAACGCATAACGCATAACGCATAACGCATAACGCATAACGTATAACGCATAACGCATAACTCAAACCGTATAACGCATTACGCATAACGCATAACGCATAACGCATAACGCATAACTCATACCGTATAACGCTTAACGCATAACGCATGAAGCTTAACGCATAATGCATAATGCATAACGCATAACGCATATCGCATAACGCATAACGCATAACGCATAACGCATAACGCATAACGCATAACGCATAACGCATAACGCATAACGCACAACGCATAACGCATAACGCATAACGCATAACTCATACCGTATAACGCATAAAGCATAACGCATAACGCATAACGCATAACGCATAACGCATAGCGCATAACGCATAACGCATAACGCATAACGCATAACGCATAACGCATAACGCATAACGCATAACGCATAACGCATAACGCATAACGCATAACGCATAACCCATAAGGCATAACGCATAACGCATAACGCATAACGCATAACGCATAACGCATAACGCATAACGCATAACGCATAACGCATAACGCATAACGCATAACGCATAAAGCATAACGCATAACGCATAACGCATAACGCATAACGCATAACGCATTACGCATAACGCATAACGCATAACGCATAACGCATAACGCATAACGCATAACGCATAACGCATAACGCATAACGCATAACGCATAACGCATAACGTATAACGCATAACGCATAACTCAAACCGTATAACGCATAACGCATAACGCATAAATCATAACGCATAACGCATAACGCATAACCCATAACGCATAACGCATGGCGCATAACGCAAAATGCATAACGCATAACGCATAACGCATAAAGCATAACGCATAACGCATAACGCATAACGCATAACGCATAACGCATAACGCATAACGCATGGCGCATAACGCAAAATGCATAACGCATAACGCATAACGCATAACGCATAACGCATAACGCATAACGCATAAATTATAACTCATAACGCATAACGCATAACGCATAACGCATAACGCATAACGCATAACTCATAACGCATAACGCATGGCGCATAACGCATAACGCATAACGCATAACGCATAACTCATACCGTATAACGCATAACGCATAACGCATAACGCATAACGCATAACGCATAAACCAATAACGTATAACGCATAACGCATAACTCAAACCGTATAACGCATAACGCATAACGCATAACGCATAACGCATAACGCATAACGCATAACGCATAACTCATAACGCATAACGCATAACGCATAACGCATAACGCATAACGCATAACGCATAACGCATAACGCATAACGCATAACGCATAACGCATAAAACATAACCCATAACGCATGGCGCATAACGCAAAATGCATAACGCATAACGCATAACGCATAAAGCATAACGCATAACGCATAACGCATAACGCACAACGCATAACGCATAACGCATAACGCATAACGCATAACGCATA
The DNA here is from genome assembly GCA_916610235.2 of Lasioglossum morio. Lineage (NCBI taxonomy): Eukaryota > Metazoa > Arthropoda > Insecta > Hymenoptera > Halictidae > Lasioglossum > Lasioglossum morio. Next base: position 6,324,798 of record CAKAJA020000347.1, read on the forward strand.
ACGCACAACGCATAACGCATAACGCATAACGCATAACGAATAACGCATAACGCATAACGCATAACGCATAACGCATAACGCATAACGCATAACGCATAACGCATGACGCATAACGCATAACGCATAACGCATAACGCATAACGCATAACGCATAACGCATAACGCATAACGCATAACGCATAACGCATAACGCATAACGCATAACGCATAACGCATAACGCATAACGCATAACGTATAACGCATAACGCATAACTCAAACCGTATAACGCATAACGCATAACGCATAACGCATAACGCATAACGCATAACGCATAACGCATGGCGCATAACGCAAAATGCATAACGCATAACGCATAACTCATAACGCATAACGCATAACGCATAACGCATAAATTATAACTCATAACGCACAACGCATAACGCATAACGCATAACGCATAACTCATAACGCATAACGCATGGCGCATAACGCATAACGCATAACGCATAACGCATAACTCATACCGTATAACGCATAACGCATAACGCATAACGCATAACGCATAAACCAATAACGTATAACGCATAACGCATAACTCAAACCGTATAACGCATAACGCATAACGCATAACGCATAACGCATAACGCATAACGCATAACGCATAACGCATAACGCATAACGCATAACGCATAACGCATAACGCATAACGCATAACGCATAACGCATAGCGCATAACGCATAACGCATAACGCATAACGCATAACGCATAACGCATAACGCATAACGCATAACGCATAACGCATAACGCATAACCCATAAGGCATAACGCATAACGCATAACGCATAACGCATAACGCATAACGCATAACGCATAACGCATAACGCATAACGCATAACGCATAACGCATAACGCATAACGCATAACGCATAACGCATAACGCATAACGCATAACGCATAACGCATAACGCATAACGCATAACGCATAACGCATAACGCATTACGCATAACGCATAACGCATAACGCATAACGCATAACGCATAACGCATAACGCATGACGCATAACGTATAACGCATAACGCATAACTCAAACCGTATAACGCATAACGCATAACGCATAACTCAAACCGTATAACGCATAACGCATAACGCATAACGCATAACGCATAACGCATAACGCATAACGCATAACCCATAACGCATAACGCATAACGCATAACGCATAACGCATAACGCATAACGCATAACGCATAACGCATAACGCATAACCCATAACGCATAACGCATAACTCATAACGCATAACGCATGGCGCATAACGCAAAATGCATAACGCATAACGCATAACGCATAAAGCATAACGCATAACGCATAACGCATAACGCATATCGCATAACGCATAACGCATAACGCATAACGCATAACGCATAACGCATAAAACATAACCCATAACGCATAACGCATAACGCATAACGCATAACGCATAACTTATTACTCATAACGCATAACGCATGGCGCATAACGCAAAATGCATAACGCATAACGCATAACTCATAACGCATAACGCATAACGCATAACGCATAAATTATAACTCATAACGCATAACGCATAACGCATAACGCATAACGCATAACGCATAACGCATAACTCATAACGCATAACGCATAGCGCATAACGCATAACGCATAACGCATAACGCATAACGCATAACGCATAACGCATAACGCATAACGTATAACGCATAACGCATAACTCAAACCGTATAACGCATTACGCATAACGCAAAACGCATAACGCATAACGCATAACTCATACCGTATAACGCTTAACGCATAACGCATGAAGCTTAACGCATAATGCATAATGCATAACGCATAACGCATATCGCATAACGCATAACGCATAACGCATAACGCATAACGCATAACGCATAACGCATAACGCATAACGCATAACGCATAACGCACAACGCATAACGCATAACGCATAACGCATAACTCATACCGTATAACGCATAAAGCATAACGCATAACGCATAACGCATAACGCATAACGCATAGCGCATAACGCATAACGCATAACGCATAACGCATAACGCATAACGCATAACGCATAACGCATAACGCATAACGCATAACGCATAACCCATAAGGCATAACGCATAACGCATAACGCATAACGCATAACGCATAACGCATAACGCATAACGCATAACGCATAACGCATAACGCATAACGCATAACGCATAACGCATAACGCATAACGCATAAAGCATAACGCATAACGCATAACGCATAACGCATAACGCATAACGCATTACGCATAACGCATAACGCATAACGCATAACGCATAACGCATAACGCATATCGCATAACGCATAACGCATAACGCATAACGCATAACGCATAACGTATAACGCATAACGCATAACTCAAACCGTATAACGCATAACGCATAACGCATAAATCATAACGCATAACGCATAACGCATAACCCATAACGCATAACGCATGGCGCATAACGCAAAATGCATAATGCATAACGCATAACGCATAAAGCATAACGCATAACGCATAACGCATAACGCATAACGCATAACGCATAACGCATAACGCATGGCGCATAACGCAAAATGCATAACGCATAACGCATAACTCATAACGCATAACGCATAACGCATAACGCATAAATTATAACTCATAACGCATAACGCATAACGCATAACGCATAACGCATAACGCATAACTCATAACGCATAACGCATGGCGCATAACGCATAACGCATAACGCATAACGCATAACTCATACCGTATAACGCATAACGCATAACGCATAACGCATAACGCATAACGCATAAACCAATAACGTATAACGCATAACGCATAACTCAAACCGTATAACGCATAACGCATAACGCATAACGCATAACGCATAACGCATAACGCATAACGCATAACTCATAACGCATAACGCATAACGCATAACGCATAACGCATAACGCATAACGCATAACGCATAACGCATAACGCATAAAACATAACCCATAACGCATGGCGCATAACGCAAAATGCATAACGCATAACGCATAACGCATAAAGCATAACGCATAACGCATAACGCATAACGCACAACGCATAACGCATAACGCATAACGCATAACGCATAACGCATAACGCATAACGCACAACGCATAACGCATAACGCATAACGCATAACGAATAACGCATAACGCATAACGCATAACGCATAACGCATAACGCATAACGCATAACGCATAACGCATGACGCATAACGCATAACGCATAACGCATAACGCATAACGCATAACGCATAACGCATAACGCATAACGCATAACGCATAACGCATAACGCATAACGCATAACGCATAACGCATAACGCATAACGCATAACGCATAACGCATAACGTATAACGCATAACGCATAACTCAAACCGTATAACGCATAACGCATAACGCATAACGCATAACGCATAACGCATAACGCATAACGCATAACGCATAACGCATGGCGCATAACGCAAAATGCAATACGCATAACGCATAACTCATAACGCATAACGCATAACGCATAACGCATAAATTATAACTCATAACGCACAACGCATAACGCATAACGCATAACGCATAACTCATAACGCATAACGCATGGCGCATAACGCATAACGCATAACGCATAACGCATAACTCATACCGTATAACGCATAACGCATAACGCATAACGCATAACGCATAAACCAATAACGTATAACGCATAACGCATAACTCAAACCGTATAACGCATAACGCATAACGCATAACGCATAACGCATAACGCATAACGCATAACGCATAACGCATAACGCATAACGCATAACGCATAACGCATAACGCATAACGCATAACGCATAACGCATAACGCATAACGCATAACGTATAACGCATAACGCATAAAGCATAACGCAAAATGCATAACGCATAACTCATACCGTATAACGCATAACGCATAACGCATAACGCATAACGCATAACGCACAACGCATAACGCATAACGCATAACGCATAACGTATAACTCATACCGTATAACGCATAACGCATAACGCATAAAGCATGACGCATAACGCATAACGCATAACGCATAACGCATAACGCATAACGCATAACGCATAACGCATAACGCATAACGCATAACGCATAACGCATAACGCATAACGCATAACGCATAACGCATAACGCATAACGCATAACGTATAACGCATAACGCATAACGCATAACACATGGCGCATAACGCAAAATGCATAACGCATAACGCATAAAACATAACCAATAACGCATGGCGCATAACGCAAAATGCATAACGCATAACGCATAACGCATAAAGCATAACGCATAACGCATAACGCATAACGCATAACGCACAACGCATAACGCATAACGCATAACGCATAACGCATAACTCATACCGTATAACGCATAACGCATAACGCATAAAGCATAACGCATAACGCATAACGCATAACGCATAACGCATAACGCATAACGCATAACGCATAACGCATAACGCATAAAGCATAACGCATAACGCATAACGCATAACGCATAACGCATAACGCATAACGCATAACGCATAACGCATAACGCATAACGCATAACGCATAACGCATAACGCATAACGCATAACGCATAACGCATAACGCATAACGCATAACGCATAACTCATACCGTATAACGCATAACGCATAACGCATAACGCATAACGCATAACGCATAACGCATAACGCATAACGCATAACGCATGGCGCATAACGCAAAATGCATAACGCATAACGCATAACTCATAACGCATAACGCATAACGCATAACGCATAAATTATAACTCATAACGCATAACGCATAACGCATAACGCATAACGCATAACTCATAACGCATAACGCATGGCGCATAACGCATAACGCATAACGCATAACGCATAACTCATACCGTATAACGCATAACGCATAACGCATAACGCATAACGCATAAACCAATAACGTATAACGCATAACGCATAACTCAAACCGTATAACGCATAACGCATAACGCATAACGCATAACGCGTAACGCATAACGCATAACTCATAACGCATAACGCATGGCGCATAACGCAAAATGCATAACGCATAACGCAAACGTATAGCGCATAACGTACAACGCATAACGCAAACGTATAACGCCCAACGCATAACGCATAACGAACAACGCATAACGCATAACGCATAACGCATAAAGCATAACCCATAACGCATAAAGCATAACGCAAAATGCATAACGCATAACGCATAACGCATAAAGCATAACGCATAACGCATAACCCATAACGCATAACGCACAACGCATAACGCATAACGCATAACGCATAACGCATAACGCATAACTCATACCGTATAACGCATAACGCATAACGCATAACGCATAACGCATAACGCATAACGCATAACGCATAACGCATAACGCATAACGCATAACGCATAACGCATAACGCATAACGCATAACGCATAACGCATAACGCATAACGCATAACGCATAACGCATGACGCATAACGCATAACGCATAACGCATAACGCATAACGCATAACGCATAACGCATAACGCATAACGCATAACGCATAACGCATAACGCATAACGCATAACGCATAAGGCATAACTCAAACCGTATAACGCATAACGCATAACGCATAACGCATAACGCATAACGCATAACGCATAACGCATAACGCATAACGCATAACGCATAACGCATAACGCATAACGCATAACGCCTAAAGCATAACGGATCACGCATAACGCATAACGCCTAACGCATAAGGGATCATGCATAACGCATAAAGCATAACGCATAACGCATAAAGCATAACGCATAACGCATAACGCATTACGCAAACGTATAACGCCTAACGCATAACGGATCATGCATAACGCATAAAGCATAACGCATAACGCATAAAGCATAACGCATAACGCATAACGCATAACGCAAACGTATAACGCCTAACGCATAACGCATAACGAACAACGCATAACGCATAACGCATAACGCATAACGTATAACGCATAAAACATAACCCATAACGCAAAACGCATAACGCAAAATGCATAACGCATAACGCATAACGCATAACCCATAACCCATAACGCATAACGCATAACGCACAACGCACAACGCACAACACAGAACGCATAACGCATAACGCATAACGCATAACGCATAACGCATAAAACATAACCCATAACGCACAACGCATAACGCATAACGCATAACGCATAAACCAATAACGTATAACGCATAACGCATAACGCATAACGCATAATGCATAACGCATAACGTATAACGCATAACGCATAACTCAAACCGTTTAACGCATAACGCATAACGTATAACGCATAACGCATAACGCATAACGCATAACGCATAACGCATAACGCATAACGCATAACGCATAACTCATACCGTATAACGCATAAAGCATAACGCATAACGCATAACGCATAACGCATAACGCATAGCGCATAACGCATAACGCATAACGCATAACGCATAACGCATAACGCATAACGCATAACGCATAACGCATAACGCATAACGCATAACCCATAAGGCATAACGCATAACGCATAACGCATAACGCATAACGCATAACGCATAACGCATAACGCATAACGCATAACGCATAACGCATAACGCATAACGCATAACGCATAACGCATAACGCATAACGCATAAAGCATAACGCATAACGCATAACGCATAACGCATAACGCATAACGCATTACGCATAACGCATAACGCATAACGCATAACGCATAACGCATAACGCATATCGCATAACGCATAACGCATAACGCATAACGCATAACGCATAACGTATAACGCATAACGCATAACTCAAACCGTATAACGCATAACGCATAACGCATAAATCATAACGCATAACGCATAACGCATAACCCATAACGCATAACGCATGGCGCATAACGCAAAATGCATAATGCATAACGCATAACGCATAAAGCATAACGCATAACGCATAACGCATAACGCATAACGCATAACGCATAACGCATAACGCATGGCGCATAACGCAAAATGCATAACGCATAACGCATAACTCATAACGCATAACGCATAACGCATAACGCATAAATTATAACTCATAACGCATAACGCATAACGCATAACGCATAACGCATAACGCATAACTCATAACGCATAACGCATGGCGCATAACGCATAACGCATAACGCATAACGCATAACTCATACCGTATAACGCATAACGCATAACGCATAACGCATAACGCATAACGCATAAACCAATAACGTATAACGCATAACGCATAACTCAAACCGTATAACGCATAACGCATAACGCATAACGCATAACGCATAACGCATAACGCATAACGCATAACTCATAACGCATAACGCATAACGCATAACGCATAACGCATAACGCATAACGCATAACGCATAACGCATAACGCATAAAACATAACCCATAACGCATGGCGCATAACGCAAAATGCATAACGCATAACGCATAACGCATAAAGCATAACGCATAACGCATAACGCATAACGCACAACGCATAACGCATAACGCATAACGCATAACGCATAACGCATAACGCATAACGCACAACGCATAACGCATAACGCATAACGCATAACGAATAACGCATAACGCATAACGCATAACGCATAACGCATAACGCATAACGCATAACGCATAACGCATGACGCATAACGCATAACGCATAACGCATAACGCATAACGCATAACGCATAACGCATAACGCATAACGCATAACGCATAACGCATAACGCATAACGCATAACGCATAACGCATAACGCATAACGCATAACGCATAACGTATAACGCATAACGCATAACTCAAACCGTATAACGCATAACGCATAACGCATAACGCATAACGCATAACGCATAACGCATAACGCATAACGCATAACGCATGGCGCATAACGCAAAATGCATAACGCATAACGCATAACTCATAACGCATAACGCATAACGCATAACGCATAAATTATAACTCATAACGCACAACGCATAACGCATAACGCATAACGCATAACTCATAACGCATAACGCATGGCGCATAACGCATAACGCATAACGCATAACGCATAACTCATACCGTATAACGCATAACGCATAACGCATAACGCATAACGCATAAACCAATAACGTATAACGCATAACGCATAACTCAAACCGTATAACGCATAACGCATAACGCATAACGCATAACGCATAACGCATAACGCATAACGCATAACGCATAACGCATAACGCATAACGCATAACGCATAACGCATAACGCATAACGCATAACGCATAACGCATAACGTATAACGCATAACGCATAAAGCATAACGCAAAATGCATAACGCATAACTCATACCGTATAACGCATAACGCATAACGCATAACGCATAACGCATAACGCATAACGCATAACGCATAACGCATAACGCATAACGTATAACTCATACCGTATAACGCATAACGCATAACGCATAAAGCATGACGCATAACGCATAACGCATAACGCATAACGCATAACGCATAACGCATAACGCATAACGCATAACGCATAACGCATAACGCATAACGCATAACGCATAACGCATAACGCATAACGCATAACGCATAACGCATAACGTATAACGCATAACGCATAACGCATAACACATGGCGCATAACGCAAAATGCATAACGCATAACGCATAAAACATAACCAATAACGCATGGCGCATAACGCAAAATGCATAACGCATAACGCATAACGCATAAAGCATAACGCATAACGCATAACGCATAACGCATAACGCATAACGCATAACGCATAACGCATAACGCATAACGCATAACTCATACCGTATAACGCATAACGCATAACGCATAAAGCATAACGCATAACGCATAACGCATAACGCATAACGCATAACGCATAACGCATAACGCATAACGCATAACGCATAAAGCATAACGCATAACGCATAACGCATAACGCATAACGCATAACGCATAACGCATAACGCATAACGCATAACGCATAACGCATAACGCATAACGCATAACGCATAACGCATAACGCATAACGCATAACGCATAACGCATAACGCATAACTCATACCGTATAACGCATAACGCATAACGCATAACGCATAACGCATAACGCATAACGCATAACGCATAACGCATAACGCATGGCGCATAACGCAAAATGCATAACGCATAACGCATAACTCATAACGCATAACGCATAACGCATAACGCATAAATTATAACTCATAACGCATAACGCATAACGCATAACGCATAACGCATAACTCATAACGCATAACGCATTGCGCATAACGCATAACGCATAACGCATAACGCATAACTCATACCGTATAACGCATAACGCATAACGCATAACGCATAACGCATAAACCAATAACGTATAACGCATAACGCATAACTCAAACCGTATAACGCATAACGCATAACGCATAACGCATAACGCGTAACGCATAACGCATAACTCATAACGCATAACGCATGGCGCATAACGCAAAATGCATAACGCATAATGCATAACGCATAACGCATAACGCATAACGCATAACGCAAACGTATAACGCCCAACGCATAACGCATAACGAACAACGCATAACGCATAACGCATAACGCATAAAGCATAACCCATAACGCATAAAGCATAACGCAAAATGCATAACGCATAACGCATAACGCATAAAGCATAACGCATAACGCATAACCCATAACGCATAACGCACAACGCATAACGCATAACGCATAACGCATAACGCATAACGCATAACTCATACCGTATAACGCATAACGCATAACGCATAACGCATAACGCATAACGCATAACGCATAACGCATAACGCATAACGCATAACGCATAACGCATAACGCATAACGCATAACGCATAACGCATAACGCATAACGCATAACGCATAACGCATGACGCATAACGCATAACGCATAACGCATAACGCATAACGCATAACGCATAACGCATAACGCATAACGCATAACGCATAACGCATAACGCATGACGCATAACGCATAAGGCATAACTCAAACCGCATAACGCATAACGCATAACGCATAACGCATAACGCATAACGCATAACGCATAACGCATAACGCATAACGCATAACGCATAACGCATAACGCATAACGCCTAAAGCATAACGGATCACGCATAACGCATAACGCCTAACGCATAAGGGATCATGCATAACGCATAAAGCATAACGCATAACGCATAAAGCATAACGCATAACGCATAACGCATTACGCAAACGTATAACGCCTAACGCATAACGGATCATGCATAACGCATAAAGCATAACGCATAACGCATAAAGCATAACGCATAACGCATAACGCATAACGCAAACGTATAACGCCTAACGCATAACGCATAACGAACAACGCATAACGCATAACGCATAACGCATAACGTATAACGCATAAAACATAACCCATAACGCAAAACGCATAACGCAAAATGCATAACGCATAACGCATAACGCATAACCCATAACCCATAACGCATAACGCATAACGCACAACGCACAACGCACAACACAGAACGCATAACGCATAACGCATAACGCATAACGCATAACGCATAAAACATAACCCATAACGCACAACGCATAACGCATAACGCATAACGCATAAACCAATAACGTATAACGCATAACGCATAACGCATAACGCATAATGCATAACGCATAACGTATAACGCATAACGCATAACTCAAACCGTTTAACGCATAACGCATAACGTATAACGCATAACGCATAACGCATAACGCATAACGCATAACGCATAACTCATAACGCATAACGCATAACGCATGGCGCATAACGTAAAATGCATAACGCATGACGCATAACGCATAACGCATAAAGCATAACGCAGAACACATAACGCATAACGCAAACGTATAACGCCCAACGCATAACGCATAACGAACAACGCATAACGCACAACTCATAACGCATAACGCATAACGCATAATACATAACGCATAACGGATAACGCATAACGCATAACGCATAACGCATAACGCATAACGCATAACGCATAAAACATAACCCATAACGCATAACGCAAACGTATAACGCCTAACGCATAACGCATAACGATCAACGCATAACGCATAACGCATAACGCATAACGCATAACGCATAACGCATAAAGCATAACGCATAATGGATAACGCATAACGCATAACGCAACCGTATAACGCACAAATCATAACGCATAACGCATAACCCATAACGCATAACGCAAAAAGCATAACGCATAACGCATAACGCATAACGCATAACGCATAAAACATAACCCATAATGCATAACGCAAAACGCATAACGCATAACGCATAACGCATAAACCAATAACGTATAACGCATAACGCATAACTCAAACCGTATAACGCATAACGCATAACTCAAACCGTATAACGCATAACGCATAACGCATAACGCATAACTCATAACGCATAACGCATAACGCATAACGTGTTCAAAACCATATCTATGTGATCGAAATATCGTTCCAATAGCGGTTAATAGCTCGACGGTTTACTTGAGACAGTATTGTTTCTCAGCGTTCCGGAGATTCCGTCACCCGTGACTGTTGACAGTTTTTGTTACTTGAACCTACGACTTTGTCTAAGTATTGTCTCAGCTGCTGATTAGCGAATTTAAATTGTAACGTTCGACCACCGAATCGCTGCCGTCTTTCCGTGCCGGTTTCAAGCAAGCAGTGAGAGTCGAGCCGCCGTTAAGCTAACTTGCTGTAAGAGAACTAGTCATGTTCTCACAATAAACTCAAGGAATATCCGCACACTGGATCAGTTAATTAACAATTATTAACCCACAGTTCAGCGAGCCAATCCTACTATTCCGTCGTCAACAAAATTTGGTCCTTCGAGCCGGATTATCGCTGCGACTGTGTCGAATTCAAGCGAACTGTGGAAGTGTTGAACGGTCATTCTAAAGACTCAGTGAATCCATTGCCTTTTCCTGATAAAGGCGCACGGCTTGGCCCTCGCGTGCTTGTACTGCTTAGAACGCTTCTTTGCAACTCGTTCGTTCCCACAAAATGGACGACGACTGTGAAAGCTTACTAGTTAAGCAAGATACTGTGATTGCATCAATTAAGCGTGTAATCGTGAACTTTAAAAAAATGGCCAAAGCTCAAATTACGCTGGTCAAAGTGAAACGACGACTGGAACAACTGGAGAAGCTGTGGACCGAGTGCCGTCGAAATCACCCGATGCTGCTTCTGATCACCAAGGCAGAGGACCAGAAAATTATACCCTACTTCAAGGACAAC